>OX451737.1:1203805946-1205012529 GCA_948472305.1 Vicia faba | reverse complement strand
AAAAAGGATAGAAACCATTGGTTTGATCTTGAAGAAAATTGAGAGAGAGAGTTTTTGTGTTTGTGAGAATTGGTGAATTCTAAGGCAAAAAATCTGATTTTGAAAATATATAGTATGGGTGAGTTGGGCCTTGGATGTATAATTAGATTGGGCCTCAATTTGACAATGTAAGCATAACGCGACCATAAAATGCCACATCATCATAGGTGCGAAATCTCGGCTCGTGCTCAACACAAAAATTAAAGATTACAAAATTTTTGACGGGATACCGAAAGAACAGGCTCAATCAGATAAACGACGAGAAAATTATGAATTTTTAAAGATGCACTGACACTGTCCCACACACATTTCTTTTCAACTTCAGAATTTTTACCGTCTCGCTTGCGATTTAGGCCATAAACGGAAGCCTTCAATGTATCGCTTGAACTCGAAGTATGAAGCAAAGTTGAAGCTAACGAAATTTTTGAAATTATGCCGAAAGAACCGTCTTGATATGATAAAAATCGAAGAAGTTATGATTTTTACAATATCGGAAAACAGTGAATTAAAATTCCAGTTCAGCATAATAAATTTCTCTAGTAATCCATAATTCTGGGGACTTTCCACAATTAATTAATCCTAGACCCGAACATATAAAATGAAGATCACACCAAGAAAGTTTTTTCACCCAAAGAACGACTCAAAAACCTCAATCCAGGCGAGAGTTATGAATTTTTGAACATCCATAAAATAACGGTTCAGTACTGTATTTTCACTATTTTTTCACTTCTTAGCTTCAAAGTACTTGCAAATTCGGAGATCTTCCTCAAAGAATTGGCCTCCGAGCTGAACATGAAAATTAGAGGAAATAATAAAATGATTCAAATGATCCAAGAGGCACTCAAAATTGACTCTCCAGTCAGAAGTTACAACTTTTTAAGCATCCGAAAACCAGAGAAACAGTAAATCCATTGTATAACATATTTCAGGTATTTGGCACTTTAGAAAATCTTCCTCATAGAATTAGCCTTCAGAATGAATAGATGAATTGAAGAAGATCTCAAGATGGTTCTAATGACTGAAGAATCAATCCCAAACCATTTTCTGATGTCAAGTTGTGAATTTTTGAAGTCTCACTGAAACACTGATTTTCTATTCAAACCGTCTCGAATCAACTTAAACGCTTGATTTTCCTTGCAATTCGAAGCGTGATTGAACACACGAGAGCTTGAGATGGAAAAATTATGATTCGAACTGTTCACACTTGCCAAAATTTGAGATTTAATTACTGAAGAAGGCACGAAAATAAACATATGAACCTATCTCGAAGAGTATTGAGAACCAAGCAACCGAGCTCGCCTTAAACGTGTGGAGCGAAGCTTGAATACAACGCGATCTCAATGTAATGATGTTATGTGATGATAGAAAAATATTAGGGGGAAAATTGGGGTATAACAAGCTACAATGTCTAACAGTGTTGATGATGTGTTTTTGAACGAGTCCAGCGGTTCTGCTCAGAGCTCTACTGAATATACGTCTACCAAAGAGAGCACCTCGAGGGTGCTTGAGTCTGAACCGATCGTGCAGGAATCGGGCTCGCCTGATTAACATGCATTCAGGGTAGATGCCCCAGTGGCTCCTGCTGGTGAAGTCGGGAAGAATGTGCCCGCGGTCGCCAAAGGCCCTCTGGCTTGGGTCGCACCAAGCCCTTGGGAGCACAATTCCTTTTTTGTCGAGCATTTAGATGAGGAGTTCCCGACGGTGGCCCTGGAACCCGAGGGTGTTAAGGAGGAGTGGTCGATATACATTCCCGTGAAGAGTTTGGAATTCGATGGCTGACAACTTCCTATGTATGATATCCCATTTCGAGAGACGGGCTTTCAACTTCCTTTTACTAATCTCCAGGTGGCCATTTCCCGACATCTCTGCCTGGATCCTTCATAGTTGAACCCCAAATAGATCGCCTTCATACGTGCTTTCGAGATCGTGTGCGACTATTTGAAGATATCGGCGATAGTTTCGTTGTTCTTCTACTGCTTCCATCTTCAGAGGAGCATGTTTGGTACTCAGTTTGGATGGGTTTCTTTAAAGTAGGCGAATGGGAAACTATTCAAGGCCTACTTGGAGTCTGTATGACTCTTCAAAAAGAAGTATATTTTGATCCAGCCTATGTCAGAGAGGGCGTTGTTGAATGTTTTCAAGAGTGCCCCATTGTTTTATGAGGAGGGGGCTTCTGTTCTGAATACAGATGGGGAGAAGATGATGAAGTTTGTGCCCAAGTTCCACTTTGACTGGATATGAAAGCACTGTGATAAGGGGACTGACCTCTATGTATGGAAGAAAGGTCAGCTTGGTCCCGAGCTCATGACCGTTTATCCGCCTTTGCTGTGGGGATTTAGTTCATTGTATGGGCAAAGGGGGAAGGCTGGTTGTCGACGAGGACGGAAAATTAGTCTATGAGCATGGATTGATAGACGTTAAGGATCTCCTTGAGAGAGAGAGAGAGAGAGAGAGAGAGAGAGATAGAGAGAGAGGCTCTCCCGTTGCGTACCTAGGTAGTTATCTTGTATTTCGATTAAATTTGTATGTATGGCTTATCATTCCTGTATGTTGAACTCAATTTATTGCTTCTTGCAGAAAAATGAATCCCGCTATCGAGCGCATGGCTAAAGCAGGTATCATGAAGGTAAAGAAGGTGCAAAATTTTGTCAGACTCTCGCCAGGTGATGTAGGGACGACTCCACAATCCGGTTCGGGCACATCGTTGACTGGTCCAGCGGCTGAGGCTCTCTCTCCCTAGTAGGTGTCTTCGAGGTTCAAAATGCAACGCCTCGAGGGCATGGTTGATCTGACATGAAAAAGGAAAATGGGAGGTTTGATATGCCTCCTTGTTGGCATGACAAGACCTTCTTCAAGGGAGCCACTCTGCAACTTCCCCGAGCTGAGTCACTTTTGCTTGAGGAGCTGGATCGTCCGAGCAAGAGGGCGAAGTTTGCTCGAGATGCTGGTGTCGTCATGAGGGTTCTGGAGATGATCATTACATATATCGAGGGAGGTACTTCTCAAGAGGTCGAGATGAAGAAATTACAGGCCAAGCTGGCGACTTCCGAGAAGGAGCGTGCCAGCGGGGAGGCTGCTCGAAAGACGATGATTGAGAGCTTGGCGAAGGTGACTGAGGAGCGTGATATCCTTCTTCTCGAGAAGAAAGATTTTAAGGAGCTGATGGCATCCTTGAGGGATAAATTGACTTCTACCGAGGATGAGGTGAAAGAGGTCAAAGGTATGAAGACCCGTGCCGACTTGGTTACTCGTCTCCAACTAGCCGTGGATGACAACTTGGCCAATTCTAAGGGGAGTTTTGATAATATGGTGGCACATATGCGAGTTCTGAATCCTGATGTCGAGTTCAACACGGTTGGTATGGGGCTCCATTACTATGTGTCAGATGGTAAGATAGTCATTCCTGAGTTCCTTCAGACCGATGAGGGTGCTTTGGTCAAGGAGCCTTATCACGTGGAGCCTGCTCCCAAGGATAATGAAAATGAGGGGGGACTTTAGCCCGGTGTTTTATCAGTTTATTGTTGCTCTTTTTGTTTCGTTCTGCATGCGATATTATTACAATTCATTTTCTTGGGACCTTTCCCGTTCTGATGTAAGTTCCATACAATCGTGGTCCTCGCGGCCACAAGTTTGTTTACTTGAATGGGTACCTTGGGCTTCTCTTATGTAATGCTTTGTAAAATTGTGGCCCTTGTGGTCGTATTTAAAAATTTTCGACGTGGTGATTGTTTTGTTTTAATCTGCATCGTTTAAGAGATTTCAACTTTGTTTATACATTATTTGTAGATTATGTGGAGCGTTTGCATGTCTTTGTATGCTTGTCTGCTTGAGACATTTTTATATTGATAAAGAGTTTGTAGAGGTTTGCTTGTTAGTTTTAAGTTCGCCACTACTGGGAGACTGGTCAAATGACCAGGGTAGTTTCCGGGCATGGGCCGTGTGATACGGTGGGAGAACTGACTTGAAGGTTTTGTGTTTGATTGCAAATGTTGCGGTTAGCAAGATTCGCCACCGACTTTTCCTTTATCCAAAAGGAAAGGTGAAAAAGCACAGGAAAGACCTTTGAGATTATTTCTTGAGTTCGGGGCGTAGATTATGAAAAGGGAAGGTATTATCACCCTTTTCATCCATGGTTTTCCATGGGATCTTAGTTACTTGCTAGATCACTTGCTTTTGTTTGAAATCGTGCTTGATGTGTTTTTTGAAAGTATTTTGTAAAAGAGACCATTGTTTAGGAAATCTTTGTAATGATTCTTGTTCGTAAGAATGTATACAAAGATGTTGATCTTTTGAAAATGTTTTCAAGTTTTGTAAGATGTTTTGAAAGTGTAGGTTTTTGTTTTTGAAAATAGCAAGGATATTTGTTTTGAAATGGAGCAAGTAATTAGGAGCAATCTACCTACTCAAATGTCTTTCTTGTTCATTTTCTTTTCCTTTGACATTGTTGTCTTACCATTGATTTGGTAAGCAACCCTATCTTTGGATATAAATGGGACGGGCATGGGTCATCGTATAACCATGATTAGCAATGTTGCAAGGTATCTTAGCATTCTTTTTGAGGGACTAAGATAATTTGTAATGCAACTTAGATACCATCATCGAGGGACTATGATCTTGTATTTGTTTGTTTTTTGCTAAGATACCTCACATGCGTAATATGGCCATATTGTATAAGGCAACCAAGTGGAATAACCCTAGGGGTGTTTGTGTGCAAGTGCATAATTTTCATGCTTGTTTTTGTCTTGAATTAGGGTTTTTTAGATATTGGTTTTAGTCTTTCCATACAAACCCTAATTACTAGCATGTTATATAAAAGCGATAAATTGCAAAAAAGTAAAATTACTACGCTATTACATTATTAGGGGAGGGGTGTACAAATTACAAATGGGGATTGCAAGAAAGTTAAACCTAATTAGCTATTACAACCACATTGAATATTATACAAAATTGAAAATAAAAATGCAAGAATATAAATGAAAAAAGAAATGATTTTTATTATTTTTATGAAAGGGTTTTATCTTGACCTAAATAAAGAAAATGAGTAATTAAAATTAAATAAAATTAATTTAAACTAACTAAGGAAATAAATTAATTTGAAAAGGATTTTTTAGATTTTTTTATGAAAAAGTTTTAAATTAATGAAAATAAAATGAAAATAATTAACTAAAATAAACTAAGTTCTAAATTAATTTTAACTAAGAAAATAAAATAATATATTAATTTATCCTAAGTCTAAAATTATTTATGAAAAGAAAGGAAATTTATTTATTTTAAGAAAAAAATGTTTTTTATCCTTTTGTTTTATGGAAAATAAAATACATTAGTATAAAAAATAAGTAAAAAAAATTTCTATTTTTTGTGATTTTATGAAAATAATAATAATAATAATAATAATAATAATAATAATAATAATAATAATAATGAAATATTAATATTAATAATAATAATAATAATAATGAAGAAAAAAAAATAAAGAAAAGTCAGGGGGTTAATCAGTAATGTAAGGAGTATTATGAGAAAAAAACACAAAAAAAGTCAGAAAATTGTAAAAAATAGTAAAAGGTCACATTGGGGCTTGAACCCAGGACCTAAGGGTGAACAAGCGCGCGCTTTACCACTGGGGTGGCTATACATCCGTTAATATAACTGAAACAATAAATACATAACACAAAACGCGCCCTGAATACACTTCATCTTCAACCTCCAGCCAAAGGATCTGTATCTTCTTCATTTCTCAACAAAAATGAAAAGTTCAAACATGAAAGTTGTAGCATTTCTTCCAACGAATCCAAACATATAAGTAACTTAAGCTAAGTCAAAGATGAATGAGAATTTTTCTGGCCCTAATTCAAACCCTAAAAATTTCAGAAAACTTCAACTCTAAAATTCTCTAAGCTCAGGCCATATAAATGCAAACTGTGGATATGTACAGCTTCGTGGCAAAGCTATCTACATTTTATCTTCACAAATCAAGACCTAATAATGCCTAAATAATGAGATGAAAAGTCAGAAAACTCACCTTGCAGCTGGAGATCATATTTTGAGTTAGAGATACTTTCAAAGTGTTTTTATGATTGGGTGAGCTTCCTTGCACCTCCAGGAAGCTATTGCAAAGCTTACTTTGTGCTGAGAGTTCTTGAATCAAGCTGAAGAAGTCAATATGCAATGTCCTGTTTTTGAAAATGGAGAATTGCGTAAATGGTTTTACAGTTTGAAAACAAGGGTTAGGATAGTTTCTATATGTGTATTAGAAGCTTTGTGGATGGTTTGGCCAAGAAACGCACGAGAGGGGATTTGAAGTTGGGTTCCAAAAATAAAAAATGACAAGTTTTTGTGCTTGTATGGCAATTTCTGGTTTTGGGGTGTTTTAGGACCGGTTTTCTCGTGTGTTAGCTTGCAATGCACTTGTATAAATATATGGAAAAGGTTAGAGGACTTGAGGAGGTCAGAAAACAAAGATCACATGTTATGAGTTTTTGACTTGTTTTTGAAGTTATCTTGAAAAACATGGTTTCAATGCAGGGTACATGTCTTATAGGGTGGCTTTCAACTTTAAACATGTTTGTTTTGAGTTTATAGAGCATGCTTGTGCATAAAGAACAGGTGCAAAGCTCCATACAAGTTGACTTTGTGATTAAAGTCACTTTTCCAAAATGGAAGTGTGAACTTTGTTGCATTAATGGAAAATTTACTTGGACAAAGCTTGAATCAAGTGGATAATAGCTCAAAAGCAAGTGTAATCTTATGATTATGGATAGATATTGAGGTTTAGATGCTTGTAAAACAAAATTGTGCAGCATAGGTTTGAAATTGAATTCTTGTTCATCACAAAATGACTTGTAACTCAAGTGTGAAAACCCTAACTTCAACTCTTCGATTATCCCTACTCAAGAATTATCTCAAGGAGTTCTTGGAAATTTTGGAAAGCTTGTAATGTGCTATACAATCTATCTTTGAATTTCTTTTGAAGATTCCCCTTGGAACTATATGAAAAAGTTCCATGAAGTTGGGTCAAAATCATGACCACATGTTCTTAAAATTATAACTTGAGATCCAAGAACTTTTGGAAGGAGTTGTGTAAATAAAAGTTGTAGATTTAATGGAGACCTACAACTTTCATGTTGGAAGTTTCTCTTGAATCATCTTGCATCATGGTGAAAATTTTGTTCAAAGTTATAAAAAAACATGAAATTTCCAACACTTAGAAAAATTTCTAAGTTTAGAAATTTTGACTTTTCAAAATGAAATCTTGACTTTTTGATTTCTTGATGAATAAGTTTCATATTTTGACATGTTTTGATGAATTATGATCTTTGGCACTTGAATTTGACCAAAAAGTCAAAGTTTGACTTTTCAGTATACAGTTGACTTTTGATTAGTTGACTGAAAAATTCATCTGTCAATCCAATGGAATTACAATGTTTTGAACCATACCATTAGGTCAAAATGATGAAATTGGACTCTTGAGTTCATGCCTTAAACCAATTGACCATTTTCTAGGTCAAAAATCAGAAATTGCCCTTTCCCAGTCAAAACCCTAATTTTGACCATTTTGCCCTTTTGGAGATTTGATCAAATTTCTTGAGGAGTTGTGGTCCAAACTTGATCAAATGATACATATACGTTTAAAATGTTGGTATGGATCAAAAGTTATGAAGTTTGACTGTAAATTGGCCATGGTTGACTTTTTCCCCAATACAGTTGATTTTTAGGTTCAATTGCTCAATTGATTGAGCAAAAATGTGATTCAAAGCTTGAAACTTGACATGAGTAATCTTGAGGATCCATAATGATCCATGAAATTCACATGGGGCATTGGAAGCTAAAATATCCTTGTGAAAACTCAAGCCCTAATTTTGGTCATCAGTGCCTAAGGAGGTGTCTTGAGCTGATCAACCCTAGTGCAGTCTTGAGCCAAAGGAGATCTTATGAGCAAATTCTTGATAATTGAGAGGGGAAATTTTGGGGTACAACAGCTGTCCCTGTTAAATCTTCTTAAACCTGGAGAGTTAGATTGGCTAGTTTTTCCATTCGTGACTCGAAGGTGGAAGATGATTGGACACTAGAGTGCCCCGAAATTTGCACTCGATGATGTGATGATAAATGGAATGGACTTAAAGATGCCATTTGGATGTGTGACAAAAAGCTGTTGGAGATGGGCTTGTAGATGCCATCCAAAAGTGATTGCTGAATCTGAAACAGAATCTAAATGAGTATCAGAATAGCGCCCGTGTCTAGAGCGTATCTGAACTATATCTGAAAGTTGAATCTGAATGAGTATCAGAATGGACTCCATGTATGGAGCGTATATGAACTGTATCTGACAGTTGAATCTGAATGAGTATCAGAATGGCCTCCGTGTATGAAGCGTATCTGAATTGTATTTGAAAGCTGAATCTGAATGAGTATCAGAATGGCCTCCGTCTCTGGAGCGTATCTGTATTGTATCTGGAAGTTGAGAATTGAATGAGTATCAGAATGACATCCGTTATCTGGAGCGTATCTGAACTGTATCTGAGAAGTTGAATCCGAATGAGTATTAGAATGGCATCTGTGTTTGGAGCGTATCTGAACTGTATTTGAGGACTTTGAACATTGTTAATGGTAGATGTTTGATTAATCTTATCCTGAAAAAGGTAAAATATTAGCTAATATGCAATGTTATGTTGTATGGAATGTATAATATAATGCATTCGCGTTATTAATGTCTATGATATATGGATGCGATGTATGCGTATGTGAGCTAGTTTGCTGCACTGCTGTTGGATTGGGGAAAATAAATCCCTGACTGCTGCTGAGGATATGGAGTATAAGTCTCCATGTTGTGGAGTTGAAGTGCTGATGAATTTCCCTTTAGAGAAATAAACTCTGTTGTAAGGGGAATGTCGTGTACTGTTTGAAAAATCCTGCCTGGGGAATTCGGAGAAATTTGACGACTTCTATTGTGGATTGATAACTGGAAGCTCTGTTCTGTTGAGGATTAAACTGCACACTGCGGGGGATTTTATGGAAATAACTTTAGAGATATTTCCCTATCTCTTAAAGCCATCAGCGATTGTCTTTTATTTTGTCTATTTGTAAACAATAATTATGTTTAAATGGATATCTTCAACAATGAATCATTGGACGTTTTTGTAAACAAAACACAAGAGTAAAGAAAAAACAGATAGTTTTGCACTTTCAAAGGGATATCTTTGTATTGAATTTGAGTAAGTACTTTTGTATAATGAGACAAACATTCTAGTAAGAGAATGCCGTCGCAAAAAAAATGAAAATTTTGATACAAAGAAAAGATAGCTATGTGCAATAATCCCATGGGGTTCCCATTCTGCTATAGCCTTCGTGTCTCTGAGCATCTTGTCTATTTGTTGCCTTGTCCGAAGTTGATTGAATTGATCAGAACCTCTGAGTTTATAGGTTGTCCGTAAGGTGATCCAACGGGACATAGTCATACGCTTTAATTCCATAACTTTTGCCTGGACCGCCCTTTTGGGTTTTCAGTCCACCGGGATACCCTTTTTTGCCCAAGCCACCCTTTCGGGTTTTTAACTTACCGGGTGTACAAATTATTTTTTTGTTTTATCCCTAATTTTTGCCCGAACCTTTTTGTTTCGCCGGGATGCCTTTGTTTTGCCTAGGTGTTTCAACCTAGCAGGTTTCTTATGCGTAGTATCTTTTGACTATGTCTACGTTCACATGGTGCGGCAGGTTGTCGCCATCCATGGTGGTTAAGATCATTGCCCCTTCAGAGAATATGTTTTTGATTACAAATGGTCCTTCATATGTAGGGGTTCATTTTCCCCTGGTATCACCTTGCGGTAGTATGATGCGCTTGATCACCAGATCTTCAAATTGATATACTTGTCGTCTGACCCTTTTGTTGAAAGCCTTGATCATCCGTTTTTGATACATTTGACCATGAAAGACAGCAGTAAGCCTTTTCTCATCAATCAGGTTTAGTTGATCAAGTTAATCTGGATCCAATCGTCTTCATTCAACCCTGCATCCTTCATGATTCTTAGAGAGGGGATCTGGACCTCAATAGGCAAAACAACTTCCATGCCGTAAACCGGAGAAAAGGGTGTTGCCCCGATTGATGTGCGAGTTGTGGTACGATATCCGTGGAGAGCGAATGGTAGCATCTCATGCCAGTCTTTGTATGTGACTGTCATTTTCTGTATGATCTTTTTAATGTTCTTATTCGTGGCTTCGACATGACCATTCATCTTTGGCCGGTAAGGGGAAGAGTTGTGATGCTGGATCTTGAATTGTTTGCACAAAGCGGTGATCATAGTATTGTTCAAGTTTGTACCATTGTCTGTAATGATCCTCTCCGGGATACCATACCGAAAGATGAGATTTTGCTTAATGAACCTAGCTACAACATTCTTGGTAACAGAGGCGGAAGAAGCTGCCTCCACCCACTTGGTAAAATAGTCAATGGCCTCTAGGATGAAGCGGTGTCCATTGGAGGCTGTTGGCTTGATTTCCCCAATCATATCAATCCCCCACATGACAAAGGGCCAAGGAGCCGTTAAGACATTCAGAGGAACCGGATGTAGGCGCACCTTGTCAGCATAAATCTGACACTTATGGCAAGTTTGAGAGTGTTGATAGCAATCAGCTTCCATGGTAGACCAATAATAGCCTGCCCGTAGGATTTTCTTTGCCATCGTATGTCCATTGGAATGGGTGCCAAAAGTGCCTTCATGTAACTCATCCATGATTCTTTTAGCTTCAACCTTGTCTACGCATCGAAGTAACACAGAGTCATGGTTGCATTTGTAAATAATGCCATTACTAAGGAAGAATTTAGAAGAGATTCTCCTTAAGAACTTCTTATCATTGACTGAAGCTCCTTCAGGATATTCTTGAACCTCGAGATCCCTTTTGACTTCGTGAAACCAAGGCTGGTCCACTACTTCTTCAGTATTAATCTTGTGACAGTGTGCTGGTTCATCCCTTCGTTCAATGGTGATCTAGGGAGCCTCGTTCTCCCATTTAAGTTTAAACATAAATGACATTGTGGCTAGTGCATCTACTAGCTGATTTTCTTCTCGCGGGAAATGCTCGAAGGTAATCTTCTCAAAGTGTGGGAGCAATGTCAAAACATGTTCTTTGTGAGGGATAAGGTTAGGGTGTTTGATGTCCCATTCCCCTTTGATTTGGCTGATAACCAAAACTGAATCTCCGAGTACATTCAACGATTTGATCCCCAAGTCTATGGCAACTTTGAGACCAAAGATGCACGCTTCGTATTCCGCCATGTTATTTGTACAATTGAAGCGGAGTCTTGTAGTAAATGGGGTATGACACCCTTCAGGAGATATAATTACTGCACCAATACCATTGCCGAGTGCGTTAGATTCCCCATCAAAAACCATGGTCCATCGAGATCCTTGTTCAGGTCTGTCATATGGCCTGAGTTCTTCATAGTTGTTTACCATCATGATGTCTTCATCTGGGAATTCGAACTTCATGGACTGGTAGTCTTCTACAGCTTGGTGAGCAAGGTGATCAGCTAGTACACTGCCCTTTATTTATTTCTGGATAGTATACTATATATCATATTCTGTTAGGATCATCTGCCATCTCGCTATTCTCCCAGAGAGAGCAGGTTTCTCGAAGATGTATTTTATTGGATCCATTTCAGATGTCAACAAGGTAGTATGGGTCAGCATATACTGTCTTAGCCGACGAACAGCCCATGCCAGAACGCAACAAGTTTTCTCGAGCAGTGAATGTCTTGTTTCACAGTCAGTAAAATTTTTGCTTAGGTAATAAATAACGTGCTCTTTGCGGCCAGACTGGTTATGCTGCCCCAGCACACACCCCATTAAATTCTCTAAAACAGTTAGATACATAATCAACGGTCTTCCCTCGACTAGTGGCATTAAAATAGGAGGCTCTTGCAGGTACTCTTTGATCTTGTTGAAATCAGTTTGGCATTTATCATTCCTTTTGACTACTTGATCTTTCTTCAATAGTTTGAAGATTGGTTCACAGGTAGCTGTCAGGTGAGAAATGAATCTGGCAATGTAGTTCAAGTGTCCCAAGAATCCTCTGACTTCCTTCTCAGTACGAGGAGCAGGCATCTCTTGTATCACTTTTACTTTGGCAGGATCTACTTCAATACCCTTATTGCTGATGACAAAGCCTAGGAGCTTACCAGACCTTACTCCAAACATGCATTTATTTGGGTTTAACCTTAACTTGTATTTCTTTAGCCTCTCAAACAGTTTCTGTAAATGATCAAGATGCTCTTCTTCTATTTGAGATCTAGCTATCATGCCATCCACATAAACCTCTATTTCGTGATGTATCATGTCGTGAAATAGAGCTACCATGGCACGCTGATAGGTTTCCCCTGCATTCTTCAGTCCTAATGGCATAACCTTGTAGCAGAATGTGCCCCACTGTGTGACAAATGTTGTTTTCTCCATGTCTCCAGGCGCCATTTTGATTTGGTTGTAACCTGAGAAACCGTCCATGAAGGAAAACACGTTGTGTTGTGCAGTATTGTCAACTATGATGTCAATGTGGGGAAGTGGGAAGTTATCCTTAGGGCTTGCCCTATTCAAATCTCTATAGTCCATGCACATCTGTACCTTGTCGTCTTTTTTGGGCACGGGAACGACATTGGAAACCCATTGCAGATAGGAGGTGACGTCCAAGAATCCAGCATTGAATTGTTTCATGACTTCTCCTTTAATCTTCTCCGACATGTCAGGTCGCATATGATGAACTTTTTGTTTTACCGATGGGCAATCCTCTTTTGTAGGTAGACGATGTACCACAATATCTGCATCAAGTCCTGGCATGTATTCATACAACCAGGCAAAGACCTCAACATACTCGTGTAACAACTGAATCAACCGCTCCTTGACACTAGGTTCCAGATTGGCACCCACCTTGACCTCTCTTTTGTCTTCTTCGGTACCTAGGTTGATTGTATCCACAGGTTCCTCGTGGGGCTGAATGGTTCTCTCTTCTTGTTGTAGCAGTCTGGCAAGTTCCCCTGGTACTTCACAATCTTCCTCACCTTCGTCTCCGGCTTGGTAGATTAGATTTTCAGAGTCATAGAAGGCCATAGCAGAACCGTTACCCATGGGATCCTGAATGGATGTAGACTTGCATTGTGAGTGTGAGTGTGTGTAAGGGTATAACTATCTTTGAAAGAAATGAAAAATGTAAAAAGAAAAACAATGAGCATAAAGTTTGTATGCAAAATGTCCATGATTCATTGATGTCATATGGAGATGAGATAATAACCCTTACAAATGGACCGTTGTGCCTCGGGTAAGACACAAGGTTTTAAGAGTTTGAAATGTTTTAATATTACAGATCCAACAAAATGTAAAGACAAATTACTGTGGGATAAAAGTGATCGAGACAAAATCTCTAGCCTCCCAATTGCTGAGCGCTCCACTGACAGTTGGGAAGTTCCAATCCTCCAGGTTGCAACCATCTTCATCATCCTCTACCGTGTTGACTTCATGGTTGCTGATCTTCAGGGGTGGTCCTCCAGCACGAGCGTGACGTACAATCTTCTGAGCACTTGAAGTGAAACCTAGGACAAACTTGTAAGATTTGTATGGGATATCTGGGAGTTGTCCCCAGATAGTGCACCCACCTTCTTTTATTACTGCTTTTGCATCCTTTAAAGATGGCATCTTGAGTGGAGGCCTTGTGATCTTGGGAACAACCCTGGTTACTACCACATCTTGCGGGACTTCCTCAAAGTGTTGGAAAGGATTTTCAATAAATTCACCATCTAATTCCACATATCTGAAGGAATTGAGATGGATGATCACATACTCTTATTCTCCATGAACGTTGATAATCTTCCCTTGAATCGGATGTTTCAGCATTTGGTGCAACGTAGAAGTAACAGTGCCAGCATTGTGGATCTACGGCCTGCCTAGCAAGAAGGAATACAAAGGGCAGATATCCATTACATAAAAAGTTGAGTCAAATGTTTGGGTTCCAACCTTTATGGGGATATCCACCTCCCCATGCACCATTCTCTTTGAGCCGTCAAAAGCCCTCACTACTATATTGCTTGGTTTCAATGTCAATCCTTGGCAATCAAGCCTATTAAGAGCCTTTTTAGGCAACACATTCAGAGATGAGCCAGTGTCCACCAAGACATGAGCCAAGGTTGTGCCCCTACATTCCAATGAGACATACAGGGCCTCATTATGCTTCCTTCCTCTTGGCATTAAATCAGCATCCGAGAAACCTAAACCATTATCTGCAGTCAAGCTGGCTACGCAGTCTTGGAACTGATCGGCAGATGTTTCTTGGGGCACATGGGCAGTTTTCAGGAATTTTACCAAGGCCTTTGCATGCGCCTCAGAACATAGTAGTAAAGCCAACATGGAAATTTTAGATGGAGTTTTCCCCAATTGTTCAACTACGTCGTAGTCGCTTCTTTTTATGATCTTTAGAATTACCTCCATCTCTTTCTGGAGGTCTCAGGGAATAGCCAATGATTGCGCCTTCATCCGGACAGGCTCAATCAGAATACTTTTACCCCGAGTCTCGGTTAACTTGGCAGCAGGAGTGTCAGTAGGAGTGATAACAGGAGTTGTAACAGCTTTGTCAGTTGGAGTATTGGTGGAGATGATTGTGGGACTAAGAATAGCCTTTAGAGGAGCAACAACAACATGAATGATTACGGGTCCAGAAACTGCTTTTGGGGGAGCAATTTTTGGAGAGAATATCCTTCCGCTTCGGGTAATCTTGCTAGTCTCGACAATGTTACTGATATCAGAGTTATCTTTCTCGGAATTTGAATCTTCGGAAGCTGGCCAATCTTGCTTGATACCGTGGTAGTAGACATCCCTTCCATAATTCCATGGTATGGTTTTGTCTGACAAATACGGGACTGGTCCAGGCATTGCAATTATCAAAGGATCTACTTTTGGAACTGATGTAATTCTAACGGGTCTTTTGGTGGAGACCCTGGAAGAATTGTCGGAAATGGTTACAATGGAAACGTCATTATAAGAAACAGGTGGAACAAAAGTCTTTTCGAACAAAACCTCTTTGTTATATATTAGGCACTGAACGCCTGCTTTTAACAAAGGACAGTTGGTTGGTGAGGACAAACAGAAATGACAGCTTTCATCATAGCTTGGGAAAACACTGGCATTCAATAAGCTCTTTTTGATGGTCAAGAATGGGGTCATAAGTTCATCAATTTAAGTAACAAACATATCCTCTTCAATGGCGTTGGCATTATGACCGTGTTTGGGCATAGGGGCAGAAATGACATTGGGCTTTTCTGGCACATCAAATTCAATTTATTTGGCTTCAAGGAGGTCTTGTACTTTGTTCTTTAGAGCCTAATAGTTATTAGTGTCATGGCCGGGACTCTTAGAATGGTATGCGCAACGGGCATTAGGATGATAGTGAGGAGAGGTTGTGTTAGGGTTCTTTGGAGCTTCTTTTAAAGTCACTAGGTTGGATCTTAACAGATGCGGAAATATTTGAGATAGATTCATGTTAATTTTGGTGAATTGTCTGACTGGTCTTTCTGTTCTTGGTTGGTTGTTTCTTTGCTGATCAGGCGCAGGTTTAGGATCATGACAACCCCCACCATTGGACGGTGTTCAACCCTATCTTGATTTCTCTGAGGATAAACAGCAACCACTTCCTTCTTTCCGGTGAATGGTTTCCTTACAACAGCAGAGGATGCATCTTTTTGAATCTTTCCATTCTTTATCCCGACTTCTACCCTTTCTCCAGTCAATATCAATTCAGTAAAACCCGCCGATGAACTCCCAATTAAGTGATTGGAAAAGGGACCAGACAAGGTGCCCAAAAACATGTCTACCAACTCTCTTTCAGATAAAGGAGGTTAAACTCTTCCGGCCAAATCTCTCCATTTTTGCGCATAGTCCATGCAGCCTTCATTTGAAACCATGGCCATACTCTAGAGTTGAGTACGGGTAGGCGCAAGATCAGCATTGTATTGGTATTGTTTGTAAAAGGATGCAACAAGATCTTCCCAGTTATGAATATTGGCTCTTTCTAACTGATAAAACCAATCAAGTTGAGTTCTAGACAAACGGTCTTGGAAGAAGTGTATCCATAAATCCTTGTCAGCAGTATCGGGCTGGATTTTCCTTACATAGGACCGAAGATGCATTTTGGGGCATGAGACTCCGTCATATTTGGCGAACATAGGTGCTTTGAATTTTGGAGGAATGAAAATTCCTGATACCAGTCCCAACTCCTCAAAGTCCAATCCAAGCACTTTTTGGATTTCCATTGCACTCAATTGTTCTTCTAGATGCTTATACTTGTCGTTGGCTGGAGGGTATTGTTCTTCAGATTAGTCTTCTTATTCCTCTTCCTCTTCTGAATCAGACTGAACAACTATTTCCTTGCCCATCCCATCTTGATTATCTTTCTCGCCAAATGTCGTTGCAAAGTCTAAGGCCCATCTTGTCTGCCCTTGGAATCTTCTTCCCATGTTCAGAATTCTGGTTATCTTCTTCGTCTTCTTTTTCTTCTCCTCAACCAACAAGGTCTTTAACTCTTCTTGTCCTTTGGCCAAAGTTAAGAACAACTGTTGAAACTGTGCATTCTGAGCTTGGAGGTCCTTCACCGTTTGCTCGAGATCCATCTTACTAAAATAAACAGTAGAGAGATAAGGAGACTTGTTACAAGAAACCTTTTTATGTTATGATGAATGATAAATGCGTATGCAATGATTTCAAGGATCTTAAGATTCAAATTTGTTTTAGACAAAAAAGGAAACACACGTTATATTAATAAATTAAAGCTCGAGTACATCAATGTCTTCTTGGGCAAAACAAATACAAGAAAATCTAAGATAAAAAGGTAGTTCGCATCCCCGTTGGTGCAATGTAGGCATTCAAAGTCTGCTCCTCATGAAGTAGCCTAGTGAGTTCCAAAACCTTCTTCTCGCTTGCGTAAAATTGGGCTTCAAAAGTATCTCGCTCCCCCTTGAGTTGTATCCAATCCCTTTGTAGGTCTTTAAGAGAGGTGGGCATGTCAGGATGTAGAATAGTGTATGGAACATCTCCTTCCATGACACACTCTATGATTACCTGGAGAATGGAGGGATAAGGCATCATAAGACTCTAAGCACGAGTTCCTACCCATTTGAGGTAAGGCTCAAGAGGGATGGAATTTTTATGCCCCAAAGTCTTGCTATCTACCTTGTTCAACATCCTCTAAGCTCAGATAAATCTCTGGCGAAGACCTTGATCGTCGTTGTCGTAGTCAAATACCAATCCTTGAATCAACATCTCGTGCGGGCTATCCCTTCGAGCGTAACCAAACTGTCTTAAGGCTAAACAAGGGTTGTAGGTGATACCTCCCCTAATGCCAAGTAAAGGGACATTAGGAAATTCTCTACAACGGTCGACAATAGTAACATTCTCTATGGATCGGAAGCACCAATGAATGTCTGAATGTTTGAGCGTCATCAACCTTTATGACCACCTTGAAACTTGCTCATTCTTTAATGCAGATTGGGGAAGATGTAAAATAAACCATCGTTCCAAGAGAGGAGTGAAACACATAAGGACACCTCTTTTCCTCATTGTGCGAGTGTGAAAAGAGTGTAGGATATCCCCTAGAAATGTAGGCACCGGGTGGCGAGATATAAAGATTTTGACGGTGTTCACATCTATGAGTTGGTCAGGATTTGGAAACAAAACCATCCTATAGATGAGGAGAGCCACAATTTCCTCAAAGGCGTGCAAATCCAAGGAATTCCAACAGTTTTGGGATTTCTCAAACAAGAACTTTGCTAGGAAACCCTTGACACCACTCCTTGTTTCCCAATGAGTTGTGACATCAGATGAGTGCAAGTGTAGAGCTTGAGCAATCTCTTCTGGCTTTGGGTCTCTTTCCGTACTGTTGAAAGGTAGTTGGTTGAGAATGGGAATCCTCAAGAGTCAGGAGAATTCTTCCAAAGTAGGCACGAGTTGATAGTCGGGAAATGTGAAGCAATGGTGCAAAGGATCAAAGAACTGAAAGAGCACCTTTATCATGTCCTCATCTGTGTTGGAGGTGACCAAGTTGATTAGGCGACCACGTCTCTCGGTGAATGGAGAATTTTCAGGAATCCTTGAAGCTAGCTCCTTAAGTTGTGGAGGGATCCTTACAAGGTTGACTTGAATAGTTTTCATGCGAAGAGAATCCATATCCTACAAAACAAGAACAAAGATGAATCCCAAAATCCTTGAAATGGTTAGTGAATGTATATGATGTTATGATGTTCATGATGTTATGTACAAGGGTGTATATACAAACAAAACAAACAATTCCCTAGGTTTAGGCTTACATGGAGTTTTATAGGTAAGTACCCTCTTGAAGTTTAGTTGGCTCAAACCTGTCCTAGTAATAGTAACCGGGTTCTAAGGAGCTCAATATCACTGGCTTGTTTCCTTGGTTATTGTTTCAGCACAAGCCTCTTTAATGGCGACCGAAATATCCCAAGAAACCAAACCTCAATGAGTGTAGTATCGAGTATCTACCAACTTTGGACTGCACCAAAGCTGGTCATCTCACTACATCCTAAAGGCCAAGTTGGTCAAGTAAAGGTTCTAAAAGTTCATTCGTGCTTTATGACATCACTCAGCGGCCCCGTATTCTCTTTGATTAACTCAAAGGCTTCCGGTACCCACAAATATGTCGCACTAACGTAGCTATTTCTTAGACCATATCGGTATACCCCGCACAGTTTCCACAACGTATTGCTACTTACCTATAAGGTAACCCAAATCTGAGTAGAGGATTCAAACCCAAACAAAGAACCAAAATGTAAAGCATACAAGTCAAACAATGTAAGCAAGTAAATGTGATCTAACCCTAAGGTAACCCCACTTTAAAATATCCCCACCAGAGTCGCCAGTTCTGTGATACGGTGGGAGAACTGACTTGAAGGTTTTGGTTTGATTGTAAATGTTGCGGTTAGCAAGAGTCGCCACCGACTTTTCTTTTATCCAAAAGGAAAGGTGAAAAAGCACAGGAAAGACCTTTGAGATTATTTATTGAGTTCGGGGGGTAGATTATGAAAAGGGAAGGTATTAGCACCCTTTTCATCCATGATTTTCCATGGGCTTTTAGTTACTTGCTAGATCACTTGCTTTTGTTTGAAATCGTGCTTGATGTGGTTTTTGAAATTATTTTATAAAAGAGGCCATTGTTTAGGCAATCTTTGTAATGATTCTTGTTCGTAAGAATGTATACAAAGATGTTGATCTTTTGAAAATGTTTTCAAGTTTTGTAAGATGTTTTGAAAGTGTAGGTGTTTGTTTTTGAAAATAGCGAGGATGTTTGTTTTGAAATGAAGCAAGTAATTAGGAGCAATCTACCTACTCAAATGTATTTCTTGTTCATTTTATTTTCCTTTGACATTGTTGTCTTACCATTGATTTGGTAAGCAACCCTATCTTTGGATGTAAACGGGACGGGCATGGGTCATCGTATAACCATGATTAGCAATGTTGCAAGGTATCTTAGCATTCTTTTTTAGGGACTAAGATCATTTGTAAGGAAACTTAGATAGCGTCATCGAGGGACTATGATCTTGTATTTGTTTGTTTTTTGCTAAGATACCTCACATGCGTAATATGGCCATTTTGTATAAGGCAACCAAGTGGAATAACCCTAGGGGTGTTTGTGTGCAAGTGCATCATTTTCATGCTTGTTTTTGTCTTAAATTAGGGTTTTCTAGATATTGGTTTTAGTCTTTCTATACAAATCCTAATTACTAGCATGTTATATAAAAGCGATAAATTGCAAAAAAGTAAAATTACTACGCTATTACATCATTAGGGGAGGGGGTGTACAAATTACAAATGGGGATTGCAAGAAAGTTAAACCTAATTAGCTATTATAACCACATTGAATATTATACAAAATTGAAAATAAAAATGCAAGAATATAAATGGAAAAAGAAATGATTTTTATTATTTTTATGAAAGGGTTTTATCTTGACCTAAATAAAGAAAATGAGTAATTAAAATTAAATAAAATTAATTTAAACTAACTAAGGAAAGAAATTAATTTGAAAAGGATTTTTTAGGTTTTTTATTTTATGAAAAGGTTTTAAATTAATGAAAATAAAATGAAAATTAATTAACTAAAATAAACTAAGTTCTAAATTAATTTTAACTAAGAAAACAAAATAATATATTAATTTATCCTAAGTCTAAAATTATTTATGAAAAGAAAGGAAATTTATTTATTTTAAGAAAAAAAAGTTTTTTATCCTTTTATTTTATGGAAAATAAAATACATTAGTATACAAAATAAGTAAAAATAAATTTTGATTTTTTATGATTTTATGAAAATAACAATAATAATAATAATAATAATAATAATAATAATGAAAATATTAATATTAATAATAATAATAATAATGAAAATAAAATAAAATAAAAATAAAAATAAAAATAAAGAAAAGTCAGGGGGTTAATCAGTAACGTAAGGAGTATTATGAGAAAAAAAACTAGGCCTAAATGAAGAGCCCAAGCGCTGTAAAAAAACACAAAAAAAGTCAGAAAATTGTAAAAATAGCAATAGGTCACACTGAGGCTTGAATCTAGGACCTAAGGGTGAACAGGCGCGCGCTTTACCACTGGAGTGGCTATACATTCGTTAATATAACTGAAATAATAAATACATAACACAAAATGCGCCCTGAATACACTTCATCTTCAACCTCCAGCCAAAGAACTTGTATCTTCTTTATTTCTCAACAAAAATGAAAAGTTCAAACATGAAAGTTGTAGCATTTCTTCCCACAAATCCAAACATATAAGTAACTTAAGCTAACAGTCAAAGATGAATGGGAATTTTTCTGGCCCTAATTCAAACCCTAAAAATTTCAGAAAACTTCAACTCTAAAATTCTCTAAGCTCAGGCCATATAAATGCAAACTATGGATATGTACATCTTTGTGGCAAAATTATCTACATTTTATCTTCACAAATCAAGACCTAACAATGCCTAAATAATGAGATGAAAAGTCAGAAAACTCACCTTGCAGCTGGAGATCGTATTTTGAGTTAGAGATACTTTCAAAGTGTTTTGATGATTGGGTGAGCTTCCTTGCACCTCCAGGAAGCTATTGCAAAGCTTACTTTGTGCTGAGAGTTCTTGAATCAAGCTGAAGAAGTCAATGTGCAACACCTTGTTTTTGAAAATGGATGTTGTACCCCAAAATTTGCCCTCCCATATTTCTTAAAACATTTCAAGAAAAATTCACAAGTCCAACCCGGCGCGTCATATTCATGTGTTCTTTCGCCAAGATATCTCTGATAACGTATTCTTAAATTCAGGTTCGGCTCAAGAGTCAATTCTTTAAAGAAGGTATCCGAATGTGTGAGTTTTCTCGAAGAAATATAGTGAAAAAGTGTGCTGAAAGTGCAGTTTTTACGCGCTAAAAAATTCATAACTTGAAGATCGTGGCTCGTTTTGAACCCGTTCCGGTGGCCAAAATTCCGTCTTGAAATTATCTATGTTTTCATCTCTCACGGCTGGAAGCCAATTTCGATCAGAAGGTTTTCAAAAATGTGGATTTATCAAGTATTTTCGTACAGAAAATTTGTGACAGAAGTTTATTTGCGTCATGTTCAGAAAATCATAACTTGGTCGATTTTCATCGTATTGAGCTGGTTCCGGAGCCAAAATTTCACAAATTGAGTTGGCTATATTTTCACAGAAGGTATTGAGTTCAAAGGGTATTCAAAAGGCCTTCATTTTTTGCTCAGAGTGCGTGACACGCTGAAAATCCTGAATGCTGAATATTATTTCATCAGGGCCGAAACTTCGAAAATTCATAACTCGGTCAACTTTTATCGGATTGGGCTCATATTTTTACACAAGGTCACTGACTCATAGATCTACAACTTTGCTTCAAAAGTCGAGACCGGATTATGCTCCGATCAATACCAGTTTTTTTATTGAAGAACGTGTCAGAGTCGACACTAGAGCCCAAAATAAGTTTGTCTGAGCTAAAACTTCAAAAATTCATAACTAATTCACCGTTTATCCGATTGAGCCGATTTTCGGACAGGAGTTAATTCTCGATATCGGCTACATTTTGTTTTCAAATTTCAACTTCAAAAATTGCACTTAAGTCCCTGCGATTTATCCTGGAAAGTGATGAACTCAAGGGAACATTGGAGGCCCAATTGTACATTCAAAGCCCATTTTCTTTACCCTAATTTCCATTATATAATCACATTCTTTTCACACAAACAAGAGGAGAGAGAAAAAACCTTGCCACAACACTAAAACCTAAAACCTTATTACAAATCCCTCTCTCACTACAAACAAGCCATCCCAATTACAAACCAACATCTCACTACAAACAAGTCATCTCAGTTACAAACCAACATCTCACTACTTCTTCAGTAAGGGTAAGACTGGCTTGATCTCCATGATCAAAAGGGCATAAAAGCATTCATGTCACTACTTTTCCAGTAAGTGTAAGGTTGATTTGATCTCCATGATCAAAAGGGTATAATCATTCATACATGCCATATTGACCTAAACATTAAATTTCTTCATATATTGACTTTATTTGTATTTTATGATATATAGTAATTTATTTAATGTGTTCATGAGATTCAACACTGCAGATTTAGACAGGATCCCATGCAGGTTCATTAAGGAACGTTGAGGCCAAAGCACAAATGGCCAAAAGCCAAAAGCCAAATGGCCAAAACAGAACAGTTTACACATGATACCAATACATGGCGAGACAGACATCCTGAGAAGGTTAAGGAACGTTGAAGCCAAAACACAAATGACAAAAAGCCAAAACACAAATGGCCAAAACGGAACAGTTTACACATGACACCAACAGCTGTTTCACCCCTCCAATCAGGCCCGTATACTCCTAAACTCTCTCTCTATTTTTATTATGTTCCTTTAATTAATTAATCGTTATTCTTTTTATTAATCACTAACCAATTAACATTTTTCCTAATAAAATCAAAAACACAAAAAAATATTTTATTTATTAAAATTAGTTTCATCACTTTTATTTTTGTAAATAAATTAATTTAATCAATTTAGCTTTAATTAGATTTAACTTTTAATATTTTTTGCAATATTTAAAATCAATTTAGAATATTAGGTTTTTATTAGCATTAATTCAATTTATTTTATTTCTTTAAAAAACTCAAAAATCCAAAAATATTTTCATTATTTAATTTAATTTAATTGTTCATTTAATTTAATTCCATTTAATTCAAAAATAAACAAAAATTCATTCTTTTCTCAAAAAAGGGTCAAAACCCTAAAGGACTTCTCCGATGCAATTTTCTTTCGCGCATATTATTTTGATCATATTTATGTAATTGCTTCGAGAATGTAATAGCGTAATTAGGACTTTTTATCGCTTTCTTTATTTTTCCGCATTTACTTTTCAAGGGTTATGTTTTTGGCGATGTAAATACCCGACGCCTTGTAATAGCGTATATTTACTTTCTGCAATATACTTTCCGCAAATTATTAACCGTTAACTATGCATGACAAGACTTGCCTGAAAATAAAATCAACCCGTAGCTCACAATAACTTGTACAAAGATAACTTAACATGAAACCTGACACACATGCACATGCCACTCCTAGGGTACGCCTCACTGGTTGCCTCGAATGTGGTCGTCAAGTATAGGGTGTTTTAGAGGTTGCCCTCTTGTCTAAGATCCAGTTGCCTCGAAACGGTTGCCTCGGATAAAAGGATCCAGGACATTAGGGTTACTTCTAAGGTGTCCTACTATTGCTTCGGTGACCACACATGTCCCTTAATCGAATTGACCCGAACAACTCCAACGACGGTGCTACCTACTTCTCAATAGTGGGATAGTACTGTCTAAAGGACTCTTACACAGCCTAATTCCTTAGGGTAGGTAGATCTCATGGGTACTTGCTCTTTTCAGAACAAACAAAAAAACATCTTTTCGCACTGACACTTTCAAAAGTTTTCAAACAAATTTTTCATACACTCTTAAGGACAGATACAAGAGTTACCTAGAAATTTTTCAAATGAAACTTTTTCAAAACCCACACACACTTGAAAAGCAAACAAATTTTGAAAACATAAGAGCAAGTACCTAAGAGCCCATGGATAACCATGGATAGAAAGGGTGCTAACACCTTCCCTTTCTATAAATCTACCTCCCAAACCGAGAAACATTCTCGATAAGGAATTTTGCTGTGCTTTTGTCCTTTCCATGTTGGAGAACATAAAAGACGGTGGCGACTCTTGCTTACCTCGACATTTCGCGAACCAGCTTAAAAAACAGTCAGTTCTATTTCCACTGATCACAGAACTAGCGACTCTGCTGGGGATTACTTATAAGTGAGGTGTACCTTAGGATTAGATCATACTTATGTTTTCAATTGCTTGCTTTGATTGCTTTAAAATTGTGGGCTTGTTTTGGAGTTTCATAGATCCTAACCCGGATCTGGGGATACCCTTTTAGGTAGCATAAGCTGTGAGGGACCTGTCCGGCGTAGACCGACACAGGTGAAGCAGTGGCTACATTGGTGTGGCACCTTGGTCTGTACCGATATCCCTTGTGTTGCAACGAGGAGAATATGGGTCTTCCGAGGAGTCATTAAGCACCAACCGACCTTAGAACCCTAAATTGACCCAACTTGACCATAGAACAGTAGCAGTATGCTACACTCATTGAGGCTAAACTCTCGCGATGGTTCTGGCCGCAAGAAAAGATTGCGATGCTGAAGTTATGACCGATTGAGGGTAGTCGATGATATTGAGATCCTCTAGAACCCGGTTACTTTTGATACGACATTTCTTAACCAACGAAACTAAAAGAGGGTAGTACCTAAACTTTATGCTGGCCTAAAATCTAAGGGCTCTTCTGTGTGACTTGTGTACCTTCGTACTTGAACTACTTGCATACTTGTTATCTAACAACACGAGTTCCTTGTAGGTTTTATTTACAGTCCTTAATTGGGACTCATCACAGGGCCTACTTATATCACTCCATGCATAGCATAACATCATATCATTGCATGCATCCTGCATAAGGACTAACCCATTTCAAGGATCTCAAGGGTCTGTGATGCAGGTCATGATGAACCAACTGTCTAGCAAGGGGAAAAGGGGATTTATTTTCCTCTAGCCAAGGTTGATAACTTGAGTCAGGGGCTATGACCCACTCGATATGGTGAGCCTTGACTCTTGAAGAAGGACTCTCAACAATATGTAGTTCCTTCAATCAAGCTACAAATTCAAATGCTAATAATTTTCTTATTTACCCCGCGAGATCCTTGAAAACATTGCATGCATACATACACATCATTGCATTACAGGTACCCTTTTTCTACAGGTCACTTACCTTCCTCGCTGTTTATTTCAGCAATGGCTTGCCAACAAGACAATCAGGAGCTTCATACTCAAGAGACTCAGTTCAGAGAAATCCTCCTAAATCTATCCAAGGGGCAGGAAGAGCTGAGAACACTCCTCATGGGGACTTTGGTCAGGAACAATCCAGAAGACAGTAAGGATGAACGGCTGAAACATCTGCAAGCTGAGGTGGATACAATGAGAACCCAGATACTGGGGCAGACGACTCTCATTCAAGACTCAACTCAAAGACAAGAAGAGCTCAGGGTTCTCATCAACCAACTGCTTCGGGATAACCAACTGGGGCAAATATCTAAGGTTGAAGAGCCAGTCATCATTAAACTCCCTTTGAGATAAGAAGACAAGGGAAAAGCTCCTCAACTTGCCTCAGGGTCACAAGTTCAGCATCAACCTCACCAGCTTCAACAAGACAGTATGAAGCCAGTAGTCAGGGTCGGAGACCAAACCGGTAATCAGCCTCCAAGAAGTCAAAGGTTTGGTTCAATGAACAAACCTCTCCAAGCTGCTACTACTTCACAGGTCCAACAACGACCTCGCCAAGAACAACAGGTTGATCAGAGCAAGCCAAACAAGCCTAAGAGGCAATTCACCCAGCTTAACATGTCGCTGTTTCAAGCCTTACAACGCCAGTTGAGATTGAATCTGATCACATTAAGGGACCCTCCTAAGAATCCCAACAAGACACCTTCAAGGTATAACCCTAACGCTCGCTGCGCTTATCATTCCGACAGCCCGGGGCATGCCACCGACGACTGTTGGACTCTGCAGAACAAGATCCAGGACCTGATTGATGAAGGAGCAGTGGAATTCACCCCAGATGGTCAGGTCGAGTTCTTCTACTATCCCTAGACGAGAAGACCTTTTGTTCATTGGAAGTTTCAAGTTGTATTTTTCTTTGCTTGTTCAAACATTTGTTCATGTCAAACTCTTTTACTTTATCAATGCATCGCATATGTCTGTTTTAAATCAATATATTCGCATTCGCTATATGCAAACTGTTTTCATATTTTTGATGATCAACTCTCGATTAAAAATTCTAAGCCTCTTGAGGGAGGATGACGAAAACGATACCACGATATTTACAGTATGCTTTTGAACAGACCCCGCTGATGAGGTACAGGCATTGTTTCAATTCCTAAACACTGGAGTTATAAGGAAGATAATCCCTCGTCAACCCCTTTGAGCCAAAGAAGTAGGAGTTTTTTTTTTCTTTTCACAAAAAAATTAAAACCCTCAATTATAACCTGGGGCAGGGTAGTTTTCTCAGTTGATCCAGGTGCACAAAATGGCACCAAAGATGTCCTTCCAAAGTAAAGGACAGTGATGGTTCCGAATAATCATAAAGACAGGCAGTCATTATTTTTCAAAATAAAAGACCGATAAGTCAAAACCTATGAAGGAGACTTACAAAAAACTGGGGCATCCCGCTGACTGTAATCACAAAAGAAACAAGTTCAGGCAAAAAGACAGGGATAATAAAATCGAAAACAAAGAGGTCCTGCAAAATCTTATAAAAATGACTGCCTGTTCAGAATAAATTGTCAACATCCGAACCATCACCGGAATATCAGAGCCAAGACTCAAACAAGATCTAATGCACGATTAGCTGAGTTTAGGATTGAAGAACATCACAAAGAGCGGGTGGGTACAAATAAAATTTGAGCCTTTATCCTTTGTTTCTTAAACCGTGAACCAGGCCACGTTACAATCCTTAAAAGTCCTAGCTGAAGCATGGGTTAGTTCGAAAGCATACTGTTACAAAGGTATCCTGACTCCTTAGGGCTCGCTGTAGAATCTTGAGTTGACATCACATTTTACAAAATTTGCTTGTTTTACTGAAAAAAAAGCATTTTCAAAAACTTCAAGACAGACATAAGCTTTGCATTCTTAAAATAATATTGTTTGCATATGACTATTTGTTCGAACAGCAGAGAAATTCGCACGAAGAATATCTAATGAACAAAAACGCTCCCAACCAAGGGGCAAACGTGATCATGGTCTATCATCTGGGGCAGTTAAGTCAAGATTCAGGGAATCTCTCAAAATGCCAGGGGCAAATCTCCGCCTGAATTACTTGGGGCATTGGGCATGAATTCCAGCAACGAATCTTGCATGATCAACGAAGATCTTCTGGTAGTATGGTGACACGACGCTACTGACAGTGACAACTCCCCACACTCCTGAGAGCACAGACATAGTCAAAAAAATACTACGCATGAATCAAAGACCCGCTAGGTTGACACACCTAGGCAAAAATAAGGGCTTCCCGGCGAACCAAAAGGGTTCGGGCAAAAATAAGGGATGAAAATAAAAAAATCTGTACACCCGGCAAGTCGAAAACCTGAAAAGGCGGCTTGGGCAAAAAAGGGTATCCCGATGGACTGAAAACCCGAAAGGGCGGTCCAGGCAAAAATTAGGGATCAAAGCGTACGACTATGTCTTATCATCTCGTCACTTGTCTACCAGAAGAGGATTGGTCAAAACGGCAGGTACCTTCTCCCACAGAAACCGGGGCAATAAGAATTGTCCAAACGGTGCAGTTGCTCTGTCCGCCAAGGTGCCAAGGTAAGTTCAGCTGAAGAACACGACCAAGATACCTTCACTCCCCGCAGAGTAAGACAAGATTCAACAATTCTTCCCAAGCAGAGTTGGTCTCCAATCAGCCCCAAAAAGGCATAGTATCTCCAGCAAGTCAGCGATGCTCTCCCCAAGCAGAGTTAGTCTACTGTCAGCCTTAAGGAAGTGGGGCATCCCCAGAAAATATCAATATTCCCCAGCGGAGTATACAGATGTTCCTCAGCAAGCGTCCCTGGCAGACTTAATATAAGATTGTTCCCCGACGGAATCCAGACACCCCAGTGCAGTCCAAAAAGTTTCCCCAAGAGAGTTGAATCATTCTCCCTAGTGGATTCTGGAAGCTTATCCCCAGTAGATTCTGGAAGCTTATCACCTGCAGAGTACGAACGCATCTCCCCGACCGTATTCAAAGGTTATTCCCCACCAGAGCTTATAACTGGGTTATCCTCAGCTAATTACCACAGAAAAATCGTCCTCGGCGGAGTTCTTCCTACCCCCAGCGGAGTTCATCAAATTCCTCAACAAAATTTATCAATGGAATCCCCAGCGGAGTTCTCATTCAAACCTCAACAAAGTATCTCTTCCCACAGAGTAATTCCCCGCAGAGTAATCTCTCCAACAAGTTTATTCCCCAACAGAGTCACCTTCTCCTATCGGTTTATTCTTGTAACCATCATCCCCAGCGGAAGCGAAGAACTCTACTGTTCAACATCAGCCCGGGATTCAAGTAACTTCCCAGAATTCGTCAAGGATTTATTTTCCCAGACGAAAATACATTCATAAACATTTCACATTTTATACATCCTGCTTACATACATACTACACTATCTCATTTGTCTTTGAACATCATGACATCATGCATTTCATACATCATGACATTGCATACAACTGATGTTTTGCCTTTTCAGGAAAAAGGTCAATCCAAAGATGATTACTATCAACTGTCGCAATTCCAGATTCGATACCTATATCTAGCCAGGGCATATCTATGAGCGATTAAATGTGGATTCGACACCTGTATCTAGCCAGGGCATGTCTGCATAAAGAGTTTAGAGATTCGATACCTGTATCCAGCTAGGGAATATCTGTAGACGACTAATTCTAGATTCGATTCCTGTATCTAGCCAGGGCATATTTGTGAGTAACTGATTGTAGATTCGACACCTGTATCTAGCCAGGGCATATCTGCATGAAGAGTTTAGAGATTCGATTCCTGTATCCAGCCAGGGCATATCTGTAGACAACCAATTCCAGATTCGATTCCTGTATCTAGCCAGGGCATATCTGTGAGTAATTTGATTGTGGATTCGACGCCTGTATCTAGCCAGGGCATGTCTGCATGAAGAGTTTAGAGATTCGATACCTGTATCCAGCCAGGGCATATCTGTAGACAACCAATTCCAGATTCGATTCCTGTATCTAGCCAGGGCATATCTGTGGGTAACTGATTGTAGATTCGACACCTGTATCCAGCCAGGGCATGTCTGCATGAAGAGTTTAGAGATTCGATTCCTGTATCCAGCCAGGGTATATCTGTAGACGATTAATTCTAGATTCGATACCTGTATCTAGCCAGGGCATATCTGTGAATGACTGATTGTAGATTCGATACCTGTATCTAGCCAGGGCATATTTGCATGAAGAGTTTAGAGATTCGATACCTGTATCCAGCCAGGGCATATCTGTACACGACCAATTCCAGATTCGGTTCCTGTATCTAGCCAGGGCATATCTGTGAGTAACTGATTATAGATTCGACACCTGTATCTAGCCAGGGAATATCTGCATGAAGAGTTTAGAGATTCGATACCTGTATCCAGCCAGGGTATATCTGCATGAGAAGTTTAGAGATTCGATACCTATATCCAGCCAGGGCATATCTGTAGACGACTAATTCTAGATTCGATTCCTGTATCTAGCCAGGGCATATCTGTGAGTGACTGATTGTAGATTCGATACCTGTATCCAGCCAGGGCATGTCTGCATGAAGAGTTTAGAGATTCGATACCTGTATCTAGCCAGGGCATATCTGTAGACGACCAATTCCAGATTCGATTCCTGTATCTAGCCAGGGCATATCTGTGAGTGACTGATTGTAGATTCGACACCTGTATCCAGCTAAGGCATGTCTGCATGAAGAGTTTAGAGATTCGATTCCTGTATCCAGCCAGGGCATATCTGTAGACGACTAATTCCAGATTCGATTCCTATATCTAGCCAGGGCATATCTGTGAGTGATTGATTGTAGATTCGATATCTGTATCTAGCCAGGGCATATCTGCACGAAGAGTTTGAAGATCAAGCCCTGCAACAGGCCAGGTAATTATCTTTCTTTCTCAGGTATGCAAGATCTCTCTAAGGAATCTATTACGCGATCGACACTTCCAAATGGCATCTATAAGCCCATTCCCGACAAGGTTCTGTCACATCTCCAGATGGCATCTATAAGCCCATCCTCCCATCCATTATCTCTCCAAATGGCATCTATAAGCCCATTCCCGACATCACATTGCTGATACTACACCATGCGAGTGCAAATTTCTGGGCACTTTAGTGTTCAATTATCTTCCACCTTCGGATCACGAAAGGCTCGAAAGCCAATCTATATCCTCAGGTTTAAGAAAATTGAACAGGGGCAACTGTTGTACCCCAAAATTTGCCCTCCCATATTTCTTAAAACATTTCAAGAAAAATTCACAAGTCCAACCCGGCGCGTCATATTCAGGTGTCCTTTCGCCAAGATATCTCTGATAACGTATTCTTAAATTCAGGTTCGGCTCAAGAGTCAATTCTTTAAAGAAGGTATCCGAATGTGTGAGTTTTCTCGAAGAAATATAGTGAAAAAGTGTGCTGAAAGTGCAGTTTTTACGCGCTAAAAAATTCATAACTTGAAGATCGTGGCTCGTTTTGAACCCGTTCCGGTGGCCAAAATTCCGTCTTGACATTATCTATGTTTTCATCTCTCACGGCTGGAAGCCAATTTTGATCAGAAGGTTTTCAAAAATGTGGATTTATCAAGTATTTTCGTACAAAAAATTTGTGATAGAAGTTTATTTGCGTCATATTCAGAAAATCATAACTTGGTCGATTTTCATCGTATCGAGCTGGTTTCGGCACCAAAATTTCACAAATTGAGTTGGCTACATTTTCACAGAAGGTATTGAGTTCAAACGGTATTCAAAAGGCCTTCATTTTTTGCTCAGAGTGCGTGACACGCTGAAAATCCTGAATGCTGAATATTATTTCATCAGGGCCGAAACTTCGAAAATTCATAACTCGGTCAATTTTTATCGGATTGGGCTCATATTTTTACACAAGGTCACCGACTCATAGATCTACAACTTTTCTTCAAAAGTCGAGACCGGATTATGCTCCAATCAATACCAGTTTTTTATTGAAGAACGTGTCAGAGTCGACACTAGAGCCCAAAATAAGTTTGTCTGAGCTGAAACTCCAAAAATTCATAACTAATTCACCGTTTATCCGATTGAGCCGATTTTCGGACAGGAGTTAGTTCTCGATATCGGCTACATTTTGTATTCACATTTCAACTTCAAAAATTGCACTTAAATCCCTGCGATTTAGTCTGGAAAGTGACGAACTCAAGTGAACATTGGAGGCCCAATAGCACATTCAAAGCCCATTTTCATTACCTTAATTTCCATTATATAATCACATTCTTTTCACACAAACAAGAGGAGAGAGAAAAAAACCTTGCCACAACACTGTCAGAATATCAAATTCTTTCAAGAACCCTAAAACCTTGAAATCCTTATTACAAATCCCTCTCTAACTACAAACAAGCCATCCCAATTACAAACCAACATCTCACTACAAACAAGCCATCTCAGTTACAAACCAACATCTCACTACTTCTTCAGTAAGGGTAAGACTGGCTTGATCTCCATGATCAAAAGGGCATAAAAGCATTCATGTCACTACTTTTCCAGTAAGGGTAAGGTTGATTTGATCTCCATGATCAAAAGGGTATAATCATTCATACATGCCATATTGACCTAAACATTAAATTTCTTCATATATTGGCTTTATTTGTATTTTATGATATATAGTAATTTATTTAATGTGTTCATGAGATTCAACACTGCAGATTTAGACATGATCCCATGCAGGTTCATTAAGGAACGTTGAGGCCAAAACACATATGGCCAAAAGCCAAAAGCCAAATGGCCAAAACAGAACAGTTTACACATGACACCAATACATGGCAAGACAGACATCCTGAGAAGGTTAAGGAACGTTGAAGCCAAAACACAAATGGCCAAAAGCCAAAACACAAATGGCCAAAACGGAACAGTTTACACATGACGCCAACAGCTGTTTCAGCCCTCCAATCAGACCCGTATACTCCTAAACTCTCTCTCTATTTTTATTATGTTCTTTTAATTAATTAATCGTTATTCTTTTTATTAATCACTAACTAATTAACATTTTTCTTAATAAAATAAAAAACACAAAAAAATATTTTATTTATTAAAATTAGCTTCATCACTTTTATTTTTGTAAATAAATTAATTTAATCAATTTAGCTTTAATTAGATTTAACTTTTAATATTTTTTGCAATATTTAAAATCAATTTAGAATATTAGGTTTTTATTAGCATTAATTCAATTTATTTTATTTCTTTAAAAAACTCAAAAATCCAAAAATATTTTCATTATTTAATTTAATTTAATTGTTCATTTAATTTAATTCTATTTAATTCAAAAATAACCAAAAATTCATTCTTTTCTCAAAAAAGGGTCAAAACCCTAAAGGACTTCTCCGATGCAATTTTCTTTCGCGCATATTATTTTAATCATATTTATGTAATTGCTCCGAGAATGTAATAGCGTAATTAGGACTTTTTATCGCTTTCTTTATTTTTCCGCATTTACTTTTCAAGGGTTATGTTTTTGGCGATGTAAATACCCGACGCCTTGTAATAGCGTATATTTACTTTCTGCAATTTACTTTCCGCAAATTATTAACCGTTAACTATGCATGACAAGACTTGCCTGAAAATAAAATCAACCCGTAGCTCACAATAACTTGTACAAAGATAACTTAACATGAAACCTGACACACATGCACATGCCACTCCTAGGGTACGCCTCACTGGTTGCCTCGAATGTGGTCGTCAAGTATAGGGTATTTTAGAGGTCGCCCTCTTGTCTAAGATCTAGTTGCCTCAAAACGGTTGCCTCGGATAAAAGGATCCAGGACATTAGGGTTACTTCTAAGGTGTCCTACTATTTCTTCGGGGACCACACATGTCCCTTAATCGAATTGACCCGAACAACTCCAACGACGGTGCTACCTATTTCTCAATAGTGGGATAGTACTGTCTAAAGGACTCTTACACAGCCTAATTCCTTAGGGTAGGTAGATCTCATGGGTACTTGCTCTTTTCAGAACAAACAAAAAAACATATTTTCGCACTGACACTTTCAAAAGTTTTCAAACAAATTTTTCATACACTCTTGAGGACAGATACAAGAGTTACCTAGAAATTTTTCAAACGAAACTTTTTCAAAACCCACACACACTTGAAAAGTAAACAAATTTTGAAAACATAAGAGCAAGTACCTAAGAGCCCATGGATAACCATGGATAGAAAGGGTGCTAACACCTTCCCTTTCTATAAATCTACCTCCCGAACCGAGAAACATTCTCGATAACGAATTTTGCTGTGCTTTTGTCCTTTCCATGTTGGAGAACATAAAAGACGGTGGCGACTCTTGCTTACCGCGACATTTCGCGAACCAGCTTAAAAAACAGTCAGTTCTATTTCCATCGATCACAATGGAGAATGGTGTAAATGGTTTTATAGTTTGAAAACAGGGGTTGGGATAGTTTCTATATGTGTATTAGAAGCTTCGTGGATGGTTTGGCCAAGAAACGCACGAGGGGATTTGAAGTTGGGTTCCAAAAATCAGAAATGACAAGTTTTTGTGCTTGTATGGAAACTTCTGGTTTTGGGGAGTTTTAGGACCTGTTTTCTCGTGTGTTATATTGCAATGCACTTGTATAAATATATGGAAAAGGTTAGAGGACTTAAGGAGGTCAGAAAATAAAGATCACATGTTATGAGTTTTTGACTTGTTTTTGAAGTTATCTTGAAAAACATGGTTTCAATGCAAGCTACATGTCCTGTAGGGTGGCTTGAAACTTTAAACATGTTTGTTCTTATTTTATAGAGCATGCTTGTGCATAAAGAACAGGTGCAAAGCTCCATACAAGTTGACTTTGTGATTAAAGTCACTTTTCCAAAATGGAAGTGTGAACTTTGTTCCATTGATGGAAAATTTACTTGAACAAATCTTGAATTAAGTGGATAATAGCTCAAAAGCAAGTGTAATCTTCTGATTATGGATAGATCTTGAGGTTTAGAGGCCTTCAAAACAAAATTGTGCAACATAGGTTTGAAATTGAATTCTTGTTCATCACAAAATGACTTGTAATTCAAGTGTGAAAACCCTAACTTCAACTCTTCGATTCTCCCTACTCAAGAATGATCTTAAGGAGTTCTTGGATATTTTGGAAAGCTTGTAATGTTCTCTACAACCCATATTTGAATTGGTTTTTAATATTCCCCTTGGAACTATATGAAAAAGTGCAATGAAGTTGGGTCAAAATCCTGACCAAATTAGGGCAAAAATTTCACTAAGTTTTTATTTCATGACCACATGTTCTTAAAATTATAACTTGATATCCAAGCACTTTTGGAAGGAGTTCTATAAAGAAAAGTTGTAGATTTCATGGATATATACAACTTTCATGTTGGAAGTTTCTCTTGATTCATCTTGCATCATGGTGAAAATTTTGGTCAAAGTTATAAAAAAACATGAAATTTTCAACACTTAGAAAAATTTCTAAGTTTAGAAATTTTGACTTTTCAAAATAAAATCTTGACTTTTTGATTTATTGATGAATAAGTTTAATATTTTGACATGTTTTGATGAATTATGATCTCTGGCACTTGAATTTTACCAAAAAGTCAAAGTTTGAATTTTCAGTATACAGTTGATTTTGGATTAGTTGACTGAAAAATTCATTTGTCAATCCAATGGACTTGCAATGTTTTGAACCATGCCATTAGGCCAAAATTATGCAATTGGACTCTTGAGATCATGCCTTAAACCAATTGACCATTTTCTAGGTCAAAAATCAGAAATTGCCCTTTCCTAGTCAAAACCCTAATTTTGACCATTTTGCCCTTTTGGAGATTTCGTCAAATTTCTCGAGGAGTTGTGGTCCAAACTTGTTAAAATGATACATATAAGTTTAAAATGTTGGTATGGATAAAAAATTATGTATTTTTACTGTAAATTGGCCATGGTTGTCTTTTTCCCCAATACAACTGATTTTTAGGTCAATTGCTCAATTGACTGAGCAAAAATGTGATTCAAAGCTTGAAACTTGACATGAGTAATCTTGATGGTCCATAATGATCCATGAAATTCATATGGGGCATTGGAAGCTCAAATATACTTGTGCAAACTCAAACCCTAATTTTGGTCATCAGTGCCTAAAGAGGTGTCTTGAGCTGATCAACCCTAGTGTAGTCTTGAGCCAAATGAGATCTTATGAGCAAATTCTTGATAAGTGAGAGAGAAAATTTTGGGGTACAATAGGCCGGAACTCATGTCTCATTTCCAGGACCTGAGCTCGGCAGCGTGAACTTCCCATCGTGAGCTGAGTATTTTGCCATCGTGGTACAACAACAATGGAGCTCGTTTGAGTTTTCTATGTCAGGCCAAGAATCTGCTCGTCAAAAAGAGTGGAGACTTGCCTTTTCATTTAATTCCGAGTGTTATGCTTGTACCTAGGCATGCACGCATGGTCAGGACTGATGTGCTTGTCGTTTCTATGGAGCATGCCGATTGTTTTAGTGCCTTAACTATAATATTGTTTAAGTTTTTCGGTGTTCCATGGTCGAGCAAGTTGTTCCCCATTTAAGTTTTCTAAGTAATAGGCCCCGGTCCCTATTTTTGCATGGATGCAGTATGGGCCTTCCCAATTCACATCTAGCTTTCCCTTGCGATATTCTTTGCCATTTCTCTTAAGGACCAGGCTGCCAACTTTGAACTCTCACCATATGACTCTCGTGCCGTATCTTATGGCGATTTTTTGTTTGAGGGAAGCCACTCGTAAGGCTTCCCCAGTTTAGACTTCCTCGACAAGGCCGAGCTCCTCCTGCAAGGCCTCGTCGTTTATTTCAATATCGAGGGGCACTTCAGTCCGTCTTGACGGTTCTCTGATTTCAACGGGGATGACAACCTCAATTTCATATGCTAGTCAGAAAGGGGTCTCCCCGGTTGATGTATGAGATGTTGTTCGGTAGCCCCAGAGTATGCTGTGTAGCTCTTTGACCCATCTCTTCTTAGTTTCGTCTAGTCTTCATTTGAGACCTCGTAGGATTAGCCTATTTGCAGCCTCTACCTGCCCATTCATTTGAGGATGTTCGACGGAGGCAAAGTGCTGGATAATGCTTAACTTTGTAATGAATTCTTGGAATTTCCTATCTGTGAGTTTTCAGTTACAATGGATCGTGGCACGCCGAATCTGGAAAGGATGTTTCTTTTATAGAAACACATGACATTTTGCACAGTGATTCTGGCTAACACTTTTGCCTCTATCCACTTGGTGAAGTAGTTGACGGCCACTATCAAGTATTTATTTTGGTTGGTTCCGACCATAAATTTTCCGAGGAGATCCATGCCCCACCATGCAAAGGACTAGGGGTATGAAATGGATTTGAGCTCGTTTGGAGGTACTAAGTGTATATCTCCGTGACATTAGCATGTTTTTCACTTTTTCACATGCTCCCTAGCATCGTGCTGTATGGTGGGCCAGTAGTATCTTGCTCACAAGGATTTCTTGGCGAGGGACTTTCCGCCCATGTGTTGGGCGTTGATTCCTTCGTGGATCTCATGTAGGATGGGGACAACTTTTCTTTCGTCGACACATTTAAGGACAAGATGGAAAATACTCTTCTATATAAATTCCCTTCGGCCAGAACGTAGGAGTAGGCTCTCTGTTTGACTACGCCGGCTTCCTCTTGATCGGTTGGTAGCTCCCCCTTTGTGAGGTAATTGTATACTGGGGTCATCTAGCAGTTGCTATTGCTGATGGAGAGCATGCCTAGAACCAAGGAGGGTTTTTAGATGCTCGGTAGAGGAAGCATTTCCAGTATTATCGATTTGTTCCCTCCTTTCTTCATTGTGCTGGCCAACTTTGATAAGATATATGCTCGAGAATTGTGTTCATGGGGAACATGTTGTACCTCCGCAGAGTTGAATCTCTTTAGTTTTTTCTAGAACTGGAGTCAAGTATTTCGGTAGTCAGTCATTTTTGACCTGGTATTCTCCTCGTGCTTGAGAGGCAACAAGTTGGAAGTCTGTTAAGATCTTCACTTCCTCGACCCCTAAGTCTTCATCCAAGTGCAGTCCTGCGAGGAGAGCTTCATATTATGACTAGTTATTTGAGGTTGTGAAAGATAGCGCTAGTGATACTTCGACCAATATCCCTTCCTTGTTTTCCAGGATGATACCTTCCCCACTTCTGGTGGAGCTAGAAGCTCCATCCATGAATATGGTCCACTTGTGTATACCACTTGTGGAGGATGGAGAGTGTAACACGGTGGGAGAACTGACTTTGTTGTTTTGCATTTTGATCGCAAATGTTGCGGTTTAGCAAGAGTCGCCACTGACTTTTCTTTTATCCAAAAAAAGGATGAAAAGAACAGGAAAGACCTTTAGAGATGTTTTCTTGAGTTCAGGGGGTAGATTATGAAAAGGGAAGGTATTAGCATCCTTTTCATCTGTAGTTATCTACGGGCTCTTGGTTGCTTTCTAGATCACTTGCTTTTGTTTGAAAATGTGCTTTGTGTGGTTTTTGAAAGTATTTTGAAAAGGCTCCATCGTTTAAGCAAACTTTGTAATGATTCTCGTTCGTAAAAATGTATACAAAGTGTTGATCTTTTGAAAATGTTTCAAGTTTGTAAGATGTTTTGAAAGTGTTGGTGTTTGTTTTTGAAAATAGCAAGGATATTTTGGTTTGAAAATGAGCAAGCAACTAGGAACATTCTACCTACTCAAAAGTCTTTTATGTTTATTTCCTCTTTCCTTTGACATTGTTATCTTACCATTGATTTGGTAAGTAACCTTATCTTTAGATGTAAAAGGGATGGGCAAGAGTCATCGTATAGCCATAGAAGGCAACTTGTGGGACGTTTTAGCAATGTCGTTTAGGGACTAGATCATTTACCGAAGGCAACATTGAGGGTCATTGAGGGACTACGACCTTTTATCGAGGGTCTTTGCTAAAACTCCCATGTTCGAGGGACATGACTACTTTCTGATAGGCAACAAGTGAGATTACCCTAAGGGTGTATGTGTGAATAGTGTGTTTGATTGCATGCATTTAGTCTTTGATTTTTTTTTGGGTTGTCTATTTGTTGTTTTTATCTTGCCATACACGCCTAATTATTAGCAATATATGAAAGCAATAAAAATGCGGAAAAGTAAAGTCTTACACTTTTACATCATTAAGGGGATGGGGTGTACAAATTTACAAATGGGGATTGCAAGAAATTAAAGTCCTAATTATATATTACAACCATATTGAAATAATGTACAAGAATTAAAGTGGACTTGTTTTGGTTTTGTTAAGAAAAGAAACAAATTGGCTTAAGAAAATATTTTTAATCTTTTAGTTTAAAAAGAGATAAAATAAAGTATGTAAATATAAAAAATGTTTTTTTTTTGGTGTTTTTGGTTATTAAAGCTAAAATAAGATAAATAAGAGAGAAAGGAGTCAGAATAAGCACATTGTTGAAACGAGAAGGAACAAAAGTTCTGACTCTGATACACTGCAAAAGAGAAAATGTTAGTAGGAAAGTAGAGGGTCAAAAGTTGTGGGCCTGGGTACACCAAGTTCTGAGGTTGCGGGCAATAAAGGAAAACCTAGAAGTTCTGATTGTTGAGGGGGTTTAAAAGCTATAGTATAGCTGGGAACCTAGAAGTTCATATATCACTGGCAAGTCAGAAGTTCTAGCTATTTGAGAGAGTGAGGTGATAATGGTGTTAAGTAAGGTTGTCTAGAAGTTATGATTTAGGAATATTGTTTGATAGATAAATGGGTGAAAATGTCACTAAATAAACCTAAAAAAGATGCTTCTGGGGTTAGAACTCAGGACCCTTAGTACTAATGTCTTATACGCATGCTTTCTACCATTCGGGTGACTGTACATCCGGTATTAGAAGAAAAAGCATAAACATGTATCATAAAGTAAACTCTGATGATAAATTCCATCTCTTTCTCCATGCCATTAAGAGCATTTGCAACTTAGTCATTTCTCAACAAAACAAAAAAATGCACACATAGCATTTATGGCAGGTTTCCTTCATGGTTTCAGAAACATAACATAAAAAAAATCAAGACTTTAAATCAGAAACAAACATGTATCTTTTAATCCTAATTTCCTTAGGAAGTTCAGAACTGATATTCTCCCCACTTAGGTAGAAAGTGTATGTAACCTCAGAATATGTTAACACCAGAATCAGGATGTCTACATTGTATTTTGAACATGCAAATCTAACAATGCCCAAGTACTATGATGAGGGTCAGCAAAAGCTTACCTTGTAGTTGGAAAATGTTCTATGAGCTGGAGCCTGGTTCTGACTGCTTGTAATGTTCTGATCAGCTTCCTCACGTGCTCAGCAGGCTGGAACAACCTTTATCTTGGGCTATGAATGGATGGAAAATTCTAGAACAGTCAAGAAGCAAAGTTCTGACTTTTTGAGAACGTGTTACGGTCTGAAAGCAGGAGTTAGGATGGTTTCTAAATGTATATCAGAAGCTGTATGGATGGTTTAGTCAAGAAACACTTGAGGAATATTAGAGTTTGAATGCAAGAATAAAAAACTAGCAGGTTTTGTATTTGTGTTTGCAGTTTTGAATTTCTGGAAATTTTAGTAAGGTTTCAAGGATTTTTTTCTTTTCAATTTTCTGACCCCCCTCACAGCTGCCAATGAAGTTCAATTTATAGGCAATAACTTTATAGCTTGGAGAAGTCAAAAGTACCAACATCATGCTAGCGTGCTGGCTTGTTCTTGAAGCAAGATAAACTAGTATGGTGGTTAGCAGCTTTTAGCCGTGCCTAAGCTGGATTTGTAAGCATGAATTAAGGAAAAGTACCCTCAGAGGCAAAAGCAAAGCATGGGCCCAGCATAAACTTGTACAAAAGTTTGCTTTTCAAGGACAACAATGGTACTTCTATCTCACACGTGGGGAAATCCTTTGGATAAAAAACTCAAAAGTGGTTGTGAGCATTAAATGATGATGAGATTTATCAAACCAAAAATCCCGCGCTATGAGATTGTGCATCATAGCTTAATTCTGGGCCAGAAGTTCAACATCAGCGCAACTTAGAACCAACATCCAACTTCTGATCCTTTAATCTCTTTGCTCCAGCATGTCCTGAGTGAGTTCTCAGACTTTCTAGATAGCTTATGACATGCTTTGTAAACCCTTTTTGAATTACTCTTGCAACTTATGACTGAACCTATGTGAAAACTGGCCCAGAAGTTGTAAACAAATTCTGATTTGAAAATGCTTAGAATTTACTAAGTGTTTAAGTTTCAGGGCCATGACTCTGAAGATGTATAACTTGAAATCCCAGCATTTCTAGAAGAAGTTCTATTTTGCAATATTTTAGGTCTTATTTAGATCTAAAACTCTTGTGATATAAGTTCTTCCAGAATCAGCTTGCATCATGGTGAAAATCTGGCCAGAAGTTCTGAGCTTGTCATATTTCTTAAACACTTAGAAAAATTCTAAGTATTTAGAATTTTGACTTTTTCAACATGAATCTTGACTTATGACTTTCCTGATGAAACAAACTTCATGCCTTTATGAAATATGATTCTTGAAACTTGATTTTGATCTAAAAGTCAAAGTTTGACTTTTCAGTATGCAAATGACCATTTTGCCCTTGTGAATGACTTTCTTAGAAAATTTGTAATTCAAGGCTTGAAATTGGATGGAAGCAAACCTAAGGGTCTAGGCTGATCCTTTGAGAAATGAGAGGGAAATTTTTTGGGTACAACAACTGCCCCTGTTCAATCTTCTTACGCTTGAAGAGTTAGATTGGAGAATCTGCCATTCGTGACTTGAAGGTGGAAGATGATTGAACACTAGAGTGCCCAGAAATTTGCACTCGATGATGTGGTAGTTGATTGTGTAGGAAATGGGCTTAAAGATGCCATTTGAAGTGATTGTTGATGGAAACTAGATTAAGTCTAAACTTGACTTCCACTGGAAAAGAATCAGAATAAATCTTGGAACGGCTTATCTGAACCAGAGAAACTGTCTGTGGGAAAGAATCAGGATAAACTGTTGAGAGATTTAAACTGAACAAACAGTGGTCTGGAGACGAATCAAAATAAATCTTGGAGCGACTTATCTGAACCAGAGAAGATGCCTGCGGGAAAGAATCAGGATAAGCCATTAAGAGATTTAAACTGAACCAATAGTGGTCTGGAGAAGAATCAAAGTAAATCTTGGAGAAACTAATCTGAATCAGAGGAAACATCTGTGGGAAAGAATCAGAATAAACCGTTGAGAGATTTAAATTAAACCAGTAGTGGTCTGGAGAAGAATTAGAATAAATCTTGGAGCAACTTATCTGAATCATAGGAAACATCTGCGAGAAAGAATCAGAATAAACCGTTGAGAGATTTAAGTTGAACTAGTAGTGATCTGAAGAAGAATCAGAATAAATCGTTGGGAGATTTATCTAAACCATAAATGTTTCTTTTAGAAAGTATCAAGATAAACCGTTGAGATATTTAAACTGAACCAGCAGTCTTGAATATTCGTTAACTGGAGAGAATCAGAGTAAATTTTTGAGCGATTTATCTGAAGCAGAAGAAGTCTTGTATGTTGTTTGAATGGGAAGAATCAGAATAAATCTTGGAGCGATTTATCTGAACCAAAAGTGTTCCTTTGGAAAGTATCAGGATAAACTGTTGAGGGGTTTAAACTGAACCAAAAGAGATCTTGAATATTCTTTAACTAGAAAGAATCAGAGTAAATCTTTGAGCAATTTATCTGAACTAGAGAAAGAGTCTGCAGGAAAGAATCAGAATAAATTGTTGAGAGATTTAAACTGAACCGGCAGAGATCTGGAGAAGAATCAGAATAAATGATTGAGAAATTTATCTGAACCAGAGAAGACGTCTGCGGGAAAGAATCACAATAAAACGTTGAGAGATTTAAATTGAACCGACATAGATCTGGAGAAGAATCAGAACAAATCATTGAGAGATTTATCTGAACTAGAGAAGACGTATACGGGAAAGAATCAAAATAAACCGCTGAGAGATTTAAACTGAACCGGAAGGGATCTGGAGAAGAATCAGAACAAATCATTGAGAGATTTATCTGAACCAGAGAAGACGTCTTCGGGAAAGAATCAGAATAAAATGTTGAGAGATTTAAACTGAACCGGCAGGGATCTGGAGAAGAATCAGAACAAATCATTGAGAGATTTATCTGAACCAGAGAAGACGTCTGTGGGAAAGAATCAAAATAAACCATTGAGAGATTTAAACTGAACTGGAAGTATTGAAAGAAAATATCTGTTATGTAGATGGTTGACCAATCCTTTCTTGGGAATTGATTTGTATTTGACTTGTTGAAAATTTTACGATAATTTTCTGTTGATTGATCTTTCCTGAAAATATGAAAGGTTAGTTGTATGAAATGTCATGATGCATGGTACGATGCTGTTCTCAAAATAAATGAGATTGTGTCGTATGTATCTGTGTTGTCAATGCTATGACGTATGGATGTAATGTATGGACACATTAATTGTTATGCCGCAGTGTCGCTGGAGTCAGGGAAAATAAATCCTTGAGCATGGCTGGGTATAAGGAGTGTAAGTCTTCATATTTTGAAGTTGAAGTGTTTGATGAGTTTCCAATATATTAAAGAGATAAACTTTATTGTGGAAAGGAAATGCTGTTCATTGCTTTTGGACCTCGTGAAATCCTACTGGGGAATCTTGAGAAACTGGGCGAATTTCACTGGGGAATCTTAGGAGCGGTAACTGGAAGTTTTATTCTGTCTGGGATGTGAGAGAGCTTGATATCATTAAGCTGCATACTGGAGATACGTTAGCAATCCTGTAGTGGGATGTCCCGTTTTCTGCTCTTGCTGGAAGAGTATCTATGGGGGACTTTATGGAATAGTCTAAAGATATTATCCTATTTCTTAAGGCCATTAGTGATTGTCTTTCTATTTTTTGTTCCTATTTTTTTGTTCATTTGTAAACAGTAGTCATGTTCAAATGCATATGTTCAAAAATAATCATTGGACGTTTTTTGCAAACAAAACACAAAAAGAATAAATAGATAGTTTTGCACTTTCAAAGGGATATCTTTGTATTAACTTGAATAAGTATTTTTGTACAATGAGACGAGCATTCTAGTAAGAGAATATCGTCGTAAAAAATGAAAATTAATACAAAGAAAAGATAGTTATGTGAAATGATCCCATGGGGTTCCCATTCTGCTATAGCCTTCGTGTCTCTGAGCGTCTTGTCCACTTACTGCCTTGTCCGAAGTTGATTGGATTGATTAGACCCGTTTGAGCTTGGCATTCGATGCTAAAGGTTGTCCATAAGGTGATCCAATGGGACATAGTCATACACTTTAATTCCCTAACTTTTTCCTGGACCGCCCTTTCGGGTTTTCACTCCACCGGGATACCCTTTTTTGCCCAAGCCGCATTTTCAGGTTTTCAGCTTGCTGGGTGTACAGATTTTTTGGTATTTTATCCCTAATTTTTTCCCGAACCTTTTTGGTTCACCGGGATGCCCTAATTTTTGCCTAGATGTGTCAACCTAGCGGGTCTCTTATGCATAGTATCTTTTGACTATGTCCGCGTTCATAGGGTGCGGAAGGTCTTCGCCATCCATAGTGGTTAGGATCAATGCTCCACCAAAGAATATGCTTTTGATCACAAATGGTCCCTCGTATGTAGGAGTCCATTTTCCCCTGGGATCACCTTGTGGTAATATGATATGCTTGATTACCAAATCACCAACCTGATATACCTGATGCATGACCTTTTTGTTAAAAGCTTTGATCATACGTTTTTGGTACATTTGGCCATGACAGACAGCCGTATGCCTCTTCTCATTAATTAAGTTCAACTGGTCAAACTGAGTTTGGATCCAATCATCTTCATTCAACCCTGTATCCTTTATGATTCTCAGAGAAGGTATTTGGACTTCAATTGGTAGAACAACTTCCATGCCATATACAAAGGAGAAAAGAGTTGCCCCTGTTGATGTGCGTGTTGTGGTACGATAATCGTGGAGAGCGAATGGTAGCATATCATGCCAGTCCTTGTAGGTTACTGTCATTTTTTGTATGATCTTCTTGATGTTCTTATTTGCAGCTTTGACATAGCCATTCATCTTTGGCCGGTAAGGGGAAGAATTATGGTGTTGGATCTTGAATTGTGCGTATAGTGCAGTTATCATAGTATTGTTGAGATTATTACCATTGTCTGTGATGATTCTCTCTAGGATACCATACCGACAGATGAGATTCTGTTTGATGAACCGGGCCACAACATTCTTGGTAACAAAAGCGAAATAAGTTGCCTCAACCCACATTGTGAAATAGTCAATGGCCACCAAGATGAAGCGGTGTCCATTAGAAGCTGTAGGTTTGACTTCTCCAATCATATCGATGCCCCATATCACGAATGGCCAGGGAGCAGTCAGGACGTTTAGAGGCACTGGAGGTATATGCACCTTGTCAGTGTAGATCTGACACTTGTGATAGGTTTGTGAATGCTGATAGCAATCTGCTTCCATGGTAGACCAGTAGTACCCCGCTCGTAGGATCTTTTTAGCCATCGTATACCCACTAGAATGGGTGCCAAAAGTTCCTTCATGCAGATCAGCCATGATCTTTTCTGCCTCAGCCTTGTCTATGCAACGAAGCAAAACAGAGTCGTGGTTGCGCTTGTAGAGAATGACATTACTAAGGAAGAACTTAGCAGTGATTCTTCTAAATAACTTCTTATCATTGACTGAAGCTCCTTCCGGATACTCTTGAGCCTCGAGATACCTCTTAACTTCATGGAACCAAGGCTTGTCCACTATCTCTTCAGTATCAATCTCGTGACAGTAAGCTGGTTCATCCATCCATTCAACAGTGATCTGGGGAGCCTCATTACCCCACTTGAGTTTAAACATGGATGACATAGTGGCTAGCGCGTCTGCTATTTGATTTTCCTCTCGTGGAAAATGCTCAAAGGTAATTTCCTCGAAATATGGGATTAATGTCAACACATGTTCTTTGTAGGGGATGAGATTAGGGTGCTTCGTGTCCTATTCTCCTTTGATCTGACTGATGACTAAGGCTGAATCTCCAAATACACTTAAGGACTTGATTCCCAAATCTATGGAAGCTTTGAGACCAAAAATACACGCTTCGTATTTTGCCATATTATTAGTACAGTTGAAACAAAGTCTTGCAGTGAAAGGAGTATGACATCCTTCAGAGGATATGATTACAACACCTATGTCATTGCCGAGTGCGTTGGAGGCTCCGCAAAAAACCAAGGTCCATCAGGATCCTTGTTTAGGTCTGTCATATGGTCTGAGTTATTAACAATTGTTTACCATCATGATGTCTTCATTTGGGAACTCGAATTTCATGGACTGATCGTCATCCACAGCTTGATGAGCAAGGTGATCGGCTAGCATACTGACCTTTATTACTTTTTGGGTAGTGTACTGACTTTCGTATTCAGTCAGGATCATCTGCCATTTTGCTATTCTCCCAGAGAGGGCAGGCTTCTCGAATATGTATTTAATTGGATCCATCTTGGATATCAATAAGGTAGTATGGGTCAGCGTATACTGTTTTAGCCGGTGAGCAGCCCATTCCATAGCACAACAAGTTTTCTCGAGCAGTAAATATCTTGTTTCACAGTTGGTAAACTTTTTGCTCAGGTAGTATATAGCATGCTCTTTTCGGCCAGACTCATCATGCTGTCCCAGCACACACCCCATTGAATTTTCCAAGACAATTAGATACATGATTAAAAGTCTTTCCTCGATTGGCGGCATCAAAACAGGAGGCTCTTGAAGGTACTCCTTGATTTTCTCGAAGGCAGCTTGGCATTCATCATTCAATTTGACTACTTGATCTTTTGTCAGTAATTTGAAGATTGGTTCACAAGTAGCGGTCAGGTGAGAAATGAATCGGGCGATGTAGTTTAGTCTTCCTAAGAATCCCCTGACTTCCTTCGCAGTGCAAGGAGTAGGAATTTCTTGTATTGCTTTCACCTTGGCAGGGTCCACTTTGATACCTTTACCGCTGACAATGAAGCATAGGAGTTTACCTGACCTCACCCCAAATGTGCATTTATTCGGGTTCAACCTTAGCTTGTATTTCTTTAGCCTTTCAAACAGTTTATGCTGATGGTTAAGATGTTCCTCTTCAGTTTAAGATCTGGCTATCATGTCATCCACATAGACCTTATTTCGTGATGGATCATGTCGTGAAACATAGCCACCATGGCGTGTTGATAAGTTGCCCTAACATTCTTCAACCCGAATGGCATAACCTTGTAACAGAAAGTGCCCGACTGTGTGACAAAGGTCGTTTTCTTCATGTCCTCAGGTGCCATTTTGATTTGATTGTAGCCTGAGAAACCATCCATAAATGAGAACACTTTATGCTGTGCGGTATTGTCAACCAAAATATCGATATGGGGAAGTTGGAAATCATCCTTAGGGCTTGCCCTATTCAAATCTCGGTAATCCACACACATGCATACTTTGCCGTCCTTTTTAGGCACTGGAACAACATTGGCGACCCATTGTGGATAGAAGCTGACGGCTAAGAATCTGATGTTGAATTGTTTCATGACTTCAATCTTGATCTTCTCTGACATGTCTGGCCGCATGTGACAGACTTTCTATTTTACCGAAGGGCAGTCTTCTTTTGTTGGTAGATGATCGACCATGATATCAACATCAAGTCTTGGTATATCTTCGTATGACCAAGAAAAGACCTCAACATAGTCATGTAGTAACTGAGTTAAATGCTTCTTAACACTGGGTTCCAGATTGGCACCCACATTGACTTCTTTCTTGTCCTCTTCGGTACCTAAGTTAACTGTGTCCACTGGTTCTTCGTGGGGCTGTATGGTCATTTCTTCTTGTTGTAGTAACCTGGATAGTTCCCCTGGTACATCACAATCTTCCTCACCTTCGTCTTTGGCTTGGTAGATTAGATTTTCAAAGTCACAATAGGCCATAGCAGAATCGTTACCCATGGGATCCTGAGTGGATGTATATCTGCATTTTGATATGTGAGTGTGTGTAAGAGCATAGCTATTTTTGAAAGAAATAAAAATGTAGAAAAAGAAAGATAAGAGCACAAATTTTTCATGCAAAAACGTCCATAATTCGTTGATGACATATAAAAATGAAGTAACAACCCTTACAAATGGACCGTTATGCCTCGGGTAAGACACAAGGTTTTAAAAGTCTAAATTGTTTGATTATTACAAGTCCGATCAAAATTTAAAGACAATTACCGTTGGATAAAAGTAATTGGGACAAAATCTTTGGCTTCCCATTTGGTGAGTCCTCCGTTGATGGTTGGGAAAATCCACTCCTCCAGGTCGTAGCTATCATCACTATCCCTCACTACGTTGACTTCATGGTTGCTGATCTTCAAAGGTGGCCCCCCAGCACGAGCATGACGAACAACTTTCTGGGCTCCTAAAGTGAAACCCAAACCAAATTTGTCAGATTTGTAAGGGATATCCGAGAGTTGGCCCCAAATAATACACCTACCTTCTTCGACTACTGCCTTGGAATCTTTCAGTGAAGACATCTTTAGCGGAGGTCTTGTAATCTTCGGGACTTGGGAAACAGTCTTGGTTGTTGCCACTCTTTGCAGGACTTCCTCGAAATTCTGACAAGGATTTTCGATGAATTCCCCATCCATTTCCACGTATCTGAATGTAGAGGTGACTGCACCAGCGTCATGAATCCAAAGTCGGCCTTATAAACAGGAATAGGAAGGTCGAATGTCCATTACATAGAAAGTTGAATCAAAGGTTTGAGTTAGAACTTTAATGGGGATGTCCACCTCCCCATGCACCATCCTCTTTGAACCATCGAAGGCCCTTACCACTATGTTGCTGGGTTTTAAGGTTAATCCTTCACAGTCGAGTCTATCCAGAGCCTTCTTAGGCAGCACATTCAAAGATGAACCAGTATCAACTAGGACATGGGCCAAAGTTGTGCCCCTGCATTCGACAGAGACATGCAATGCCTCATTGTGTTTCCTCCCTCTAGATGTAAGGTCAGCATCAGAAAATCCCAAACCATTATCAGCCGTCAAACTGGCCACACAGTCTTGGAATTGGTCAGCAGATGTTTCCTGTGGAATATGGGAAGTTTTAAGAAATTTCACCAAGGCCTTCGCATGAGCCTCGAAGCACAACAGTAAAGCTAGCATAGAAATCTTTGACGAAGTCTGCCCTAGCTGTTCGACTACGTTGTAGTCGCTTCTCTTTATAATTTTCAAAATTTCTTCCATCTCCTTCTTGGAGGCTTCTGGGATAGATACTTATTGCGCCTTCATCTGGACAGGCTCAACCAAAATGCCTTTGCCCCAAGTCTCGGTCGACTCGGTGGTAGGGGTGTCAGTAGGGGTAATCATAGGGATTGTAATAGTAGTGTCAACAGGAACAAAAGCGGGGATGATCACAGGACTGGTAACAATTTTCGGAGGAGCAATCTCTGGGGAGAATACTCTTCCAATTCGGGTTATTTTGTTGATTCCCGCAATGTTGCCGATGTCGGGGTCAACCTTCTCAAAAACCGAGTCTTCAACAGCCAGCCAATCCTGCTTGACGTCGTGATAGTAGACGTCACCCCCATAGTTCCATGGGAAAGTTTTATCTGAGGAGTACAGGATCGGCCCTGGCATAATAATTATCAGTGGAGTCACCTTAGGAACAAATGTAATCCTAATGGGTCTTTTGGTAGAGACCCTAGAAGGATTGGCGGAAATGGTTACTATTGAAACATCCTTGTAAGAAATGGTTGGAGCGAGAGTCTTTTTAAACAAAATCTCTTTGTCATCCACTAGGCGCTGGACACTTGCTTTTAGTAAATGACAACCGGTTGGTAGGGATAAACAGAGGTGGCAGTCTTTGCCACAACCCGGAAATAAACCGGCCTTCAACAGGTTCCTCTTGACAGTCAGGAAACAAGTTCATCAACGACAGTAACAAACACATCATCTTCAACAGTGTTAACATCATGACCATGCTTGGGCATAGGAGTCGTGATAACATTTGGGATCTCAGGAGCATCAAATTCAATTTAGTTTTCCTCGAGAAGGTCTTGCACCTTGTTTTTCATAGCCCATCAGTTGTTGGTATCATGGCCTGGAATTTCTGAATGGTAAGCACAACGAGCATTAGGGTGGTAATGAGGAGAGGCAGTGTTGGGATTCTTCGGGGCTTCCTTCAAAGTTACCAGATTAGATCTCAATAAATGTGACAGGACTTGAGGCAACATCATATTTATCCGGGTAAATTGTCTTACCGGTCTTTCTGTTCTAGGCTGGTTATTCCTTTGTTGAGTAGGTGCAGGCTTAGGGATCATGATGGCCCCTACCGTTGGATAGTATTCAGTTCTGTCCTGATTCCTCTGAGGGTATACAACACTAACTTCTTTCTTACCAATAAATGGTTTTCTCATGGCACTGGAGGATTCGTCCTTTTGGATCTTCCCACTCTTAATCCCAGCTTCCACTCTTTCCCCTGTCAAGATTAATTTAGTGAAGCCGACTGAGGAGCTTCCAATTAGATGATTAAAGAAAAGGACCATACAGGGTACCCAGAAACATGTCTACTAGCTTCGTGTCAGACAGGGGAGGGTGGACTCTTCCTGCTAAGTCCCTCCATTTCTGAGCGTAGTCTTTGAAACCATCGCTCGAACCTATAGCTAGACTTTGGAGTTGAGTACGGGTGGGAGCAAGGTCTGTGTTGTATTGATACTATTTATAAAAAGCAGCGGCCAGGTCTTCCCAATTATGGATATTGGCCCTCTCCAGTTGATAGAACCAATCTAGCTGAGTCCCGGATAGACTATCCTGAAAGAAATGGACCCATAAATCTCTGTCAGCAGTGTGAGGCTCTATCTTCCTCACATAAGATCGGAGGTGCATCTTGGGACACGAAACCCCGTCGTACTTAGCAAACATTGGTGCCTTGAACTTTGGTGGAATAACAATCCCAGACACCAAACCCAGCTCTTCAAAGTCCATCCCGGGCACTTTCTGAATCTCCATTGCACTTAGACGTTCTTCCAGTTGTTTGTATTTGTCGTCAGCCAGAGGATACTGCTCTTCAGAGTAATAATTTTCTTCTTCCTCTTCAGATTCTGGATGGGCAATCACTTCCTTGTTTTTCCCTTCTTGATTATCCTTTTCACCTGATGATGTTGCGAAGTCTAGGGTCCGTCTGGCTGGCCCCGGGAACCTTCTTCCCATATTCAAAACACATGTTTATTTCTTTGCTTTCTTCTTCTTTTCTTTGATCAACAAAGTTTTCAAATCCTCCTGTCCTTTTTCCAAAGTCAAGAACATTTGTTGAAACTAAGCATTATGCGCTTGAAGATCTTTTATCGTCTGTTCCATGTCCATCTCACTGAAATAAATAGTAGAAAAATGAGGAGACCTGTTGTAAGAAGCCTGCTTATGTTATGATGAATAAAGATGTATATGCAATGATTTCAAGGAAATTAGAGATTTAAATTTTCTTTACACCAAAAAGGAAAACATGTTATATTAATAAATCAAAGTTTGAGTACATCATGCCTCTTTGGGCTTACAATGAAAGAAATAAAATAGAAAATTCTAATACAAAAAAGTTGAACGCATCCTCTTTGGTGCGATGTAGGCGTTCAGGCTTCGCTCTTCATGAAGCTGCCTGGTGAGTTCCAGAACCTTCTTCTCGCTGGCGTAGAATTGGGCCTCGAAAGTGTCTCGCTCCCCTTTAAGTTGTATCAAATCCCTTTGCAAGTCTTCGAGAGAGGTCGGCATGTTGGGATGAAGGATAGTGTATGGGACATCTCCTTCCACAACAGGCTCTATGATAACTGGAATAATAGAGAGGTAAGGCATCATAAGACTTTGAGCACGAGCTCTTACCCATTTGAGATAAGGCTCAAGAGGGATGGAATTCTTGTGTCCCAGTGTCTGGCTATCAACTCTATGTACCATGCCCCAAGCTCGCATGAACCTTTTGCAGTAATCCTGAGCATCATTCTTGTAGTCAAAGACGATTTCCTTAATAAGTGCATCATGAGGACCATCCCTTCTTGCATATCCAAACTGTCGTAGTGCCAAACAAGGATTGTAAGTGATTCCTCCCCTATTTCCTAAAATAGGGACATTAGGGAATTCTCCGCATCGATTAATGATGATAACATCCTTTGAGAATCAGGGACACCAATGAATGCCTGAATGTGTAAGAGTCATTAGCCTATTAGACCATCTCAAGCCCTATTCATTCTTCAATACGGATCGGGGTAGGTGTGAAATAAACCACCTAGCCAAAAGAGGTGCGCAACACAGAAGGGTTCCTCTCCTCTTTTCAGTGCGAGTATGCAACGAATGTAGGATATCTCCAAGCAGAGTAGGTACTAGATTACGTGACATGAAAATCTTAACCGTATTCACGTCTATGAGCTGGTCCGGATTAGGAAACAGTACCAAACCATATATGATAAGGGCTAACACCTCTTCAAAAACTTGTAAGTCCAAGGTATCCCAAAAATGACGAGCTTTATCGAACAAGAACTTAGCCAAAAAACCCTTGACACCTCTCTTGGTTTCCCAATTTGCCACTATGTAAGGACAAAGTTTTGGCAATATTTTTAGGTTTAGGGTCTATTTCCATACCATTGAAAGGTACCTCATTAAGTATAGGCACCCCCAACAGTAGAGAAAGCTCCTCCATAGTAGGCACTAACTGGTAATCCGGAAAAGTGAAGCAGTGATGTAGAGGGTCAAAGAATTGAAAGAGAACTTTGAACATTTCTTCATCAGGGTTTGAAGTTACCAAGATGAGAAGTCTACCATATCTTTCAGTGAATGGAGAGTATGATACGATGGGAGAACTGACTGTTTTTTGGAATGCTAGTTTGTGTTTTGCGTTTGTGTTTGCAAAATATCGCGGTAAGCAAGAGTCGCCACCGACTTTTATTTTATCCAACAAGGAAAGGAAAAAAGCACAGAAAAATTCCTTTTTCAAGATATTTATGAGTACGGGGGGTATATTATAGAAAGGGAAGGTATTAGCACCCTCTCTATCTGTAGTTATCTACGGGCTCTTAGGTACTTGCTCATCATTTTCAAAATTGTTTTCTTTAAGCTTGTGGGTTTTGAAAAGTTTTTGTTTTAACTTAGATTTAACTCTTGCGCCTGTCTTCAAGAGTGTAATGAAGTGTTTTGAAAACTTGTTTGTAAAAGAGTGTAAGTGTGGAAAAGTTTTGTTTTGGATGAGCAAGTACTTGAGAACTAATCTACCTACTCGAAAAAGGAATCGTTCTATGCTAATTTCCTTTAGACAATACTATCCACCTATTAGTGAGTAGGTAGCACCGTTGTTGGAGTTTGAGGGTCAATTCGAAAGAGGGACATACAATCACTAAAGCAATGTTAGGATGTCTTAGTGGTAACCCTAATGTCTTAGATCATTTATCCGAGGCAACGATATCCGAGGCAACCTTTCTGAGGCAACTTATGATCTTTTAGACAAGAGGGAGACCTCTAAAACAACCTATACTCAATGACCATTTACGAAGGCAACCAAGTGGGGTGTACCCTAGGAGTGCGCATGTGCGAGTGTGTTGATTTCATATTATTTTTATCTTTGCACAATTAAGGGTGATCTAACTGTTTTAAGATTAAACATTCATTCTTGTCATGCAAGCCCTATTATCAAACATCTAGCAGTTGAATATTTGCAGAAATTAAAGTGCGGAATTTAAACTAACTATTACAAGGCGTCGGGTATTTACATCGCCAAAAACAAACCCTTTGAAATTTAAAAGCGGTAAAAATAAATAAATGTCCTAATTTAATTATTACAAACTGGGAGCAGATACATTAATTGAAAAAGATAAAGCGCGCGAGAAACTTGAATCGAATGTGAAACTAGGGTTTTGACCCTCTTAATTAAAAGAAAAGGTTTTTGTTATTTTTAGTATTTTTTTAAGAAAAGAAATTAAGTCCTAAAATTAAATGCTAAATTAATTAGTTATTGAAATTAATAAATGAAAAATAATTAATGACATATTTTTGGATTTTTGTTATTTTTAGGAAATAAAAATAATTAAGTTAATAATAAAAAACCTATTGATTCTAATTAGTTTTAATTATTTGCAAAATAAATGAAAGTTATCTAAAATTAACCTAATTAAATTAATTAATATTTATTGATGAAAAATAAAATTCTAAATTTATTTGGACATAAAAATATTTTTGTGATTTTTTTGATAAAAAAGAAAATTAATTAATTGTTAGTAAAAATAATAAATAAATTAATTAAAGGAAAATATAGAAAGAGGAAATAAAGAGTGAGAAATGGGCCTGATTTTAGCAATTTTGAGGAGGTGTGGAAAGCAATTTTCCTGGGCCCAAATGGAGGTTCGTTTTGACTTTTTGGATCCAGTATGGCATCTTTGACTTGGCTTATGGTGCGCTTGCAATGGTGGCCACCAGATCTGGCCTTCTGGCCATCTGGCGCATTGAGGAAGTATGGTGGGCATCAGGATCAAGCGTGCATTGGATATCCTGAAATAAAACAAGAAAATGGAAAATGCTGGAGGCAGGGATCGAACCCCTGACCTCCAGCCTCCTAGCGCCTTAAGCATCCATCTGGAAACCACTGGAGCACTTGTTTCTATTTGTTCATAAAATATACAAGAATAATAATATAAGAAAACAAGCGTTAGTGGGAACACAAAAGAAAAAATGCGCGCTGACGTTCAAATAGGCCAATGGAATTTGGCTACATCTTCATCCCTGTACTTGTGCCGTGGCTAAAAGTTAAACCACCTATACCTACGGACAGAGTCCGTTGCTACAGGTCTGTGTATTTCCAAAATCATCTACAGGCCATAGAAATAAAATCTAAAGCCATGGTTGTGTCCGTCTCGTCTTCCTGATCACAACCACACCCCTTTCGAAGGCTAATTGTACCTGAAAACAAAAACCCTAAAACCAAACTCGAAAACCTAACAATGGTGAATTTCGATTCAGTCCATATAAATGAAATTGAATAATGCCAAAATCTTGCAAATGCTCTGTAGATTAAGAATGTATGATCAATTCCATATAATAATGCCTAAAATATGAGATTCGAATTCAAGAACAGGGCGAGGTTGTGAGCGACTTACAGCGTGTTCTGGGATTGGAATGGACCGGTTCTGGATTGCTTTAGCTTCTAGAGAGTTCCATGAAGCGATTGAGATAAGTAACAAGCCTTGAGGATGCCTCTAACCACCAATTCGATCTCACAGTTTTCTTGGTATTTTTCAGATTTTGTTTTCTCTCTAGCGCCTCTTTCCAACCTCTCTTTTGATCTGCACGCAGTCTTTATGTATCACACAATGCATTAGGGTTGGTTATTGTGTCCAAATCCCTCTCCATCAATGCTTTGGATATTGATTTGATTTGCTTTGAAGATCTTTCCAAACATGGCTAATTTTGAATCTTTTTGTGCACTCTAAGGCTTGGCACGAATTTGAATGATGATAGCTGTATAATGAAGCCTGAAATAATCACAAGATCCTTTGTTATCAATATTTTGGATTTTATTTGATTTATTATGATTTAATTCAAATAAAAATCAAAATAATTAATAAAAATATGACATAGACAAATGACAAGGGGTAGAGCATGTGGGCTATGTTGCCAACTCAAGAATGGGCCCATTTGGTAAAATTTGAAGTTTTGGGGATAATTGACTTTTGGCAATTTTGCAAAAAAGGTCAACTTACAAAATGCATAACTTCCTCAATTTTGACTCTTTGGAGGTGTTCTTAGACTTTTTAGAAAGCTTGAGATGACCTATAAGCAACCATTTTTGTCTAATCTCAATTTGATATTCCATTCTTAAGTATGAAGCTTTGACAAAAAAGGTGTTTTTATTGACTTTTCAAAATGACCTATAATGTCCAAATTCATAACTTCTTGTGAGTGCATATTTTGATCTTGGGAGATGAATATGGATTGTATGGAATTGTATCCTCTTCAAAATGAGCTTTGGATGGGTCATTTCTCATAAAGTATGAGAAAGTTATGCTTGTTCATAGTTGAGTTGACTTTTCCTACAAAACCCTAATTTAGCAACTTTTGAATCTTGATGAATTATGAGCAATCCTTGATGAATCATGATCAACCTTTGATCAAATCATGAAATATAATTCAAAATGAGGATGTTGACAAAAAATCTTGAAGTTTGACTGTATGTGGGTCACAATTGACTTTTGCCCTAGCATAGTCGATTTTTGGGCCTTTTTAGTAATTCACTGAGCAAACTTCCTCTGCAAGGCTTGAAACTTGACATGGATGATCTTGAGAACATATTAGGACATTTGTGAACATTTGGGACCACTTGGACTCAAGTATCTTGATGCAACATGAAACCCTAATTTGAAGTAGTCTGCCTTAGGAGAGAGCTTGTCTGACCAACTCTTGGGCTACTTTGAGCAACTTGGAGATCTTTCTTGAAATGTTTTGAGAAATATGGGAGGGAAAATTTTGGGGTACAACAGCTGCCCCTGTCCAATCTTCTTAAACTTGATGATATAGATTGGCTTTTGTGCCTTTCGTGATTCGAAGGTGGAAGAGGACTGAACACTATAGTGCCTAGAAATTTGCACTCGCATGAAGTGGTAATTGTCTTGTGATGTCGGGAATGGGCTTACAGATGCCATTTGGAGATTGCTGACAAGGGGATGGGCTTAAGAAGCCATCTGAAGAAGTGTCGATCGCGTAAGAGATTCCTTAGCGAGAGCTTGTATATCGGTTGTTGGGGAAGATTCCACTGGGGAAGTCTGATCTCTGTTGAGAGAAGTAGAATTTTAGGAGCTTCGTCATCCATCATTCTGCTGGTGAGTCATCTCTATCGATATTTAGGAACTTTGATCGTCCGTACTCGACTGAGGAATCATCCCTGTTGATATTTAGGAACTTCAATTGTCCGTACTCAACTGTGGGAACAACTTTTGCTGAGATTTAGGAGCTCGTCCGTAATTCAACTGAGGTAACATCTTCGCTGAGATTTAGGAGCTCGTCCATAATTCAACTAAAGAAACATCCATTCTGAGATTTAGGAACATCGTCCGTAATTCAACTGAGAAAACATCTCTGCTGAGATTTAGGAACTCGTCTGTAATTCAACTGAGGTAAACATCTCTGCTGAGATTTAGGAACTTGTCCGTAATTCAACCGAGGAAATATCTTTTTCGAGATTTAGGAGCTCGTCCGTAATTCAACTGAGGAAACATCTATGCTGAGATTTAGGAACTCGTTCGTAATTCAACCAAGGAAATATTTATGCTGAGATTTAGAAGCTCGTCCATAATTCAACTGAGGAAACATCTCTACTGAGATTTAGGAGCTCGTTCGTAATTCAACTGAGGAAATATTTTTGTCAAGATTTAGGAGCTCGTCTGTAATTCAATTGAGGAAACATATCTGTTGAGATTTAGGAACTCGTCCATAATTCAATTGAGGAAACATCTTTGCTGAGATTTAGGAGCTCGTCCGTAATTCAACTGAGAAAACATCTCTGTCGAGATTTAGGAACTTGTCCGTAATTTAACTGAGGAAACATCTCTGCTGAGATTTAGGAACTCGTCCATAATTCAACTGAGGAAATCGTCTCTACTGAGATTTAGGAGCTCGTCCGTAATTCAACTGAAGAAATCGTATCTGCTGAGATTTAGGAGATCGTCCGTAATTCAACTGAGGAAACATCTCTACTGAGATTTAGGAACTCGTCCATAATTCAACTGAGGAAACATCTCTGCCGAGATTTAGGAACTCGTCCGTAATTCAACTGGGGAAACATCTTCGCTAAGATTTAGGAACTCGTCTGTAATTCAACTGAGGTAACATCTCTGTCAAGATTTAGGAACTCGTCCATAATTCAACTGAGGAAACATCTTCGCTGAGATTTAGGAACTCATTTGTAATTAAACTAAGGAAACATCCATGCTGAGATTTAGGTACTTATCCGTAATTCAACTGAGGAAACATCTCTGTTGAGATTTAGGAGCTCGTCCGTAATTCAACTGAGGAAACATATCTGCTGAGATTTAGGAACTCGTCCGTAATTCAACTGAGGAAACATCTCTGCTGAGATTTAGGAGCTCGTCCGTAATTCAACTGAGGAAATATCTCTACTGAGATTTAGGAGCTCGTCCGTAATTCAACTGAGGGAACATCTCTTCTGAGATTTAGGAGCTAGTCCGTAATTCAACTAAGGTAAAAGCTTCATAGTTTGAATTTTGTGAGAATTTAATCGTATCCTTCCTGAAAGGTAAAGGTTAGCTGTATGTAATGCATGATATGTATCAGGCAATAATGTTCTCAAAATAAATGAGATTGTGTCGTATGATGCGTATGCATGTCATGCTGTATGGAAATCTGATGTTTTGAGCTGGGGAAAATAAATCCCGGATTGCTGCTGGAGAAAAGAAGTAAATTTTTTGTTTCCGCTGAGGATAGTTGATGAAGATGTTTGTGAGAATAAACCTGCAGGAGAGGATGACTCCACTGGGGAACAAACTGACGAGAGAATGACTCTGTGGGGAAAAGATGCTCCATTGAGGATTCCACTGATAAGTTCAATTGGGGATGAATTACCGTTGCTGGTGATAATGAAACCTGTTGGGGACTGGATTTCTGTTTGTGAAAGGAAAGAACTCCGCTGGGATGATTTCCCAGTTGCGACTTCACGGGGAATAACCTTTTAGATTCTACTGGGGACAATCTTCTAAAGTCTACTGGGGGACGATTTCAAACTCCACTGGGGATAATTTTTATACTCTGCTGGGGATGATAAGACTTTTTAGTGCTGATGGTAGATAGACTCTGCTTGGGAAGAATCTTACCGACTCATTTGTGGTTGCGAGCCTCAGCTGGGGAGAATTAACACCATTGTCCTTTTCTTACTCTGCGGGGTGTGTAGATGTTACTGGGACACGGACTGAGGATATGACAATGACTTTGCATCGAGACTTTTCTTCCCCTGTATCTGCGGGAGAAGGTGCCTGCAGAGGCCTTGTGGATCGAGTATTATCCCAACCTATTAGGTGCTTGGTAACTGTCGATTGAAATGACAAATCTTCTTCTGGTAGGCAAGTGACGAGATGACGGGACATATTCGTACGCTTTAATCCCTAACTTTTTCCTGGACTGTCTTTTCAGATTTTCAGTCCACCGGGATACCCTTTTTTCCCCAAGCTGCCCTTTCGGGTTTTCGACTCGCCAGGTGTACCGATTTTTTTTATCTTTATCCCTAATTTTTGCCCGAACCCTTTTGGTTCGTCGGGATGCCCTTATTTTTGCCTAGGTCAGTCAACCTAGCGGGTCTTTATTCATGCGCAGTATTTTTTGACTATGTCCATGCTCTCAGAGTGTAGGGAGTTGTCACTGTCGGTAGTGTCATGTTGCCATACTACCAGAAGATGTTCGTTTGATCATGCAAGATTCGTTGTGGGAATCCATGTCTAATGCCCCAAGTGACTCAAGTGGAGATTTGCCCCTGGCTATTTGACATCTTTGAGAGATTCTCTAAAACTTGACTTGACTGCCCCAAATGATGGACAATGATCACGCCGTGCCCCTTGGTTGGAAGTGTTTTTCCACCTAAGGTGATATTTTTTATTGAGAAGGTTATTTGTTCAGTAGATATTCGTCGTGCAAATTTATCTGCTGTTTGAACAAGTAGTCATATGAAAACAAAGTTATTTTAAGAATGCAAAGCTTATGTCTGTCTTGAAGTTTTTGAAAATGCATTTTTTCAGTAAGATAGGAAAATTTTGTAAAATGTGACGTCAACTCAGGATTTACAGCAAGCCCTACAAGAGTAAGGATACCTTTTGTAACAGTATGCTTTCGAACTAACCCATGCTTCAGCTAGGACTTTTAAGGGTTATAACGTGGCCTGGTTCACGGTTTAAGAAACAAAGGATAAAGGCTCAAATTTTATTTGTACCCACCCGTTCTTCGTGATGTTCTTCGATCCTAAACTCAGCTAATTGTACATTTAGATCCCGTTTGAGTCTTTGCTCTGATATTTCAGTGATGGTTCAGATACTGACAGTTTATTTTGAACAGGCAGTCATTTTTGTTGAGAGTTTGTAGGATCTCTTTCTTTTTGATTTTATTATCCCTGTCTTTTGCCTGAACTATTTCTTTTGTGATTACAGTCAGCGAGATGCCCCAGTTTTGTAAGTCTCCTTCATAGGTTTTGACTTAATGGGCTTTTATTTCTGAGAGATATTGACTTCCTGTCCTGACAATTATAAGGAACCATCACCATCTTTTATTTTGGAAGGACCTCTTTGATGCCATTCATTGTGCACCCGAATTAACTGGGAAACTACCCTACCCTAGGTTGTGATTAAGGGTTTTAATTTGTGTGAAAAGAAAAACTCCAACTTATTTGGCTCAAAGGGGTTGACTAGGGATTATCTTCCTTATAACTCCACTGTTTAGGATTTGAAACAACGCCTGTACATCATCAGCGGGGTCTGTTCAAAAGCATATTGTAGAGATTTTGATATCATTTTCATCATCCTCCTTCTAAAGGCTTAGAATTTATTAATCAAGAGTTGAACATCACAAAAAATGAAAGCAATTTGAATATAGTGAATACGAATGGATTGATTCAAAATAGACATATGCAATGCATTGATGAAGTGACAAAATTTGACATGAATAAATGTTTGAACCATCAAAAGAAAATTACACATTGAAAATTCTAATGAACAAAAGGTCTTCTCGTCTGGTCTTGTCACTTCAGAGGACGTGCCTTGGAGGGATGGTAGAAGAACTCAGCCTGACCATCTTGTGTAAACTCCAGCACTCCTTTATCAATCAAGTCCTGAATTTTATTTTTCAACTTCCAACAGTCGTCGATATCATGCCCCGAGCTGTTGGAATGGTATGCACACCTTGCATAAGGATTGTAGTTAGGTGAATAAGTCTTGGGATTTGGATGAGGTTCTACCAACGTCACCAGATTCAATCTCAATAGGTGTTGCAAAGCTTAGGACAACAACATGTTGAGCTTGGTAAACTGCCTCTTGGGCCTATCCGGCTTCCTCTGATTAACCGGTTGTTTATGGCGAGGTTGTTGTTGGACCCGTGAGGTAGTAGCAACTTGGAGAGGTCAATTCTTCACCAAACCAAACTCTTGTCTTGTGGGAGACTGATCAATAACTTGGTCCCCAACCTCGACTATTTGCTTCATACTATTGTATTTGTCTTGATGAAGCTGGTTGATAATGGTTCCCAGCTCTTCTTGTTCCCGAGCTAAGCCTTGGATAAGAGCCATCTGCCCCAGCATCTGGGTTCTCATTGCACCTACCTCAGCTTGCAATTGTTCCATTCGTTCGTCCTTATTGTCTTCAGAACTTTTCTTGACCAAGTTCCCAATGAGGAGTGTTTTCAACTCTTCCTGCCCCTTGGATAGGTTTAGGAATACGTCCCTGAACTGAGCTTCTTGAGTTTGAAGATCTTGGTTGTCTTGTTGGAGAGCCATCGCTGAAATAAACAACGAGAACATAAGAGACCTGTACTGGGAGACCTGTTATGCAATGATATGTATGATATGTATGCAATGTTTTTAAGGATCTCGCGGGGTAAACAAGAAACTGTTAGAATTTGGAATTGTGCAGCTTTGATTGAAGAAACTTTGTGTCATCAAGAGTACTGCTTCAAGATTCAAGCTCACCATATCGAGTGGGTCATAGCCACCGACTCAAATTATCGTGTTTTGATCTCTAGATGACATTGACTAGAGGAAAATAAATCCCCTTTGCCCCTTGCTAGACGTTGGATTTACCATAACCTGTATCACAAACCTTTGAGATCCTTGAAATGGTTAAGGAAATGTTAAGGCATGATGTTATGATGTGTATGTTATGCATTTAAGTAAAAGTACGAGGTAATGTAAACAAGTAAATCCGGCAAGAAATCCAAGGTATTGGATAAGGACTATAAACAAAACCTGCAAGGAACTCTAGTTGTTAGGTAACAAACATGTGCAAGTAGTTCAAGTTAAAAGCACACAAGTCACACAATAGCCCTTAAATTTCAGGCTGGCATGGAGTTTAGGTATTACCCTCTTTTAGTTTAGTTGGTTCAACCTGTCCTAGTAATAGTAACCGGGTTCTAGAGGATCTCAATATCACTGACCACCCTCGATCGGTCATAATTCCAGTTTAGCAACCTTTTCTTGCGACCGAAATCATCGCGAGAGTTTGGTCTCAATGAGTGTAGCATACAACTACTTTTCTATGGCCAAGTTGGTCAATTATAGGTTCTAAGGTCAGTTGGTGCTTAATGACCCCTTAGCAGCCCCATATTCTCCTTGTTCCTCCACAAGGGATATCGGTACAAACTAAAGTGTCACACCAACGTAGCTACTGCTTCAACCGTATCGGTCTATGCCATACAATTCCCTCACAGTCTATTGCTACTTACCTAAAAGGTATCCCCAGATCCGGGTTAGGATCTATAATAACTTTGATACAAAGCCCACAAAGATAAAGCAATCAAATCAGACAATAGAAAACAATATGGTGAACTAATCCTAAGGTACACCCCACTTATAAAGTCCCCAACAGAGTCTCCAGTTCTGTGATACGGTGTGAGAACTGACTATTTTTTGGAATGCTGGTTTGCATTTTGCGTTGGTGTTTTCAAAATGTCGCGGTAAGCAAGAGTCACCACCGACTTTTATTTTATCCAACAAGGAAAGGAAAAAAGAATAGAAAAATTCCTTTTTTAGATATTTCTGAGTACGGGGGGTAGATTATAGAAAGGGAAGGTATTAGCACCCTTTCTATCCGTAGTTATCTACGGGATCTTAGGTACTTACTCATTATTTTCAAAATTGTTTTCTTTGTGCTTGTGGGTTTTGAAAAGTTTTTGTTTTAACTTCGATTTAACTCTTGCGGTTGTCTTCAAGAGTGTAATGAAGTGTTTTGAAAACTTGTTTGTAAAAGAGTGTAAGTGTGGAAAAGTTTTGTTTTGGATGAGGAAGTACTTGAGAACTAATCTACCTACTCAAAAAAGGAATCGTTCTATGCTAATTTCCTTTAGACAATACTATCCCACTATTAGTGAGTAGGTAGCACCATCGTTGGAGTTTGAGGGTCAATTCGAAAGAGGGACATACAGTCACTAAAGCAATGTTAGGATGTTGTGATACAGTGAGAGAACTGACTTGAGGTTTTATGTTTGTGTTCGCAAATGTTTCGGTTTAGCAAGAGTCGCCACTGACTTTTTATTTTATCCAAAGGAAAGGTCAAAAAGCACAGGAAAGACCTTTGAGATGTTTTCTTGGGTTTGGGGGGGTAGATTATGAAAAGGGAAGGTGCTAGCACCCTTTTCATCCATGGTTTTACATGGGCTCTTAGTTACTTGTTTAGATCACTTGCTTTGCTTTTTCAATTGTTTGAAATTGTGCTTTTGTGTGTGGTTTTGAAAGTATTTTGAAAAGAGGCCTTTGTTTAAGCAACCTTTGTAATGATTCTTATTTGAATGTATACAAAGGTGTTTGTCTTTTGAAAAATGTTTCAATGTTTGAAAGTTTGTTTGGAAATTATTTTGAAATTGTGTGTGTTTGTTTGAAAATAGCAAGGATGGTTTGCAAGAGATCAAGTAACTAGGAGTTGTCTACCCTACTCAAAAGTCTTTCCTACACATTTTTATTCCTTTGACATTGTTGTTTTACCATTGTATTTGGTAAACAACCCTATCTTTGGATGTTAAACGGGACGAGCGTGGATCATCGTATGACCATGATAGCAATGGTGCCAAGTATCTTAGCAAGCTTTTTTGAGGGACTAGATCATTTTTGTTTAGGCAACCAAGATAGTGTCATCGAGGGACTATGATCTTTTTGTTTTGTTTTTGTTTTTCCAAGATACCTAGCATGCATACCATGGCCATTTTAAGGCAACAAAGTGGATGAAACCCTAGGGGTGCTTGTGTGCAATGTGTTGTCATTTTCATGCATTTTTGTCTTGTATTTAGGTCATGCTATTTGTTTTGATTTTGGTCTTTGCATACAAAACCCTAATCTTACTATCATGCATATAATACGATAAATTGCGTAAAAGTAAATCTAGGACTATTACAACAATATTATGAGGAGGGGGATTCAAGTTTGAATAAGGGGTATTTGCACAAAAGAAAGCCCTAAAACTATTACAGCCATATTGAATTTATTTGTACAAATAAATAAAGTAAGCAAATATTTAAATATGCACATAAATGTAAATATGCAAAATGTTTTTGTATTTGTTTTATGTATGTAAAATAAATTTATTTAATGTCTTAAAAATAAGAGAAAATAAAAATGATTATTTTTGGAAAGGGTGAAAACCCTAATTTTTGGTTTAAAAGAAAATATATATTCTATATTATTTATTTATTCATTTTTATGTACAAGAAAATAAATAAAAATATATACAAAAATGTTAAAAAGATAAAATATGTGAGAAAATATTATTTTATATGTATAAATAATAAAAATAAAAATATATAATATTTTCATATTATTTACAAATTTATTTAATAAATAAAAGTATATTAACCTAAATACTTATTTTTATGCTAAAAAAATAAATAAAAAAATATGAAAAAATGCATAAAATAAAGAAAATATTTTTGAGATTTTTATTTGTTTAGAAAAAATAAATAAAAGTCAGAAATGTGAAATATGCAAGAAAATATAAAAAATAATAGAAATGGGCCAAGGGGGTGCAAAAAGTAAACAAGGGGGTGTCAATAGTCATACAAATCAGGCCCAAGCCCACTCCCACTTCGTCCCTGTCCTTGGGGAAAAAACCGTGCGCCTTGTACTTCAAACTGTATCTCCTGCATACGTGCTTAAAAACAAAATCTTGCAACATGAAACTTGTAGCATTTTTAGTCACGATTCCATTGATATAAAAAACTTGACCTAACTCTCAAAGACCAGAGAGAATTTTGTCACCCCTAATTTATGACCTAAAGTTTTCAGCATGTTCAACATCTAAATTCTCCTAGCTCAGTTAATATAAATGGAAGCTATGCATATGTACAGTTCAAGCACTTTAGAGACTACATTTTTGCTTCACAAACCTAAGCCTAAGGATGTCTAAATAAGGAGATAGAAAGTTGAAAAATACCTATTTCAATTGAGTTCGAATATGGCAATGTAGCCACTTTGAGTGAGGCCTGAGGTACTTGTGAGCTTGCCTGAAGTCCCCTCAAGCTTTCCCAATGCTTGGCTTGCCTTGAACTTGCCTGAATGTCCCTGTAGAAGTCAACCTGCAAAGCTTCAAAATGAAAATGGTGAAGCTTGAAAATGAGGTTACAGTTGCTGAACAATGGCTTGGATAGCTCAGGTGTATTGTAGGGAATGTGTTTGAAGTGGTTTAAGACAAAACGCACGAGCCAATTTAGTTTTGGCTTGAGTTCTGCAGAGCTTGCCCTGTTTTGGGAAGAAATGGATTTTTGGTGTATTTGGGTGTTTGAGAGCTTATAAAATTGTGTTTCAGGCTTGGCACAATATGCTCAGGCCGTTTCAAATGGTTACCAAGCTTGGTTTTAACAGATGCACAAGTTATGTTCACTTTTGCAAGTTGGCTTGTTTTTGAAGAAAAGTTGAGTTTACAAAGCCAAAGCCTGTACAGGCTAGCTCAAGGCCTGCACATAGTTGGTGAACTTTGCCTGATATTCATGGACTTTGTTTGCTGCAAGAGATTGGGTCCAATGCTCAAGATAAACAAAATTTCTAAAAGTGAACTTTATCAAAGTAGCAATGTTATCTTTTTGCCATTTTTGGATTAAACCCTTGTACAGTGCTCCATAACTCAGAATAAGACCATTGTCCAAAGTATTTGCATTAAATTAAGGAGCGTGGAAAGGATTAAGACCTGTAAAACAAGTACAAGCATGATCCAAACTGATTTGCAACTTGTAACATGGTGCAAAATGCCTTGGACAAAAGTGAGAAATGACCATTTTCTTTTCTTCGATTCTCCCTAACCACAAATGATCTTAGAGAGTTCTTAGACATTTTGGAAAGCTTGTAACATACTCTACAATCCATATTTGAAATGAATTTTGATATTCCAATTGGAACTAGGTGAAAGGTTTCCAAGAAGATAGGTCAAAATCCTGCCTAAACTAGGGCAAAATTTCACTAAGTTAAAAGTTTTATGGACCTTTATTCACAAAAGCATAACTTGAGATCCAAGCATATTTTGGGAAAACTTTGTGAATCAAAGTTGTAGATTTTGTGGAGGACTACAACTTTAATGTTGGAAGTTTTCTTTGAATCCAATTGCATCATGGTGAAAAAGTTGGGAAAAGTTGGGAAAAAATAAGAAATTTTCATAACTTAGAAAATTTCTAAGTTATGAAAATTTTCAATCTTAAACCCTAATTTCCAAAATTAGGTTTCTTGGTGAACAAGTTTCATGTTTTGACACATATTGATGAAAAATGACCCTTGGCACTTGATTTTGACCAAAAAGTCAAAGTCTGACTTTTTAGTGTACAATTGATTTTTGATCAGTTGACTGGAAAATTCATCTGTCAATCCAATGCATTTGAGATCTTTTGAACCTTGTGATTAGGTCAAGATGATTCCATTGAGTCCTTGAAAACATTCTTGAACCCAATTTGCAATTGGCTAGGTGAAAAATCAGAAATTGCCCTTCTGCAGTCAAAACCCTAAAAATGACCATTTTGCCCTTTTGATGATCTTATCAAATTTCTTGAGGAGTTGTGGTCCAAACTTGATCAAATGGTTCATATGAGCCTATAATGTTGATGTGGATAAAAAATTATGAGGTTTGATGTAAATTGGCCACAATTGACTTTTTCCCCAATACAGTTGATTTCTAGGTCAACTGTCCAATTGACTGGGCAAAAATTTGATTCAAGGCTTGAAACTTGGTGTGAGAAATCTTAGGAGTCCAACATGAAGCATGAAAGTCACATGGGGCATTGAAAATCCAAAAAATCCTGTGCAAACTCAAACCCTAATTTCAGGTCAACAGTGCAAGGAGATGTCTTGAGCAGAGCAAACCCTAATCCTGGTTTGGAGTCTAAGAAGTCTTGTGAGGAGAATCTTAATAAAAATGAGAGGGAAATTTTTTGGGTACAACAGATGTCTTAGTTGTAACCCTAATGTCTTAGATCATTTATCCGAGGCAACCTTTCTAAGGCAACTTATGATCTTTTAGACAAGAGGGCGACCTCTAAAACAACCTATACTCAATGACCGTTTACAAAGGCAACCAAGTGGGGTGTACCCTAGGAGTGCGCATGTGCGAGTGTGTTGATTTCAGATTATTTTTATCTTTGCACAATTAAGGGTGATCTAACTGTTTTAAGATTAAACATTCATTCTTGTCATGCAAGCCCTATTATCAAACATCCAGCAGTTGAATATTTGCAGAAATTAAAGTGCGGAATTTAAACTAACCATTACAAGGCGTCGGGTATTTACATGGCCAAAAACAAACCCTTTGAAATTTAAAAGCGGTAAAAATAAATAAATGTCCTAATTTAATTATTACAAACCGGGAGCAGATACAATAATTGAAAAAGATAAAGCGCACGAGAAACTTGAATCGAATGCGAAACCAGGGTTTTGACCCTCTTAATTAAAAGAAAAGGTTTTTGTTATTTTTAGTATTTTTTTAAGAAAATAAATTAAGTCCTAAAATTAAATGCTAAATTAATTAGTTATTGAAATTAATAAATGAAAAATAATTAATGACATATTTTTGGATTTTTGTTATTTTTAGGAAAGAAAAATAATTAAGTTAATAATAAAAAACCCATTGATTCTAATTAGTTTTAATTATTTGCAAAATAAATGAAAGTTATCTAAAATTAACCTAATTAAATTAATTAATATTTATTGATGAAAAATAAAATTCTAAATTTATTTGGACATACAAATATTTTTGTGATTTTTTTGATAAAAAAGAAAATTAATTAATTGTTAGTAAAAATAATAAATAAATTAATTAAAGGAAAATATAGAAAAAGGAAATAAAGAGTGAGAAATGGGCCTGATTTTAGCAATTTTGAGGAGGTGTGGAAAGCAATTTTCCTGGGCCCAAATGGAGGTCCGTTTTGACTTTTTGGATCCAGTATGACATCTTTGACTTGGCTTATGGTGCGCTTGCAATGGTGGCCACCAGATCTGGCCTTCTGGCCATCTGGCGCGTTGATGATGAGGGAGTATGGTGGGCGTCAGGATCAAGCGTGCATTGGATCTCCTGAAATAAAACAAGAAAATGGCAAATGCTGGAGGCAGGGATCGAACCCCTGACCTCTAGCCTCCTAGCGCCTTAAGCATCCATCTGGCAACCACTGAAGCACTTGTTTCTATTTGTTCATAAAATATACAAGAATAATAATATAAGAAAACAAGCGTTAGTGGGAACACAAAAGAAAAAACGCGCGCTGACGTTCAAATAGGCCAATGGAATTTGGCCACGTCTTCATCCCTGTACTTGTTCCGTGGCTAAAAGTTAAACCACCTATACCTACGGATAGAGTCCGTTGCTACAGGTCTGTGCATTTCCAAAATCCTCTACATGCCATATAAATAAAATCTAAAGCCATGGTTATGTTCGTCTCGTCTTCCTGATTACAACCATACCCCTTTCGAAGGATAATTGTACCTGAAAACAAAAACCCTAAAACCAAACTCGAAAACCTAACAATGGTGAATTTCGATTCAGTCCATATAAATGAAATTGAATAATGCCAAAAGCTTGCAAATGCTCTATAGATTAAGAATGTATGATCAATTCCATCTAATAATGCCTAAAATATGAGATTCGAATTCAAGAACAGGGCGAGGTTGTGAGCGACTTACAACGTGTTTTGGGATTGGAATGGACCGGTTCTGGATTGCTTTAGCTTCTAGAGAGTTCCATGAAGCGATTGAGATAAGTAACAAGCCTTGAGGATGCCTCTAACCACCATATCGATCTCACACTTTCTTGGTATTTTTCAGATTTTGTTTTCTCTCTAGTGCCTCTTTCCAACCTCTCTTTTGGTCTGCACGCAATCCTTATGTATCACACAATGCATTAGGGTTGATTATTGCGTCCAAATCCCTCTCCACCAATGCTTTGGATATTGATTTGATTTGCTTTGAAGATCTTTCCAAACATGGCTTATTTTGAATCTTTTTGTGCATTCTAAGGCTTGGCACGAATTTGAATGATGAGAGCTGTATAATGAAGCCTGAAATAATCACAAGATCCTTTGTTATCAATATTTTGGATTTTATTTGATTTATTATGATTTAATTTAAATTAATTCAAATAAAAATCAAAATAATTAATTAAAATATGATATAGACAAATGGCAAGGGCTAGAGCACGTGGGATATGTTGCCAACTCAAAACAAGTGAAAAAGAATGGGCCCATTTGGCAAAATTTGAAGTTTTGGGGATAGTTAACTTTTGGCAATTTTGCAAAAAAGGTCAACTTCCACAATGCATAACTTCCTCAACTTTGACTCTTTGGAGGTGTTCTTGGACTTTTTAGAAATATTGAGATGTCCTCTAAGCAACCCTTTTGGTATCATCTTAATTTTATATTCCATGCTCAAGTATGAAGCTTTGACAAAAAATGTGTTTTTGTTGACTTTTCAAAATGACCTATAATGTCCAAATTCATAACTTCTTGTGAGTGCATATTTTGATCTTGGGAGCTGAATATGGATTTTAGGGAATTGAATCCTATTCAAAATGATATTTGGATGGGTCATTTCTCATAAAGTATGAGAAAGTTATGCTTGGTCAAAGTTGAGTTGACTTTTCCTGCAAAACCCTAATTTAGCAACTTTTGAATCTTGATGAATTATGAGAAATCCTTGATGAATCAAGGTCAACCCTTGATCAAATGATGAAATATATTTAAAAATGAGGATGTTGACAAAAAATCTTGAAGTTTGACAGTATGTGGGTCATAGTTGTCTTTTGCCCTAGCACAGTCGATTTTTGGGCCTTTTGAGCAATTGACTGAGAAAACTTCCTCTGCATGGCTTGAAACTTGACATGGATGATCTTGATAACATATTAGGATATTGGTGAGAATTTGGGACCACTTGGATTCAAGTATCTTGATGCAACATGAAACCCTAATTTGAAGTAGACTGCCTTAGGAGAGAGCTTGTCTGACCAACTCTTGGGCTACTTTGAGCAACTTGGAGATCTTTCTTGAAATGTTTTCAGAAATATGGGAGGGAACATTTTGGGGTACAAAAGAGAGCTTTCTGGAACCCTTGATACCAAATCCTTGAGCTGAGGAGGTACTTTTACCAGACTGACTTGGATAGTGAATCTGCGGGCGAGAGCCATGTCCTACAAAATAAGACAAAAATAAACCCTAAGAATCCTTGAAATGGTTAGTATGACATGCTATGTTATGATGTCATGATTATGCTCATATATAGCAGATATAGAAAGCACAAACAAATCACACAGAGACTTTAGGTTTAAGGCTTGCATGGATTTTAAGGTGATACCCTCTTGAAGTCGGGTTGGCTCAACCTGTCCTAAATATAGTAACCGGGTTCTAAGGGATCTCAATATCACCGGTCCTTCCCATAAATCTCGTTCTGATAGACAATTGACTTGCCACCAAACAAAACTCAAGGGTCAAACCTCAATGAGTGTAGTATCGAGTCTCATCCGACTTTGGGTTTACACCAAAGACGACTATCTCACCACGTCCTAAAAGCCAAGTTGGTCAATTAAGGGGATAAGGTCAGTTGACGCTTTATGATACCATGCAACAGCCCTGTATTCTCCTTGATTACTCAAGTGTTACCGGTACACACCAATCACATCAACGTAGTTACTATTTCAACCGTGTCGGTATACCCTGCACAGTTCCCTCACAGTTTATTGCTACTTACCTAAAAAAGGTGCCTCAAATCCGGGTGTAGGATCCTTAGTAAGCCCAAACAAGGAACCATAATGTAAAGCATGCAAGTCAAACAAGGAAAGAAAGTAAAGGTGATCTAGCCCTAAGGTAACCCCACTTTTAAGATTCTCCCCAGCAGAGTTTCCAGTTCTGTAACGCGGTGGGAGAAATGACTTGGTTGTTTTGCGTTTTGATTGCAAATGTTGTGGTTTAGCAAGAGTCGCCACCGACTTTTCTTTTATCCAAAAGTAAAGGCTGAAAAGAACAGGAAAGACCTTTAGAGATGTTTTCTTGAGGAATGCAATCAAAGCCTTCACATGGGCTTCGGAACACAACAACAAAGATAACATGGATATATTTGAGGGGGTCTGCCCCAGCTGCTCGACCATATTGTAGCCACTCTTCTTAATTATTTTTAGTATTTCCTCTATCTCTTAGAGGCTTCCACAATAATTTTCCTAGACGCCTCCGTCCGGGAAGGCTCACCTATAATTTCTTTGTCGTGGGTATCAGACGTTTCGCCGACAGGGGTAATAACTGGAGTAAGAACAGGAGCAGTAGTTGATGTACTAGCAAGAATAGCAAGTTGGATGACAATAGGCTTGTTGACAGTCTTAGGGGAAATCTCGGGAGAGAAGACCCTTCTGCTTCGGGTAACTTTGCTGGTTCCGACAATGTTACCAATATCAGGATCATCATCTTCATCTTTCAAATCTTGTTTGATGCCATGATAGTACACATAGGTACCATAATGCCAGGGGACAGCTTTGTCCGAGACATACGGGACATGACCAAGAATAATGATTATCAGCGGAGCAATTCTTGGAGCAGATGTAATCTTAACAGGTCTTCTCGAGGAAACCTTGGAAGGATTGGCGAAAATGGTTATAATGGCAATGTCTTCAGATGGAACAACGGGAGCCAAAGTTTTCTCGAACAAAATTTCTTTGTTGTCCATCAGGCGTTGAACACCTAACTTCAGCAAATGACAACCAAAAGGTAGAAACGAACACATGTGGCAACCTTCACCACAACCTGGAAATAAATCGTCCAACAACAAATTCTTCTTCACAGTCATGAGAGGAGTAGAAACTTTATCCACCAAAGTCACAAACAAGTCAGTATCAACAACATTAATTCCACGATCGTGCTTAGGCATGGGAGCAGTTATGACATTGGGCTTCTCTGCAGCATCGAACTCAATTTCCTTGGCTTCAATTAGATCTTGTACCTTATTTCTTAAAGCCCAGCAGTCATTGGTATCGTGGCCAAGACTCTCAGAATGATAGGCACACCGAGCATTTGGACTATATCGGGGAGATGTAGTATTTGGATTCTTGGGAGCCTCTTTCAAGGTTGCCAAGTTGGATCTCAGCAGATGAGGTAGAACTTTAGCCAATGTCATGTTGATTCGGGTAAACTTCCGTTGTGGTCTTTCCACTCTTTGTTGATTGTTGCATTATGGAGAAACTGCAGGCCTAGGTATCATTACGGCACTTACTGTCTGATGATGTTCAGCCCTGTTTTGGCACCTCGGGCTATAGATGGCACTGGCTTCCTTCTTACCAGCAAAAGGCTTCTTTACCGAAATCGAAGAGGAATCCTTCTGTATGTTGCCACTCCGAATCCCAGCTTCTACTCTTTCTGTAGTTAAAATCATCTCGGTGAAACCAACTGACGAGATGTCGATCAAATGATTAAAGAATGGACCACATAGCATCCCCAGAAACATATCAACCAATTCCCTATCAGACAACGGGGGTTGAACTCTTCCAGCCAAGTCTCTCCATTTCTGCGCATAGTCCTTAAAGCCTTCACTTGCACCCATGGACATACTTTGGAGTTGAGTACGAGTAGGAGCAAGGTCGGTGTTGTATTGATACTGCTTATAGAACGCAGCAACCAGATCCCAATTTCGGACATTGGCTCCCTCCAGCTGGTAGAACCATTCAAGCTGAGTCCCTGACATACTATCTTGAAAGAAATGAACCCACAAATTTCTATCAGCAGTGTGGGGCTTGATCTTTCTGACATAAGAGCGGAGATGGAGTTTTGGGCAGGACACCCCATCATACTTAGCAAAACTGGAGCTTTGAACTTCTGCGGGATGACTACTCCCGACACCAATCCCAATTCTTTGAAATCCAGCCCAGGTATCCTCTGAACTTCCATGGAACTCAAACGATCTTCCAACTGCTTGTATCTATTGTGATCGGTGGATCTGGAACTGACTGTTTAACGCTGGTTCGCGAAATGTCGCGGAAGCAAGAGTCGCCACCGTCTTTTATTTTCTCCAAATGGAAAGGACAAAAAAGCACAGAAAAATTCCTTAAAGAGATTGCTCTCGGTTCGGGAGGTAGGTTATAGAAAGGGAAGGTATTAGCACCCTTTCTATCCATGGTTATCCATGGGCTCTTATATACTTGCTCACTTGTGTTTTCAAAAATGGTTTGTTTGCTTTTCAACTGTGGGTTTTAAAAAAGTTTCTTTGAAAATTTCAGTTCGACTCTTGTATCGGTCCTCAAGAGTGTTTGAAAAATTGCTTTCGAAAGCTTTTTGAAAAGGTGTCGGTGTGAAAAGTATTTTTTGAATTTGTTTTGAAATTAGAGCAAGTATCTAGAGTCGTCTACCTACCCTAAGGAATTCGTCTGTGTAAATGTCCTTTAAAGTAGTGCCATCCCACCATTGAGAGGTAGGTAGCACCACCGTTGGAGGTGTTCGGGTCAATTCGAGGTTCGGGACATGGTAATCACCAGAGCAATAGGAAGACACCTTAGAAGCTACCCTCATGTCAGGTTCTCGGATCATGAGGACTTACTAAGACGTCCTCTACTCGACAATCACCTTTCGAGGCAAGGCAACAGTGAGGCGTACCCTAGGGGTGGTGTGTGATTTGTGTGTCAGATTCGTTTATTTTTGTCTTGTTCATGTCATGGGTGAGCTACGCGTTTATTTTTATTTAATCACTCATTCTTGCATGCATTTATTTAACAGTTAAAAAGAATTGCGGGAAATAAAAATTCTAAGCTATTACAAAAGGCGCGGGTCCACATCGCCAAAATTTCCAGAACCCGATTTGACAGAAAAATAAAGAAAGCAAAGTAAAGTGCGAGAAAGTATGAAATTACACGGCTTTGGGAGAAGTACATGAATATTTACAAGAAAAAGAAATAAATACGCGAATTGAAATTTAAATTAGAAACGAGGGCGTTTGACCCTTTTTAATTAAATTAAATTAAACGATTATTAAATGAAAGAAAAAGAAATTATTTTGGTATTTTTGTACTTTATGAGTTTTAATGAAAGAGATTAAATGAAATTAAAATTAAATTAACCCTAATTCTATAGCTTTTATTTATTAAGACAAAATATTAAAGTTAAACCTAAATTAACCTAATTATTTACATGCAATTTTAATTTATAAAAATAAATAATATTTTAATAATTAATTGTTATGAAAGAAAAGAAAAACGGATAAAAATTATTACAAACCCTAGTTCTACCAATTTTAAATTAATTAAGAAAATATTAAGATTTACTCCTAAATTAAAACTAATTAATTAATAAAGGTTTTATTTACAAAAAATATAACATTAAATAAAAATATTAATTTTGTCTCTTTTCTGATTTTTTATTGTTTTTTTATGTTTTTTTCATGAAAATAATTAAATTAAAAGAATTAATTAAAACAATCAATAATTGAAATAAAATACCAAAATAATGAAGAGAATAATGCAAACCTAAGGGGGGTTCTGTCCCCAAATGAGAGGTTTTTGATTAGCAATTTGGGCCCAATAAGCCTTTGGCCTCGTTGACCCTTTGATTAGCATGTGGCACGTTTGACCAGATTCCATGTTGGTCTCTCAATCAGCGCCCTTGAATTGGTCTCTCTACACGCGTGGCAATCTGGATCAAGGGGTGTATGGTGTCCCTCAGCGTTGAACCTGCACATGATGACAATTGAAAAAATAATATTGGAAAGGGTGGGGGACCTGGGGCTCGAACCCAGGTCCCAGGGGTTACCACTGAGCGTGCTTGCCATTCGTGCCACTTTACTTCTTTGTATATTATATAGACAATAAACGTAATAAGGGAAAACAAACGCTAATGCTTTTTTTCGCGCGAGAATTTGAATAAACCAATTACAGATGGCCACTTCATCGTCTTCTTCGTGGTTTGTTTATTTCCTGAAAATAGAAAGTGGTTAGCGGGGGTTTTGAACCCCCTCAAAACAAGCCATATACAATAATAGCGATTAAGCCATCCTTGAGCATAAATTAGGCGCGAGGGTCCTAGTCTGATCGTCCAAGCCTGCTGGTTTTATTCATGGTATTGACATGTCTTAATTTTACAGGGATGAGAAACGCCCAATTTAGAACTTGGAAAACCCTAGATGATAACAATGGTGAATCCTTCCATGATGCACGAAAACAAAATCAAACCACACAGTTAGCTTCAGAATTGCATAATAAACATAAATCAAGTGTTAAAAATTGCAAAAGATGCATGAATTGAGATGCACGAATATGAAATATTTTCTGTACAGGTTGCGATCGTGTTACCAATTCAGGGCGTTAGGATGATTGATTTTGATTGGAAAACTTTCCTTGAAGCCTCAGGAAGCTAATGGAACAACTATTTGGCCTTGAATCGTCCTAGAACTTGGTTTTCAGATTTGAGTTTTTTAGGCAAAAGTGTGAGTTTTCTTATGGCTCTTCTGTGCAGCTTGGAGTCCCCCTAGCATTAGGTTTTGATCAATATATGTATGGCATCAGATTAGGGTTAGAAATTGGATCAAAAAATCCATGAATTAATGAAAAGAATATTTGATTTTTAAGCCATGATTTTCCAATCTTTTTCAAACATCTTTGATACAAATCATGTCCAATTCCATTGATTCTTTCTATATTTGGTTAGGCACGAAATCATAAGCTTATTCCTTGCACAAAAAGATTTGGAAAATTAGGTTTAGTATTTTTCATGTATTTTAATTAATTTAAATGAATTATTAATAATAAAAATCCAAATAAATAAATAAAAATGAAGAAAAACTTCCCTTTGGGCCAAATGGTCGTGCACATGCCTTGGATAATGAATTGTGGAAGAAAAAGAGGCCCATTAGCAATTTTAGGTCATTTGAAACAATGTTGACTTTTCAAAATATCCAAAACTTTCCCAACTTCCACAAGGCATAACTTGCTCAATTTTTAAGCTTTGATCATGTTCTTGGACATTTTGGAAAGGGCTTTGAGTTCTCTAACCAATGTCTTTGGTCCCATGTCATTTTGATTTACCAATCTCAAGTTATGGCCTTTGACTTAAAGTCCCATTTTGTTGACTTTTGAAAATGACCTATAATGTTGAAATTGATAACTTTTTGTGAGAGCATTTATTGGACTTGAAGTATGAAGAGGAGTTGTAGGAAATGTCTTTCTCTTCAAAATGAGCTTTGGATGGAATTTTTCTGATAATCCATGTGGAAGTTATGCCCTGGTCAATTTACAGTTGACTTTTTCAACTGTCCAAATATGGAAACTTTTGCATCTTGATGATTTTTGAGCCAAGCTTTGAGAATCATGATCAAGCATTGATCAAATGATGTTTGTGGCTTCAAAATGAGATGTTGACCAAAAATTTGAACTTTTGACTGCCAAATGACCATTTTGCCCCTACAGTTGACTGTAGTGCAACTAGGTTTTTTGACTGTGCAATTTTGTGCTGTAAGTCTTGAAACTTGGTATGAGGATGCTTGACCATATTTATAGGCATGTGGGACTTGATTGGACCCTTGGAAACTTCATTTTCTTGATCAGAACCAAAACCCTAATTTTGACTGTTTAGGAGGCCTTTACACTGTGCAACCCTTGGGGAATTTTGAAGCATGACTTGGCAATTTTCTTGAAGAATATGGGAGGGCAAATTTTGGGGTACAACATCTATCCTCAGTAGGAGGATATTTCTCATCATTGTAGTCGGTATTATTGTCAAAAACTGCAGGATTGGGATCCTTTTCTTCTTCTTGATTCTCCCATTCTTTGGATGAATAGGTCATATCGACTTGTCGCTTCAACCGCTCTCCAAACCTTCTGCCTATATTCAGAATACCGGCAACCTTCTTTTTTTTCTTTTTCTCTTTCAGGATGAGGGCTTTCAGATCCTCCTGCCCTTTTGCCAGACTTATGAACATTTGTTGAAACTGGGCATTTTGTTCCTGAAGGTCCTTGATGCTTTGTTCGGAAGACATTTCTGCTGAAATAAACAGCGAAGAAGATGAGAAACCTGTAATGGTACCTGTACATGCAATGCTATGAATAAGATGCGCATGCAATTATTTCAAAGACTTTGGGAAATTTAAATTTGCGAACCAAAATCAAACAAAGATTTTATTAGCTGAATTCAAAGTTCAAATGCCTTTTCGGTGTTACAATTAAAACAAATCTAAAACTAGAAAAAAGTAAAAATTCCCATGGATGCTTCCTCTTCGTGCCGAGATAAGAATTGAGTCCTCTTTCTCCATGGAGTTGCTTTGTGAGCTTTAGAACCTTCCTCTCTTGAGCATGTAACTGATCTCTATAAGTATCCCGCTCGTTCTTCAACTGAATCCAAGACCTCTGTAACTCTCCAAGATCAGTGGGCATATAAGGATAGAGAACCGTGTAAGGAATACGCTCTTCAGTAGTAGGCTCCACAACCACTGGTAAAACGGCCACATAGGGAATCATAAGCTTCTGGGCGTGAGCTCGTACCCATTGGAGGTAAGGTTCCATAGGAATGGAAGCCTTTGGCCCTAAAACCCTGGCACCAGATCGGTTTACCATGTCCCAAGCTCGTATGAACCTCCGACGATACTTGTGACCATCATCCTCGTAGTTGAATACAATGCCCTCAATAAGTAACTTGTTGGGACCATCTCTTCGAGCGTAACCAAATTGTCGTAGAGCTAAACAAGGGTTGTAGGTTATGCCCCCTCTGATGCCAAGTAACAAGACATTAGGGTACTCCCCGCAGCGGTCAATAATAGCAATGTTTTCCATAGCTCGGGAACACTAGAGAATATTCATATGAGCGAGTGACATTATCCTTTGCGACCAACCCAAACCTTCTTCATTCTTCAGTATGGACTTAGGGAGGTGAGAAATAAACCACCTCGACAGCAATGGCATGCAACACATAAGAACCCCGCTTCTCTTCATGGTACGAGTATGGAGAGTATGCAAAATATATCCGAGTAAGGTAGGCACAAGGTTGAGAGAGAGGAAGATCTTGATAGCATTCACATCTATGAATGAGTTTGGATTAGGGAATAAGACTAACCCATATATTAGAAGAGCCAAGACCTCCTCAAAAGCCTGAAAATCCATATCATCCCAAAACAGCTGGGCTTTGTCTATCAGAAACATGGCTAGAAAACCCTTGACTCCGCTTCTTGTTTCCCAATTGGATACCATATCGGCCCGTTTCAGATGCAAAGATGAGGCAATGACTTCTGGCTTAGGAACTTCTTCTAGACCTATGAAAGGCAATTGTTCAAGAATGGGTATATCCAACAGCTAAGGGAATTCTTCCATGGTAGGCACCAACTGATAGTTTGGAAAGGTGAAGCAGTGGTGCTTGGGGATCAAAGAACTGAAAGAGTATACTCATCATCTTTTCATTAAAGTTTGAAGTAACCATGTTGAGAAGTCGACCATTCCTCTTAGTGAATGCAGAAGTTTCGGAAACCCTTGATACTAGCCCTTTGAGTTGGGAAGGTATCTTCACAAAGCTGATTCGGATAGTGTTTCTACGAACGGAAGCCATGATATGCAAAATAGAACAAATATAAACTCCCTTGGTCTTTGAAATGGTTAGTGCAATAAGAATGGATGATATGTTATGATGCATGATGTCACGATAAACCACAGGTATAGCAAACATAGACAAATCACACCAAGTCCTTAGGTTTAAGGCCTGCATGAGGTTAAAGGTCATACCCTTTTGAAGTTTAGTTGGTTTCAAACCTGTCTTAAAAAGTAACTGGGTTCTAAGGGATCAATATCACTGACCATCCTTTATCGGGCATTGTCTCTACTCAAGCAATCTTTTCTTGCGGCCGAAATATCCTGAAAGTCTGATCTCAATGAGTGTAGCATCGAGTATCAACCAATCCTCAGATGTATACTGAGGCCGGCTATCTCACTACTTTCTAATGGCCAATTTTGTTCAACTAAGGTTCTAAGGTCTATTAGTGCTTCACGATACCACACGGCGGCCCCGTATTCTCCTCGTTTCCCCATGAAGGATACCGGTACCAACCAAAGTGTCACACCAACATAGCCATCGCTTAAACCATATCGGTATACGTCGTACAGTCTCCACGATCTATTGCTGTTTACCTAATAAGTGCCCCCAGATCCGGGTGTAGGATCTTTAACAATGCCCAAGCAAAACCCTTTAAGAATAAAGCAAACAACACAAGAAAGAAATTTGAAATGACCTAGATCCTAAGGTATACCCCACTTTATTCATCCCCGACAGATTCGCCAGTTCTGTGATATAGTGGCAGAACCGACTGTTAATACTGGTTTGTGTTTTGCATTTTTTATTCGCAAAATGTCGCGGTAAGCAAGAGTCGCCACCGACTTTTATTTCATCTAATCTGGAAAAGGAAAAAGAACATAAAAAACCTTTTTTGAGAATATTTATGAGTACAGGGGGTAGATTATAGAAAGGGAAGGTGTTAGAACCCTTTCTATCCATGGTTTTCCATGGGCTCTTAGGTACTTGCTTATTTTAAAATTTCTTGTGTGTGCTTGTTTTTTTGAAAAAGTTTTATTTCATGATAACCCTTGTATCAGTCCTCAAGGATGTGACGAAGTTGTTTTGAAAATTGTTTTGAAAGGTGTTTGTGTGAAAAGTTTATTTGTTTGAGCAAGTACTTAAGAGTTAATCTACCTACTCGAAAAAAGACTGTTCGTTTTCCTTTAGATAGCGTTATCCCATTATTAAGGAATAGGTAGCACCGTCGTTGGAGTTTTAAGGGACGTTCGAAGGGACAGATACGGTCACAAAAGAAATGTTAGGAGGTGTTAGTAATCATCCTAAAGCCTTAAAGATCTGTTTCCGAGGCAACATCCGAATGGGTCATTTGAGATCTTTTGGGGCTAGAGGATGACCACTAACAAACCCTATACTTCATGACCGCTTAACCGAAGGCAACCGAAGTGGAGCAAACCCTAGGAGTGAGCATGTGCGAGTGAGATTTTTCAATTAATTTGTCTTTGCACATTTAGGTTATCTACCGTTTTAATTTTCAAATATTCTTGCCATACAATCCTATTAGCATACATCTAACAGTTAATAATTGCGGAAATCTAAAGTGCGAAAATAGAAATCCTAACTATTACATGGCTTTCGCAGATACATAATTATTTAACTGAAAACAAAATGCGGAAATTAAAAACCCTAATTAAAATCTATTACAACCTTAGAACAGTTACATAAATAATAATCGAAACGGTAATTAAAAAGCGCGACGAATTGAATGCGAAGAATTAATCAAGAGACCTAAAATCTAATTAAAAAATAATTTGGTTATTTTTTTGGAGAAAAATTAATTATTTACAACCCTAATTTCTAATTAGTTTAATTATGAAAAGGAATTAAATTAACCTAATTTAAACTAAAATAATTAATTAAAGAAAATAACTATTTTATGAAAAAAAAATGATTTTTTGGGTATTTTTGTGACTTTATGGTTTTTTGTAGTTAATAAAAAAATTAATTAATTTGTGAAAGTAAATAATAAAATAAAACAAAATAAATAAAAGAAATAAAATAAAAGAAATTAGATTGGGCCAGTGATGAAGAAATTAGGGGGATGTATCACTGAATTGTTGAGCCCAAGATGTGCTGAGCCCAGTCAACACCTTGGATTCCATGCTGCCTCCTCTTGTTGGTGCACCGTGGTCCTTTCTTGCATGGGCGTTGGATTGGATTGATAAGGGAACCGTTGGCTAGATGATGACAGTGCATGGTATGCCCCTGGGACGCGTATGCATAGGATATGTAGTTATAAAGTTAGAAAACAAGAAAATGCTGGGACCTGGGATCGAACCCAGGTCCTCTACCTTTCCAACCACACGTTTCACCACTGGGCCACCTGCATCTGTTTGTTATAATATTGAAACGAAAACAAAATAATGCAAACTGGTCACGAGCTTTAGAAAATGCGCGAATATTCAAATTGTCCAATGGTGGTCAGCCACGTTGTTATCTTCCTCGGCCCTCCGTCGTGTTATCTAAGGGACTTTTACCTACGACCAAGCTTCCATGGCTACAAACTTGTAAATTTCCCAAATCTACTACAAGCAATATAAATCAATTCCAAGCATATAGATCAACTCGTTTTGATCTCACGAGTATGATGGCATCCTTCTTTGGGCCTAATTGTACCTGTATCAAGAAACCCTAAAATACGACCTCAAACCCTAGCAATGGCAACTATCAATATATGCGCTAAAACATCAATTAAACCAATCCAATATGTTGCAAACATGATAACAAACACATACATACCACTAAAACATGTTTATGATGCAAGAATCGTAGTAGTCGAATTTGAAATAAAGGGAAAACCGTATGAGTTGCAGTGCGCGATTCTTGATGCTTCAAGCCTTGCAAATGATTGGGACAACTTCAGTGCACGCCCATGATGCGATTGTTGACCTTAAATTCCTTTGAAAGGTCCTGTGGAGTGAAATCCGATCCCTACTTTTTGACAACTTTTTTGAGTTTGTTCTTGCTCTTACACGACTGTAAAACCTTGTTTTATCCTTGGTCTTGTTCATTATATATGCTAGAGCGAATTAGAGTTGCAAAAACAGATGATATCTTTGGAATTTTGGAAGATTTGATTTGATTTTTCATCCATATGCAAACCTTCTATATTGAGCCAAATTATCCCATTTTTGTACCAATCATGCTTGATTCGGTTTGGTCTTAATATCTCCGCATAATTTAATTGAGATCCTGTCCAAAAATCATATCAAAACATATCTTTGATATTATTTACCAATTATTTGATTTTATTCAATTTTTAATTAATAAAAAGTCAAAATAAAATGGACAATGAAGAAAATGACATGTGGGTGGATATTTGGGTCGTGGACCATGTTATGAGTGAGGTGCAAGCATAAAAAGTTAGGCCCATTTGGCAAAAAATGCATTTTTGAGCACATTTGACTTTTGGCAATTTTGCAAAAAAGGTCAACTTTGACAAGGCATATCTCTTCTAATTTTAACCCTAGAGAGGTGTTCTTGGACTTTTTAGAAATATTAGGATGTACCCTAAGCAACCCTCTTGGTCTCATCTCAATTGAGTCTTCCATGTTCATGTAAGAAGCTTTGACCCAAAAAGTGTTTTTGTTGACTTTTCAAAAGGACTAATAATGTAGAAATTCATATCTTTTTGTGAGTGCACAATTTGAACTTGGGGGATGAAGATGAATTGTAGGGAATTGCATCCTCTTCAAAATGAGATTTGGATGGAAAATTTCTGATGAAGTATGAGGAAGTTATGCTTGGTCAAAGTTTGGTTGACTTTTCCTAAGACACCCTAATTTAGCAACTTTTGGGTTTTGATGAATTTAGGGCCTTCCTTGAAGAATCATGACCAACCCTTGATCAAATGATGAAAGTAACTTCAAAATGTTGATGTTGACCAAAAATCTTGAGGTTTGACTGTATGTGGGCCACAGTTGACTTTTGACCTAATACAGTCGATTCTCAACCATCTGAGCAGTTGACTGAGCAAACTTCTTGTGCGAGGCATGAAACTTGACATGGATTATCTTAGGAAAATATTAGGACCATGGAAAGCATTTTGGTCCTTTGTGGTTCACACATCTTGATGAAAATGGAAACCCTAATTTGAGGTATACTGCCTTAGGAGAGAGTTTGTCTGGTCAACTCTTGGGCTTCCTTGAGCAAATTGGGGACCTCAATTGACACGTGTTGAGTAAAATGAGAGGGAAAATTTTGGGGTACAACAGGCTCCGTATTCTCCTTGATTACTCAAGGGCTATCGGTACACACCAAAGTATCACATCAACGTAGCTACTGTTTCAACCGTGTCGGTATACCCCGCACAGTTCCCTAAAAGTTTATTGCTACTTACCTAAAATAGGTGCCCCAAATCCGGGTGTAGGATCCTTAGTAAGCCCAAACAAGGAACCATAATGTAAAGCATGCAAGTCAAACAAGGAAAGCAAGTAAAGGTGATCTAGCCCTAAGGTAACCCCACTTTTAAGATTCTCCCCAGCAGAGTCGCCAGTTCTGTAACGCGGTAGGAGAAATGACTTGGTTGTTTTGTGTTTTGATCGCAAATGTTGCGGTTTAGCAAGAGTCGCCACTGACTTTTCTTTTATCCAAAAGGAAAGGCTGAAAAGAACAAGAAAGACCTTTAGAGATGTTTTCTTGAGTTCGGGGGGTAGATTATGAAAAGAGAAGGTATTACCATCCTTTTCATCCGTAGTTATCTACGGGCTCTTTGTTGCTTGTTAGATCACATGCTTTTGTTTGAAAATGTGCTTTGTGTGGTTTTTGAAAGTATTTTGAAAAGGCACCATCGTTTAGGCAAACTTTGTAATGATTCTCGTTCGTAAGAATGTATACAAAGTGTTGATCTTTTGAAAATGTTTCAAGTTTGTAAGATGTTTTGAAAGTGTTGGTGTTTGTTTTTGAAAATAGCAAGGATGTTTTGGTTTGAAAATGAGCAAGCAACTAGGAACATTCTACCTACTCAAAAGTCTTTTATGTGTATTTCCTCTTTCCTTTGACATTGTTATCTTACCATTGATTTGGTAAGTAACCTTATCTTTGGATGTAAAAGGGACGGGCAAGGGTCATCGTATAGCCATAGAAGATAACTTATGGGACGTTTTAGCAATATCGTTTAGGGACTAGATTGTTTACCGAAGGCAATGTTGAGGGTCATCAAGGGACTACGACCTTTTATCGAGGGTCTTTGCTAAAACGCCCATGTTCGAGGGAGATGACTATTTTCCGATAGGCAACAAGTGAGATTACCCTAAGGGTGCATGTGTGAATAATGTGTTTGATTACATGCATTTAGTCTTTGATTTTTTTGGGTTGTCTATTTGTTGTTTTTATCTTTCCATACACGCCTAATTATTAGCAATATATGAAAGCAATAAAAATGCAGAAAAGTAAAGTCTTACGCTATTACATCATTAAGGGGATAGGGTGTACAAATTTACAAATGGGGATTGTAAGAAATTAAAGTCCTAATTATCTATTACAACCATATTGAAATAATGTACAAGAATTGAAATGGACTTGTTTTGTTTTTGTTAAGAAAAGAAACAAATTGGCTTAAGAAAATATTTTTGATCTTTTAGTTTAAAAAGAGATAAAATAAAGTATGTAAATATAAAAAATGTTTTTTTTGGTGTTTTTGGTTATTAAAGCTAAAATAAGATAAATAAGAGAGAAAGGAGTCAGAATCAGCACGTTGCTGAAACGAGAAGGAACATAAGTTTTGACTCTGATACACTGCAAAAGAGAAAATGTTAGTAGGAAAGTAGAGGGTCAGAAGTTCTGGGCCTGGGTACACCAAGTTCTGAGGTTGCTGGGAATAAAGGAAAACCTAGAAGTTCTGATTGTTGAGGGGGTTCAGAAGCTATAGTATAGCTGGGAACCTAGAAGTTCATATATCACTGGCGAGTCAGAAGTTCGGGCTATTTGAGAGAGTGAGGTGATAATGCTGTTGAGTAAGGTTGTCTAGAAGTTCTGATTTAGGAATATTGTTTGACAGATAAATGGGTGAAAATGTCACTAAATAAACCTAAAAAATATGCTTCTGGGGTTAGAACCCAGAACCCTTAGTACTAATGTCTTATACACATGCTTTCTACCATTGGGGTAGCTGTACATCCAGTATTAGAAGCAAAAGCATAAACATGTATCATAAAGTAAACTCTGATGATAAATTCCATCTCTTTCTCCATGCTATTCAGAGCATCTGCAACTTAGTCATTTCTCAAAAAAAACAAAAAATGCACACATAGCATTTATGGCAGGTTTCCATCATGGCTTCAGAAACATAAAATAAAAAAAATATCAAGACTTTAAATCAGAAACAAGCATGTATCTGCTAATCCTAATTTCCTTAGGAAGTTCTATATTGATATTCTCCCCACTTAGGCAGAAAGTGTATTTAACCTCAAAATATGTACAACATCAGAATCAGGATGTCTACATTGTATTTTGAACATGCAAATCTAACAATGCCCAAGTACTATGATGAGGGTTAGCAGAAGCTTACCTTGCAGCTAGAAAATGTTCTATGAGCTGGAGCCTGGTTTTGACTGCTTGTAATGTCTGATCAGCTTCCTCACGTGCTCAGCAGGCTGGAACGACCTTTATCTTGGGCTATGAATGGCTAGAAAATTCTGGAACAATCAAGAAGCAAAGTTCTGAATTTTTGAGAACGTGTTACGGTCATAAAGCAGGAGTTAGGATGGTTTCTAAATGTATATCAAAAGATGTATGGATGGTTTGGTCAAGAAACACTTGAGGAAAATTGGAGTTTGAATGCTAGAATAAAAAACTAGTAGGTTTTGTATTTGTGTTTGCAGTTTCGGATTTTTGGAAATTTTAGCAAGGTTTCAAGGCTTTTTTCTTTTCAATTTTTTGACCCCCCCTCACAGTTGCCAATGAAGTTCAATTTATAGGCAAAAACTTTATAGCTTGGAGAAGTCAAAAGTACCAACATCATGCTAGCGTGCTGGCTTGTTCTTGAAGCAAGATAAACCAGTATGGTGGTTAGCAGCTTTTAGTCGTGCCTAAGCTAGGTTTGTAAGCATGAATTAAGGAAAAGTACCCTCAGAGGAAAAAGAAAAGTATGGGTGCAACATAAACTTGTACAAAAGTTTGCTTTTCAAGGACAACAATGGTACTTCTATCTCACACGTAGGGAAATCCTTTGGATAAAAAACTCAAGTGGTTGTGAGAATTAAATGATGATGAGATTTATCACACCATAAATCATGCGCTATGAGATTGTGCATCATAGCTTAATTCTGGGCCAGAAGTTCAGCATCAATGCAACTTAGAACAAACATCCAACTTCTGATCCTTGAATCTCTTTGCTCCAGCATGTTCTGAGCGAGTTCTCAGACTTTTCAGATAGCTTATGACATGCTTTCTAAACCCTTTTTGAATTACTCTTGAAACTTCTGACTGAACCTATGTGAAAACTGGCCCAGAAGTTATAAACAAATTCTGATTTGAAAATGCTCAGAATTTACTAAGTGTTTATGTTTCAGGGACGTGACTTTGAAGATGTATAACTTGAAATCCCAGCATTTCTAGAAGAAGTTATGTTTTGCAATATTTTAGGTCTTATTGAGATCTAAAACTCTTGTGTTAGAATTTCTTTCAGAATTAGCTTGCATCATGGTGAAAATATGGCCAGAAGTTCCGAGCTTGTCATATTTCTTAAACACTTAGAAAAATTCTAAGTATTTAGAATTTTGACTTTTTCAACATGAATCTTGACTTATGACTTTCCTAATGAAACAAACTTCATGCCTTGATGAAATATGATTCTTGAAACTTTATTTTGATCTAAAAGTCAAAGTTTGACTTTTCAGTGTGCAAATGACCATTTTGCCATTGTGAATGACTTTCTTGGAAAATTTGTAATTCAAGGCTTGAAATTGGATGGAAGCAAACCTGAGGGTCCAGGATGATCTTTTGAGAAATGAGAGGGTAACTTTTGGGGTACAACAGAGAGGCTATCTCTTCTACAAAGTCGGCTAATACTTGGGAAAATTTTCTGCTCTCATATTTGATGTCGAACTCAGAGAGTTCTAGTGACCATTTCAGCATCCTGCCCGCTATGTCGGGGCAACCAAGTAATTGCTTTATTGGTTGGTCGATTCAAACTACAACAGTGTGTGCTAGAAAGTAGTATCTCAGTCTTCTCGTTGCATTGATGAGTGCAAGGGCCAATTTTTCTATCTGCTGGTATCTTACTTCAGGGCCTTGTTGGACATTGTCCATGAAGTAGATGGGCTTCTGCCCTTCAGGGGTTTATCGAATGAGAGCAACACTAATGGCTTCAGAAGTTACGGTCAAATAGAGGTAGAGAGTTTCTCCCTTATCCAGCCTCGATAGGACCAATAGTTGAGATAACACTCGTTTGAGGTGGAGGAGGGCGTGCTCACACTCCTCCGTCCACTCAAAAGTGACTTCTTTACGGAGAAGCTTGAAAAAGGGTAGCGCGTGCTGGATAGATTTTGCCACAAAATAGGATAACAAGGTGAGCATCCTATTCAGGGTCTGGATTGATTTTTTGAGTTGGGTCAGGAGCTCGGAGAATGCTCGACACTTGTCGGGGTTGGCTTTGATTTCCTATTCTATGAGATAAAAGCCGAGGAATTTTCCTGCTGGTACTCCGAAGGTGCGTTTGTTATGAGTGAATCACATTTTAAATCTTCTTGTCTAACCGAAGACCTTCCTAAGGTGGAGTGTGTGATCAGTTTCCTCGCAGGATTTTACTATCACGTCGTCCATGTAGACTTCGAGCATGTCCCTGATTTCTCCTTGAAAAACATTGTTCATGATTCGCTGATATGTGGCACCGGCGTTCTTCAGGCCGAAGAGCATTACGTTGTAGTAATAGTTTCCTTATTCAGTCATGAAGATCGTATATTTTTATCCATTTTAGTCACGGGGATCTGGTTGTATCCAGAGTACGTATCCATGAACGAAAGTAATTTGGAACCTGCAGAATTGTCTACCAATTTATCTATGTTGGGTAAAGGATATGTGTCTTTAGGGAAAGCCCTATTAAGATCGGTATAATCAACGCACATGCACCATTTTCCATTATTTTTTTTAATGAGGACTACATTTGAGATCCAAGTTGTGTACTGGGCTTCACAGATAAAATTTTCCTCTAGGAGGTCTTTTACAGCCTGCTCGGCAGACTCCATTTTCTCCGGAGACTGCTTGCGCCTATGCTGCGCAACTTCCTTAAGGGAATGATCTATTTTCATATGATGACAAGCTATCTTAGGATCTAAGTCGGGCATCTCTGCTGCGCTTAAAGCGAACAAGTCTGCATTCTCCTTCAGGCATGCTTTGAGCTATCTCTTCACCAGGTTGGAGAGATCAGGCCAATTCAGACTCCTCTAGAGGGTCACTTCTGAGGGGGATGATTTCGAACTTCCTGTCGAGAATTGGTCGCATTGGGTGTGAGGGATCCTTGTTGCTTGTTGACGAGGAGGGACATTCAGCATCTATCATGGGATCTTTCCCTTTCTTCTTCTTCTTCTATCTGTGATTCTCTTTTGTAAAGCCATTGTCGAGGTCGACCGTATCAAAGTGTGGTAGCGGCTTCGGCTCCTCTGAGCTACTAGGGAGAGTGGGCTTGCTAGCTGCCCTGGGCTGAGTGCTGATGGAGCTCAAACCATTGGCAGCTTCTTCGAAACACCTTCTTACGGCTTCGACATCCTCATGGAGGGTGGCGACCAATCCTTCTATGGTGTAGTACTTCATTTTCAGATGCACGGTGGAGGGCTCTGCTATCAGCTCGACCAAAGTGGGTCTTCCGAAGATGCATTGGTAGAGTGATGGCCAGTCCACTAACAAAAATTAGGTCTTGATGGCTCTGGCCGTTTCACCTTTCCCGAAGGTGACGATCAGCTCGACATACCCCCATGGTTTGGTGACAGAACCGTTAAATCCATGGAGATCCAAGCCCACATATGGGGTTAGATGGGTCTCATTCAGCTGCAAAGTGTTGAATAGCTGGGTGTACATTATATCCATCAATCTACCTTGGTCGACCAAGATACGCCTGATGTCGAAGATCACATGCACGCTCGATTTAGCAAGGGGATGCTGGAGTTGGGAGCTCTTCTTGGCAGTTCTTCCCAATAGAACGCGAGGGGGTGGGAGCCTCCTCTGAATTTGTCGAGGGTGGCTTTCATTTCAAAGTTGGCTTCGTGCTCGAACCTCCTCTTTACTGAGCCCACCGTGCATTTGTTGAATCCCCCGCCGGAGATGACCATTGTTGTTGGGAAGGATTTCCAAGGGCTGTGCAACGAGAAGTACATCGGGACTTCTCCCATGTCGGGGAAACAAAAATCCTCTGGCCTGGTGATGCTCATGGAGACGGGCATCAGAGTTTTGTTGAGGGAGGGATTTTATTCCTCGACATTATTTGGTTCAGAAGTGTCTTCTTGGGGAATATCTTTCTTATACTGTTTGAGATGCCCATCCCGGATGAGGATCTCGATGGAATCTTTAAGATGGATGCAGTCTTCCATCATGCGCCCATGACTCTTGTGGAATCTACAATACTTGCTTTTATCTTCCCCTGGCTTGGATGCTGTTTGTCAGGAAAGCGGACTCCAGCGGTTTTGAATTCTGCATTAGTGCAGTCAGTAAGGATACACTTGCGTGAAGCGTTAAGAGGGGTGTAGTCGTGAAAACGACCAACTGGTTCCTTGTAGTCTCTAGAATCCTGGGACTTGTCTTCCATTCGTTTTTATCCTCCTCGACGGATGTCGAGGGCTCATCATTCTTTAGGACTTTCACATTCTCCCTATGCCGCGAGTCCCTCGCATTGTTAGCTGCCTCCCTTTCTTCGTACTGGATGTGCGCCCGTGCCTTGAGCAGGAGAGCATCCAGAGTGGTCGGTGATTCTATGCCAACTGCCTTGGCGAAGTCACTGCGGGAACAGAGTTCGTGCTCGAGGAGATATTTTTTTATGCTGTCGATCGTAGGGACCTGCACGACCTCTTTGTTGAAGCGCTGGATGTATGCTCGGAGAGACTCATCCTTTCCTTGGATGATCTCCTCTAAAGATGCTTCTGACTTGGGATGTCGACGAGATGCCGTGAAGTGCCTTGAGAACATCTTTCCCAAGTTCTTCCAAGAAGTGATGGATTTGTCAGGAAGATTTTTGTACCAAGACATGGCATATTTCCTCATGGTAGTTAGGAATAGCCTGCACTTGATGGAGCCCCTAACGCCTCGGTAGTCGAGCAGGGCGTCGATATTTCTTATGTTCTCATCGGGATTAGTTATACAGTTGTATGTTCCTAATGGTGGAGGTTTCTCCAGGCCGACTAGGAGTGTGGCTTCTGTGATCTCTCTTGATAACGGGGCTAGTGGCTCATCATTGTTGCTTCCCTCGGGAGATGGCGACGGAGAATGATGGTCCCTTCCTCATCGGGGGCTGTTGTCCCGGCAGAGAGATGTACCTTTTTGTTATTGTCTTGGCTAGGGCGATGGTGACCGATCACAGTCAAGTCGATGGTCGCTCTTTGTCTTCTTGGAAGATGGAGAGCCTTGATCTCTTCGGAGAGGTGTGCGATCACGTTTCTTGAGGAAAGAAACGTCTTGCAGCTCCCTTCTAGTTGGACGACCACGCCTTGGTGGATAAAGGCTTGGAGAGTTGCATCGTTGGTGTCTCCGAGGAGGAGACTTCAATCTCTTCTTCTCCCAGGCCCAATCCTCTTGCTCTGCTGCAGGATTAGGGTGTTGGTTTGGTTGAGGGCAACGAGCAGTGCTGCCATGCCCGGATCGACATTCTGAGGAATATGAACTGGTTATAGGATCTCTGACAGCTCCTCGGATAATTTTTTTGGCCTATGCTCGTCCAAGAACTAGATGTTCTCGCGCTCGACATCGACTGAATCTGGGGACGTAGTCTGTCCATCTCTGACGTCGATGTCATCCTCGAGGTGAGGATGCTCCTGGCTTCCGTCAGTTTTATAGACATGAAAGAGTATAGTATTTCCAGAGAGGTGATGATCATCATGGTCGGCCATGGTTGAAGTGGTGAAGGTATCTTTGGTCTTCGGTTTTGAGGGAAAAAGGAAGACGGGGAAGATAGATTCCCCAGACGACGCCATTGATCGTACCTGTGATCAAAACTTGAAAGTGGGCCGTGATGACAACGCCTGCTTTACTGGAAATTTGTGCAGAGGAGGGGGTGTACCTGCAAGGCACTCCGACGATCTACTGAGAAAGATTGCAAAGAGATACAACAAATAGATTAGCATTTTATGAGTGAATATTTGATATCTGATCCTCACAAGTGTGACAGTTTATATAATGCCCCCGATGCGTAGCCATTGGTCCCTAATTTTGAGCCTAGATATTAGGTTCCATGAAAATAGGTAACTGCCAGGACCTGGTCAAAACGGGAAGCTGTGCCCGTATCTAGCCGTTGCTTCGAGCAGGGATGAGATGACGGACAGACGTGTTGTGAGCGCTAGTCTGATTGTCTGCTCGACGTGTAACGAGCATATCGGGGAGGAAGCTGTCGTTACGGGCAGGTGCATGATTTCAGCATTGTTGGTCTCGCAGTCCCACGGGATAGTCGACCAGACATGTCCGACCCAAAGCCATAGTTATTGAGCCATTGCTTGTTGAGCCATGCTAGAGGTAGGAGTGGATTGGACCAATTCTAGTCATTGGGTCAGTCCAAAACAATTATGTTTTGAGAGAGAATAATAGAATATGTTAGGATTTTCTTTCGAGAGAAATAATTATTATGTACTGAGCGACAAATACTTTTGCTTATATATATATATATATATATATATATATATATATATATATATATATATATATATATATATATATATATATATATATATATATATATATATATATATATATATATATATATTAAAAAACATCACTTTTCATCATATTTGACGATGAAATTGAAAATTGAAGGAGTTAGGATTCAAACACTGTAAAGCCTGGTACGTTTCACTATGGAGTTTAACAATGACCTTAGTAAAATATTTTTTAGTAAAAATATAAAAAAAAAGTCCAAAAACGTGATTCTACCGCAATTAATGAAAGATCGTTATAATATTATTTGACGAAAGATGTATTTCGTATCAATGAGTGCATATTATTATGATAAAAACTTATTTATTTTCTTGGAGGTTCAACAACAATAAATTATTTGAAGAAAAATTTATGTCGGAATGACATTATCATGAATTTTAAGATTGTGTTGCGAGGTGAAAACCGTTAATAATTTATTTATTAATTAATTCAACAATTAAAAAAAAATCTAACATCACACATATAACATGTTGCAACTCGAATTTTGTAATTTAAAACAGACACATGGAAATTAAAAAACAAAATAAAAGAGACAAACATTACAAGGCACCAAAAGTGCATTAAATCAAATTTGCCATCATGCTCAGGGTGTTAGATTTGCAATTGCATTCACAACCCACAGTTATTGAACACAGTAAAATTCTCCTCTAAAATACTGTTACATGCTTACACTGAGAAGATGACATACACCAAAGTTTCTAAAAACAGATTAATAATCTCAAACAAAATCCCTATTCTCATTTGGATCCATCTTTCCCTTAGTAACCACAAAGTCAAGGTTATAAAGCAAAGGAACCATAGTAAGAGAACACAGGAACACCAAAACAGGTCCAAAAATCCACAACAACATAGGAAGTGCCGAATAGAACAACCTATTTCCAACAGTGTTTAGCATGAAACCTCTCTCCAACATCTCACTAACATAAGATGGTGTCACCAAAGACATTTCATCCTGTGGTGTGTTGATTAGGATATTCACTTGATTTATGAACCTTATGGATAGAGAATGACAGAAGAATGAGAACAAGAAAATAGTTAAAAGTGTCACATATTTAAGTGCTTCCATAAACTCTCCATGTGCGCCATAAACTGTGTCGTTGAGTGGCTTTTTAACACTGTAGGTGCTGCTTATGATTGCTGCTAACCCTGAACACAGGAGAATAGAGGTTGTGGCCATTAGGGTTGATCCCATTAGTGTGTTCCTTAGTGTTTGAACTGCTAGGATATTTTTCTTCTCGTTGTCCTGCCAAAAATATTTAGTAAATATATGATATATATTTATTTAAACAATTTTTTTCTTAAATAATTTTTTTTTATTGAATTTTTAATTTAACCAATATTTGTTTATTTATATATAAAAATAAAAATTATATATTATATAACAAATACTTAAATTATTAATATTGTTTTATCATATTTATGTTTCAAGTTTACTATCTATTTTTATTGATTTAAATAAATATGTGCAGACTAGTTATATGTAAATAAAAAACTACTATCAAATAAAATTATATTGAATGTTAAAAAATTAAAATAATATTTAAAGTTATTAATCATATTTTTAAAAAAAGTTATACTTCAATAAATAAACATATAAATAGTATATTATTTTTACATTCTAGTTGTTTGACAGGTGACAATTAATGTGTAATCTTAATTTCAAATTGAGCACCATATTTTTTATTTTTCACAAATATTTTCTTTAATTGGTCTTACATTAAATTAAAAAAAATATAAAATATTATAATTTTAATTTTAAAATTTATCATCCGAAATTGGTCTCGTTATATATCAATAAAAAATTATTTAGTAATATCATATTATTTATTATACTCTATTAATTTAGGTTTTACTTATATTTTTCAGTAATCATGAGAGATCTTAATAATAACGAGAGGGAGCCTTCATCTTTATGTAGTCCAACATTAAAGGTTACTTTTTTGAGCACCCTCGGTTAATGGTAGATATGTTCTTGTATCTAATTAATTATGAAGACATGAACCATTTACTATACATTTTTGTGGATGTTTTAAACCCACTTTTCTAAATTCAATTTGCACTACTACGAGGCGAGTCGGAGAGGTAGGTTGATGGAATATAAGTAGGTCCTTCTGGTCGACCACCACAACTTATGACTTTGAAAATTCCTGTTGTGGATATGATATGATAGATTATGTTTTTGGTACATGATCAGATCTCATAGATTTGTATTAAAGTTAAGTGTACTACTACAAACTTACCCAAATAAATTGTTTGTTCACACTCCTAATGGACCACGTAATGCAAAAATAGTGTGTGGAGAATCCCATTCCTACAATTTTAGGTTTAAATTCTGCTGGTGAATCATTTCATAGATATTCAACATCCAATTATTTAATAAACTAATTATTTTAATTTGAAATATAAAAGTTAAGGGTGCTACAAACTCACCTAAATAAATTGTTTGTTCACACTCCTAATAGATGTGAAGAATCTATACTCACATTCACATATACTCCCATGAATACTGATTCCATTCCTACAATTTTAGGTTTAAATTATGCCGGTGAATCATTTATTTGATATGATATTCAACATCCAATTATTTAATATATTATCATTTTTCATATCAAATTATTTTTATTTTGAATTAGTTTTTTTGAATGGTTTTAGTATCCAACAAAATCTTAGGATTCAATTATTTCTTCTTTAATATTTACGAAACAATATTTCTATTTCTTTATCATCAAAATGTTATTGTATTTTTATTTATATTTTTTATATATTTGTATAGTTTATTTCAGTTTAATTTATTTTTGAAAAATTAATTTAAAATTCGATTTAATCCAGACTATTTTTTATTATAGGACATTCAAAATATATTTAATAATATTTATTTTTATGTGATTTTTAATTTTTTAAATTAATTTATAATTTTTTGGTTAATCGGTTTGATTTTAAACATCCATATTTTCTAAATTATAAAATATAATAAAATACACATTTCTAGTATTTACAAGAAAAAATGTAAGTAAAATGATTAATTATAGCAAAATTTTCTATTTCAATATATTTTTATTTTTTTTCAAGACATGTCAGTTATGCCTTATCTAAATTATGAAAAACAAAGAGGAATATTATTGTCAGAAATTAAAATTTATCCATCTAACTCAATTAACACATGTTAGTTTATCTACTTCAATGGTCTATTTCTATATATCATCATTGGCATGTAAATTATCAATTCTTTTTAATAAAATGAGGATTAGCATTTTAGAACATTAGTTATCTCGGTCTTAATATAAAATATATATATCTTAAAATTAATCATTTTTGAAACTTTTCATCTGTTAATTACATCTGAAAAAATATATAAAAATTGTTTCAAATAAGAACCTGTTTTGGAATAAAATCATTTTTTATAATTGATTTAAATTAAAATATTATTTTTATCATAATAATCAAACATATAATGATTTTTTATTTTTATAAAATTACTAAAATAAGATATATGTGTGTAGGTAGGTACATACCTTCATCATAGCAGCAACCCAATTCCTTCTACCATTAGCATTGATAGCAATGATAGTTGTATGAGGATGAGTTCTAACATTATACCACAACCAAACATGGTAACCAATGCTCAATAGAATTGCTAATGGAACCAATATTACATCCAAATAACACTTCTTCCATTCCATATTCTCTACGTGAGATCAATTAAATACTATGCTTATCTTAAGCAATCTCAGTGGAAGTTTGATATATCCAATAATTTGGTAGTGCCATGCTTGGTTTATATACAGGTGAAGAAAGAATGAATGTGGACATGTTCGTATCTCTATTCAGTCTATATCATAGTTCATAAAGAAAGACCCTTGCTTTTTGAGCTATATTACAAACTTTATAATTATGCATATTATGATACTATACGTGGGGTTACTTTTGTCTGAATTTCCTTACATTTTTTTTATACTATTTTTGAGTTAGTTGTTTACTTATCTTTAATTACGTGTTAATTTCAATGATTATAGAAAACGGATGATTTGTAGTAAGTAATCACGTGGGCAGACTTGGCTAATTGTTATTGGAAAATAAATAGTTGAGATAAGTGTGAAGAATATTATTTTAATATTGAAGAACACTAGTGTCTCTCTTCTTGATTCGATTCTAAAGTGGATGATTCTTGTTATTGGTTTGTGAAAAGTGTAAATAATTTTCACACTTCTTCCTGGTTGACTATTCGGTTAGGTTCACATTCCTCAAAGAAAGATTCCTTAGAGTTTTTATAATCTCTAACTAACATGATGGTTTATGGGTTAGGGTTGAACACTACAATTTTTTTTTATTTGTGACGTGAAGTTCACGTTACAACGTGAAAAATCACGTCACAATTCTTAATTTGCGATGTGAGTAATCAAGTGGCTAAGAACCGGGTGATAATTTTTCTGCGACGTAATTCTCATGTCACAAAGTTGTGACGTGAAAATCACGTCGCAACATACTTGCATAGAAATTCAGGCTTTGCAGACGAAGCAGGCACAGTAGAAGTCAAATCAGAAAAAACATTTTATTTGTCACATAATTTTCACGTCATAAATTAGTGACGTGAAAATCACATCACTAATTATTAACGTGTAACACCTCCCCTGTATTCAGTTTTTGTTTTTTTATATAAAAAAATCAGCTGCAACATGATTTTCACGTCACTAATTTGTGGCGTGAAAATCACGTCACTAGTTTATTACAATACACATTCAGTTTTTGTTTCTTTATTGAATAAATTAAGTTATGACGTGATTTACATGTCACACAACTTTGTGACATGGAAATCATGTCCCTAATCTTTAAAAAAAAATTATTTGCTGAAATTTGTTTTTCTTTTATAATTAATTAAATTAATAAAATTAATTAATAAATTTAATATATAATAAACTAAATTAATAAATTCAATATATAATAAATTCAATATATATTAAACTAAATTAATAAATTCAATATATTAAATTTAATATAATAAAATTAATAAACTAAAAATATAAATTTATGAATTCTTAAGAGTTTTTTTTTGTTGCAATAATCAGGTTTTGAAAAAAAAATACACAAATAACCATGTTTCAGATAAAATTACGCAAATAACCATGTTTCAGAAAATCCCACAAAGGAGGAGCCAACTCAGTTGGCGCATGCACCTAAAAGTAAAGGGGAGGCGCCATCTCACTTGGCGCCTAGGTGTTAAAAGCTTGCCCTAAGCCATGTGAGATGGCGTCTAAGTGTAATAGAGGTGCAATTTTTTCGTTTTTTTATTTTAAATGCGGGACATTAGGTAAACTATATAGCTTCACGAAAATTCGACTTTTCATTTACAAAAAACAATTACATAATAAAGAAAACATACAAAATAATTAGTGGTTCCCCGGAACCCGGTAATGACCCGTGGTTTGGCATTCACATCCTCACCTGTCTCGTGGTGTATTTCATTGTGTTTCCTGTTGTGGCAGGGTCGATGGCCCAACGAAGTCAATGCATTATGGATCCATAAAATCGGTCAGATCTCTATATCTGGAAGATCCATTTTGGTACAGTCGGTTACCCATACCCTCAAAGTTTGGTCGTCTTGGTGGTGGGTGGGGTTCCATGGTTGGTCTATAGCACTGGTCGTATGAGTAATGGGGATAGAAATAAAATGAATCTTGGGGTGTTTGGTATTCCGAATGTTGGATGCTATGGTGATGTGGTGGTTGATGGCAAGTTGAGTCGGTTGGGTCATATTCTTTGGAAAATCCCAGAGCAGGGTTAAGGTTAGATGTTGAGGGGCCCACATTGGGATATGGAGAAGACTGAAATTATGTGTGGGGCATGCAAGTGTATTGGTATTGTGATTGAGATTGTGGTTGAGTGTGGGGCATATGGGGGTATTGGTATTGAGGTGGTGATTGTGGTTGGGTGTGGGGCATATGGGTGTATTCATATTGTGGTGGTGATTATGGTTAGGTGGTTGTGGATATGTATCGTCAGGGTGGTTGCTGGGAAGTTGATGTGTGTTGGGTTTGTTGTTGGGGAAATGAGGGTTGTGCCCATTGTGTTTGTGGATTAACCAAATACTTTGGATGAGACACGTGCATTCCTGGGTTACTAACTGATATGTACCAAGCTAAATATTGATCTGTGTGTCGTATATTACCCGGGTTGAGAAAAGAAGGGAATTGCAAGACATGTTGGTGACGCGTGTAACACCCCTTCTAAAATACCCCGAATAATATTAATTATATCAATGATTAAAGACATATTCCATCAGAGTTAACACGGAACAAGGGATATCACAATTATGAAATAAATAAAACTTCCAATAAAACAGTAGTCATGCTACACTGAGGGTCATTATTCAAATAATTCAATCAAATTAAGACCATGTCTTACACAGCGGAAAAATACCATAACCAAAACGGAATAAACCAAAACATAATTATTCCCAATGAAATTCAAAGAAACAATTGAATAATAACTAATTCCTCAACTAAACGTTCCCCAGTGTTACAACCTATCAGAGCACGACACTGACACGCGGACTTAAAGTAACATAGCTCTAGAGCCATCCTCACCAACTCCTGAGCTGCTAACTTTAATCTGAAATTGTTAAAGTAAGGGTGAGATTTATCATAATTAACATGCATTATAAGCTTCTCAATCAACATTATATCACAAACATATTATTTCACCCATTTTAGCATAAATTCAGATTCAACACGCAGTTCCAATCATACAAGTCATTATGCACAAATCAATAATCAACCAAAGAATTGTAACACTGGAAGACATCCTAACATGTTACAATTCCATGCAAACACAAATGCAGACACAATGCATGTGGTAACAACACGTGACCAAGTCACCCAACACTGATCCATCATCAACCAGATACTGCAACCATCGATTCGTCCATAAACACCCGGACACGAATCCAGCCTAACCACCCATCATCACCCGGGTATCGGTTAACGGCAATACAAGTCAAATTCCACACAATGGGAATTAACTTCACCAAAATAATGCATATGCACGCACATCACTAGCATGCAACATCAAATCAGTCTATGAAATACATCAATTTATCATAACTGAACCAAAACCAAAAACATGATATCTCAACGATCATGCACACCATCATTAGCAACATAAACATGCCTTTCATTCACACAATACTAATACATCCATCCATCACAGGTTCACTGCTACATACACACCCATGTGCGTTAGCCAATAATCACTTATTCCGGGATTTGACTCATTTTCAAAATAATTTCAGGTTTTAGGAAATCTTTTCATTTTATAAAATAAAGCATTAAATTTAAGAAATAACGTCCAAAACGGCACTTAAAACGGACTTACGGTTTGAAAGTTATGAATTTTCAAAGTTTAATATTTTTCAAAAAGTTACAGCAGAATCCGGTTCCTACATATGCAGGAACCGGTTCCTGCGAAGTTCAAAAATCACGCTTCTGGAAAATGTATGGGAACCCGGTTCTTACCTATACAGGAACCGGTTCCTACGTGCATTTTTGCCAGTTTTTATAAATTCACACAGTGGAACCCGGTTCCTCCCCACTGGGAACCGGTTTCCACGACCTGCAGAGTCAAATTCTGCACTTTTGACAACATTTATTCATTCTAAACCAATTCCAAACACACCCATACGAATTGCAACATGAGAAACACCAAAACACATCCATTTTGCACCATTATAACATCAAACAACATTATTTCATCATTCCTTTTTATCATCTGACACCCTAATGGTTTTCAACCTACAATTCAACGCAATAGGGACAATTCTACGGAACCCTAGAATTCCAAACCGGGATTCCCTAACATACTATGATCCATACTATTGAATATCTAAACCGATAATACGAATTAACTAATCAAAATCACCCCTTACCTTGTGGGTTCTTCGAATTCTGACGCTTCCGGTTTTCTCCTTCTTTTTCCTCTTCTCAAATGCACGTATGATGAATATTCCAAAATAACTCTCTTTCTCTTCTTTTTCCTTTTAATAATCTTTTTATTATTCCAATAAAATAATTAAATTAGTAATTAGTAAGAGTAGAGTATTTTACCCCTCACACCCTCTAATCACTCTTCACACCACCAATACTTCTTTCCTTTATTTAATTAAATTAATTCCAACAATCCAAAAATATCAATAATTAAATTTCCAATTAAATTAATAATTAAAAATTCTAATTATTTAATAATCGGATTATTTGGGGTGTCACAACGCCTATGCCACATCTTACACCATTTTGGACAAATCTTTCCAATTAGTAAGACCCCATTGGGCATCAACCCTTTTGAGATGCCACGGGGACAAACAAGTTAGATCGTAAGGTATCTCTTGATACATTCCAAACTGCATCTTGACACGGTCGCTGTGGTGCATCTCCACAATGTTGAACCATATGATTGCAGTCTTTGCGGTCCAAATTGCTGCATCCTCGGAGTTTGGTTCATGGTCCAAACCTAAATATGGTCTCTAGATAAACTATGGATAAAATTAAATCAGCATAATGAAAACGTAATAAATAAATAATTTAAAAGTAGAAAAGTTCAAAGGTACGACGTACATCATCCAGGCCAAGGTGACCCAATAGATTGTGATATAGAGCGACATAAAATCTTGGATTCTTTCCGTAATCCATACCCATCACGCAGTACCTAAAGAAATTGTAAAATAGTTTATTTTTATCATATATTTGGCAAACAAATGAATAATAAATGATATAAGTTCTTGACTTACTTTGTTGCGTATGGGAAAACGAATGCGTTGTTGTTGACGGGGTTCAGGGACTCCATTCTCCACCAATCCCAGGCTTGGAGTAAGAAAGCGCATCCATAAAATATACATTTTTCCTTGGTTGCATTTTTGCACAAGGAACTGTATAGATGGGCTAAAACAACAGAACCCCAACGGTACTTTCTAGTTTTTTCAAAGTTCCTAAGTAAATTTAAATACATAAAATTTACACTATTCCCTATACTTTTAGGAAATAAAAAGGTTCCAAACAGTATAATTATATAATTTCTATCTTTTATTACTCTTGCTAGCTCGGAGGAATTTTCGTTCAACTCCAGAGTCGCATAATGTTTTTTTAGTTCAGTAAGTAATATACCTTGGCCTCTAGAACCACCACCTTCAACCATATATTTGCCAAACAATTCCTTGCATAGAGAATTGGGCTGTTGAACCGACTCGTTAACTGCCTTACCATCGACAGGGAGACCCGATAACATGTACACGTCCTCTAGTGTGACACTACATTCACCTATTGGTAGATGAAATGTGTGTGTCTCGGGTCTCCACCTTTCCAACATTGCAAGTATAAACTTTGAATCAATCGTTTAGTTGACGATCTTTATAACATTTCCGAAACCCGCATATTCGAGATAGGGCACGATCAACGGGTCGGGAGAAATGTATTTGTGTGAGCGAATTCTGAATCTTTTAGTATCTTAAATTCAAAATATAAAAAGTGTAAGAGTCCATAAGATGTATTAATCATTAATAATATTATAAAAATATATAAGTATACAAGAATATTTGATAATTTATAAAAACTTACAAATGCCATAATATTGTCCCTTGTGCCTCTGAGAATCGCCCATTGTGAGAAGAGCCATAGTTGAAATTGTATAAGATAATGAAAGAGTTTGTATCAGAGAGAGATGATTGTTGATGCAAAACAAGTATGTGAGGCTCTGTATTTATAGGTAAAATTTTATCACAGAGTGAATAAATGAGGTGGTTGGTGGGTGCATGCATGCATTATATGAGTCACTCATGAGGTGGTATGGGTTGCAGTGTAGGTGCAGGCTAGGTGGTAGCCTTGGGGAAGGCATCTCTGCATGCATGTAACACGATTGGACATGTAGGGAGGTGCCATTTGACTTGGCAAATGAGTATAAAATTGAAAGGTTTCGCCATCCTAGTTGGCGAATTAGAGGTGGCATGGGTTGTAGTGTAGGTGCAGGCTAGGTGGCAGCCTTGGGGAAGGCATCTCTGCATGCATGTAACATGATTGGACATGTAGGGAGGCGCCATTTGACTTGGCGAATGAGTACAAAATTGAAAGGTGTCGTCATCCCAATTGGCGAATTAGAGGTGACATAGGTTACAATGTAGGTGCAGGCCAGGTGGCAGCCTTGGGGAAGGCATCTCTGCATGCATGTAACACGATTTGGCATGTAGGGAGTCGTCATTTAACTTGGAGAATGAGTACAAAATTGAAAGGCGTCGCCATCCCAGTTGGCGAATTAGAGGCGGCATGGGTTGCAGTGTAGGTGCAGGCTAGGTGGTAGCCTTGAGGAAGGCATCTCTGTATGCATGTAATACTATTGGACATGTAGGGAAGTGAATTAGAGGTTGCTTACTATTGTATTTTTCAAATTCAGTACAACCTATTTAATCATGCATTTATCAAAACACTTCTACACTCAATCACTCAAACACTCGAACATTCAGAATATGTTCAAGATGATGAGGACCTTCAGAATATGTTTTCTAGTCATGAGTATTCTGGATACGACTCTATTGAGTTGTACATTTGTAGCAACTGGATTTTTAATCAGATCCGCCACTATTAGTTTTTATCCTAGGGAAGGGAATCTAACAGAAAACCCTAATTCGCAGACAAAGATTCTAAGTTTCGGACTTCTTTAGACGAAAGGAAGGTGTTAGGCACCTTTTATCTACCTTGTTCACAAGGATATTAGGTTTTAGGTTTGAGTTGGGGAAACATAATTTAAATTTTATTAGGGGAACTCGACACGATTTTTGATCGTATGCCTACGTATCCTCTTATGAAGAATCAGAGTTCCAATTCGTAGTTCATATGGAGTTGGTGATTTTTAGGGGCCACAAACGTACTTTGAATCACCTCGCATTTTGACCGGGAGTAGTGATTGCGGAGATTTTGGCTAAATGCGCGGTTAGTCAAAATCTGTTTGAAACCCTTTTGCAAAAACAATTGATTAAGCTTAGTTGATTACGAAAAATAGTTTATTGTTTGTCGAGTGTTTTTTAATCGTATTAACTGCAAAAAATCTTGTTAATGCATGATTAAAAAATATTTGATGTAAATAATATAAGAAAATAATATGCATTTTGGAATAAAACAATTTAAATGATATAATAAATAATATTAATATTTACACATGGATAAGAAATAAATAATATTTACATAGTAAATAAAATAATAGTAAATAGAAAAAAGAAATTAATAGATAATAATTATAATAATAATATTAAAAAAATATGATAATTAATATTAATAATAGTAATAATTATAAATAGAAAATAAATAATATGAGGGAAGATATAATTAAAAGTATAAAATAAAATAATTTAATTATGATCTAGGGGTGTGTAAAAATTAGTTGGGCCTAGCCTATTCAGTAAATTGAGAGGGCCGGTTGGGTTACGTTGGTGAGGGAGCATCGAAGGTACGATGGGACTTGGTCTACGGCCGTCCGATCATGATCTAGTGGATGATAACGAGGGAGTATGATAATTAGGATATATGCGCATGTACTGGATTTGAACGGAACATGAGTTTGTTTTTATCTTTTATATTTTATTCATTCGTTGCTTCAGTTCACAGCCTTCTCCCTCTCTCTCTCTCTTTCTCGCGAATAACGACCCTCTTCCCTTTCACTCCCAAACCCTAAATATCCACCCACGGAGGCGGCTCACCAAATCCCTTTCCTAAATCCCCAATCAACAATAAAAAAATAAGAAAACACAAGCTAAGTTACCCTCGTTAGTGATTCCGATATTGTCTTAGATTCGGTACTAATCTCTTTTCCTTATTTGATTTCGTAGGTCTTGCGAGCGGTGGTTCCTGGTGATGAGAGGTTGAAGATGATGGTGTACGGCGAAAGCGGCTAGCAACGACGATTGTGGTTTCAGATAATGAAACCCCAATTGTCATTCTCTTCTTTAACAACGGCACTGGATCTTCCCCCTCTGTCTTTAAGCTTTCGCCTCTTTCTCAATTTTGTTCAAATCTGTGGTTCTGCTCTTCAAACTCTCCCCCTTTTTCTCTGTATTTGGTTATTGTATTTATAGGCTTAGTATCTTAGGGTTGTTACGAACTTGCCTTAGTTTTAGGGATTAGAGAATGAATTAGGGATTTCAATTATTGTAATTGATTCTAATTGATATATTTGTTATATTGGATTTGTTCTGTTAATTGTTTTCTGTAATATATTTGATTTTGTTTTAGTGAAGATTGAGATTTAGTTTTCTATAGTATTTGGATTTGATTTGATAATTGATTCGTAATATTGTTGCCGAAAAATATTTGGTTTTTTTAGTGAATTTTTAAAGACTTTTTGATGAAAAATGCATAAAATAAATTAAATATTATTATTAAAAATTGCCTAAAATAGAAAAACAAAAATAATATTTAAATAATAAAAAATATGATTTTTGAGAAGATTTAAATGTAACTTGAAAATAATATTAACAAAAATAGAATAAAATATATCATCAATCCAAATAATTAAAACCCAAAAAGAAATTAAATTTTTGGATTTATAATTATTGTAACCAATTAATTATATTGATTTTCTCCTAAAACAAATATTACTACCTAAAATACAAAAGATAACAAAATATTTTTAAATATTTTTGTATTTTATATTTTTTTTGGTTATTTTTAGAATAAAAGGTGAAAAAAATAAAAAATAAAACTATTTTTTAAAAATTCATTAATTGAAAATACGAAATTTAATATTTAAATATTTAAAAAATAATTTTTTTAATGATTTTTATAAATGGAAATAAAATTAGTATTAATAAACAAAGAAATATAAAAAAATGTACCAAGTGAGATTTGAACTCGTGACCTTATGCTTTCAAACTATGTTTCTTTATCAATTGTGCTATGTTATTTGTTTGAAATAAGAAGCCAATTGAAAGTATATGAAGACGAACAATTATTTGCTATTTTAAAAATATAAATAATTATTATATTTTTACACAGACTTGAAAGCGAATATTTATTAAAAACCTCAAAATATTAATGCAATTAAACCAAAGGAATTTTACCCTGTAAAAGCCATGTTCAAAAATAACTTTGATGGTAGCACTAAGGTGGCCAAATTTAGGGTATGACAACATTGTGCTGCGGGAGCTTTAGCTGTCACGACCAATTCAATCACAAGTGATTGATCCTCTCGAGGCCGAACAAGCAGAAGTAGATGTCATTGACGAAGAAGAGGAAGATGATGAGTTAGAGTTTGACAACATGGTCAATGATGATTCTGAAGATAATGGGATACCTGGTATACCTCCGAATGAGATCTACACACCACCTCCACACATGATAAACTTTAACATGGGCAGAGATGAACCGTCATCTGATGTTTTTTTCAATCCGTATATGCAGTCAGATGAAAACTTAAAAGAGAAAGACAAATTTCGTAATAGAGAAGATTGTATCCCAACCATAAAAAAGTTTCACATGCTAAACTCGGTAGATTTTAAGATAGATCGTGTAAATCCAGAAAGGTACAAGCTCAGATGTGTCCACCCAAATTGTATGTTCAAGCTCACTGCATCATTGTTGCCTTGGAAAATCTTAAGATATTCAAGTACGTGTAGTAAATGAAGATATTCTCATAAGCTAAGAGTCTTCCTCCAAAGTAAGGGTTTTCTGGGAAATGGGAGCCAATGTTTGAAAAGCTGGTTTTATTAAGTTAGATTTAATGCTTAAAAGGAGTCACACTAAAACTGTCGAAACTGAACTACGTCGAATAGAAGGAAATAAAAGAATATATGTCAAGAGGTCAAAATTGGTTTAGTCGACAAAGGGTGAAAGACAAGGATTTGGTCGAAAATGGTTTTAGTCGACAAAAAAGGGTTTCTTGGACTTAGAGGAAGTATGGTTATTCTTTTCCAGAAATAAAGTGTCGAAGTAAGGCAGAAGCAGTTTACGTTCAAGAGGTTTAGAGGAATCATGGGCGGTTACCAGCAATCCACGATGTATTTCAGCGCCAAATAGGTGGAACTTCAAAATCATGAGCAGTTACCAGCAATCCACGATGTGTTTGAGCGCCAAATAGGTGGCAACATCTAGTGAAGCAGTTACCTCAAGATGTTAATATTAGCCGTAGATTTTATCTAGGTAGTTACATTGTAAACACTATAAATAAGCAGATTTAGTATAGTTTATGGTGTGTTCACTTGTAATCTCAAGTCACTTGTCAAACTCTGTCATTTTGAGGGTTAGCAAATCAAGAATGAAGAGTTCTTGATGTACGTGAATCACCATTTTTATTTCAATGCAAATCCTTTATCTTTCAATTATATCTTTTGAGTACTTTATCTGCTTTCTATTTACTGTCGAGCAAGATCTATACGTTATCTTCTATTTCACATAAATAATTCAACGTTATCTATTGGTCACGAGTCACCAGTCAGTTAGTTTAGTAAGTTTCACTTTCGTATGAATATCTTCTGTCAGTCACAAGTCACCAGTCAGTCGATCAAATCATAGTGTAGAAAACCATTACACCTGTTCCCCCAGTCAAAAGAAAACCATCTTTGTTGACTAATATTTTGATGGAATAGGTGTGATAGTAAAGCTCTTAGCATGTGTCTTGAGACTAACTGGTCGATCTCGCAAGTTACCCTCAGTTTAGGACTTTGGGAGGACCAGCGGTTGTTTACCATTTTCCACAGTAAACAAATTGGCACACCTAGTGGGACCCAGTGCTAAGAATTTGTCTTAAGTATTTATAAGTGGATGCAACTTAGAAATGGGAAGTTAACCAAAGAGTATAATAAAACATTATCTAGGAAGCAGATATCAAGAATGAAAATTCATGATAATCCAAACGTAGGCGAAATACCGTCACGAACTTTAATCACTACCAATCCAGTAGTTTCTCAAGTAGCACCTTTTCCTCCAGTAGGGTCGACTGCTGCAGTTTCCGTACAAATGTCTCAGGCTCCACCGGGAAGCCCAAGACCAGTAATGACTACGACTACCATACCTAATGTGCCTCGTTTTGGTAATGTAGATTCGGATTATGGAATTCCGTATTCCATGATGCCAGGATACCAGTCAACGTCGAATACAACAGTGGTGTCAGATAATGTTCAAAATTTGAACTCTCCTTTACAAGGATCTGCGCCAGGAGGAAATAATAGAGGCAACCAAAATAGGCTAGCGCCTTCTCAACCTATGGTACCGCCTCTTACTAATACTTCAGTAGCAGTATTAAGGAAACAAATGGATGATAGCAACCACGAGTTGGTTAATATGTTAACTAACCAGATGGGTAATGTATTTAATCCTATAGTACAAGAGTCAGCTGAGGCTAATAGGCAGTCCACTGAAACAAATCGACAGGTAATTGCCCAATTAACACGTTTGTGTAATTTTTTAGGTGCTCCTCCAACTCCTATTCGATAGGCACCACGTGTTCGACTAGATACCCCTGGTCAAATAGACATGGGGGCAATACAGGACGAAACGGTCCATCGGGGGCAAATGCTAGTGCCTCCAAGGAATTTGATTGTCGATCCACCTAGGGTATTAGTACATCGACATCAAGAGGCTGATCAAACTGTTGATCAAATTCGACAAGAGGATATAGCCATAGAAAATAATTTAACCACCATTGTCGAAAGAATTATGGCTAGAAATGGTATAAATACCGTACCTCAGAGGCCACCATATTCCTCCCCTTTGTCTGAATATATTTTACAGACTGAAAACCCTAGAGGATGGAAAATCCCTAAGTATACGAAATTTGGGGGAGAATCTGGAGAGTCTATAGTGGAACATATTTCTAAATATTTAACTGAATCTGGGGATATGTCGAATAATGAAAACTTAAGGGTAAATAACTTTCCTTCTTCCCTTACTAAGGCAACTTTCACGTGGTTTACTACTTTACCCCCAAATTTGATTGACTCGTGGACGAAGTTGGAGAAACTTTTTCATGAGCACTTTTATGAGGGTCATTCGAAAATTAGTTTGGTCGAATTATCAAACATTAAAAGAAGGTTTTCTGAAACCATTGATGATTATCTAAACAGATTTAGATCATTAAAAGCAAGATGCTTTACTCAAGTTCCAGAACATGAGCTTGTTCAAATGGCTGCTGGAGGTTTAGATTATTCCATTAGGAAGAAAATAGATCCAACCTTCGTGAAAAGTATGTCACAGTTAGCTGATAGAGTTCGACATCTAGAGCGTCTGCGACTAGAAAAGGTCAGACATACTAAGGCTAAGACTAGAAAAGAAAAAGTAGCCTTCATAGATTATGATGACACGGATCCCATTTGTGAGGCCGACTATACCTCACCAACAGAGGCATAGGTCGACTTGGATGAAATGATGCCAAGGCCAGCCTATGAGTGTAAATTAGTATTTCCTACTAAAGGAAAGAATACGATCGAAAATAAATCCAAAATTTCCAGCAAAAACTTATACGTTTGATGTCACTAAGTGTGAAGAAATTTTTGACTTATTGCTTAAAGATGGTCAAATTTTAGTACCCCCAGGTGCTAAATTACCACCATTAGAACAACGACAAAAAATAGGTTTTTGTAAATTTCATAATTATCTTGGTCATACAACCTCTCAATGTTACCTTTTCAGGGATCTCGTGCAAAAGTCACGGCAAAAGGGTAGGCTGAAATTTGTTGCAAGAAAGATGAAGATTGATATTGATCCTCTTAGGCAAGAGGAAGCTTTGTTTCTCGACCCAGTTGACATTAACATGCTATAGATTACTGAATTCCCTGATGATAATATGGTAGAAGAGAGCACTGGAGAAAGTCCTGATGTCGGCCTAGCAGATGTGTACCAAGGCCTGAGGAAGACTTGCTAGACTTCCTTTACCACTGTAAGAATAAAGGTTCACAAGCTTGCTTGTGTCCTAGATGTGGCACTTTGACTAACAAAATAGCTGCTGAAAATTTCCAGAAGCTACAATTAGAAAAGAACAAAGGCAAGCCATACAATCAAATGTTCCCTACACCAAGGGACCCAAGGAGAGCTATGGGAAACTATCATGCTAAACCTAGGAGTTATATTCCCTCAGCAAAAGCTCCTAACGGTACCTGGATTAAACCCCAAGGGAGAAAGGACGCACCAATTGATGGGGCACCACACAAAGGGAAGTCGGCTATTGACTACCGACATGAGTTAAAGTCAGAGAAGAAAAGTCACATTTCTGAAAACTACATGGGGAAGAATCCCATGACTCGAACCCAATGGAGACGCTTCCAACATCGAAAGCAGGCTGAGAGGTAAGCAGCTGTTGGCCAGATTACTGCAAACAAAGGTGGCAATCAGAGGAAGTACAAGGTGAAAGTCGACTCCTCTACGAAAGAACAAATAAAAGAATTCGTGAATCGACCAGCTGCTAAATGTTCTGAAGAAGCCACTGACGATTTTGATTCCGACTCTGAAGAGAGTTTGAATATCTTAGTCAATGTAGTGTCAATTCTGCCAGCAGAATATGATTGCTTGACTGAAGTAGAAGATTCAACAGACATAGATGCTGAGGAGATGGCTTTACACAAGCCAACGTGTTACTTTCTCATGAACAATGGTTCCATTGAGAACCAAGATGCTTTCTTTGAAAGACTAGATATGGCCATGAGGAGCCATTTGAAGCCTCTTTTATTAAGGGCTAAGATCGAAGGGGTGGCTATCAATAAGGTGTTGGTAGACTGTGGTGCTACGATGAATATTATGCCACACCACCTATTATGGAAAATCGGTAAATATGACATCGATGTTAGATCTCATAATATGGTCTTATCAGACTACGAAGGAAGAACTAGAAATACTATGGGTGTGATCCAAGTGGACATTACTGTCAGCTCAGTTACTAGGCTGACTATTTTCATGGTGATTCAAGGCAAGCCGAGTTACAACCTCTTAGTAGGGAGAGAATGGCTACACGGAGTAGGGTCTGTGCCATCCTCTATGCACCAGCGTTTGGTGATCTGGAGGGAAGATGGCATAGTCGAGAATACTGAAGCTGATCAAAGGTATTTTATGGCAAACGTGAACAATGTCGGAAAGAAGCAGTTCAATAGGAAATTAGCTAATATTTCCCCATATTAACCTGCTGAAGATGTATATGCCAACCTTGATAAAGCATTTGTTTCATTGAAGTTACATGAAACCCATGGTTTTATGTGGGATGTGGAACCTCTTGAGGATCCATACTGTACCAACTGGCCGACATGCTGGGGAGACATCAGTGATGATGTCTGAGCTAGATGCTCTAAACATGATTTCAGATATATTGTCGAAAGTAAAATAAATTCGGCACTGGAAGCTGAAGAAAATATGGCTTTCGAAGCCAATAAAACACAAGTTCTAGATGAAGGAGCTACTTTGGCTATTGAGCCAAAGTCACCAGATATAATAGAGACGATCGAAGAAAAAGTTGATGAGCAGCTTCTGGACTGCATATATGACAAAGAATCCTTAGGCTTCGAAAAGGATCCAATGGAACCAGAAAAGATGCAGCCACAAGACCCTTTAGAAGAAATAGATCTGGGAGAAAAGAGGGATAAAAGACCAACTTATATCAGCGCCAACAACGACCCAAAGTTGAAATCTGAGGTAATATCTTTATTAAAAGAATTTAAAGATTATTTTTCTTGGGACTATAATGAAATGCCATATTTAAGCAGGGACTTAGTAGAACTAAAACCAATAAAAGCTGGAAAGAAACCAGTAAAGCAGACTCCCAGACGTTTCGCTCCAGCCATACTGTCAAAAATCAAAGAGGAGGTAGAAAGACTCCTCAAAAGAAGATTCATAAGAACTGCAAGGTATGTCGATTGATTGGCAAACATAGTGCCAGTAATTAAGAAAAATGGAAAATTAAGGGTATGCATACATTTTAGAGATTTAAATGTTGCCACCCTAAAAGATGAGTATGCTATGCATGTGGAAAAAATTTTGGTCGACTCAGCTACTGGTTTTGAATATCTAAGTATGCTTGATGGTTATTCTGGTTATAACCAAATTCTTATTGCAGACGAAGATGTGTCGAAGACGGCATTTCGCTGCCCTGGGGCACTGGGAACCTATGAATGGGTTGTCATGCCATTCAGTTTAAAAAATGTCGGAGCGACATATCAAAGGGTAATGAATTCTATGTTCCATGATTTTATTGAAGATTTCATGCAAGTTTACATTAATGATATTGTAATAAAGTCGAACAATAAACCAACTCATCTGTAACACATTCGAAAGTCTTTTGAAAGGATGAGAAAACATGGATTAAAAATGAATCCATTAAAATGTGCTTTTTGTGTGCAGGAAGGTGATTTTCTTGGCTTTATGGTGCATAAAAAAGGCATAGAAGTAAATCAAAGTAAAACCAAAGCCATCATGGACATCAAACCACCGTCGACCAAAAAGGAACTTCAGTCTTTATTGGGCAAGATAAATTTCCTAAGGAGGTTCATATCCAACTTAAGTGGAAAAACCAAAGTATTTTCACCACTACTTCGACTAAATAATGAAGATTTCGTTTGGCAATAGGCGCATCAAGAGGCTTTCGACAAAATCAAAGACTACTTAGTAAAGCCTCTAATATTGGAACCTCCTGTTAGACATAGGCCTATGAGGTTATATATTGCAGCCTCAGATGCGACTATAGGTAGTATGTTAGTCCAACAGGACGAAAAAGGTTTCGAGAGACCTGTGTATCATCTTAGTCGAATGCTAAATAATCCTGAGACTAGGTATAATGATATAGAAAAACTATCCCTTTGCTTGTATTTCTCTAGTATTAAACTAAAGCAATATATAAAGCCTGTTGATGTGTATGTATCTTCTCATTTTGATATTATTAAGCACATGTTATCCAAACCAATTTTACATAGTCGAATTGGTAAATGGGCTTTAGTATTAACAGAGTATTCTATGACTTACATGTCCTTAAAAGCAATGAAAGGACAAGTAGTGGCAGATTTTTTGGTCGACCATTCAATGGTTGGTATACCTCAAAATTATGTAGATTTAGTGCCATGGAAATTATACTTTGATGGTTCTAGCCATAAGAATGGAGTTGGAATACGAGGAATTATAATTTCTCCCAGTGGAATTCCAGCAGAGTTCAAGTATAAAATCGACGGTATGTGCACAAATAATGAAGCAGAATACGAGTCTTTAATAACAGGACTTGAACTATTGCTAGATTTGGGGGCAAGGAAAGTCGAAATTATGGGAGACTTTGAATTAGTGATTAAACAAGTATTAAAAGAGTACAAATGTGTTAAATAAAATTTAATCATGTATTTTATGATTACTTTCAGATTGTTAAAACAATTTGAGCAAGTAAGTATTCGACACATACCTCGAAGAGAGAACGAAAAGGCTAATGACCTAGCACAAGAAGCCTCAGGATACAAGAGAGATCAAAATGAAGAACTTACCCAAGTAAGAGAGAAAGTTAGAGAAACTTTTTTATCCCCTTTATATTTATCGATTATAAAGTTAGGGGCTATAGATGCCGAAATTTTTTAAATTTTAACCATTGATAATGGACAAGAGAATGGCTGGCGAAAGCCATTGGCTGACTATCTGCGCATCCCCACGGGGTCGACAGATCGTAAGATCAAGTATCACGCTTTCATTTACGTTTTGATAGAGAACGAATTATTTAAGAAAACTACTGAAGGAGTTTTGTTAAAATGCCTTGGAGAAAGTGAGGCATACATGGCAGTGTCAAGTGTGCATAGTGGAGCATGTGGTCCACATCAAGCAGGATACAAAATGAAATGGATTTTGGTGCGTTCAGACGTCTATTGGCCTTCAATGCTAAAAGATTGCATCGAATTGGCTAAAGGTTTCCGAGAATGCCAAATGCATTGGGGCATACAACATGTCCCCCAAGTGAATTACATGCAGTTATAAAACCCTGGCCATTCAAAGGATTGGCTTTAGATATGATTGGAGAAATAAAACCAACATCATCAAAACAACAAAGATATATTTTAGTCAGTATTGATTACTTTACAAAATGAGTCGAGGCAGTAGCTTTAACTAATGTCGACCAAGAATCTGTTATTGATTTTATACAAAATCACATCATCTGTCGGTTTGGAATTCCAAAAACAATTACTACCGACCAAAGATCAGTGTTTATTGGACGAAAAATGCAAGAGTTTACGCAAGAAGTTGGAATTAAATTGTTAACTTCTAATCCTTACTATGCTCAAGCAAATGGCCAAGTCGAAGCTACCAATAAACTTATAATTAAACTATTTAAGAAGCATGTAGGAAAGAAGCCAATGAATTGGCATAAAACACTGGATCAAGCCTTATGGGTGTATAGAACTTCCCCTAAGGAAGCAACAAGAACTACTCCATTTCGAATTGCATATGGGCATGATGCAATGTTACTAGTGTAGATACATGTTCAATCGATAAGAATCCAAAGACATCATGAAATACCATCTGAGGATTACTGGAATATGATGGCAGACGAGCTTGTCGACATAGATGAAGAAAGGATGTTGGCCCTTGATTCGTCAATAAGACAGAAAGAAAGAGTTGCCAGAGCTTATAATAAAAAAGTAAAGGATAAAGTATTTGCTGTCGATGATCTAGTATGGAAAGTGATATTACCTATGGACAAAAATGATAGAGTCTTAGGGAAATAGTCCCCAAATTGGGAAGGACCTTTTAAGGTGATACGAGTTTTTTCAAATAATGCCTATGAGCTTGAGGAGTTAGCCCCAGATCAACGGATCTTAAGGGTAAATGGCAAGTACTTAAAAAAATATAAGCCCATTCTTCAAGAAATCAAAATCTCGACGGAATAAATATTCGTCAAACCAACAAGCTGGTAAAATTTTGTTGAGACCAAAAAATTCAAAATACGCATAAAACATAGACGATACAGATAAAACAAACAAATAAAGGTTTTGTTAAAAATTTGGCTTAAAGCCATAAAGAAATTATAAGATTGTTGGTACAATGATTAAAAATGCTTAAATTTGGCATGGAATGACCACTGTTCACCATGGAGGTTTATGGCCTGATATTCAAAACCTTCTGCCTGAGTCTTAAGTGTTTCAAGCTCTGTTTCGACAGAAGAAATCGCGTCACTTACAGCCACGGTGTCCACATCCATTTGCTCAGCTTTTGCTTGGGTTGTATTAATCACATTATTAATCTCTTCCTCTTGCTTGGCAATCAATTCTAATTCCTTGTTGAGAGTAGAAATCTGGTCGCGTATTTCAGCAGCTCTGTTTTGTTTGGGAACCAGTTCCCATTTCTTCTTTTTAATCATTGCTAACAAATCATTAATTTCTTCAGTAACTTGCACCACCATATCCAAATTCTCTTTCACGAAGGCTTTCTTCGACTCAACCGCTTCCTTATTTTCCCGAATAATTTCAACATTTTGGCATAGAGGAATGAAAATTTTCTCAAATGTTGTTATCATCAACCTGGCTGATTTAGAAATATTGAGCTCTTTCATTTGAGTAAGAGCGTCTGAGAGTTATGGGCCAAGAGTTGGATTAGAATGGAGCATGTGAGGCAGATCAGGATTCAAAGCACGAGTCCAAATTTTAGTCATCAGATTTTTGGCTTTAATTGCTTCATGACTCATCTTGTCATTATGTGCTTGAGATGGGTTAGAGTCAGAAGAAAGAGTGTGAGAACTCACAAAGCGACGCAACCTAGAAATTGCTTCTAGAGCAGAAGGATTGACTCCCATGTGTTTTAGTTTAGTGGGTGAGTCGACCTTTGCTCTCCCAGAAGAAATGAGAGGCACGCCTTGCGTGTTTTCAGAAGGGGGCAGAATTCAGGAGGTGGTGACATTTTTATTTGCTTCTGAACCCTGCAGGGAATTTGAAAGGCTAGAATCAGAACTAGTCGAACTATAACCCTTATGTTTGGCAGGATTAGTGACTGAGTCAGAGTCACTAAGAGTAGCCGAAATAGTCAGGTTGATAAACTCACCATCAGCAATGTCAAGATTATCATGATGGTGAGGGGAAGAAGCTTTTTACAAAGGGTTATAGTCAGGTACACGTTGTTGTTGACCAGCGATATTAACCTAAAGAAAGCAAGAAAAGGTATTATCCAAAAAAAACTCAAAAAACAAAAAATGAAAGAAACTATAAAACAACCAGCTAGTACCTGTGTCGACAGATTAAGATCGACAGACTCATCCTTAGCTAAAACATCAGTAGTGTCTCTCATTGGGTTTTGAATGTCATCAACCCTTGGAGCATGAGTCGAAGTAACCAGGGCTGTGTCGACCACAATAGTGTCAGCACCTAAATCCAAGGTGGCTTCAGGATTTTCAACCAAGACCATGTTATGTCTCCTTCTTGTAACAAGAGGAATTTCAGAATCAGCTGGCTCCTCTATTTCATCAACAAGTTTCAAGCCAACCTTTGATTTAGCACCCTGGGATACATGTACCTTTTTCTTCTTCTTCTTCTTCTTCTTTTTCGCCACCTCGCCTTCAGTAGAGGAATCTTTTTTCCTCTTATGGCTTTTGGATTTGTGGGAGTGTTGAGAGGGCTGAACATAAGGTGATGGCTAAGTATCAGAAAAAGATATAAGTCGAAGAAATTGTGTTAGTCGATAATGAAAGTTTTGAATCAACAAAATATACCTTAGCCCCCTCATAAGTATGATTTTTATCCTTCTTAGACCTTTTGGATTTGTCAGAGAGAGCAGCCAAATCCGCTGAGCGTTTTTGACTCTGCCAAACAAGGAAAATGTTAATACAAGTTTAGGGAATAAACGATATAGAAACAAGAAGTATATAAATACACCCACCGAAGAAGCCTTCTTGAGTGAATAAGAAATGGGTTCATCATCGGAGGGTGTGTGGCCAGGAATGGTCTACAAAAATTAAGCTAAGTCAGATATGCCAAATCAAGAATGATAGCTGGCAGAAGGTTGAAGTTTAAACCTGATGCGTCGAAGATTTTTGTTTGCCAACGGGAATGGAACCCGCCTGATCTATTGGTATAGTTGTAATACAAGTGTAAAAAAATCAGATAAGCAACCAAATTAAAATAAGCAGGAGGGGTAAGCTTTCCAGAAATTGTTAGTGATTTGTGTAGTCGGAAGTACTCTAACATATCGTAGATCATAATGAAGATGCCCTGAATAGTTAGATAGGTAATACTTCTTTGATACCATTCTGTCGGCCTTTGTCTTATAATAATTTTACATATCCGGTATGGAGCAATACCACCAATCAGGAATAGATGGGCCAAAGGACAAGGCCAAAGGGCTGGATGGCAAAGGAGGAAATTTGATGTTTCCAAAATGAAGAGCGTAAAGATATTTGTCTTTCGCATAATCAGGGATTTTTAGTGTCGAGATCTTATCAGTTACCTTCTCCTTTAATTCGACAATAGCCTCATAGATGGCCCGACGAAGATTATTAGGTTGATACACAATTCAGAAGTAATTTTGGAAAGCCTGAATTTGTTTAATATGAGTAATCTTACACTTGGCCGCTTTTGCCTGCAAATTTGAGAAAGTTGTAGTTAGTTCAGCTAGCTTGGCATTAGAATCACCAATGAATGTAAAAAAATATGACTGCCACCAAGTTTCAAATTCTTTGGTGCAGTAGAAAGACAGTTGGAAAGAAGTGAGAGTGAGTGTGGGTCTTCGTGCTCATATATTCCTTATATCATCCTTGATCATTTCGAAGGGTTGGTCAGTTATGATGTCTACCAGCAGCTCGTGAGAATTGAACAAAGACTTAGGAACAAGTTGACAGAGTCCAAATTGTCGAGCCCCCAAGTTAAGATGATAAGCGACCAAACCCAGGTTCACACCGACAATCACAATAGACAGGAATTGGGGAGTTAAGCAACGCCTCTAGAGGATTAAGGAATTTTTCTTGTCCTTTTCTCTTGCAGGTGGAAAAGCCCTAGTAAACCAATATGGGCCATCTTGTCTATCATGAAATGGGGCCATAGAGGGTGTGAAATTGACTCTTGTCAACATAATGGTAAACAGCAGTCTAAAGACTTCAGGATTTGGGGAGCCCTTGTCGATAGAAGTCAGAGGGAGAAGGCGTTGCCAAATGATATGGCTTTGAGATGGAGGGCATGCTACCTTTCTATTTCTAAAGGGATTAATCTCCTCAGAAAAGGTGGCATTCAATCATAGCTGCAAGAGCCAAAAAGGACCATGGACTAAGACGTTCTTTTTCTTTGGATTATTAGGGTCAAAACGCTTTATTTGATTAGCAACATCAGTCAAAGCTGCATAAAGAGAGGCCAAAACCAGCTATCCTAAAGCAACATTCCCACCCATATGCAATTGGGTAGCCATATAAGAAAATTGTTTGACCACCTGCATCGACCTGGAACAAAAAACAAAGTGAGATAACCATAAGGTTAGAAACGCCACATGCTCTTCATCGGTTACAGGACCAGAGGTTTGAGCATGATGGTCGATGGAATTATTATATGTTGGTTTTCCAGCTTCACCCATATCGAACCTTAGTGGCACAGTTTCAGAATATCTATAGTTGAAAACTGTGCCAGATGGTTTTAGCCCTCTGATGGCAACAACGTCAAACAAGGTAGGAGTGATCATACCACATTTAGTATGAAAGGTTTTGGTCGATCCCTCCCAGAAATGTATGGCAGCTAGGAGCATGCCACTAGAATAAGGTTGACCAAGTCGTGAAAATTCTAGAAGGGTATAAATACCCATCCTTTTCCATTGGTCTCCTTTGGCAGTTTCTAAATGTGCCATCCAAGCACGAAATTTAGGGCAATGCAGAGGTGGAGCGGTTCTAAAGTTCTTGTCAATATATTTAAGCGATATAGGGTTTAGAGAAGAAATGATGGGTCTGGTAGTAGTACTGGTAGGAAAAAACGTCTCCTTATCATCTACATAGATTTCGAAGGGTGCATCAGCAGGAAGTGGCCCTAAAAAGGCTAGGGGTTTCTCTTCAAGAGAGAAAGGAATAAGTACCTGAGATTTCCAGATTTTGGCTTTCCCCTCAAGAAATGGAGGTTCCGGCACATAAGCATTACCGTAGACAAGGCGCAATTGAAGAGTGATTGCTGGAGAGGAAGTTTGATTTTTAACATTCGCCATTGTAAAAGGTTTGAAGGAGGATGAAGATGAAGAACAACGATGAAGTGTATAGTTTTTGTGTTTTTTCTAAAATCAAGGGTTGAATAAATGAAGAAAAATAGAAAAAAAATGAGAAATAAGGGTATTTATAGACCCTGAGGAAGGAGGAAATAATGGGAAAAATATTTTGTGATTTCCCAAGTTCAAATCACATCAGTTTATGGGACGCGTGCTACAAGATCAACGTGAGTTAGTGGGCCACATTTCCCACTAAAAGTGCAATGATGGAAAAAATTAATGTCACACGTCTCGAAACTGAAAAGCGTGATACACTACCATAATTACATGACGTCACAGAAAAGACAGAACAATAATATCCACTTTTAGAGAAATGGAAACAATTTGGTCGAATGGTGAAACCGACGCTTCAAAGATGCCATTATTTCATATTAGTCGAAATTTGAAAATGGCATCTTTGGGGGGAATTTTGTGACCTTGTAAAATCTTAAGGTATTCAAGTACGTGTACAAATGAAGATATTCTCATAAGCTAAGAGTCATCCTCCAAAGTAAGGGTTTTCTGGGAAACGGGAGCCATTGTTTGAAAAGCTGGTTTTATTAAGTTAGAGTTAATGCTTAAAAGGAGTCACACTGAAACTGTCGAAACTGAACTACGTCGACTAGAAAGAAATAAAAGAACATATGTCAAGAGGTCAAAATTGGTTTAGTCGACCAAAGGGTGAAAGACAAGGATTTGTTCGAAAATGGTTTTAGTCGACAAAAAAGGGTTTCTTGGACTTAGAGGAAGTATGGTTATTCTTTGCTAGAAAGAAAGTGTCGAAGCAAGGCAAAAGCAGTTTACGTTCAAGAGGTTTAGAGGAATCATGGGCGGTTACCAGCAATCCACGATGTATTTAAGTGTCAAATAGGTGGAACTTCAAAATCATGAGCAGTTACCAACAATCCACGATGTGTTTGAGCTCCAAATAGGTGGCAATATCTAGTGAAGCAGTTACCTCAAGATGTTAATATTAGCCGTAGATTTTATCTAGGTAGTTACATTGTAAACACTATAAATAAGCATATTTAGTATAGTTTGTGGTGTGTTCACTTGTACTCTCAAATCACTTGTCAAACTCTGTCATTCCGAGCGTTAGGAAATCAAGAGTGAAGAGTGTTTGATGTACGTGAATCACCATTTTTATTTCAATGCAAATCCTTTATCTTTCAATTATATCTTTTGAGTACTTTATCTGCTTTCTATTTACTATTGAGCAATATCTATACGCTATCTTCTATTTCACATAAACAATTCAACACCATTTGTTGGTCACGAGTCACCAGTCAGTTATTTTAGTAAGTATCGCTTTCGTATGAATATCTTCTGTCGGTCACGAGTCACTAGTCAGTCGATCAAATCATAGTGTTGAAAACCATTACACCTGTTCCCCCAGTCAAAAGAAAACCATCTCCCTTTTCTAATATTTCGATGGAATAGGTGTGATAGTAAAGCTCTTAGCACGTGTCTTGAGATCAATTGGTCTATCTCGCAAGTTACCCTCAGTTTAGAAATTTTGGAGGACCAGCGGTTGTTTACCATTTTCCACAGTAAACAATCATACAGATTAAGAGGTGATTGTTGGGTGATAGGTTCTATGTCCACCTATACATGCGTTAATTCTACTCAATCACAGGATCATCGAAAACTAAATTATGATCTCATATGTCAAGAAATCCTACCTCTCGTCAGCAATGATCCATCATTGATGGTGAAAACCATAATCTCTCACATCATTATGGTATATAACTATACTCTGTCATACCGAAAAGCATGGTTAGCAATGACAAGGCGATTTAAAAGGTATATGGAAACTGGGAGGATTCAAACAAAGAACTTCCCTGCTACTTGCATGCTGTTGTACCCCAAAACTTTCCCTTTCATATTTCTCAATACATGGCAAGAGAGGTCCCCAAATTGCTCAAGGAAGTTCAAGAGTTGACCAGACAAACTCTCTCCTAAGGCAGTATGCCTCAAATTAGGGTTTTCATCTTCATCAAGATGTGTACACCACAAAGTACTAAAATTCTTACCATTGTCCTAATATGTTCTCAAGATCATCCATATCAAGTTTCAAGCCTTGCAGAAGAAGTTTGCTCAGTCAACTGTTCAAATACCTGAAAATCAATTGTACTAGGTCAAAAGTCAACTGGGCCCCACATACAGTCAAACTTCAAGATTTTTGGTCAACATCCTCATTTTTAAGTATTATTCATCATTTGATCAAGGGTTGATCATGATTCCTCAAGGATTGCTCACAATTCATCAAAACCAAAAAGTTGCTAAATTAGGGTTTTGTAGGAAAAGTCAACTCAACTTTGACCAAGCATAACTTTCTCATACTGTATCAGAAATGACCAATCCAAAGATAATTTTGAAAAGGATGCAATTCCCTACAATTAATCTTCAGGTCTCAAGTTCAGAATATGCACCCACAAAAAGATATGGATTTTAACATTATAGGTCCTTTTGAAAAGTCAACAAAAACACCTTTTGGGTCAAAACTTCATACATAAACATGGAAGACTCAATTGAGATGAAACCGAAAGGGTTGCTTAGAGGACATCCTAAGCTTTATAAAAGTCCAAGAACACCTCTCTAGGGTCAAAATTGAGAGAGTTATGCATTGGCTAAGTTGGCAAAAATGGCCCCAACTTTTTATGCTTACACCTCAATTATAATGTGGTCCACGACCAAATGTTCACTCACTCATTATGTGCTTCATTTTTCAATTTATTTTTATTTTTTATTAATTAAAAAGTGCATTAAATCAAATAAATGATAAAAATTATCAAAGATATGATTTGATTTGTTTTTTTGACAGTTTGACAATCAAGATATGCTGAGTAAACAAGATCAATGCGAGTTAAGGCCAATTGGTACAAGAAAGGCATGATTTGGCTCAAAATAGGAACATATCATACAACTTGAAAATCAAATCAAATCCTGGATAAATCCAAAGATTCATGCCAAGTTTGTTAACCTAATTCATTCTAAGTTATATAATGAAGCTTGCCAGATCAAAAAACAAGGGTTAGAGGTCGTGAGAAGTGCAGAACAAAACTGAAAAATTCAAAGAAAAGTGGGAGACGAATCTTCTTCCACAAGCCAATTCAAGGTGTGCTAGTGATAACGAGAAATCGTATCATATAATTACTACGCTTTTTACCGATTTTATAATACATTAAGTCGTCTAACTCCCGATTATTCCGAGTTTATTTGTCTTTTCACAGGTATAACATTTGTCAACTTAAACCAATGAAAAATGACTACAAGAAGGAGGCTAGACAATAAACAAAGAGAAAAGAACTAAATCTGCAAAGTTTGGAGATTTTGGAGCAGTGACGACCGTCACACCCCGAGATGACCGTAACGACCCCCAACTTGAAACAATGCTCGTCACACATCACTGACGAGCGTAATGCACTATTTAAGCGCATTACGACCGTCACCCACCTATGACGACCGTCACGCGCGTAAAGATGAATATTGTAAATTGGTGGAGACGTGGGCAACGTGAGGGCAGAAGTGTTCTCCTATTTTCCCTCCACTCAGTAACCATTCACCCTATATTTCCTCCACTCAAGCCTTTTCTCAAGATTCTTTCAACTGCTATATTCTCTCCTATATATATATATATGTGTGGTAGTGCAAAGGGAACCAGGTCGAAGGAATTCTCCCAGAACAAAATTACTACTTTTGCAATTATTTTTATTTCCTTGTTTTTGAGCATTTTCTACGTACTTTACTTTCTACTTCCAGCATTATTTCAAGCATTAGTTTTAGGGTGTTAATTCTTCTTTCAAGAATTAACACAATTTATTTACTTCAATCAAGCTGCAAGGAATATTGTAACATTTCAAGATTACCATAGCAACGTTATTTCCATGTTTTTATTGCAATTAATATTTACTCATTCTTGTATTATGCCAATTATTTTTATGGATTATATTTTGAATTGCATTGTTGTTAAATCTATTATGTCCGGCTAAATTATTCGTACCGGTATGTGACTCTTAAGAACTGAAAGAATTCAGTGATACCTTGGCCAAAAATATTTATAAAACAATTTCTGGTTTCCAATTTCCGTGCTTAATTTAACTACCCTTGTCACGAGAGTGAGAGGTTAATTAACACGATTTTGCCACGAGAGTGGGAAATTAATTAAGGCAAGAACCTGCATGCGAGAGCTGGGGTTCGACCCAGATAGTGGTAACGAAACATTAATTTTTAAATACACGAGAGTATTTTAATAAATTAATTAAACTCAAATTGTTTTCAAAAAGTGTTATTAAATTTAAAGTGCATCCACTAGGTTTAGTAGCATAACTTATTTCATGAACACGAGAGTGTATGCCTCAGGTTTTTAAACAATTAGTTTTTACCGAAATACTTTATACGCCAAGCGATTCACCTAATTCCCGAAGTCCGACTATCACATACCGGTATAACTATTACTATTATTTTTAATTAAACTGTTTCCCCCCTAAAATCAAATATTCATCGCTTAGTTAAACAAACTGTAGCATTAGATCGTATGCGATTGATCCTCAGTCTCTGTGGGTTCGATAATCATTTAAAACTAGAACGACTAAACTGTATACTTGCAGTTAGTATCCCGATAGACTCATAAAGTCCCAATCAAGTTTTTGTCGTCGTTGCCGGGGACTGATTAGTCAATTAATTACGATTCTTCTGTTGCGCGTTTAGACTAGGCAACAGAAAACCCTCTTTCGATTCGTATGCCAAGGACTCGCTCACAAGGCGAACCACTTGACAAATCGACGGACGAACCTGAACGCATCCTTTCCGCAAGACGTGTAGTCAGGGATTACTGTTTAAATCACGCTATTCCTTTACCCAAACCCGAAATCAAGATTGATTCTGAAACAAATTCTAATTCTTCCTCTGAGACCGAAACTAATCCAGAATTAGACATGGCCGAAGAACAAAGGACCCGTCCACTGAAGGAGTACGCAGCTCCATCACAACAAGAACCCCACAATAGCATTGCTGCTCCAGCAATAAAAGGAAATGATTTTGAGTTGAAACCGTCATTGATATCAGCTATCCAACAACGCCAATTCTCTGGAGATCCTTCCGAGGATCCAAATGAACATCTTACAAAATTCGTTCAATTTGCCGACACAGTTATAGAAAATGGTGTTAGTAAAGATGCAATAAGATTATGTCTTTTCCCTTTCTCGCTAAGAGATAGAGCTTGGGCTTGGTTGCAATCCTTGCCATCAAATTCCGTCACTACGTGGGAAGGACTTAAGATTGTATTTTTAGCACGACACTTTCCCCCAAGCAAGACTGCTGCACTAAGAGCCCAAATCAACGGATTTAGGCAGAAGGATACTGAATCGCTATTCGATGCATGGGAATGCTACAAAGATATGATGCGAATGTGCCCACATCACGGATTAGAAAAATGACTAATCATCCACACGTTTTATAATGGACTCTTGTACAACACAAGACTCTCTATAGATGCCGCCGTAGGTGGTACACTGATGGACAAGCCTTACGACGAAGCTAACCAACTCATTGAAAATATGGCTCAAAACCACTATCAGTGGGGAGGAGAAAGAACATCTGTAGAGAAAACTCAAACCAAAGGTGGGATGTACGAGATTAGTAGCCTAGATAAAGTTAATGCTAAGGTAGATGCTCTTACCCAAAAGATAGAAAGCTTGACCTTACCTCCTGCAGCCACCGCGGCTGCACTTACCCCAAACTGCGAAGTTTGTGGAGTTCCTGGTCATGTTGGAACCGAATGTCAAATCTTAGCAGGAATATCAGTCGATCAGGTAAATTACGCTCAAGGTAATTCTTATGCTAATACCTATAATCCTGGTTGGAAGAACCATCCTAACTTCTCGTACAAGAGCAATAACGCTTTATATGCACCTGTCCAAGCACCTGCTGTACCTCGAGGTTATCAAAAACCCGCTGTTAATGTTCCTAACATTTCTAAGAAATCTAACCTTGAAATCCTAATGGAAAATTTTATCGCTAATCAAGCCCAACAAAACAAAGAATTCCTCAATCAAAACGTTCACACCGGTGAACAATTGAAGCTATTAGCAAATAAGGTAGATGCCCTAGCAACTCACAATAAAATGTTAGAAACCCAAATATCCCAAGTAGCACAACACCAAGCTAGTTCTGCTGCACCTGCTGGTACATTTCCTGGGCAGCCACAACCCAATCCTAAAGGACATGCAAATGCTATCACATTACGAAGTGGGACAACCCTTGATGGACCGGTAGATCCTAGACTCCAAAACCCGACCATGTATCAGAAACCGGAAAAAGAAGTAGAGAAGTCGAAAGATCAATTTGAGAATGTAGAGGAAGACGCAAATGAGAACAAAGAGGCTTCAGAAAAACCTTACGTGCCTCCACCACCATATAAAACACCAATTCCATACCCCTAAAGACTTGCAAAATCCAAGAACGAGGGACAATTCAAGAAATTTGTAGAACTTTTGAAATAATTAAACGTTACTATTCCGTTTACAGAAGCTATAACTCAAATGCCGTCATATGCTAAATTCCTAAAAGAAATATTGTCTAATAAGAAAAAATCGTTGAAAACGAAACCGTTATGCTAACTGCCGAATGTAGCGCCATAATTCAAAATAACATGCCTCCAAAGCTAAAAGATCCTGGTAGTTTCTCCATACCATGTGTAATTGGAAAATCTGTCATAGACAAAGCCCTATGCGATTTAGGAGCCAGTGTTAGTCTAATGCCCTTATCTATTTGCGAGAAGCTCAAACTAGGTGACATGAGACCTACCAAGATGTCCCTACAACTAGCCGACAAATCAGTCAAATTCCCTGTTGGTATGCTAGAAAACATTCCTGTCCGAATAGGACAATTTTACATACCGACTGACTTTATAATAATGGACATCAAGGAAGATTCAAACATTCATATCATACTAGGAAGACCATTTTTAGCTACTGCAGGAGCCATCATTGACGTTAAGAAAGGAAAGCTTACCTTCGAGGTAGGAGAAGAAAAAGTAGAATTCATTCTTTCCCAATTCTTTAAAGCCCCTGCTATAGATGACTCACGCCGTCTCCTAGATATTATTGATGAATGTGTCAAAGAACTAGAAAGCCAAGAAGACACCTATTCTGGGATGCTGAAAATTCCGACACCAACTATCCTCAAGGACGATGACTGGAAACAAGAACATCTAGATGCCAACCTAAGCGAATGTTTCTCCTTAACACCCGATCCTACCCCAACTGATAAGAAAACTGGTATATAACTTAAAATGTTACCTGAAGATCTTAGGTATGAATTTTTAGATAAAGAACTCGAACGACCAGTTATAGTCAATGCCAATTTAGGGAAGATCGAAACCGAAAAACTTCTTAGTGTGTTAAGAAAGTATCCAACCGCGTTAGGCTATAACATATCAGATCTAAAGGGAATAAGCCCTTCTCTCTGTATGCACCGCATTATGTTGGAGGAGGACTGCAAGAATTCTAGAGAACATCAAAGACGAATAAATCCTATCCTAAGTGAAGTCGTTAAGAAAGAAGTGCAGAAACTACTAGAGGCAGGCATCATATACCCAATATCAGATAGTAACTGGGTCAGTCCAGTTCACGTGGTGCCTAAGAAAGGAGGTGTTACGGTTATAACAAACACAAAAGGCGAATCGGTAGCACAACGTACCCAAACAGGATGGGGAATGTGTATCGATTATAGAAAACTAAACAAAGCTACGCGCAAGGACCATTTCCCATTACCATTCATTGATCAAATGCTCGAGCGTTTAGCCAAACATTCCCATTTCTTCTATCTTGACGGATACTCAGGATTCTTCCAAATTCCCATTCATCCTGATGATCAAGAGAAAACCACGTTCACATGTCCCTATGGTACCTTTGCATACCGAAGAATTCCATTTGGACTATGTAACGCACCTGCAACTTTCCAACGATGCATGATGGCGATTTTCACAGACTTTTTAGACGAAATTATGGAAGTATTCATGGATGATTTCTCTGTCTGTGGAGAAAGTTTTAACGGATGTTTATCAAATCTTGAATTAGTACTGAAACACTGTGTCAATGTCAACCTAGTGCTAAATTGGAAAAAATGTCACTTCATGGTAAGACAAGGAATTGTGTTGGGTCACATTGTATCAAACAGAGGGATTGAAGTCGACAAAGCAAAAATCGAAATTATCAAAAACCTTCAACCACCCAAAACAGTTAGAGAAATAAGAAGTTTTCTAGGACACGCTGGTTTTTACCAACGTTTCATAAAAGATTTCTCTAAAATCACTAAGCCACTAACTGAATTATTAATGAAAGAAGCTGAGTTTATTTTCGACGATAAATGCTTAAACGCATTTGAGACGCTTAAGGAAGCCTTAATTTCAACACCCATTATGCAACCTCCTGATTGGAACCTACCATTTGAAATAATGTGCGACGCGAGCGATTATGCTGTAGGCGCAGTCCTAGGACAACACAAAGATAAAAAGCTTCACGCTATCTACTACGCAAGCAGAACACTCGATCCCGCAAAAATGAATTACGCCACTACGGAGAAGGAACTCTTAGCTGTGGTATTTGCATTGGATAAATTTCGTTCCTACTTAGTGGGCGCCAAAATCATTATTTACACAGATCATGCCGCGATCCGATACTTACTAAGTAAGAAAGACGCCAAACCGTGACTACTTAGATGGATCTTACTCCTACAAGAGTTTGACTTGGAAATAAAAGACAAAAGAGGAACTGAAAACGTGGTAGCTGATCATTTATCAAGATTAGATGGAATCCAAACCAAAAGTGTTCCCATAAACGAAGATTTCCCTTATGAACGCCTTATTGCTAAGCTAGAGATAGATCATACCGACAGTTTAGATCAACACAATGAACCTTTAACAACTACGGTAGTAAAAGCCATTTGTACCGACACCACATTACCATGGTACACTGATTTCGTCAACTATTTAGCTGCCAGTGTTTTACCACCTGATTTAACGTACCAACAGCGGAAGAAATTCTTCCATGATCTTAAACACTACTTTTGGGATGAATCATTACTCTTTAAAAGAGGCGCCGATGGTATCTACCGCCGCTGCGTTCCTAACGATGAAATAGACGACGTCATTTCCCATTGCCATTCCACCCCTTATGGTGGACACGCTAGTACATCGAAAACTTGTGCAAAAATACTTCAAGCTGGCTTCTTTTGGCCTACCTTATGGAAAGATGTCCACGTAGCAATTATGAACTGCGATAGATGTCAACACACAGGAAATATATCTAGACGCGACGAAATGCCGCAAAAAGGAATCCTCGAAGTAGAAATTTTCGATGTATGGGGAATTGATTTCATGGGACCATTCCCCGCATCTTTTGGAAATAAATATATTTTGGTAGCCGTTGACTACGTATCAAAATGGATTGAAGCCATCGTCGCACCCATAAACGATACACGAGTGGTACTTAAACTATTAAAGCATGTTATCTTCCCACGATTCGGTGTACCAAGACTAGTAATTAGTGATGGTGGTTCCCATTTTATCTCTAGAATTTTCGAAAAATTACTTTCAAAATATAGCGTTAAACATCGCATAGCCACACCATACCATCCTCAAACGAGTGGACAAGTGGAAGTGTCAAATAGGGAGATAAAACAAATCCTTGAGAAAACCGTAGCCACATCCAGGAAAGATTGGTCCTCCAAGCTAAATGATGCTCTTTGGGCATATCGGACAGCTTTTAAAACCCCTATCGGAACAACGCCATTTAAATTAGTTTATGGAAAATCTTGTCATTTGCCAGTAGAATTAGAACATAAAGCTTATTGGGCCATTAAAACCCTTAACTTAAATTACAACATTGCTGGCGAAAAACGAGTATTAGATATCCATGAATTAGAAGAATTGCGTTTAAACGCTTATGAAAATGCTAGAATCTATAAGGAAAGAACAAAAAAATGGCACGATAAGCGTATCTCGCGGAAAGAATTTAAGGAAGGAGACATCGTACTCCTATTCAACTCTAGACTGAAACTTTTCCCGGGAAAATTATGTTCCAGATGGTCAGGACCATTCGAAATTAACAAAGTTTTCCCAAGTGGTGCGATAGAAATTAAAGGAAATTCTATCGAACCATTCATAGTCAATGGCCAGCGCCTAAAGCACTACTTTAACGTCGGAAATATCAACTATTCAGCTTATCTTCAGTTAAGTGAGCCACCTACCCCGATACCTAACTAAATAGGTATTATCTGTCGAGCAGTCGACATAAAACAAAGGCGCTTCGTGGGAGGCAACCCATGTTTTATTTTAATTATTTCTATTGTTTTAACATGTTTTTATTTTTCTTTTCTTTTTCTTAATCTTTAAAATTTTCATGATTGCATCTTTTACTCCTTTTTGTTTTCTTCTATTTTTATTTTCCCTTTAAACTTTCTTTTTCTTTTTGATTTAACTTCGGCAAATTTTTTACCTAAAAATACTAACTTAGTTTTTCAAACATTTATTAAATATTTTTAGGGGGGTAATTCTTTTGCTTTCATATTTAGCTCCATGGCACGTGTAAAATTCATGAATATCAATTTAAGAAGCAGACACCAAAGAAGACGCTTTGAGGATCTGGCTGAGCGGGAAATGTTCCCTACAATCTACGCTGATGACCATGCTATGACCGCTCTTGGCATTCATGAGAGTGTCATGTATTTGCTACATCAGATTGGCTGGGACACTGCTCCTATCCAAAGACGGTACTATACTTACAAGAAGCTGACCCTTGAGTTCCTGAGCACCCTGAGCTACATTCCAAATCACGGGTTAGGATTCAACCGTGGGTTGATAACTTTCAGGTTGTTTGACATGGACTACATCTATAACCTTAGGGAGTTTGCCCACCTGCTAGGATTCCCTTTTGGACCTGATGTTATCACTATGACCCAGGAGGACCTCTTGCTTGATTCTGATCTTGATTTTTTCTGGGGAAGCATTGCTGGCAATAACCATCCAAAGCCGTCTGACCTTTATTCTGGTGCATCCACAACCCGACTATCAGGTACTTTCACAAGATCATCGCCCATACCCTTTTTGGTAAACAGCAGAATGTTACATCCGTGTCCCGCGATGAGCTCTTCATTATGTACTGTGCCTTCCAGAACCGTCCGGTAAACGGTGCCTCCTATATGCTAGCTAACATGGAGCGTATTATCCAGACTCCAAATGCACCAATCCTGTTGGGTGGTTTAGCCACTATGATATCAAATGCAATTGGACTCCGCAGGCCTATGCTAGGATCAACCCCGCATTATGGAATAAAGCCGATGAACATTGAATTCTGCTTCAACACTAGCTTTATCGGGAGTCTTGGGCCAGATCAATTTGAGCTGTTAATTAATCATGAGATTGTCCACCAGTTTACGCTCCCGAACCCTATCACTAGTGTGCATAATAGAGCTAACTGGATTTTTGACCTCCACCATCCTGCTACACCGCCTTCGTCTCCTTCTACTGTTGATATTTACGAAGTACCCAACACCTCTCACGATGCTGAAGACCCCACCACACCACCAGGATACCATCAATTCCCCGATCCATGGGAACAACAGGCAGTTTCTACTGAGACCGCCACCCAGGCTCCAGAGATCCCACCACCGCCTCCACCTTCTGTTACCCTGCACTCTTTGCATGAAGAAATTACTTAAATGCGGGGCGAGCTTACATCTCTCCGAGTGGACTTCATCGCTTTCATGGATTTGGTGACCGACCAGCTGGATTTCATGCACCAGCATATGTTCCCGACTCCCCGTGGCTAGAGTTGCCGTTGTTCTCTTGATTTATTCTCTCGCATTTGTACATACAGTGGGGACACTGTTTAGTTTTAGTGTGGGAGGGATTCTAGTTATTTTAGCATTTTATCATTTTTATTTTTAGTTATTCCGAAACAATTTTTATGGATTAATTCAATTATTTATCAAGTACCAAGTTTATTTTATTTTTCATTCATTTTCATTTTTCATTCATTTTCATTTTCAGTATATTTTATTTTTTAATTTACAGTTTATATTTCCCGCAAATATTATTTCATTATGTGTTAGTAAAAAATATTTTCAAAACTTGAATTAATTAGAATATTTCAAACTTAGAATATTAAGAAAATAATAAAAAATTATTATATAATCATCTCCAACGGTCTTGTAACGATCTTCTCATTAATGACATTGAACGTGTTACGACCGTCACACTCTCGTGACGAGCGTAACACGCATTTTTGCCGTGTTACGACCGTCACACCCTCGTGACGACCGTCACGCGCACAATATATCAGAACGGCTATTACAGAACCGTTCCAACCATTGCCTTCTTAACCTCACTTCCTCCATTGTTACAGAACCACACGAAAACTACCCACTCCACTCCATTTTTTTTCAAACTTCCAAATTTCCAACACTAAAATACTATCCACCCACCACCCTAATTTCATAGTCCAAACCTTTTGCAATCAAATTCTACGAACACCATGGCCAACAACCAACAAGCTCCCGCTCTCACTTTCAGATCCGACGAACAAGGAGAAAACCAACGGGTCAAATTTCAGAAGTTTCAACGCCGAGGTCTCCAACCTACATGGTACGTTGATATTGACTGTTTGAAGAGTTTGGGACTACTTGAAAGTGTCCACCAATTGTTGCAGAGTGTGGATTTATGGAACTTGTGCCGCGAACCAAGACCGATTTATGAAACTCTTACTCTTGAGTTTTTGAGTTCCTTTGTTTACATCACTCCGCCAGGTGCCATGAACCAACTGTCAGGCCTGGCCAAATTTCGCATGTTTGGCATTGAGCACGAGTTACCTCAACCCGAGATCGCGCGACTTCTAGGCTTCTGTTCGGATGAAGGTGTCCATCTCCGGGTGCCGGATAATTTTGGTGAGGAAGCTTTCAACTTATGGCACAGTTTGACGAATATCCGTGCCGGATCCTACGACCACCTAAATGCCACCCACATTCATAATCCGGCCATCCGCTATTTCCACCGTATCCTCAGCAACACAATCTTCGCCCGTGACAGCAACCACAAGCTCAACTCCAAGGAGCTCTTCTTTATGCATTGCGCGTTCACAGGGAAAAAGATCAACGTCGCCCCTTTCCTACTCGCTCACATCCACTCTATTTGTGCTAGAGGCGAAAAACCCTTTTATTTCGGAGGGCTGGTCACTTCACTTGCCATAGGTCTGAACTACGGTGCTGCTCTCGCGACTATGCCTTCTATGGCACCGGCTTTGCTAACTTTGGATCACTGCAAAGCCGCACATCTCATTTATGAGCGGGAGGATGGCAGATTCCACCATGTGATCAGGAACACTGTTTATCAGAACATCATTTTGCCTTGCAGGTACCGAATAGATCCAGAAACCGAGCAAACTGGTTGTTCGATCCTGCAACTCCCACGGAGCGTGCACCTACTCATGAAGACCAACCTGCAGCCCCCGCAGACGAAATGTAAGAAGAGCTGGATAATGCTCCTCACATTCACGACATTCTTGAAGAGATCCTCCGCGCCATTCATCTGCAAAACCAAATGAGCGCAGCGCTTGAAAGAAGGCAACATGAGCAATTTGAGTCTCTGTGCGCTCAAAACGCTCAGATCTTGACTGGGCAGTGCAACATGAATGAGAGGTTAGATGAGGCCCTATCAGAGCTTAACGCCTTAAGGCTGGACATCAGCACCCTTGGTTTCCAAGATACTGACACAGAAGCCACTCCTACCAGACGCTCTCGTACCAGGAGTAGAGGACGTGGTCACCAGTAGTTTTTCTTTATTTTTTATGTAGTTTATTATTTTTTCTGTTTCATTTCCTTTCCGTTTGTTTTTGTAATTGTACTTCCCCGCCTATATACCACAACATTGAGGATAATGTCGGATTTAGTGTGGGAGAGGTACCTTTCCTTCCTTTATAAACTAGTAATTTTTATGATATATGTCGATTTAAATTCTTCACTTTATTCAGCCATACCAAAAATTTTTATCTTCGCATTAGCCCGACATACCTATTTTAACGAAATCCCCAGTCAGGGAAGCCGAAAACGACATAACAAGATCGATACGGTTATGACACTGTAGACTTCCTACTTACGCGATCCGTTTCAATAACCATTATACCGACATCTAGAGTTTTTAGTTCTACAGTAACCCTTAGTAGTTTATACTAGCAGTCATCACCGTCTTGACACAAACCACGTGGAGAATCGATAAATATAAGTGTTTGATGCCTGATCATTAAAATATCCTTCCTATCTCGCTGCTAAAAGAAAAGAAATTTTGTGCACCAAAATATACGGTCACATATAAGAGTTGAAAAAATAACGAAGGAATCCAGTGTAGGTTGGTTCAGAGGTATCTGGTTCTGAACTCGGTAGGGCGCGCTATGGCTCGATCCCCCACAACCTCCAACTTGGATAACATATATAGGGTTGCCACATTCGTGTACCAGACCCCGTGCTAAAAGGATCAAAGTCACTAACCGGTTACTCCACTACGTGCGTGCTAAGACAAAGGGCTTAATGTGATTGTGCTAGAACAAAACCGGGTGAAATAGATACGAGGAACTCTGGGCAGAATTATAACGGAACTGTTGGATAACTCGTTTGAAATGGAAGCCTACGACTAAGCTTATTGCTTGTGTCATTAGCGTATCTTTAGTGTTTCATTCAAGTATTGGCCGAACCGACGAGGATTTCCCGAAATTTCTTTAAAAATCCAAGGTATGTCATGCGTATGCGCTTGACAAAACTTGTCCGACCTTTCAAATGACTATTTGCTTGAGGACAAGCAAAGGTTTAAGTATGGGGGAATTTGATAACGAGAAATCGTACCATATAATTACTATGCTTTTTACCAATTTTATAATACATTAAGTCGTCTAACTCCCGATTATTCTGAGTTTATTTGTCTTTTCACAGGTATAACATTTGTCAACTCAAACCAATGAAAAAGGACTACAAGAAGGAGGCTAGACAATAAACAAAGAGAAAAGAACTAAATCTGCAAAGTTTGGAGATTTTGGAGCAGTGACGACCGTCACACCCCGTGACGACCGTAACGACCCCCAACTTGAAACAACGCTCGTCACACATCACTGACGAGCGTAATGCGCTATTTAAGCGCATTACGACTGTCACCCACCTGTGACGACTGTCACGCGCGTAAAAATGAACGTTGTGAATTGGTGGAGACGTGGGCAACGTGAGGGAAGAAGTGTTCTCCTATTTTCCCTCCACTCAGTAACCATGCACCCTATTTTTCCTCCACTCAAGCCTTTTCTCAAGATTCTTTCAACTGCTATATCCTCTCCTATATATATGTGTGGTAGTGCAAAGGAAACAGGGTCGAAGGAATTCTCCCAGAACAAAATTACTACTTTTGCAATTATTTTTATTTCCTTGTTTTTGAGCATTTTCTACGTACTATACTTTCTACTTCCAGCATTATTTCAAGCATTAGTTTTAGGGTGTTAATTCTTCATTCAAGAATTAACACAATTTATTTACTTCAATCAAGCTGCAAGGAATATTGTAACATTTCAAGATTACCATAGCAACGTTATTTCCAGGTTTTTATTGCAATTACTATTTATTCATTCTTGTATTATGCCAATTATTTTTATGGATTATATTTTGAATTGCATTGTTGTTAAATCTATTATGTCCGGCTAAATTATTCATACCGGTATGTGACTCTTAAGAACCGAAAGAATTCAGTGATGCCTTGGCCAAAAATATTTATAAAACAATTTTTGGTTTCCAATTTCCATGCTTAATTTAACTACCCTTGTCACGAGAGTGAGAGGTTAATTAACACGATTTTGCCACGAGAGTGGGAAATTAATTAAGGCAAGAACCTGCATGCGAGAGCTAGGGTTCGACCCAGATAGTGGTAACGAAACATTAATTTTTAAATACACGAGAGTGTTTTAATAAATTAATTAAACTCAAATTGTTTTCAAAAAGTGTTATTAAATTTAAAGTGCATCCACTAGGTTTAGTAGCATAACTTATTTCATGAACACGAGAGTGTATGCCTCAGGTTTTTAAACAATTAGTTTTTACCGAAATACTTTATAGGCCAAGCGATTAACCGAATTCCCGAAGTCCGACTATCACATACCGGTATAACTATTACTATTATTTTTAATTAAACTGTTTCCCCCCTAAAATCAAATATTCATCGCTTAGTTAAACAAACTGTAGCATTAGATCGTATGCAATTGATCCTCAGTCTCTGTGGGTTCGATAATCATTTAAAACTAGAACGACTAAACTGTATACTTGCAGTTAGTATCCCGATAGACTCATAAAGTCCCGATCAGCTAGATATCCCAATTGCTTGCTTGACATATCAGGAAGTTAATAACATCCTTTACAAGCTTCAAAACGCCCAGAAACACGCGCTACGCCTCCCACGGTTTGACATATTTTTGTAGATCGATTATCACAATTCTTGCATATTTAGAACTTTTAATTGTCATAGTTGTTATTATTATCATGTGTGCAAGTTAACAAATTGGTTGCATTGCATTTTTGAAGCTTACATACGCATCTGCCATTGTTAGGGTTTTATGTTCTTGTTTAGGGGTTTTCAGTACAAATAAAATTAGGCCTTGATTCTGGTACCATGATGCTCGTGAGGATGAGACGAGTTGATTGGTACCCTTACCTTTCATTTATATTGCTTGTATAGGATTTTAGAATGTCACAGGTTTGTAGTTACAACAAAGTGTCTGTAGGTAAAAGTGCCACTCGTCCATTTGAATTTCGCGCCTTGGATTTAGTTTCTTTTTGTTTTTTCTTATATTATGCTTTATTGTTGTTATAATGACAAGTTAACAACGCAGCGCAGCTGGAGAGCAAGCACTGGATTTGAGTATAAGGACTTGGGTTCGATCCCCAAGTCCCAGCATTTTATTTGTATTATTTTCAGTTAGTTGATCCAGCGCGTTGCTCATCATGACGTCCACCATACAACCTCAACATCCATCCTTTGATCCAGCATGCCATCAGATCCAACACCCAGATAGCAAGGGACCACCATACGCCTCAAAGTCATCACTGCATGGGATCAAGCGTGGTCAACCAGGCTTTGGAGTTTTTGGGCCCATAAATTCAACTTCAAACCACCTAGAATTGCTAACACTATCAGGCCCATCTCTTCACTTTTTATTTCTTCTTATTTTTTTAATTCTTTTAATATTTTCCTTAATTATTTTAATTAACAAAATTAATCACTTTTTTTACAAAATCACAAAATCAAGAATTCACAAAAACTAGAATTAGGTTTTTGTTATCAAATTTAATTTAATTTAGTTTAATTTAACTTGGGGAAATTTTAACTTGTTTTTATAATTAAAACCAATTAGAAAAAATTAGGTTTAATTTCTTGATTTAACTCTTTTCTTTTTTTCAAATAAAAAAATACAAAAAATAGGTTGTTTAGAATTAATTAATTAATTTTCAAAAAATTAACATTAATTAGAACTTAGGATTTCCTTTTAATTCAATTATTTCATTATTTTCTCAAATAACAAAACATGACAAAAACATTTTTTTTAATCAATCGCAAATAGGATTAGTTAAAAGGGTCAAAACCCTAATCGCCTCGCATTTAATTCTCCGCACGCTTGTTAATTATTTTGCCAATATTTTTTAACTGCTCAATGGTTTGTAATAGTTAATTTAGGATTTTATTTACTGTTTAAATCCCCGATTTTTGGTTATGTAATTAATCCCCCTCCCTGAAGCCTTGTAATAGCTAGGTTTATTTTCTCGCATTTTTAATTCCTGCAAATATTTAACTGTGTAGATGTATGGCTAATAGGATTGTATGACAAGAATGCATGACAAATTAATACAGTTAGAAAACCCTAATGTGCAAAGATAAATAACTGAAACAAATCACTCGCACATATCACTCTTAGGGTATACTCTCACTTCAGTTGCCTTCGGTAGACGATCATTAAGCATAGGGTATCTTAGTGGTTTCCCTCCTGTCTAAAAAAGATCAAATGTCCTATTCGAATATTGTCTCAGAAATGTCGCCTCGGAAATGTTGCCTCGAATATGATCTTAAGACTCTAGGGTTACTACTAAGGTATCCTAATATTGCTTTAGTGATCATACGTCCCTTTCGAATTGACCCTTTCAACTCCAACGACGGTGCTACCTATTTCTCAATAGTAGGATAGTGTTGTCTAAAGGAAACAAGAATAGAAACGATCTTTTCTCGAGTAGGTAGATGCTAGTAGGTACTTGCTCAAATCAAAACTTTTCACACTTACACATTTCAAACAAATTTCCAAAACAAATTCGTCACACCCTTGAGGACTGATACAAGGGTTATCACGAAGTAAAACATTTTTCAAAGCAAGCACTCACACAAACAATTTTAAAAAGATGAGCAAGTACCTAAGAGCCCATGGAAAACCATGGATAGAAAGGGTGCTAATACCTTCCCTTTCTATAATCTAGCCCCGTACTCAATATCTCGAAAAAGGAATTTTTTCTGTACTTTTTTCCTTTCATTGATTGGATGAAATAAAAGTCGGTGGCGACTCTTGCTTACTGCAACATTTTGAGAATAAAAAACGCAAAATGCAAACCAGCATTAAACAATCGGTTCTGCCACCGTATCACAGAACTGGCAACTCTGCTGGGGACTTATAAGTGGGGTATACCTTAGGATCTAGGTCACTAAAAATTGCTTCTCTTGATTACTTTGTTTGCTTTATTTTTGAGGGTTTTGTTTGGGGTTACTATAGATCCTACACCCGGATCTGGGGAACACCTTTTAGTTAAGTAGCAATAGACTGTGAGGGAACTGTACGACGTAGACCGATACAGTTGAAGCAGTAGCTACATTGGTGTGGCACTTTGGTTGGTACCGGTATCCCTTGTGGTGAAATGAGGAGAATATGGGGCTGCTGCATGGTGTCGTGAAGCATCAACTGACCTTAGAACCTTTAATTGCCCAACTTGGCCATTATAAAGTAGCGAGATAGCCGGCCTCGGTGTAAAGCTGAGAACTGGTTGATACTCGATGCTACACTCATTGAGATCATACTTTCTAAATATTTTGGCTGCAAGAAAAGATTGCGTGAGATGAAACCATGATCGATAAAGGATGGTCGGTGATATTGAGATCCTCTAGAACCCGATTACTTTTCTAGGACAGTTTTGAAACCAACTTAACTTCAAGAGGGTATTACCTTTGACCTCATGCAAGCCTTAAACCTAAGGGCTTTGTATGATTTGACTGTGTTTGCAATACCTGTGTTTGCTATACCTGTGGTTTATCATGACATCATGCATCATAACATGGCATTCATGCTTCATTACACTAACCATTTCAAAGACCAAGGGAATTTATCTTTGTTCTGTTTTGTAGATCATGGCTTCCGTGCGTAGAAATACTATCTGAATCAGCTTTGTGCAGATACCTTCCCAACTTAAAGAGCTAGCATCAAGAGTTTCTGAAACTTCTACTTTCATTAAGATACACGGTCAACTTCTCAACCTGGTTACTCCAAACCATGATGAACAGACGATGAGCATACTTTTTCAGTTCTTCAATCCCAAGCATCACTGCTTCACCTTTCCAGATTATCAGTTGGTACCCACCTTGGAAGAATTCTCTCAGCTATTGGGCATATCCATTCTTGAATAGGTACCCTTCACAGGTATAGAAGAAATTCCTAAGCCAGAAGTCATTGCCTCAACTTTGCATTTGAAACAGGCCGATGTGGTATCCAATTGGGAAACTCGAAGTGGAGTCGAGGGTTTTCTAGTCAAATTTCTGATAGACAAGGCTCAACTATTTTGGGATGATTTGGATTTTTAGGCTTTTGAGGATGTCTTGGCTCTTCTTATTTATGGTTTAGTTCTCTTCCCTAATCCGGACTCCTTCGCATATGTGAATGTTATCAAGATTTTCCTTTCTCGCAACCCTGTGCCTACCTTGCTTGGAGATATTTTACACGCTCTCCATACTCGTACCATGAAGAGAAGAGGGACTCTTATGTGATGCATGTCGTTGCTGTCGAGGTGGTTTATTTATCACCTCCCTAGGTCTGTACTAAAGAACAAAGAAGGTTTGGGTTGGTCGCACAGAATAATGTCACTCGCTCATACGAATATTCTTTGGTGTTCCCGGGCTATGGAAGACATTCCTATTATTGACCGCTGTGGGGAGTACCCTAATGTGCAATTACTCGGTATCAGAGGGGTATAACTTACAATCCTTGTATAGCTTTACGACAATTTGGTCGTGCTCGAAGGGATGGTCCCCATGAGTTACTTACTTAGAGCATTGTATTCAACTATGAGGATGATGTTAAGGAGTATCGCCGGAGGTTCATACAAGCTTGGGGCATGGTAAACAGATCTGACCCCAAAGAGTTGGGACCAAAGACTTCCATTCCTATGGAGCCTTACCTCCAATGGGTACGAGCTCGTGCCCAGAAGCTTATGATGCCTTATGTGGCCGTATTACCAGTGATTGTGGAGCCCACTACTGAAGAAGGCATTCCTTACACGATTCTCTATCCTTACATGCTCACCGATCTTGGGGAGTTATAGAGGTTTTGGATTCAGCTGAAGAATGAGCGGGATACTTACAGGGAACAGTTCCATGATCAAGAGAGGAAGGTTTTAAAGCTCACCAGGCAGCTCCAGGAAGAAAGAGTGCTCAATGATTATATCAGCACAAAGAGAAAGCGTGCATGGGACTTTTGATTTTTCTTTTCTAGTTTAGATTTGTTTTATTTACTTATTTGTAACGCCTTAAAGGCATTTTGAACCTTCAAAGTTAAGCTAATAAAGTTTTTGTTTATTTTGATTTGAAAATTTAAATTTTCCGAAGTCTTTGAAATTATTACATGCACATCCCATTATCATACACATCATTACAGGTACCACTACATGTTTCTCATTTCCTTCGCTGTTTATTTCAGCAGAAATGTCTTCCGATCAAGCCATCAAAGATCTTCAGGCAAAGAATGCCCAGTTCCAACAAATGTTAATAAGTCTGGCTAAGGGGCAGGAGGATTTGAAGACCCTCATTCTGAAGGAGAATAAGAAGAAAAAGAAGAAGGTTGTCGGTATTCTGAATATGGGCAGAAGGTTCAGAGAAAGGTTGAGGCAACAAACTGATTAGACCCCGCAAAGGTAAAAGCCATACAAGAGATGCTGGTCCCGCGCACAGAGAAGGAACTTAGAGGTTTCTTGGGACGTCTGAATTACATCGCCAGGTTCATTTCACATTTGAGTGCTACTTGTAAGCCAATTTCCAAGCTACTGAAGAAAGATCAAGTGGTAAAATGGAATAATGAATGCCATACCGCTTTCGAAAGAATCAAGGAATACCTTCAAGAACCACCAATTCTGATGCCTTCAGTTGAAGGAAGACCTTTGATATTATACTTGACAGTGCTAGACAATTCAATGGGGTGTGTGCTGGGGCAGCATGACGAGTCTGGTCGAAAAGAGCACGCCATTTATTACCTTAGCAAAAAGTTTACCGACTGTGAGACCCGATACTCATTGCTCGAGAAAACTTGTTGCGCTTTGGCATGGGCTGCTCGCCGACTGAGATAGTATATGCTGACTCACACTACCTTGTTGATATCAAATATGGATCCGATCAAGTATATTTTCGAGAAGCCTGCCTTATCTGGAAGAATAGCAATATGGCAGATGATCTTAACCGAGTACGACATCCAATACACAACCCAAAAAGAAATCAAGGGGAGTGTATTGGCGGATCATTTGGCGCATCAGGCCGTGGATGACTACAAATCCATGAATTTCGAGTTCCCGGATGAGAATATCATGTTGGTAACCGACTGTCAAGAACCTGGACCGAATGAAGGACCCGAAGAGGGATCCCGATGGTCTATGTATTTTAATGGAGCCTCGAACACATTGGGTAATGGCATTGGTGCTGTAATTATATCTCCTGAGGGCTGTCATACTCTGTTCACTGCCCGATTATGTGTTAACTACACCAATAATATGGAGGAGTATGAAGCGTGTATCATGGGTCTTCGAGCTGCTATTGACCTGAGGATTAAGTTCTTGAGTGTATTCGAAGATTCCTCTCTAGTGATAAGTCAGATCAAAGGCGAGTGGGATACGAAGCACCCGAATCTTATTCCTTACAAAGAGTATGTACTGGCGTTGCTCTCACACTTTGAGGAAATAACCTTTGAACATTTCCCACGAGAAGATAACCAGTTGGTGGACGCGCAAGCTACCATGTCTTCTATGTTCAAAGTTAGGTGGGACAATGAAGCTCCCCAGATTACCATTGAGAGGTTGGACGAACCCGCACATTGCTGTGACATTGAGACTAAATAGGTAGCAGATAAACCCGGGTTTCACGAGGTAAATAGGTATCTTGAGGCTCAAGAATACCCCGAGGGGGCATTTGTTAATGACAAGAAATTTCTGAGAAGGTTCGCTGCGAAGTTCTTTCTTAGCAATGGGATCCTCTATAAGCATAACCATGATTCAACCTTACTGTGGTGTGTAGACAAGAGCGAGGCAGAAAGGATCATGACAGAGTTACATGAAAGTACCTTCAGAACTCATTCCAGTGGACATACCATGGCAAAGAATATCCTACGGGCAGGATATTACTGGTCTACTATGGAAGCCGATTGTTATCAGCACTCTCGAACCTGTCATAAGTGCCAAGTCTATGCTGATAAGGTGCATGTACCTCCGATTCCCCTAAATGTTTTGACGGCTCCCTGGCCTTTTGCGATGTGGGGTATCGACATGATCGGCGAGATCAGACCTACTGCGTCTAACGGGCATCGTTTCATTCTGGTAGCCATTGATTACTTCACGAAGTGGGTTGAGGCAGCTTCCTTTGCTAAAGTAACCAAGAACGTCATGGCGCGGTTCATCCGACACAATCTGATCTGTCGATATGGTGTCCCAGAGAGGATTATTATTGACAATGGTACAAATCTCAATAACACAATGATCATCGAGCTCTAGAAATAGTTCAAGATTCAGCATCATAACTCTTCTCCCTACCGACCGAAGATGAATGGGTCTGTTGAAGCAGCTAACAAGAACATCAAGAAGATTATACATAAGATGACGGTGACATATAAAGACTGGCACGAGATATTATCATTCGCTCTTCATGGGTACCGTACCTCAGCACAGACGTCGACAGGGGCAACACTCTACTCTTTGGTGTATGGCATGGAGGCAGTCCCACCCATCGAAATCCAGATACCCTCTCTCAGAATTATGAAAGATGCGAGTTTGAATGAAGACGACTGGATCCAAACCTGACTTGATCAGCTGAATCTAATCGATGAAAAAAGACTTACTACTACCTGTCATGGTCAGACGTATTAAAAGCGAATGATCAAAGCTTTTAACAAGAAAGTCAGACGTCAAGAATATCAGGTCGGGGATCTAGTGATCAAATGCATCATACTACCGCAAGGTGATCCCAGGGGAAAATGGACCCCCACGTATGAAGGGCCATTTGTGGTTAAGAACATTTTCTCGGGAGGAGCCATGATTTTAACCACTATGGATGATGACGACCTTCCTCACCCTGTCAATGCAGACATAGTGAAAAGATACTACGCATAATCAAAGACTCGCTAGGTTGACTGGCCTAGGCAAAAATAAGGGATTCCTGGCAAACCAAAAGGGTTCGGGCAAAAGTAAGGGATGAAAATAAAAAAAATTGTACACCCGGCAAGTTGAAAACCTGAAAAGGCGACTTGGGCAAAAAAGGGTATCCCGGTGGACTGAAAACCCGAAAGGGCGGTCCAGGAAAAAATTAGGGATCAACGCGTAACACTATGTCTCATTGGATCATCTCGCGCCCAGACTTTGGTAGCAACTATCAAGCTTGGACAACACAATCAATCTGATCCACCTTCAACCAAGTAGCAAAGTGATGAGACGCTTGAAGATATAAAGGCAATAGCAGAGTTGGAACCCGATGGGATCATTTCACATATCTTTTTTCCTTTCTTTTACACAAATTGTAATTTCTTTCGGCGACGTTCTCTTACTAGGACGTCAGCCTCTTTGTACAAAAACTCCTATTACAGGCCAATTTCAAAATCAATACAAGTCATTTTGCTAAACTTCAATTTGATTCTTTTTCTTTTTCTGTTTTGTTTTGCAAGAACGTCCAATGGTTTATTTTTGATATATGCATTTGAAAATAATGGTTACTCATAAATATTTACACAAGAAACAAAAGACAATTACTCGTAATTCCAGAAATAGGAAAAAAATAAGAAGTTCCAAAACCTTAGTTACTCTGCCCATCAGGTACCGGGATAGAGCCAACTCGAGAACATGAGTAGTGGTACATACACGCCCCATGGAGTAAAAAGTATTCAAAGACAGTTATCTTAGCTTTCCCGAGCAGGACATAACTCTCCCCAGCTGAAGTTCACAATCGCGAGTGAGTCAGTAAGTTTTTCCCCAAGAAAAGTTTATTTCTCTCACAAGCGGAAATTCAATCTCCAACAGAATTCATTATCACCAGCAACAGAAATTCATCCCCAGCGAAATTAGCAGATCTATCAATAGAGTATCTCCTCTCTAACAGAGTTGTTTCCCGTAGAGTTATCCTCAGACAGGGTCTGTTCCGGCAAAATATTCACCAGCCAAATGGATGTGAATGCCCAGTTAGTCATCTTTGTTCACCCCCCCAACAGAAGTAGAGGAACTATGGTTTTTTACAGCCATCAAGAATACCATTTCTCATACTCTCCAAGCAGCAATCAGGGATTTATTTTCCCGGACTCAGATTGTTACGTCAACATTTCATGTTCATACATCATGACATATGCATACATTACATATAACATAATCTCAGTTATTCTGAGAACCTCATCACAATGCATCTCATGCATCACACATAACTGACCCTGTATTTCTTTCAGGAAAGACAGTATTATCAATAATTTCCAGCAAGCCCATGATCGAAACTCGAAGCTAAACAGAGTAATCATCGGTGCGACAAAAGCAACCTTACCCAGGTTCCCTCTGCAGTTTTACCCAAACTCATTTTGAAGTAACCCTACTATCCAGGTTCCTTCTCAAGCCCTACTATCCCGACTTTCATATCGAAGTAGCCCTTCTATCCAGGTTCCTTCTTACAGCCCTACTATCCCGGCTTTCATATCGAAGTAGCCCTACTATCCAAGTTCCTTCCCACAGCCCTACTATCCCGACTTTCATTTCGAAGTAACCTTACTATCCAGGTTCCTTCTCACAGCCCTACTATCCAGGCTTTCATATCGAATTAACCCTACTACCCAGGTTCCTTCTTATAGCCCTACCATCTAGGCTTTCATATCGAAGTAACCCTACTACCCAGGTTCCTTCTCACAGCCCTACTATCCAGGCCTTCATTTTGGAGTAACCCTACTACCCAGGTTCCTTCTCACATCCCTACTATCCAGGCTTTCATGTCGAAGTAATCCTACTACCCAGGTTCCTTCTCACAACCCTACTATCCAGGCTTTCATTTTGAAGTAACCCTACTACCCAGGTTCCTTCTCAAGCCCTACTATCCAGGCATTCATATCGAAGTAACCCTACTATCCAGGTTCCTTCTTGCAGCCCTACTATCCAGGCTTTCATATCGAAGTAACCCTACTATCCAGGTTCCTTCTCAAACCCTACTATCCAGGTTCCTTCTCAAGCCCTACTATCTAGGCTTTCATCTCGAAGTAACCCTACTATCTAGGTTCCTTCTCATAACCTTACTATCCAGGTTCTTCCTCTCTTATCCCCAGACAGCAGTCCACAACACTGTAAGACCGGGACTCGATCAAACCCAACTGATTTCACATTTCCCCAGAAAGTCGCGATGCAGCATATACCCCGAGCAGATACGCAGTTCACTTCCGCTTCCCCAAACTGGAGTTATTCCCCAGTAGAGTAACGGATAACTGAAGCTCCTAAAACTCTATTTCTCTCAAGACAGAGACCAGCATTCCCTAGCGAAATCCTCCTCGACAACAGGTATATGGGTTCTCGCAAAGGAATCTCTTATGCGATCGACACCTCTTCGGATGGCATCTTTAAGCCCATCCCCGACAATCTTCAATCCATAAATTCCAAATGGCATATGTAAGCCCATTCCGGATATCACAAATCAAGTGCCACTTCATGCGAGTGCAAATTTCTGGGCACTCTAGTGTTCAATCATCTTCCACCTCCAGATCACGAAAGGCAGACGAGCCAATCTACATCTTCAGGTTTAAGAAGATTGAACAGGGGCAGCTGTTGTACCCCAAAATTTACCCTCTCATATTTCTCAATACATGGCAAGTGAGGTCCCCAAATTGCTCAAGGAAGTTCAAGAGTTGACCAGACAAACTCTCTCCTAAGGCAGTATGCCTCAAATTAGGGTTTTCATCTTCATCAAGATGTGTGAACCACAAAGGAATAAAATGCTTACCATTGTCCTAATATGTTCTCAATATCATCCATATCAAGTTTCAAGCCTTGCAGAAGAAGTTTGCTCAGTCAACTGTTCAAATGCCTGAAAATCAACTATACTAGGTCAAAAGTCAACTAGGGCCAACATATAGTCAAACTTCAAGATTTTTGGTCAACATCCTCATTTTTAAGTATTATTAATCATTTGATCAAGGTTTGATCATGATTCCTCAAGGATTACTCACAATTCATCAAAACCCAAAAGTTGCTAAATTAGGGTTTTGAAGGAAAAGTCACTCAACTTTGACCAAGAATAACTTTCTCACACTATATCAGAAATGAACCATCCAAAGCTCATTTTTAAGAGGATGCAATTTCCTACAATTCATCTTCAGCTCCGAAGTTCAGAATATGAACTCACAAAAAGATATGAATTTTGACATTATTTGTCCTTTTGAAAAGTCAACAAAAACACATTTTGGGTCAAAGCTTCATACATGAACATGGAAGACTCAATTGAGATGAGACCAAAAGGGTTGCTTATAGGACATCCTAATATTTCTAAAAATCTAAGAACACCTCTCTAGGGTAAAAATTGGGAGAGTTATGCATTGGCCAAGTTGACCATTTTTGCCAAATTGCCAAAAGTCAAATGTGCTCAAATTTGTATTTTTTGCTAAATGGGCCCAAATTTTTATGCTTGCACCTTAATTATAACGTGGTCCACGACCGAAATGTTCACTCACTCATTATGTGCTTCATTTTTCAATTTATTTTTATTTTTTATTAATTAAAAGTGCATTAAATCAAATAGATGATGAAAATTATCAAAGATATGATTTGATTTGTTTTTTTGACTATTTGACAATCAAGATATGCTGAGTAAACAAGATCAATGCGAGTTAAGACCAATTGGTACAAGAAAGGCATGATTTGGCTCAAAATAGGAACATATCATACAACTTGAAAATCAAATCAAATCTTGGATAAATGCAAAGATTCGTTCCAAGTTTGTTAACCTAATTCTTTCTAGGTTATATAATGAAGCTTGCCATATCAAAAAACAAGGGTTAGAGGTCGTGAGAAGTGCAGAATAAAACAGAAAAATTCAAAGAAAAGTGGGAGACGAATCTTCTTCCACACGCCAATTCAAGGTGTGCTAGCCATCCCAATCGCTTTCTTAACATCTTAGGAAGCTAACAACATCCTTTGCAAGCTTCAAAACGCCCAGAAACGCGCGCTACGCCTCCCACAGTTTGACATATTTTTGCAGTTCGATTATCACAATTCTTGCATATTTAGCACTTTTAATTGTCATAGTTGTGATTATTATCATGTGTGCAAGCTAACAGATTGGTTTAATTGCATTTTTGAAGCTTACATACGCATCTGCCATTGTTAGGGTTTTATGTTCTTGTTTAGGGGTTTTCAGTACAAGTAAAATTAGGCCTTGATTCTGGTACCATGATGCTCGTGAGGATGAGACAAGTTGATTGGTACCCTTACCTTTAATTTATATTGCTTGTATAGGATTTTGGAATATCACAGGTTTGTAGTTACAGTAAAGTGTCTGTAGGTAAAAGTGCCAGAGTCTAAAACGACGGAGAGAGGAAGAAGGCGCTGGCGTGTCAAGCAGCCACTCGTCCATTTGAATTTCGTGCCTTGGATTTAGTTTCTTTTTGTTTTTTTCCTTATATTATGCTTTATTGTTGTTATAATGACAAGTTAACAACACAGCGCAACTGACAAGCAAGAACTGGATTTGAGTATAAGGACCTGGGTTCGATCCCCAGGTCCCAGCATTTTATTTGTATTATTTTAAGTTAGTTGATCCAGCGCGTTGCTCATCATGATGTCCACCATACAACCTCAACATCCATCCTTTGATCCAGCATGCCATCAGATCCAACGCCCAGATAGCAAGGGACCACCATACGCCTCAAAGTCAACACTGGATGGGATCAAGCGTGGTCAACCATGCTTTGGAGTTTTTGGGCTCAGAAATTCAACTTCAAACCCCCCAGAATTGCTAACACTATCAAGCCCATCTCTTCACTTTTTATTTCTTCTTATTTTTTAAATTCTTTTAATATTTTCCTTAATTATTTTAATTAACAAAATTAATCACTTTTTTTTACAAAATCACAAAATCAAGAATTCACAAAAATTAGAATTAGGTTTTTGTTATCAAATTTAAATTAATTTAGTTTAATTTAACTTGGGAAAATTTTAACTTGTTTTTATAATTAAAACCAATTATAAAAAATTAGGTTTAATTTCTTGATTTAATTCTTTTTTTTTTCAAATAAAAAAATACAAAAAATAGGTTGTTTAGAATTAATTAATTTATTTTCAAAAAATTAACATTAATTAGAACTTAGGATTTTATTTTAATTCAATTATTTCATTATTTTCTCAAATAACAATACATGACAAAAACATTTTTTTTAATCAATCGCAAATAGGATTAGTTAAAAGGGTCAAAACCCAAATCGCCTCACATTTAATTCGCCGCACGCTTGTTAATTATTTTGCCAATATTCTGTAACTGCTCATTGGTTTGTAATAGTTAATTTAGGGTTTTATTTACTGTTTAAATCCCTGATTTTTGGTTATGTAATTAATCCCCCTCCCCGAAGCCTTGTAATAACTAGGTTTATTTTCTCGCATTTTTAATTCCTGCAAATATTTAACTGTGTAGATGTATGGCTAATAGGATTGTATGGCAAGAATGCATGACAAATTAATACAATTAGAAAACCCTAATGTGCAAAGATAAATAACTAAAACAAATCACTCGCACATATCACTCTTAGGGTATACTCTCACTTTGTTTGCCTTCGGCAAACGATCATTAAGCATAGGGTGTCTTAGTGGTTTCCCTCCTGTCTAAAAAAGATCAAATGTCCCATTCGAATGTTGCCTCGGAAATGTCGCCTCGGAAATGTTGCCTCGAATATGATCTTAAGACTCTAGGGTTACTACTAAGTTATCCTAATATTGCTTTAGTGATCGTACGTCCCTTTCGAGTTGACCCTTACAACTCCAACATCAGTGCTACATATTTCTCAATAGTAGGATAGTGCTGTCCAAAGGAAACAAGAATAGAAACGATCTTTTCTCGAGTAGGTAGATGCTAGTAGGTACTTGCTCAAATCAAAACTTTTCACAGTTACACATTTCAAACAAATTTCTAAAATAAATTCGTCACAACCTTGAGGACTGATATAAGGGTTATCACGAAGTAAAACATTTTTCAAAGCAAGCACACACACAAGAAATTTTAAAAAGATGAGCAAGTGCCTAAGAGCCCATGGAAAACCATGGATAGAAAGGGTGCTAACACCTTCCCTTTCTATAATCTACCCCCCGTACTCAATATCTCGAAAAAGGATTTTTTCTGTACTTTTTTCCTTTCCATGATTGGATGAAATAAAAGTCGATGGCGACTCTTGCTTACCGCAACATTTTGAGAATAAAAAACGCAAAATGCAAACCAACATTAAACAGTCGGTTCTGCCACCGTATCACACAGTCACTTCAGACTTATTGTTCGAGTACTATTTATATTATGGAAACACTACCGACGTACGCCCCAGATGGTACTCATATCACTGGAAATGGAATATTCAGTCGAGTGTTATGGGCTTTTCAACCTTGCATCACAGGGTTTGCGTCATGCAAACCTATTATTCAAATTGACGGGACTTGGTTGTATGGGAAATACAAAGGCACGCTACTGATGGAAGTTGCACAAGACGCAACAACAACATTTTCTCAATTGCCTTTTCTCTAGTCGAGGGAGAGACTGGTGGTGCTTGGAGTTTCTTTCTCAGGAATCTCCAGACATACGTGGCTCCTCAACCAGATCTCTGTTTGATCTCTAAAAGATATGCATCTATTGAGAGTGCATACAATAATCTTGCAAACGGTTGGCATGACCCTCCTTTTACGCATGTCTACTACATTAGACATATCCTACAAAATTTCACGAGGGAGATCAAAGACAAGGCTCTTAGGAAAGGAATTATGAACGCAGGGTATGCATTAACACAGCCTATGTTCAAACATTATCGCAACGAGATCAGATTTTTAAATTTGGATGCATGTAGGTGGATCAATAATATTCTGGTGGAGAAATGGACAAGGTCATACGACAATGGACAAAGATGGGGCCACATGACAATAAATCTTATTAAATCCATGAACAGTGTATTCAAAGGCATACGAAACCTCCTAGTAACTTCTTTGGGTAAATCAACATATTTTAGGATGGCTTCATTGTTTGCTAAAAGAGGTGAAATGTGGAATGTTGTCTTGCAATCGGGACAACTATGGAGTGAAAGCTGCATGAAGTATATTAAGGAAGAAATTGCCAAAGCCAACACCCATTTAGTTATAAGGTTCAACTAACACAACCACAACTTCATTGTCAAAGAGACAATCGACCACAACGAGGGACTTCCAAGATAAGAGTATAGGGTAATACTACAATCTCATTAGTGCGATTGTGGCAAGTTTCAAGCCTTTCGTATGCCTTGCTCTCATGTCATTGCGATATGTGCATATACTCATCAAGACGCATTACAACTTCTATCTCCCATTTACAAGTCTGAAACCTTGCTCAACGTATACAATAACAACTTCCCATTGGCAGCGAAACCTGATATTGGCCTGCATACGACGGCGAAATAGTATGGCACAACGATCAAATGCGATGGAATAAAAAGATTCGTCCCAAAAGCAAGCTTATCACAACTGAAATGACTCCCTTGAAAAGCTAGAAAGAAAGTGTGGTTTATGTCGTCAAGTCGGACACAATCGAAAATATTGTCCCACTCGGGCTATTAGCTCAACAACATAAAAATTGTATGCAAACCATCTTTACTTTTTTAAGTTCTAAACATTATGGTTTTTCATTAAGAGCATTTATTAGAAAAAACCTTACACAAACAATAAATAAAAACAGGATAAAACATCTAAGAAATTACAACCGTCAAAACAATTTCATCTGACCCATGCATCATCGACATTATGTCTCCATCTGTTTTGACTTCCTCCAACCAAAAATTAGGTCTTCCAGTTGCAACTGAGGTGGTTGTTCTTCTTCACTGGATCCTTCTAATCTGTTCCCCATCCTCAATGTCTCCCTCTATCCATCGCATCGACTCTCTCTTCAGACGCTCCATGAAGTGAATGTGCCAAAATTTCATTTTCATCGGAGGTTTGGTGGCCTGGAAAATCACGTATCCATCTCTGGTGAAAATCATGGGAGATGTCATGATGCAAATAATAGAGATAAAAATAAGAAGACAGTGCGAGAAAGTGTGAAGAATGATGAAGAATCGGGTCATTTATTTAAAGAAATATGCATTGTTCTAGGCGCCAAGTGAGATGGCGCCTCCTCTCACATTTAAAGTGCATGTGCCATCTCACTTGGCTAAAAGTGAGAGCATGTGCCAAGTGAGATGGTTCCTAGGGCATAATGGTAGTTGCATGCGCCAACTGGGTTGGCTCCTCCTTTGTGGGGTTTTCTGAAACATTGTTATTTGCATAATTTTCTCCGAAATATGGTTATTTGTGTATTTTTTTCAAAACCTGGTTATTGCAAAAAAAATTCAATTCTTAATTTAATATAAAAAAATAAAATTACACAAATTCAAATTTGAAAGCAAAATAAAAAAAATTAATTCTACAGATCAAAATTATCTTTGTTTCCGTCATCCTCCGGCTCTTCACCACGAACATTTTGATTTCCACCAAACCCTTACATAAATTGTCTCATTTTCTGCTCCATATCAGCTTGCCTCTTTGCCATAACCTCTATTTGTAGTTGTTGCTCTTGCCTCATTGTCTAAATTTGAACCTCCATTTGGACTTTCATTGCCGCGTCATGTTACGCTGACTCGCGTCTCGTCTCATTTAACGCCAACCGTCTTACTGTTTCAAGTTGTTCTGGTGTCAAAGTTGGTTGAGGTGACCCTCCTTTCCCATCTCTAACTCTTTGAAATAAAGTTCTATCCCCACTTCTCAAGGTGCCCTCCAAATTTCCACCACCAAAAAAATAACCGTTAAGGCCTTTTTTGCCAATGACTTGATCCCAAATATAAAAATCCACATATGGATAAAGCGGCTCTCTCTCTCCCGGAGTATATTAAGGATTTCAGAAAATTTGCGAGCAATGTCTGATAATTCTTCTACACATTAAATAAAAAATTAAGTTAAATATATATTAAATTAAGTTAAATTAAATTAAATTTATTTAAATTAAATTAAATTAAATTAAAAAAGTTGTCACATGATTTTCACGTCGCGACTTCTCAATTGCCACATAATTTTCACGTCACAACTTCTCAGTTGCCACGTAAAAATCATGACACAAAATTGTCATTAAATAAAAAAATATAAACAACGTAAATTAAATTACTTAAGAAAGCTTTTAGAGTACGTTCATCAACAAAATTCTTGGTTTTCTCAGTCAGAGTCTTTTTAACCAACTCAATCAGCAATGGAGGTCTCTCCAAAGTCTTGGTCTAAATAATAAAATTAACTTTAATTAATAAAATATATTATGAATCAAAATATAACTTAAAAAGTGGTAATATTTACCATCCGTCGAACATGCTCTGCAGTACTTATACTTCCAACTGCATTAACACAACCCCCATTTTTAGATGTCCTCATCTTCTTAAAATTTTCAGATTTAGCCCGAAATTCGGGTGACTCTCAATATTTAAGAAGTTCCTCAAAAACCTCTTTGTCTATCCAATTGGGACGGATACCCTGGAGTTCTCAACGTTCTCTAACACAACACATTATATTAGAAAGTCGTCTTGAGGTTCTGCCATAATAATTTTTTTAATCAGCTTCTCGTTCAATGGGTTCCACACACATTTTTCCTGCAATATTGTATGCATTAGAATTAATAGTTAGATAACCATAATGAAAAATTAATTTAAATAACAATAACTAAAAAATAAATTAATTATACCTTAAATTTGTTAAACCAAACTTTTTTATTTTTGACGTCTTTGAAGGTCTTTTAAAATTATTTATACATCTGCTGAATCATGTAATTTATAACCTTGGCACCAGTCCGACTCGGCGAGAAACTAAACAACAATAATTTGAATTAACAATATTAAATATAAATATATATTAAAAATGAAAATGTATTCTTAAATAAAATATTATAAATAAGAAACTTACGAGCTTCCTTCGGGTCAAATCTAAAATCTCTCGTCAATAACATGAATCCCACTCGGATCATTATTCCCTTGAAGATCATTTCCTTCCAACACATCATCATCCTTATCCATATCATCATTATCATCATCATCATCCGACTACATATGATCATCCTCACGTGCAAGTACATGTGTGGGATGCAGGGTGCGGGATCCTCCAGTCTGCGTGGGATGTGGGATGCTGGATCCTCCAGTTAGCTAGAAGGATAAGGACATCTATATGGGATGTGGGGTGTTGGATCCTCTAGTCTGCTGGAATGATAAGGGCATCTGTGTGAGATATGAGGTGCTAAATCCTCCAGTCTGCTGGAAGGATGAAGGCACCTATGTGGGATATGGAAAACTGGGTCCTCCAATATGCTGGAAGGATGAGGGCATCTGGGTCTGAGGAAAAAGAAAACCAGGTGGCCTAACAAAAGATGGTACCCCATACAGGATAATAAAATACGAACTCCCAGATGAGAATGGCATATTCTGAGAGGAGAGTAATGGCATAAAAGGTTGAGTACTGGCCATGGACATAAGATTGACCGACTCTGCGGGGGAGGGCACATGGCTGACTGAGGTGCCTCACATGTTACTAACCTTGGGCGTTGGGACTTCATTCTACTATCCTTACTCTTATCAATTCGAGGTGGCATTTTACATATTTATATATAATACACAGTTAATATATATATATATATATATATATATATATATATATATATATATATATATATATATATATATATATATATATATATATATATATATATATATATATATATATATATATTCATCAACAAAAATAATAAATTTAAAAAATACATTCTCATCAATACATAGATGATTCATCAATACATATTCATTAACATATTCAATAAATAGTTCATTATTCTAAATCTTCATGCTCGTCATCCATATCACTCTCATCATATGATGTGATATTATCCTGGGATCCAAACTTTTCATCATGCTCTTCATCAACATTATTATTAACCATCAATATAGACGTGTTGTACCCCAATTTTTGCCCCTAAGATTCCTCTATCATTTCATATCAACTCAATCATATCAAGATCACACTAGGGTTTGGCTCTTCTATCTACCTCTAGGTTTTCTCATGAGGAATCACCAAGCATCTTGAGTTATATATTATGATCATCTATGTTTTTCATTAATTTACTTTTAAATAACAAGTACAATGAATGTTTGCTCTAATTGATGATATTATAGGTAAGGGCACAACACATTTCATCAATTTGATTTGTAGGTTCATGAGTTTATTTTCATGCCTTCTTCAACAAAACTTGATGGAGATTCAAGCTTAATCATTGAAGATACTCTGAATTAATATCATTACAAGGTCTACTATGATTTATCATGCCTCAATTTTTCAAATAAAATCAAAAGATGCAAGAGTTGATTTAGGAAGTTTGACCTAATTGGACAAGTTCTTGATTTCTTGGTCACAAGTGCATAAACCTCTCAATTCTTAATATTTGGAGGTGGTTTTTGTTGCTATGGGTTCTTATTTTCATCCAGAACAACTTCTTTTCACTTGGAAAGAGTTATTGTGCAAGGAATATTGTCAAAATTGAAAGGGTTTTCAAAGTCGTTTTGGTGCTCTAGGAGCTAGGGTTTTGAACTTCTAAGGGCTATATCTTTCTCATCTTTTATTATTTTAGAGTGATTCTAAATACATGCTTCTCTTTAAAGAGTTATCAACCAATCACTTCAAAAGTTTCAAGAAAACATTATGTGTAAGATGCTTAATGATGAAGAAAGATTACAAGTCCCCTAGATAGGCCATCAAATTCCCTTGTGTGACTTCAAAAAGTCATAACTTGATCAATTTTTATATCCTTAAGCCTATTCTATTTCCATAATGATCTTAAGGATGTAAACTTCAACTCTTATTTTATTTTCAAAGCTTGAAAATGGATGAAAGATGCCCTGAGAATGCAAAAGGTTATAGGTCATTTCATGGATTTTCACCAACTTCATAAAGTCATAACTTTCTCAATTCTTAGAGTTTTTAAGTGGTTCTAATCTCAAAATGTCATCTAAGAGATATAATTCATTCCATGTTTTTTGGTCAAAAGCTAATTTTGGATGGAAGGCCATGTTTGGATGCAAATAGGTCACTTTAGAAGAAAAACTTAGAATTTTTTAAGTACAAAAAGTCAACATCTTTTTCTCAACTTTGACTCATCACAACTCTTAGCTCAAGTATCCATTTGATACCATTCTTTGCACATTATAAAATTTGTGACCTTATCTTTCAATTTCTTCAAGAATCATGCCCTAAGACTCCTTGAGTTATGAATTCCATTGATTCAAAGTTGATACCTTGAAACTGACTTTTTCCTGCAAGTCAGAATTTGAAATGCACAATTCAGCTTCTAATCACTAAATTTTGTGCGTTTTTACTTCTAATCATGTTTAATAATGTTCCAGAAGTGATTAGCACCTTGAAACGTAAGTTTTGGTTGAGTTTTGAATAAAATACGAGTCACACTTTTCATACTTGCAACTTCACACGATTTCCCTCCAAACTTTATCATTCCACACGCTTGAGCATCCCATTTGCTTCCCTATAAATAGAGGGACATATTGCATTAATTTCCTCAAGCTTTGATAGAAAATTGACCCCTTTTTAGATCCCACACGAAATTTGAATTTGAATTTCTGATTTCTTGCTTTCTCACTCCAAAACACCAAAAGCTCTATTCAGTTAGCTTCATTGAACTTCTCTGAAGCTAACCACACTCTCACCTTCAAGAATTGTAACCTATACTGATATACAAAAGTCCAGTTTCAGAGCCACCTTGTGCTACTTCTATCAGGTATATTTCTTGGTCAAATCGATCCAAATAAAAGACTAATCTACTCTTTGCATCCTTCTGATTCTCATGATTTTTATAATTTGTGATTTCATTGAGATTTGAGTGAGATATTCCAGAATTTCGTGCTCGCTATTATTTCTGCATTTTCTTAATTTAAGCCTTGCTCAGTTTATAAAAATTTGGCGTGATGGTACCGCTAGATTCGACTTGAAGAGACTAATCTAATGGTATCAGTCTGGTCCTCTAATTTTACAATTTGAGGAATCCCAATCTAGGGCGTCTGGAGGTTGAAGACGACCTACATGTCGTGCTTCAACCAATGAAAGGGTGACATGTGATTTTTTGAATTCAATCCAATGTGTTTGCTTTATCATACACGCGCTTTGAGAGCCCTTGTATCTGATTACTTTCATTAGTCAGACTCCATCTAATGCGCCAGAAATTTAGTTGTTTTTAATATTTAAAAGGTGATCCGGTGCAATTTCTAAAGTTAACCGTGATATGCACACCGTGCTTTATCCTTTGGATCTAATTACTAGCGCGTTTTGACTCTCATCCAATGGTCCACATTTTTTGGTTTGTTATTTTATTTTCTGATGTTTTTATTTTAATTGACTTAAACTTTAAAAAATCATAAAAAATTCATTTCAGACTCAAAAATATTTTCAAATATTCTCTTTCTGATTTTTATTTTTTTATGATTTTATTTTCAAATTTGATATTTTTTTTATAATTTTTCCTTTATTTTGACTTGTTTCTAATTATTTAAAAATACTTTTAGATATTTTTAAATTCTGAAATTTTTAATAAAAATAATTTTACTCATTTCTGACTTTCTAAATTTTTTATAGAATTTTATCTTAACTTCTACTATTTTTTATCCTTTTCTTCACTTATTCGAGTGATTTTAATTGGTTTAAAAATACTTTCCGGTTTTAAAAAATCACCAAAAATCATAAAAATATTTGAGGTCAGCTCTTATTTTTTCATGGTCTTTTTAAATTTTTATTTGATACTTTGAACATAGTTTATTATTTTACCTTTTATTTTCATTTTAAAAATCAATTTAAAAATCATTTTTCCTTTTTACTTTATTCATTAAATGCAATTTATTTTTTTAATATAATTTGGCTATGTGATTGTTGACATAAACTTAATTAACATCATTGAATCTTGAGTGTTGTGTTTAACTCCACTAAAATGGATGGATGATTTTAATGATAGTTTAATTAAAATATTTAATTCATCTCATCCCTTCCCTCTTCATCCCATCCTCTTCTCTTTGTGTTACATGTTATTAGAGGATGATCTACATATCACCACTCCAAATATATGGCACATATATTGCTATTGACCGGTCTCAAAATAGGTGTGACTTCTATATAAGTCCACTTACGATTGCTTAACATAGCGCTAAATTTTGTCTCGATTCGAGAAATAATCATTTGTAGTCCAAACCTATGTTTGCAAGCCCAAGCATATTTAATTTGAAACCTTTGATTCAATAACCTTGAGGTCCATTGTTAGAAGGCTTTAGTCTTATCAATCCTCTATTGAATCTTCATAAATTTTAAAACTAAGTGAATCCTTTAAACATCGTTGAACATTTATTGTTGCCTTGAGATTTTGAAATGAATGATATACTTTACAAAAAGCAATTGAAACTTGTTGTTGAGAGGCTTTGATTTTATCAATCTTCTAATGAGTTTTCAAATGCAAGTTTTAGGATGGTCATTCAACTAACCTCTAATTTCTAACAATTGATTTTATTTTATGCTTTTACATTATGCTTTTTACTTTAAGCACATTTATTATAGCATTTTCATTTCATGCTATTTTCATCTTTGCTCACTTGAGCATTTATCTTTATGTCATTTTTATTTTTGTTTACTTGACCTTTATATTTATTTTTGAAGATACATAATAATCAACTTGAACCATAAAAAGATTTTAAGGTTACTTGGACTATTTGGTTACTATCCTTGGCATGATAGAGTTATGGACTTCTTGGACTTAGGATTAGAGACCTTGACTACCTTGAGACCTCGTGACTTCTACTATTATTTTGTATGGAGTTCTTGGGGTTTGCCCCGAGACATTGGGTTATTTCTTTCTTTGTGTGCAAGATATTCTAATTATGTGCTTTGTCTATGATTGGGAATTCATCTGTATACAGTTGTTACTCTGCTCAATTTTTGTGAAGACTTAATGCATTTGAAGTTTGGTATTCTTAAGAGGTTTAATATCTCTTCTTGTTTGGTTTCAATCCAAAGGATGAGAATTATACATTGACTCATAATGTCAAGTGTTGGCTTCTTGTTGGTTAGACGGTTCTTTTTCCTAACTTTTATCTTATGATTTAGGATAGTCCCTTCATCTCCTCCCACCTTCTTTAATTTCAAAAATCTTCTCCCTCCTTTTCAAAACTATTCTTGTTTTTTAAAATTTAATCGCTTTCATAATAAACTTGGACTTAGGTCCATGCATTTTCAAAAATATTTTCTTAATCAAACTTTGAACAACTTAATAATACTTTGACATTTTTTGTGAGAATACTAAAAGTCAATCAATCTCATTCAAACCATCTTTGCCACTTTGGCTTTTTGCTTTAAAATTTTCTCAAAAGATTAGACTCTTATCAATACTTGTAGTGATGCGAACTACTATAATTCTATGATATTTAGTGAAGTGAGATAATTTCTACTCGGGTGTTGAGTGGAGCTTTGTTGATTTTAAAATTCAAGCTATATCCTCCACTTTGAGATAACACAAATTCTCCTTTCTTATAATCAAGGGTAGTAAGTATGTTCTTTCACTCGGATAAGATGATGATGTTTCCTCTCTTAAAGTAAACTAACACACTTGTGTTTTAAATTTTTTAAAGGTGAACTACGAGTACCCTGATCCCCTATTACACGGAAGCTGGTACGTAGGCACTAAAGATTCGCAACCGCGGCGGATGCAAAAATTGTAAAAAAATACATTTTTTTCTTATCTTCACAATCTATTTTTATACAAATTTTATAACAAAAATATATAAATTTTCAAAAAGGTTCCTGCGGAGTACCTTAGATGTTTAGGGTACTAATACCTTCCCTGTGCATAACCAACTCCCGAACTTAGATTCTCTCCCCTTCTTTTGGGTTATTCGCTCTTTTACCATTCCTTTGGAAACAATAAAGTGCGGTGGTGATTTTTATTTGATTTGTGCGAGTTAAGTCAATCCAATGGCGTTTTCTCAACATTTCTACCGCTACAGAAAAAATGGCGACTTCACTGGGGACAGATCCACCAATTGTTGGTCCATCCCTAAGTGGGTTGAGTCTATCTTTGTTTATCTGTGTATGTGCTATTATTTGTTGTATATTATGTGTCGTATCTATGTTTGTTTGGATTTTCCTGGTTTTCAGGGTGCTTGGTAGTTTCTCATAAGTCCTCTACCCAGACTTGGGAAAACTTAAGATAGGACGGGCGGTATAATCATGATAACTTTGAGGGAGTAATCCAAAAAAAAAGGAGGCATGAGATCCCCCACTCAGTGGAGGCCCCTTTGACTGTAGTGTCATTTAACTAGTAATCGGGAAGACGTGCTGCTTTCGACCTGGGAGCCTGCTGAAACTGAGGACCCTAGAACCTTTAACCCATCTTGGCCTTTTAGGTGTAGCGCGTAAACTATGACGGAGTAATCCGGAAATGGTTGTCATGCGATACTAGACTCAGATGAGTTTTTCTTGAGAATATTACTAATTTTCGAGTCAATCGAGACATTGGTAATATCCGAAGGAAGGATATAGACTCTGGGAATCTCTTAGAACCTTGTTCGGTAGGTGATAAACTGTTAGACCATACCTTATGGGTAGTACCTTTGACTTCATGCTCGTGACATCAAACCTATGAACCCCCTATGTTTGTGATCTTGTGTGTGATTATTGCATCATGCATTCATGCACCCATGAGCATCCTTTAAAACATTTTGGTTCAAGGGACTTAAAGTTGACTTTCTGTGAATATCTCAGGTACTTTTGACCATGTATTCTGGAGAAAGAATGACTCGGAAGTATAATTTCAAGAATCCCAAGATAGATGATTTGATGAGTCTAATTCCCGAGATTGAGAGTTCTACAGATTTTAGAAAGAAGTATGGATCCATTGTGTCTCTCATGAAGCTCGGGATGAAGGAGGGTATTATCTCGACTTTGGTCCAGTTCTATGATCTGATGTATCAATGTTTCACTTTCCCTGATTATCAGTTGATTCCTACATTAGAGGAGTATTCTTATCTACTGGGTTTACCAATTATCGATCATGTTCCTTTCATCGGTTTGGAGGGGGAGCCAAAATATCATGAGATTGTTGTTATGGTTCATTTGGGAAAGTCCGAGATTGAGGCCCACATGACTACCAAAGGAGGAATTAGTGGATTACCCGCTCATTTTTTATTGGAGAAAGCTCGTTACTTTTCTAGGATGAAGAGTACTGTTTCTTTTGAGGCAATCTTTGCTCTGCTTGCTTATGGGTTGTTCTTACTTTCGAACATCGACAACTTTGTGGATATTAATGCCACCGGGATCTTTTTGACAGGGAATCCAGTTCGTACATTATTAGGAGATGCTTATTACGCTATTCATCTTCGGGATTCTTATCATGGAGGGATGATCATTTGCTGCACGCCTTTGTTGTATCAGTGGTTTATTTCTCACTTACCTTGGTCCGATGCTTTCTGGAATGTCAAGAAGATACCTCATTGGGTTCCAAAGATTATGGCCCTCACTCATTCAGATATTTTTTGGTATCATCAGGCTTACCAAGACGTACAGATTATCGATAGTTGTGGTAGTTTCCCTAATGCACCTTTTCTAGGTACAAAGGGAGGAATTAACTACAATCCCGTTCTTGCACGATGATAACTTGGATATCCGATGAGAGATAATCCAAATAGTATTTGTCTGAGTGGTTTATTTCTCAAAGAGAGAGAGGATCATAAGAAATCTAAAGAGGAGATTGCAAAGGCTTGGTGCTATATTCACAGGAAGAGTAGAAAGGACTTGGGACCTAGAGGAGCTATTCCTTTGGAGCCTTATATCTGGTGGGTACAAGCAAGGGAAATCCAGTTGAAGATGCCATATTCCTGTGAAGCACCTATGTCTGATATGTTTGTGAAGACCACTCCTCCCCTTTTAGATGACGTGGAAGAGCTTCAGCTTGCCCTAGTCAGGATGCAACAAGAGAAGGAGGCTTTGAAGAATAAGTGTCAGACTTTAGAGATGTTCTACCGAGCAGACTTGAAGGAGAAGGATGACTTGATCGAGATTCTTGAGAGTCATAATGTAGAGATGATGTATAGGCAAGAGGATTTATTTTCCTCTGCAGCTCAGTTAGGATTTAGTCATTCACTTCTAGAATCCAGTAATTAGAAAGTAGTTGCCGACATGTATGAAGAAGAGAACAAGCAGTTGAAGGCTCAAATTGCAAGACTTATGGGAAATCTTCAATGTATGGAGTGATCTTCATCAGCTTTGCTTTCTTAGGATTTTAGATTCTATCTTCTTTTGTACTTGGGATTGTTGAAACTTATACTAAAAATTGTAATCCATTTTGAAGTTATTATAATAAGATTTTCAGTATTTCAAAAATGTGTTAGTACTTTAGTATTTGCAAATTATCTATAATTCTTTGAGTCCCTTGAAGTAGTAATAATAATAATAATAATAATAATAAAGTAAATCATGTGCATTGCATATCATGCATCATCTTGTACATATTTCTTGCATTCTTGTTCATTCCCAGGTGTCTTACTGAATTTCTCTACTTCGTTCAGCAAGCTGTCTCACCGATACAATACTCGAGCTAATTCTAGGAAGAAAATGGAGAATATTGAATAAGAGAATCGTGAGCTGCATGAAGAAGATCATGCTTTGAAGGTTGGTATGGTTAATCTGACTGCTTTGATGGAATCACTGGTGTCTGCTCAGAATCAGCCACCACTTGCGCAACCTCAACAAACAACAAATGCTTCTGAAGGTTCACCAGTTCCCGTTTCTCTTACCCTAATTACTGCTTCTCAAAACTGTATGCCTCAAGGCTACCCGTGGGGAATGCCTAAAAAATTCATGACATAAGGTTTTGATCTTGACACTCAAGTTGCTCCAATTGTGCAAGCTGCTGCTACTCTCACACCTCCTGTGGTACATATTACTCCTGCTGCTATAAATGAGATCCACTATACTGCACCTCCTTCGGTGAATGCTATGCCATTTGTTAATGATGAAATTTATTGTCTTGTTCCTCCACCAAGTGAAAGTGTGGGTTTCTATGACCGATTGGATGACTTTCAAGACCAGTTCAGTGAGACACAGATGGAAATGAAGGCCCTTCGAGGAAAAGAATTGTTTGGACAAAACGTTAGTGAGCTCTACCTGGTTCCTAATGTAAAGGTGACAACCAAGTTTAAAGTACCAAAATTTGAGAGCTACAAGGGAAACTCTTGTCCTCGTGACCACCTTGTGATGTATATCAGGAAGATGTCTACCCATACTGATGATCATCATTTGCTCATTCATTTCTTCAAAGATAGTTTAACTGGTGCTGCTCTGAAATGGTATATGAGTCTAGACAATAGTAGTATCCGTACCTTCAAAGATTTGGGAGAAGCCTTCATCAAACAGTACAAGTACAATATGTTCATGGCACCTGACCATGACCAGTTAAGGGCAATGGCTTAGAGAGAAAAGGAGTCATTCAAAGAATATGTGTAGAGATGGTGCGAGATAGCTGCCCAGGTGGTGCCACCTATGGGAGAACAAGAAATGACCAAGGTCTTCCTAAAAACCCTTGGATCATTTTATTATGAAAGGATGATCGCTAGTGCACTGAGTGATTTACCGAAATGGTAAGCATGGGTGTTTGTTTGGAAGAGGCTGTCAGAGAGGGGCATTTAACAAGAGATAAAGGGACAAAGAAGTCATCGTACGGTTTCTCTCGAAATAAAGAAAGTGAAACGAATGTTGTTATTGGATAAAGGAAGATTAGACCAACTAGAAGGCATCAGCGATACAAGAAACATGTTTCTTATGTGACTCTTGTCGTCAATGTAACTCCAACCACTGTTTCCTATCAAAGACCATCTTCTAAGGGGAATCAAGGGAAAATTCAGAAAAGAGAAGCCTTTGACTCAATTTCGATGAGCTATGCGGAGTTACTCCTAGCTTTGATTCAGAAGAAGTTGGTTCAGACTAGGCCACCCCCTGCTATACCATCACCTTTACCTTGGTATTATAAGGCAAACCAGACGTGTGCTTTTCATCAGGGAGCACCAGGGTACAATATTGAGAACTGTTATCCATTGAAATCTGAAGTACAAAAGATGGTGAGATCTAGCCTTTTATCCTTTAAAGATATTGGCTCTAACGTGAAAGATAATCCTTTGCCAAAGCATGGAGGAGAAAATGTTGTAAACATAGTTGCTGGTTGTCCACGGGACTTTAGGATTTTTGATATCAACCTGGTTAGAGGAGATTAGGTAAAGATACATGTTGACCTCTGTGAGTTTAGTTACTATACGCATGACCATGATGGTTGTGGTATTTGCAGTACAAATGTCCAAGGATGTGATAAGATAAAAGTTGATCTTCAGGAAATGATGGACGAGGGCCTCATTCATATAATCAGGCCTAGGACAGAATACAAAGAAGATATGAATATGGTCTTTGGATGTCCTGGAGAATTACAGATTTTTGATGTGAACCATATGAATGATGATTTAGTGCAGTTGCACGCTAACTTCTATCACATGGATGGTCAAGAAGAGCACCACTATGGGTCTTTTCGAATTTGTTGCAGAGATTCACGTGGTTGTTCCATAGTAAGAAAGGGTGTTCAGTTGTTATTTGACAATGGTACTATCAAGATTTCAAGCAATAGAGATGATTAACATGGGATTAATGTGATTGAAGTTTGCTTGGCTAAGACTGTGTCGGATGATGAGTATGCTTTCGCAGATGAATTATTTTCCTCAGAAGCAGGTATGTTCTCCATCAATGATTTTGTGATGTCCAAGTATTCTGAAGAAGGGGTGAATGTTATTGTGCCTTGTTTTGGTGTTCCTGCCCCTATAAAGATTGAGTACCATAGCAAACCAACTGTTGCTCCAGTGGTGATTTGCTTGCAGGGTCCTGTTCCTTATGAATCAGACAAAGCAGTGCCATATAAATACAATGTAACAATCCTAGATAATGGTGTGGAGGTTCCCATCTAACCTTTGTCTGATGTCAAGAATATTGCTGAAGCCAGCCGAGTGACCCGCAGTGGCCGTGTTTTCGCACCTGTCATGCGAGGGAATGTTAATACTGATAAAAAAGTTACTGAAAGTAATGAACCCAAGAAAGCAGTGGGGGAATCTAGTGGTACTACTCTAAAAACGACGTGGACGAAATATTGAAGATTATCAAGATGAGCGACTACAGGATCGTAGATCAATTGTTGTAGACTCCATCAAAGATATCTATTCTAGCCTTGCTAATGAACTCTTCTGGCTGTAGGGAATCTTTGATGAGAGTATTAGATCAAGCTTTCGTGTAAAGTGATATGCCTTTGCACCAATTCAGTAGTGCTGTTGGGAATATTACCTCATGTAATAACATGAGTTTCTGTGATGACGAGCTGCCCGATGAAGGAAGGAATCATAACTTGGCTCTCCATATCTCCATGAACTGTAAGAATGATTCATTATCAATTGTGTTGATTGACAATGGATCCACTTTGAATTTCATACTGAGGAGCACGCTTATGAATCTGAAGTAACAAGGAACTCCCATGCACCCAAGTGGCATAATTGTGAAAGCTTTTGATGGATCAAGGAAGTCTGTCATCGGGGAAGTATATTTTCCTATTCATATCGGCCAACACTTATTTCAGATTACTTTCCAGGTTATCGATATTGTGCCCACTTACAACTATTTACTGGGACGACTGTGGATACACGAGGCAGGAGCTGTCACTTCAACTTTGCACCAAAAGCTGATGTTTGTTCGTGAAGGAAAGGTGGTCATCATAAATGGGGGAAAATTGTGGATCCACCTGTGAATAAGAATATAGCTGGTTTGGGATTCTGTATGAAGAATGGTAAAGGTGACAACATGAAGCCGAAGTCTTCTTTGGGAAAATATCAGAATATCTTTCACAGCAGAGGTTATCTTCATCCAACTGTTCCTAGGATCAATGCTATTATGGAAGGAGAAGCAGAGCAGGAGATGCCGAACTACATGACACATGGAATTAGAATCCAAAATTGGATCACTATTCATGTTCCCTCTTGCATTCATGTCTCAAAGTAATTTGTTTTTTGTTAATATTTTCAAAAACCGTTCACTCTACCCAAGGTGAAAGTATTGATGTTGTATGGGCTTATCTGTTACTTTGATGTTTAAAATCAATAATAAAAGTTCTCTTTGATTCCCAAATTATGTCTTTATTTTATTCTTTTTCTTGTAAAATGGTAATAAAAAAAAACCTTTCAAAATAAATAATAACTGTAATTTAATCTGCATAATCACTTGTAATATGTGTCAGTTTCTAAAAGCAATCATGAATCATATGTGAAGATTAATTAAAAAACTTGTTGAATATAATGACCCTGCACCCTCTCCAAACTTTGAATAACCTACGTATGTGGACGAAGAAGAAGAATATGATGAAATCCCATAAGAGGTTTCACGGTTGCTTGAGCGTAAGGAAACTTCCATTCAGCCGTATAAGAAGTCGTTGGAGACAATCAATTTGGGTTCAGTGGAAGATCCGAAAGAAGTCAAGATTGGAGCATTGCTGCATCCCGACGTGAAGCTCCGAATGTTGAATTGTTGAAAGATTATGTGGACAAATTTTCTTGGTCATACAAAGACATGCCTGGTTTGGATACTGATATCGTGGAACATCATTTGCCGCTAAAGCCAGAATGCCCGCCAATCAAGCAGAAATTGCGAAGAACTCACCCTGATATGGCAGTGAAAATTAAAGACGAAGTTTTAAAGCAGATTAATGTTGGTTTTCTTGTGACATCGATGTACCCTCAGTGGATTTCCGATATTGTCCCAGTACCAAAGAAAGACGGAAAAGTTTGCATGTGCGTTGATTATAGGGATTTAAACAAAGCTAGTCCAAAAGATGATTCTCCATTGCCACATATTGATATGTTGGTTGATAGTACATCAAAATTCAAAGTATTCTAGTTCATGGACGAATTTTCCAAATATAATAAAATCAGAATGGCTCCTGAGGAAATGGAAAAAACAACGTTTATCACATCTTGGGGAACATTTTGTTACAGAGTGATGCCCTTCAGGTTGAAAAACGCTGGTGCAACATACCAGAGGGCTATGACAACCCTATTCCATGATTTGATGCACAAGGAAATTGAGGTATACGTTGATGATATGATTTCCAAGTCACATACTAAAGAAGGGCATATAGAAGATTTGTTGAAATTATTTCAGCATTTGAGGAATTATCGTCTCCACTTGAATCCAAATAAATGCACCTTTGGTGTCCGATCAGGAAAATGGTTAGGTTTTATTGTCAGCCAAAAAGGGATTGAAGTTGATCCTGGTAAAGTCAAAGAAATTCAAGAAATGTCGGCGCCAAGAACTGAAAAGCAAGTTAGAGGCTTCCTTGGGCGTTTGAATTACATTTCCATATTTATCTCCCATATGACTACAACGTGTGAGCCGATCTTTAAGTTGTTAAAGAATGATAAAGGTTGTGTGTGGACAGATGATTGCCAAAGGGCATTTGAAAGTATTAAAGAGCATCTGCTTGAACCTCCTATCTTGCTCCCGCCTATTCAAGGAAGACCGTTGATCATGTATCTGATAGTGTTAGATAGTTCTATGGGTTGTATTGTGGGACAACAAGATGAAACATGGAAGAAGGAATATGCCATTTATTATCTCAGCAAGAAGTTTACTAATTGTGAGTCACATTATTCTATGTTGGAAAATACATGTTGTGCTATGGCCTGGGCGGCAAAGCGTTTGCGGCAATATATGTTGAATCATACTACTTGGTTGATTTCCAAAATGGATCCAATTAAGTATATTTTAGAAAAGCATGCTCTTACTGGGAGAATTTCCCGTTGGTAAATGTTGTTGTTTGAATATGATATTGAATACAATACTCAGAAGACTATAAAAAGTAGTGTGTTGGCAGATTATCTTTCTCACCAACCGGTTGACGATTATTAGTCTATTAAATATGATTTCCCTGATGAGCATGTGATGTTTTTGAAAATAAAAGATTATGATGAACAGTTGTCTGAGGAAGGTCCTGATCCTAAATCTCGTTGGGGTATGGTATTTGATGGAGTTGTGAATGCCTTTGGGAAAGGAATTGGTGTTGTGATTATCACTCCTCATGGATCTAATATCCCATTTACTACAAGATATGTATTTGATTGTACAAATAATATGGAAGAGTATGAAGCTTGTATCATGGGTCTCAAGGAGGCTATAGATCTTAGAATCAAAATTCTAGATGTGTATGGCGATTCAACTTTGATAATAAATCAGATTAAAGGAGAAAGGGATACTCGTCACCCTGGCTTGATTCCCTACAAAGACTATGCTAGAAGATTATTAACTTTCTTTAGTAAAGTTGAATTCCATCATATTCCCATAGATGAAAATCATATGGAAGATGCTTTGGCTACTTTGGCTTCTATGTATCAAGTAAATACTTGGAACGATGTGCCTCGTATCATAGTGCGACATTTGGATAGACCAGCTCATGTGTTTGCAACAGAAGAAACGTTAGACGAAAAACCTTGGTATTATGACATCAAACATTTTCTCCAGACTCAGGAATACCCATTTGGTGCATCAATCAAAGATAGAAAGACATTGAGAAGGTTGGAAGGAAACTTCTTCCTCAATGAAGATGTGCTATACAAAAGAAATTATGACAAGGTCTTGCTCAGATGTGTGGATAGACATGAAGAAGACATGTTGATGCATGAGATCCATGAAGGTTCCTTTGGCACTCATGCTAATGGACATTCGATGGCAAAGAAGATGCTTAGGGCAGGTTACTATTGGCTGACAATGGAATCTGACTGTTACAAATTTGCAAAGAAGTGCCATAAATTCCAGATTTATTCTGACAAAATTCATGTGCCTCCGACGCTTCTCAATGTTATTTCTTCCCAATGGCCTTTCTCTATGTAGGGTATTGACATGATTGGAATGATCGAATCCAGGCGTAGAATGGACATCGTTTTATCTTGGTGGTAATAGACTACTTTACCAAGTGCGTGGAAGTAGCTTCATATGCTAAAGTTACTAAGCAGGTAGTAGTACGCTTAATCAACAACAATATTATATGTAGGTATGGTGTGCCAAGCAGGATTATCATTGACAATGGCTCGAATCTGAATAAAAAGATGATGACAGAAATTTGTGAAGAATTCAAGATTGTCCATCACAATTCATCTCCTTACAGGCCAAAGATGAATGGGGCTGTTGAAGCTGCCAATAAGAACATCAAGAAGATCATCTAGAAAATGGTTGTTACTTATAAAGATTGGCATGAGATGCTCCCTTTTGCTTTGCATGGTGTGATCGGTGGATCTGGAACTGACTGTTTAACGCTGGTTCGCGAAATGTCGCGGAAGCAAGAGTCGCCACCGTCTTTTATTTTCTCCAAATGGAAAGGACAAAAGCACAGAAAAATTCCTTATAGAGATTGATCTCGGTTCGGGAGGTAGATTATAGAAAGGGAAGGTGTTAGCACCCTTTCTATCCATGGTTATCCATGGGCTCTTAGATACTTCCTCACTTGTGTTTTCAAAAATGGTTTGTTTGCTTTTCAACTGTGGGTTTTAAAAAAGTTTCTTTGAAAATTCCAGTTCGACTCTTGTATCGGTCCTCAAGAGTGTTTGAAAAAATGCTTTCGAAAGCTTTTTGAAAATGTGTTGGTGTGAAAAGTATTTTTGATTTGTTTTGAATTTAGAGCAAGTATCTACGAGAACCTACCTACCCTAAGGAATTCGTCTGTGTAAATGTCCTTTAAAGTAGTGCCATCCCACCATTGAGAGGTAGGTAGCACCACCGTTGGAGGTGTTCGGGTCAATTCGAGGTTCGGGACATGGTGATCACCAGAGCAATGGGAAGATACCTTAGAAGCTACCCTCATGCCAGGTTCCCGGATCATGAGGACTTACTAAGACATCCTCTACTCGACGATCACCTTTCGAGGCAAGGCAACAGTGAGGCGTACCCTAGGGGTGGTGTGTGATTTGTGTGTCATGTTCATTTGCATTTATCTTGTTCATGTCAAAGTGATCTATGCGTTTGTTTTTTTATTTTTCGTCATTCATTCTTGCATGCGATTGTTAACAGTTAAAAAAGTTGCGGAAATATAAAGTTCTAAACTATTACAAAGGCGCGGGTCGACATCTCCAAAATTTCCAGAACCCGATTTGACAGAAAATAAAGAATTAAAATAAAAGTGCGAGAGATTATGAAATTACACGGCTTTGGGAGAAGTACATGAATATTAAAAGAAAAAAGAAATAAATACGCGAATTGAAATTTAAATTAGAAACGAGGGCGTTGGACCCTTTTAACGAAATTAAATTAAATGATTAAATTAATTAAATTTAAAAAGAAAAAGAAATTATTTTTTAGTTTTTTGTATTTATGAGAATTTAACGAGATTAATTGAAATTAAAATGCTAACCCTAATTCTAATGGTTTTTTTTAGTTTATTAAGAAAGTATTAAAATTAAACCTAAATTAACCTAATTATTTACATGCAATTTTAATTTATAGAAATAATGGGAAATATTTAATTATTATGAAAGAAAAGAAAAAAGGATAAAAAATTATTACAAACCCTAGTTCTACCAATTTGAATTAATTAAGAAAATATTAAGATTTACTCCTAAATTAAAACTAATTAATTAATAAAGGTTTTATTTACAAAAAATATAACATTAAATAAAAATATTAATTTTTGTCTCTTTTCTGATTTTTTATTGTTTTTATGTTTTTTATGAAAAAATTATTAAATTAATTAACTAATTAAAAATAATAATTGAAATAAGTAAAATAAAGAAAAGAATAAAATTCAAACCTAGGGGGGTTCTGTCCCCAAATCAGGAGGTGAGACTTTAGCAATTTGGGCCCAATAAGCCTTTGGCCTCATTGACTCTGGCGCTAGCATGTGGTATCTTTGACCCATGTCCATGGCGTTCTTCCAACGATAGCCTTTGGATTGGTATTGTTGACCAGGTGGCAAGCTGGACTTGAGGATGTATGATACACCCTAGCATTGAGATTGCACGCAAGTATGTTAATGAAAATAATATGAAAGGGATGGGGGACCTGGGATTCGAACCCAGGTCCCAGGGGTTACCACTAACATGTCCAACCAATTGAACCAAACGCGCTTTATGTATATCAAATAACAAACAAATATTATAAAATAGAATAATGCGTTAGTGCCTTTTGCGCGCGAATTTTTAAATGGACCAACCATCGCTCTACACATCATCATCTTCCTCCTGGTCTTGTTTATTTCCTGAAACACAAAAAACATTGGCAACGGTTTTGAACCGTTTCAAAAGGCACTATTCCAGAAAATAGCGAATAGGCCATATGGCCCCATAAATTAGGCGCGAGGGTTGAGTCTAGATCGTCCAAGCACACTTGTTTCAATGGTGGTACTCAGGAGTCTCAATTTTACCGTATGTGAAAGTTCCCAAATTGAAACCTGAAGAACCCTAAAAATCATTCATGGTGATTCTTCATATAGTGCATAAAAATTCAATTAAATCATATGGTTAGTTCCAGAATCGTCCAATTAGTATGAATCCATGGAAAAAATGCAATGAAAACGCCTAAAAATCAAAACACGAATATGCATTTATATGGAAAAAAATTTGACTTCTGTACACTGATTTAAGGCGTTAGAGTTGGTGTTCTTGATCCAGGAGCCTTCCTTGATGTCCCAGGAAGGTGATAGAACAGATATCTGGCCTTGAATCGCCTTGCAAGTGTGTTTTCAGTATTGGAGTTTTTCTTGAAAATTTCAAGTTTGCATATGGCTTTTCTGCGCAGCTGAGGGTCCATGATCACTAGGGTTGCGTTTGGTATTTATGTGAGAATGATTTAGGTCAAAGAAATTGATCAACAAATCCATGAATTGATGAAAGGGATATTTGATTTTCAAGCCATTATTTTCCAAATCTTTTCATGCACATTTGCTCTCAATCATATCCAATCTCCTTTGATTCTATCCTAACCTGATTTGCACGAAATATTGAGTATATATCATGCATAAAAAGATTGAAAAACCTAGGTTTAGCATTTTTTTATATATTTTAATTAATTAAATGAATTTCTAGCATTTAAAAATTCAAATAAATAAAATAAAAATTATAAAAATTTCCCTTTAGGCCAAATGGTCGTGTACATGCCTTGGATAATGAATTGTGGAAGAAAAAGAGGCCCATTAGCAATTTTAGGTCATTTGAAGCAATGTTGACTTTTCAAAATATCCAAAAATTTCCCAACTTCTACAAGGCATATCTTGCTCAATTTTTAAGCTTTGCTCATGTTCTTGGACATTTCGGAAAGGTCTTTGAGTCCTATAACCAATGCCTTTGGTCCCATGTCATTTTGATTTACCAATATCAAGTTATGGCCTTTGACTTAAAGTCCCTTTTTGTTGACTTTTGAAAATGACCTATAATGTTGAAATTGATAACTTTTTGTGAGAGCATTTCTTGGATTTGAAGTATGAAGAGGAGTTGTAGGAAATGTCTTTCTATTCAAAATGAGCTTTGGATGGAATTTTTCTGATAATCCATGTGAAAGTTATGCCTTGGTCAATTTACAGTTGACTTTTTCAACTGTTCAAATATGGAAACTTTTGCATCTTGATGATTTTTGAGCCAAGCTTTGAGAATCATGATCAAGCATTGATCAAATGATGTTTGTGGCTTCAAAATGAGATGTTGACCAAAAATTTGAACTTTTGACTGTCAAATGACCATTTTGCCCCTATAGTTGACTGTAGTGCAATTAGGGTTTTTGACTGTGCAATTTTGTGCTGTAAGTCTTGAAACTTTGTATGAGGATGCTTGACCATATTTATAGGCATGTGGGACTTGATTGGACCCTTGGAAACTTCATTTACTTTGTCAGAACCAAAACCCTAATTTTGACTGTTAGGAGGCCCTTACACTGTGCAACCCTTGGGGAGCTTTTGAAGCTTTGACTTTGCAATCTTGAAGAATATGGGAGGGAAAATTTTGGGGTACAACAGTTGCCCCTGTTCAATCTTCTTAGACCTGAGGATGCAGATTGGCTGACGTGCCTTTCGTAATCTGAAGGTAGAAGATGATTGAACACTAGAGTGCCCAGAAATTTGCGCTCACATAGTAGCAGTGTGATGGTGGAATGGGCTTATAGATGCCATTTAGAGGTGATGGAAGGTGGATGGGCTTATAGATGCCATCTGGATGTTGATGAGGAGGGTGATGGGCTTATAGATGCCATCTGGATGTCAATCGCATAAGAGATTCCTTAGCGAGAACTTGCGTACCTGCAAAAGAAAAATGAGTACCTGACATGTTGCAGGAGCTGGTCTTCAGATGCTTTGTATAGATATGTCCTGAATGGTTACAGGAGCTGAATCTGGAGCTTCAAAAGGTGGTGAATGAACCAGGGATGGTTACTACCTCAACAGGAACGGTGAGAGAACTTTGGATGACTTTAACCTCAACAGCAATTGTTGAGCGAATCTTGGGATTACCACCTCCGCAGGATCGGGGAGAGAACCATAGGCGATTACAACCTTAATAGCAAACATCGAGAGAATCTTGGATAACTTCACCTTCAACAGCAATCATTGAGAGAAGCCTGGGATTACCAACTCCGCAGGATCGGGGAGAGAACCATAGGCGATTACCACCTCAACAGCAAACATTGAGAGAACCTTGGATAACTTCAACTTCAACAGCAATCGTTGAGAGAAGTCTGGGATTACCACCTCCGCAGTATCGGGGAGAGAACCATAGACGATTACCACCTCAACAGCAAACATTGAGAGAACCTTGGATAACTTCAACTTCAACAGCAATCGTTGAGAGAAGCCTGGGATTACCAACTCCGCAGGATCGGGGAGAGAACCATAGGCGATTACCACCTCAACAGCAAACATTGAGAGAACCTTGGATAACTTCAACTTCAACAGCAATCGTTGAGAGAAGCCTGGGATTACCACCTCCGCAGTATCGGGGAGAGAACCATAGGCGATTACCACCTCAACAGCAAACATTGAGAGAACCTTGGATAACTTCAACTTCAACAACAATCATTGAGAGAAGCCTGGGATTACCAACTCCGCAGGATCGGGGAGAGAACCATAGGCGATTACCACCTCAACAGCAAACATTGAGAGAACCTTGGATAACTTCAACTTCAACAGCAATCGTTGAGAGAATCCTGGGATTACCACCTCCGCAATATCGGGGAGAGAACCATAGGCGATTACCACCTCAACAGCAAACATTGAGAGAACCTTGGATAACTTCAACTTCAACAGCAATCGTTGAGAGAAGCCTGGGATTACCAACTCCGCAGGATCGGGGAGAGAACCATAGGCGATTACCACCTCAACAACAAACATTGAGAGAACCTTGGATAACTTCAACTTCAACAACAATCGTTGAGAGAAGCCTGGGATTACCACCTCCGCGGTATCGGGGAGAGAACCATAGGCGATTACCACCTCAACAGCAAACATTGAGAGAACCTTGGATAACTTCAACTTCAACAGCAATCGTTGAGAGAAGCCTGGGATTACCAACTCCGCAGGATCGGGGAGAGAACCATAGGCGATTACCACCTCAACAGCAAACGTTGAGAGAACCTTGGATAACTTCAACTTCAACAGCAATCGTTGAGAGAAGCCTGGGATTACCACCTCCGCAGTATCGGGGAGAGAACCATAGGCGATTACCACCTCAACAGCAAACATTGAGAGAACCTTGGATAACTTCAACTTCAACAGCAATCGTTGAGAGAAGCCTGGGATTACCAACTCCACAGGATCGGGGAGAGAACCATAGGCGATTACCACCTCAACAACAAACGTTGAGAGAACCTTGGATAACTTCTACTGAGTCTTTATCAGGAAAATCTGTTTGGGGTCGATTTAGCTGGACTAGAGAAGGCCTTGGACTGGATAGAGAAATCTTTGGAGTCGATTTAACCGAACCGGTCTAGGTCTTGAAATGTCTTCAACTGGATAAGAAACAGGGAGATCTTGGGGTCGATCTGACTGAACCAGAGAAGGCCTTTGACTGGATAAGAAATCTTTGGAGTCGATTTAACTGAACCGGTCTAGGTCTTGAAATGTCTTCAACTGGATAGGGAGATCTTGGGGTCGATCTGACTGAACCAGAGAAGGCCTTTGACTGGATAAGAAACAGAGAAATCTTTGGAGTCGATTTAACTGAACCAGTCTAGGTCTTGGATATAGCTGAGAGCTTAACTGGATCTTTCCTGAAAGGTAAAGGTCAGTCATATGCAATGCATGATATGGATCAGGCAATGATGTTCTCAACATAAATGAGATTTGTAAGATATGATGCGTATATGCATGCTACAATGATGTATGTGATGTTTAGGAATGTATGTTTTCGTCTAGGAAAGTAAATCCTTGACGGGTGCCGGGAAGTCACTCCTGGGCTGATGTTGAAGAATAGATTTTGCTTCCGCTGGGGATGATAGTTGCAAGAATACCGGTAGGAGAAGATAACTCCGTTGGGGGATAAACTTGGCAAATGGATTACTTTGCGGGGAGAAAAGTACTCTAACGATCTTGCTGGGAAGCAAAACTCTGTGGGGAGAGAGATACTTTGCTGAATGTTGATAATAACTTGCTGGGGACACCATTGTTGCGTTGGAAGTGTTAATAGACTTCGCTAGGGATAAGAAGACTTCGTCGAGGACGCTCTTTTCGTGGCTCTTGGCTGAGGATAACCCAGTTATATCCTGGTAGGGAAATAACTCTTTGAATAAAGCCGGGAAACGCGTTCGTGCTCTGAGAGTATAAGCTTCCAGAATCTACTGGGGATAAGCTTACTGCTGGGGAGATGATTCAACTTTCCTGGGGGAGCTGGATTGGACTCTCTTGGGGAAGTTTTGAACTGTATCGGGAAGTGACTCCACTGAATGTTTGATATGCCGCCGGGGAACAATCTTTAGACCAAGACTGCCGGGGATGCTTGTTTAAGAATGATGTGCCGGGGAATGTTGAGATCTGCTGGAGGACACCCAACTTCCTTAAGTTTGATTGTATGACTGCTTGAGGAGAGTATACTGTCTTGCTGGCTCACTCTCTGGGGAATTAAGATATTTGGTTATGTTCTTTAGCTGAACTCACCTTTATACCTTGGAGGACCGAACAATCAGATTGCTTAGATAACTCTTTATTGCCCCTGTTTCTGATGTGAGAAAGGAAGACCTGTGAGGTGCTGATAGTTGTTGAGGGTCAAACCTTCTTCAGGTAGGCAGATGACAAGATGCCAGGACATAGTCGTACGCTTTAATCCCTAACTTTTGCCTGGACCGCCCTTTCGGGTTTTCAGTCCACCGGGATACCCATTTTTGCCTAAGCCGCCTTTTCAGGTTTTCGACTTGCCGGGTGTACAGATTTTTCCATTTCATCCCTTATTTTTGCCCGAACCCTTTTGGTTCGCCGGGGAGCCCTTATTTTTGCCTAGGTGTGTCAACCTAGCGGGTCTTTGATTTTGCGTAGTATTTTTTCCGACTATGTCCATGCTCTTAGAATGTAGGGAGTTGCCCCTGTTAGAAGTGTTTTGTCATGTCACCAGAAGGTGTTTGATCGGGCAAGATTCGTTGCTGGAATGCCCCCAAGCGACTCAGGCGGGGATTTGCCCCAGGCTATTTTGGCCTTTGAGAGATTCTTCGAATCTTGATTGGACTGCCCCAGATGATGGACCATGATCATGTCTGCCCCTTGATTGGAAGTACTTCTGTTCACTAGGTATTCATCGTGCGAATTTCCCTTCTGTTCAAACAAAAGTCATATGCAAACAAAGTTATGTCAATAATGCAAAGCTTGTGTCTGTCTTGACGATTTTGAAAATGCATTCTTTTTCATAAAACAAATGAATGTTTGTAAAACGTGATGTCAACTCTGTATTTACCGTAGGCCTTCAGGAGTCAGGATACCTTTCGTAACAGTATGCTTTCGAACTAACCCATGCTTCAGCTAGGACTTTTAAGGGTTATAACGTGGCTTGGTTCACGGTTTAAGAAACAAAGGATAAAGGCTCAAATTTATTTGTACCCACCCGCTCTTCGTGATGTTCTCCAAACCTAACCTCAGTTGATCACGCGTTAGACCTTACTTGAGTCTTTGCTCTGATTTTCCGGTGATGATTCGGATGTTGATAACTTATTTTGAATAGGCAGTCATTCCTTTCTTGTTGAGGGTTTGTATGACCTCTTTTTTTTCTTGATTTTTTCATCCCTTTCTTTTTTGCCTGAACTGTTTCCTTTTTTGGAATCACAGTCAGCGGGATGCCCCAGTTTTGTAAGTCTCCTTCATGGGTTTTGACTCAATGTTTTTTTTATTTTTTGAGATAATGACTGCCTTTCTTTATTGATTATTCGGAACCATCACTGTCTTTCTTGTTTTGTAAGGACCTCTTTGGTGCCATTTGTTATGCACCTGGATCAGCTGAGAGAACTACCCTGCCCCAGGTTATGATAAAGGGTTTTAATTTTCGAAAAGAAAAACTCCTACTTCTTTGGCTCAGAGGGGTTGACGAGGGATTATCATCCTTATAACTCCAGTGTTTAGGGATTGAAACAATGCCTGTACCTCATCAGCGAGGTCTGTTCAAAAGCATACTATAGATTGTGGTATCGTTTTCGTCATCCTCCCTCAAGAGGCTTAGAATTATTAATTGAGAGTTGACATCAGAAAAAATATGAAGATAATTTGCATATAGTGAATACGAATATATTGCTTCAAAACAGACATATGCGATGCATTAATGAGATAACAACGTCATCTTCCTCAGTAAATGTTTGAACAAAAGAAAATTAAAACTTGAACATTCGAATGAACAAAAGTTTTCTAGTCTCAGGGCTTGTCACTTCAAATGGTGAGCCTTGGAGGGATGGTAGAAAAATTCAGCCTGACCATCTTGTGTGAATTCCAGTGCCCCTTCATCAATCAGGTCCTAGATCTTGTTTTTCAAAGCCCAACACTCGTTTGTATCATGTCCTGGACAGGCAGAGTGGTAGGCACACCTTTTATTGGGATCATAGACAGGAGATGCTGTGTTCTGGTTCCGGGGATGAGCCCTTAATGTGATCAGGTTCAATCTTAACAGGCGTTGGAAAGCTTGGAACAATGACATGTTAAGCTGGGTGAATTGCCTCCTGGGCTTGTCTGGCTGAAGCTGGTGAGGTTGATGCTGAATTTGCGGCGCTGAAGCCATTTGAGGAGCTCTCCCCTTATCTCCTTGTCTCAAGGATGATTGAACAATGACTGGCTTTTTACCCTTAGACGTTTGCCCCAGTTGGTTACCCTGAAGCAGTTGGTTGACGAGTGCTCCTAGCTCTTCTTGTCTTTGAGCTAACCCTTGAATGGCAGTCCCCTGCCCCAGCATCTGGATTTTCAATGCATCCACCTCAGCTTGCAGGTGTTTCAGCCTTTCATCCTCAGCACTGTTCTTGACAAAGGTCCCCATGAGAAGTGTCCTTAGCTCCTCCTTCCCCTTGGATAGATTTAGGAGGATTTCCCCAAACTGAGTCTCTTGAGCCAGAAGGTCCTGGTTATCTTGTTGGGAAGCCATTGCTGAAATAAACAGCGAGAAGGGTAAGTGACCTGCAACAAGGATACCTGCTATGCAATGATGTGTATGATATGCATGCAATGTTTTCAAGGATCTCACGGGATAAACAAGAAAATTTGTTAGAATTTGGGTCCGGTAACTTGATTGAAGGAACTGCATATTATGGAGAGTCCTTCTTCAAAGGGTCAAAAGCTCACCATATCCAGTGGGTCATAGCCCCTGACCTTAGTCATCATGTCTTGTTTTGATTTCCAAACAACCTTGGTTAGGGGAACCTTCTCCAGGAGTCAAAGCTCACCATATCAAGTGGGTCATAGCCCCTGACAACCTTGGCTAGAGGAAAATAAATCCTCTTTGCCCCTTGCTGGATGTTTGATTCATCGTGACCTGCATCACAAGCCCTTGAGATCCTTGAAATGGGTTAGGATGTATGCAGGATGCATGCAATGGTATGATGTTATGCTATGCATGGGGTAATATGAGTAACCCTGTTATGAGTCCCAACTAAGGACTACAAACCAAAACCTGCAAGAAACTCAGTACACTCTGTTATGTGTCCCTATTAAGGACTATAAACAAAACCTGCAAGAAATTTTGGTAAACTCTGTTATGAGTCCTAATTAAGGACTGCAAACCAAAACCTGCAAAGAACTTAGTAAACCATGTTATGAGTCCTAATTAAGGACTATAAACAAAACCTGCAAGAAACTCAAGTGTCAGATAACAAGCATGCAAATAGTCAAGCTGGAAGGCACACAAGTCACACAAAGAGAAAGCCCTTAGAGTTTAAGGCCAACATGAGGTTTGGGTATTACCCTCTTGAAGTTGGTGGGTTCAACCTGTCCTATTAGAAGTAACCGGGTTCTAAGGGTCTCAATATCACGGGATTGCTTTCATTGTTCATCGTTTCGATTTAGCCACTGAACTGGCGACCGAAATATTCCAGGAAAGCAACCCTCAATTGAGTGTAGTATCGAGTATCAACCAACCTCGGACTGCACCAAAATCAGTTATCTCACTACCCTAAAGAGGCCAAAATAGTTCAATTAAGGTTCCTAAGGTCTGTTGATGCTTCACGACACCACGCGGAGGCCTCGTACTCTCCTTGACTGAACTCAAGGGTTACCGGTACACACCAAAGTGCCACATCAACGTAGCAGACTGTTTCAACCATGTCGGTATACCCCGCACAGTTCCCTCACAACCTTGTTGCTACTTTCTAAGAAGGTATCCCCAGATCCAGGTTAGGATCTATAGAATTCCCAAGACAGTCCCACAATAATAAAGCAAGCAAAGAAGACAATTGAAAACACAGTTGTGAACTAACCCTAAGGTACACCTCACTTTAAGTTAAGTCCCCAGCAGAGTCGCCAGTTCTGTGATCGGTGGATCTGGAAATGACTGTTTAACACTGGTTCGCGAAATGTCGCGGAAGCAAGAGTCGCCACCGTCTTTTATTTTCTCCAAATGGAAAGGACAAAAGCACAGAAAAATTCCTTATAGAGATTGATCTCGGTTCGGGAGGTAGATTATAGAAAGGGAAGGTGTTAGCACCCTTTCTATCCATGGTTATCCATGGGCTCTTAGATACTTGCTCACTTGTGTTTTCAAAAATGGTTTGTTTTCTTTTCAACTGTGGGTTTTAAAAAAGTTTCTTTGAAAATTCCAGTTCGACTCTTGTATCGGTCCTCAAGAGTGTTTGAAAAAATGCTTTCGAAAGCTTTTTGAAAATGTGTTGGTGTGAAAAGTATTTTTGATTTGTTTTGAATTTAGAGCAAGTATCTACGAGAACCTACCTACCCTAAGGAATTCGTCTGTGTAAATGTCCTTTAAAGTAGTGCCATCCCACCATTGAGAGGTAGGTAGCACCACCGTTGGAGGTGTTCGGGTCAATTCGAGGTTCGGGACATGGTGATCACCAGAGCAATGGGAAGATACCTTAGAAGCTACCCTCATGCCAGGTTCCCGGATCATGAGGAATTACTAAGACATCCTCTACTCGACGATCACCTTTCGAGGCAAGGCAACAGTGAGGCGTACCCTAGGGGTGGTGTGTGATTTGTGTGTCATGTTCATTTGCATTTATCTTGTTCATGTCAAAGTGATCTATGCGTTTGTTTTTTTATTTTTCGTCATTCATTCTTGCATGCGATTGTTAACAGTTAAAAAAGTTGCGGAAATATAAAGTTCTAAACTATTACAAAGGCGCGGGTCCACATCTCTAAAATTTCCAGAACCCGATTTGACAGAAAATAAAGAATTAAAATAAAAGTGCGAGAGATTATGAAATTACACGGCTTTGGGAGAAGTACATGAATATTAAAAGAAAAAAGAAATAAATACGCGAATTGAAATTTAAATTAGAAACGAGGGCGTTGGACCCTTTTAACGAAATTAAATTAAATGATTAAATTAATTAAATTTAAAAAGAAAAAGAAATTATTTTTTAGTTTTTTGTATTTATGAGAATTTAACGAGATTAATTGAAATTAAAATGCTAACCCTAATTCTAATGGTTTTTTTTAGTTTATTAAGAAAGTATTAAAATTAAACTTAAATTAACCTAATTATTTACATGCAATTTTAATTTATAGAAATAATGGGAAATATTTAATTATTATGAAAGAAAAGAAAAAAGGATAAAAAATTATTACAAACCCTAGTTCTACCAATTTTAATTAATTAAGAAAATATTAAGATTTACTCCTAAATTAAAACTAATTAATTAATAAAGGTTTTATTTACAAAAAATATAACATTAAATAAAAATATTAATTTTTGTCTCTTTTCTGATTTTTTATTGTTTTTATGTTTTTTATGAAAAAATTATTAAATTAATTAACTAATTAAAAATAATAATTGAAATAAGTAAAATAAAGAAAAGAATAAAATTCAAACCTAGGGGGGTTCTGTCCCCAAATCAGGAGGTGAGACTTTAGCAATTTGGGCCCAATAAGCCTTTGGCCTCATTGACTCTGGCGCTAGCATGTGGTATCTTTGACCCATGTCCATGGCGTTCTTCCAATGATAGCCTTTGGATTGGTATTGTTGACCAGGTGGCAAGCTGGACTTGAGGATGTATGATACACCCTAGCATTGAGATTGCACGCAAGTATGTTAATGAAAATAATATGAAAGGGATGGGGGACCTGGGATTCGAACCCAGGTCCCAGGGGTTACCACTAACATGTCCAACCAATTGAACCAAACGCGCTTTCTGTATATCAAATAACAAACAAATATTATAAAATAGAATAATGCGTTAGTGCCTTTTGCGCGCGAATTTTTAAATGGACCAACCATCGCTCTACACATCATCATCTTCCTCCTGGTCTTGTTTATTTCCTGAAACACAAAAAACATTGGCAACGGTTTTGAACCGTTTCAAAAGGCACTATTCCAGAAAATAGCGAATAGGCCATATGGCCCCATAAATTAGGCGCGAGGTTTGAGTCTAGATCGTCCAAGCATGCTTGTTTCAATGGTGGTACTCAGGAGTCTCAATTTTACCGTATGTGAAAGTTCCCAAATTGAAACCTGAAGAACCCTAAAAATCATTCATGGTGATTCTTCATATAGTGCATAAAAATTCAATTAAATCATATGGTTGTTCCAGAATCGTCCAATTAGTATGAATCCATGGAAAAAATGCAATGAAAACGCCTAAAAATCAAAACACGAATATGCATTTATATGGAAAAAATTTTGACTTCTGTACACTGATTTAAGGCGTTAGAGTTGGTGTTCTTGATCCAGGAGCCTTCCTTGATGTCCCAGGAAGGTGATAGAACAGATATCTGGCCTTGAATCGCCTTGCAAGTGTGTTTTCAGTATTGGAGTTTTTCTTGAAAATTTCAAGTTTGCATATGGCTTTTCTGCGCAGCTGAGGGTCCATGATCACTAGGGTTGCGTTTGGTATTTATGTGAGAATGATTTAGGTCAAAGAAATTGATCAACAAATCCATGAATTGATGAAAGGGATATTTGATTTTCAAGCCATTATTTTCCAAATCTTTTCATGCACATTTGCTCTCAATCATATCCAATCTCCTTTGATTCTTTCCTAACCTGATTTGCACGAAATATTGAGTATATATCATGCATAAAAAGATTGAAAAACCTAGGTTTAGCATTTTTTTTATATATTTTAATTAATTAAATGAATTTCTAGCATTTAAAAATTCAAATAAATAAAATAAAAATGATAAAAACTTCCCTTTGGGCCAAATGGTCGTGCACATGCCTTGGATAATGAATTGTGGAAGAAAAAGAGGCCCATTAGCAATTTTAGGTCATTTGAAGTAATGTTGACTTTTCAAAATATCCAAACATTTCCCAACTTCTACAAGGCATATCTTGCTCAATATTTAAGCTTTGCTCATGTTCTTGGACATTTTGGAAAGGTCTTTGAGTCCTCTAACCAATGCCTTTGGTCCCATGTCATTTTGATTTACCAATATCAAGTTATGGCCTTTGACTTAAAGTCCCTTTTTGTTGACTTTTGAAAATGACCTATAATGTTGAAATTGATAACTTTTTGTGAGAGCATTTCTTGGACTTGAAGTATGAAGAGGAGTTGTAGGAAATGTCTTTCTATTCAAAATGAGCTTTGGATGGAATTTTTCTGATAATCCATGTGAAAGTTATGCCTTGGTCAATTTACAGTTGACTTTTTCAATTGTCCAAATATGGAAACTTTTGCATCTTGATGATTTTTGAGCCAAGCTTTGAGAATCATGATCAAGCATTGATCAAATGATGTTTGTGGCTTTAAAATGAGATGTTGACCAAAAATTTGAACTTTTGACTGTCAAATGACCATTTTGCCCCTACAATTGACTGTAGTGCAATTAGGGTTTTTGACTGTGCAATTTTGTGCTGTAAGTCTTGAAACTTTGTATGAGGATGCTTGACCATATTTATAGGCATGTGGGACTTGATTGGACCCTTGGAAACTTCATTTACTTTGTCAGAACCAAAACCCTAATTTTGACTGTTAGGAGGCCCTTACACTGTGCAACCCTTGGGGAGCTTTTGAAGCTTTGACTTTGCAATCTTGAAGAATATGGGAGGGAAAATTTTGGGGTACAACAGTTGCCCATGTTCAATCTTCTTAGACCTGAGGATGCAGATTGGCTGACGTGCCTTTCGTAATCCGAAGGTAGAAGATGATTGAACACTAGAGTGCCTAGAAATTTGCGCTCACATAGTAGCAGTGTGATGGTGGAATGGGCTTATAGATGCCATTTAGAGGTGATGGAAGGTGGATGGGCTTATAGATGCCATCTGGATGTTGATGAGGAGGGTGATGGGCTTATAGATGCCATCTGGATGTCAATCGCATAAGAGATTCCTTAGCGAGAACTTGCGTACCTGCAAAAGAAAAATGAGTACCTGACATGTTACAGGAGCTGGTCTTCAGATGCTTTGTATAGATATGTCCTGACTGGTTACAGGAGATGAATCTGGAGCTTCAAAAGGTGGTGAATGAACCAGGGATGGTTACTACCTCAACAGGAACGGTGAGAGAACTTTGGATGACTTTAACCTCAACAGCAATCGTTGAGTGAATCTTGGGATTACCACCTCCGCAGGATCGGGGAGAGAACCATAGGCGATTACAACCTCAATAGCAAACATCGAGAGAATCTTGGATAACTTCACCTTCAACAGCAATCATTGAGAGAAGCCTGGGATTACCAACTCCGCAGGATCGGGGAGAGAACCATAGGCGATTACCACCTCAACAGCAAACATTGAGAGAACCTTGGATAACTTCAACTTCAACAGCAATCGTTGAGAGAAGTCTGGGATTACCACCTCCGCAGTATCGGGGAGATAACCATAGGCGATTACCACCTCAACAGCAAACATTGAGAGAACCTTGGATAACTTCAACTTCAACAGCAATCGTTGAGAGAAGCCTGGGATTACCAACTCCGCCGGATCGGGGAGAGAACCATAGGCGATTACCACCTCAACAACAAACATTGAGAGAACCTTGGATAACTTCAACTTCAACAGCAATCGTTGAGAGAAGCCTGGGATTACCACCTCCGCAGTATCGGGGAGAGAACCATAGGCGATTACCACCTCAACAACAAACATTGAGAGAACCTTGGATAACTTCAACTTCAACAGCAATCGTTGAGAGAAGCCTGGGATTACCACCTCCGCAATATCGGGGAGAGAACCATAGGCGATTACCACCTCAACAGCAAACATTGAGAGAACCTTGGATAACTTCAACTTCAACAGCAATCGTTGAGAGAAGCCTGGGATTACCAACTCCGCAGGATCGGGGAGAGAACCATAGGCGATTACCACCTCAACAGCAAACATTGAGAGAACCTTGGATAACTTCAACTTCAACAGCAATCGTTGAGAGAAGCCTGGGATTACCACCTCCGCAGTATCGGGGAGAGAACCATAGGCGATTACCACCTCAACAGCAAACATTGAGAGAACCTTGGATAACTTCAACTTCAACAGCAATCGTTGAAAGAAGCCTGGGATTACCAATTCCTCAGGATCGGGGAGAGAACCATAGGCGATTACCACCTCAACAGCAAACGTTGAGAGAACCTTGGATAACTTCTACTGAGTCTTTATCAGGAAAATCTGTTTGGGGTCGATTTAGCTGGACTAGAGAAGGCCTTGGACTGGATAGAGAAATCTTTGGAGTCGATTTAACCGAACCGGTCTAGGTCTTGAAATGTCTTCAACTGGATAAGAAACAGGGAGATCTTGGGGTCGATCTGACTGAACCAGAGAAGGCCTTTGACTGGATAAGAAATCTTTGGAGTCGATTTAACTGAACCGGTCTAGGTCTTGAAATGTCTTCAACTGGATAGGGAGATCTTGGGGTCGATCTGACTGAACCAGAGAAGGCCTTTGACTGGATAAGAAACAGAGAAATCTTTGGAGTCGATTTAACTGAACCGGTCTAGGTCTTGGATATAGCTGAGAGCTTAACTTGATCTTTCCTGAAAGGTAAAGGTCAGTCATATGCAATGCATGATATGGATCAGGCAATGATGTTCTCAACATAAATGAGATTTGTAAGATATGATGCGTATATGTATGCTACAATGATGTATGTGATGTTTAGGAATGTATGTTTTCGTCTAGGAAAGTAAATCCTTGACGGGTGCGGGAAGTCACTCCTGGGCTGATGTTGAAGAATAGATTTTGCTTCCGCTGGGGATGATAGTTGCAAGAATACCGATAGGAGAAGATAACTCCGTTGGGGGATAAACTTGGCAAATGGATTACTTTGCGGGGAGAAAAGTACTCTAACGATCTTGCTGGGAAGCAAAACTCTGTGGGGAGAGAGATACTTTGCTGAATGTTGATAATAACTTGCTGGGGACACCATTGTTGCGTTGGAAGTGTTAATAGACTTCGCTGGGGATAAGAAGACTTCGTCGAGGACGCTCTTTTCGTGGCTCTTGGCTGAGGATAACCCAGTTATATCCTGGTAGGGAAATAACTCTTTGAATAAAGCCGGGAAACGCGTTCGTGCTCTGCGAGTATAAGCTTCCAGAATCTATTGGGGATAAGCTTACTACTGAGGAGATGATTCAACTTTCCTGGGGGAGCTGGATTGGACTCTCTTGGGGAAGTTTTGAACTGTATCGGGAAGTGACTCCACTGAATGTTTGATATGCCGCCGGGGAACAATCTTTAGACCAAGACTGCCGGGGATGCTTGTTTAAGAATGATGTGCCGGGGAATGTTGAGATCTGCTGGAGGACACCCAACTTCCTTAAGTTTGATTGTATGACTGCTTGAGGAGAGTATACTGTCTTGTTAGCTCACTCTCTGGGGAATTAAGATATTTGGTTATGTTCTTTAGCTGAACTCACCTTGATACCTTGGAGGACCGAACAATCAGATTGCTTAGACAACTCTTTATTGCCCCTGTTTCTGATGTGAGAGAGGAAGACCTGTGAGGTGCTGATAGTTGTTGAGGGTCAAACCTTCTTCAGGTAGGCAGATGACAAGATGCCAGGACATAGTCGTACGCTTTAATCCCTAACTTTTGCCTGGACCGCCCTTTCGGGTTTTCAGTCCACCGGGATACCCATTTTTGCCTAAGCCGCCTTTTCAGGTTTTCGACTTGCCGGGTGTACAGATTTTTCCATTTCATCCCTTATTTTTGCCCGAACCCTTTTGGTTCGCCGGGGAGCCCTTATTTTTGCCTAGGTGTGTCAACCTAGCGGGTCTTTGATTTTGCGTAGTATTTTTTCCGACTATGTCCATGCTCTTAGAATGTAGGGAGTTGCCCCTGTTAGAATTGTTTTGTCATGTCACCAGAAGGTGTTTGATCGGGCAAGATTCGTTGCTGGAATGCCCCCAAGTGACTCAGGCGGGGATTTGCCCCAGGCTATTTTGGCCTTTGAGAGATTCTCCGAATCTTGATTGGACTACCCCAGATGATGGACCATGATCATGTCTGCCCCTTGATTGGAAGTACTTCTGTTCACTAGGTATTCATCGTGCGAATTTCCCTGCTGTTCAAACAAAAGTCATATGCAAACAAAGTTATGTCAATAATGCAAAGCTTATGTATGTCTTGACGATTTTGGAAATGCATTCTTTTTCATAAAACAAATGAATGTTTGTAAAACGTGATGTCAACTCTGTATTTACCGTAGGCCTTCAGGAGTCAGGATACCTTTCGTAACAGTATGCTTTCGAACTAACCCATGCTTCAGCTAGGACTTTTAAGGGTTATAACGTGGCTTGGTTCACAGTTTAAGAAACAAAGGATAAAGGCTCAAATTTATTTGTACCCACCCGCTCTTCGTGATGTTCTCCAAACCTAACCTCAGTTGATCATGCGTTAGACCTTACTTGAGTCTTTGCTCTGATTTTCCGGTGATGATTCGGATGTTGGTAACTTATTTTGAATAGGCAGTCATTCCTTTCTTGTTGAGGGTTTGTATGACCTCTTTTTTTTCTTGATTTTGTCATCCCTTTCTTTTTTGCCTGAACTGTTTCCTTTTTTGGAATCACAGTCAGCGGGATGCCCCAGTTTTGTAAGTCTCCTTCATGGGTTTTGACTCAATGTTTTTTTTTTATTTTTTGAGATAATGACTGCCTTTCTTTATTGATTATTCGGAACCATCACTGTCTTTCTTGTTTTGTAAGGACCTCTTTGGTGCCATTTGTTATGCACCTGGATCAGCTGAGAGAACTACCCTGCCCCAGGTTATGATAAAGGGTTTTAATTTTCGAAAAGAAAAACTCCTACTTCTTTGGCTCAGAGGGGTTGACGAGGGATTATCATCCTTATAACTCCAGTGTTTAGGGATTGAAACAATGCATGTACCTCATCAGCGGGGTCTGTTCAAAAGCATACTGTAGATTGTGGTATCGTTTTCGTCATCCTCCCTCAAGAGGCTTAGAATTATTAATTGAGAGTTGACATCAGAAAAAACATGAAGATAATTTGCATATAGTGAATACGAATATATTGCTTCAAAACAGACATATGCGATGCATTAATGAGATAACAACGTTTAGCATGAGTAAATGTTTGAACAAAAGAAAATTACAACTTGAACATTCGAATGAACAAAAGTTTTCTAGTCTCAGGGCTTGTCACTTCAAATGGTGAGCCTTGGAGGGATGGTAGAAAAATTCAGCCTGACCATCTTGTGTGAATTCCAGTGCCCCTTCATCAATCAGGTCCTAGATCTTGTTTTTCAAAGCCCAACACTCGTTTGTATCATGTCCTGGACAGGCAGAGTGGTAGGCACACCTTTTATTGGGATCATAGACAGGAGATGCTGTGTTCTGGTTCCGGGGATGAGCCCTTAATGTGATCAGGTTCAATCTTAACAGGCGTTGTAAAGCTTGGAACAACGACATGTTGAGCTGGGTGAATTGCCTCCTGGGCTTGTCTGGCTGAAGCTGGTGAGGTTGATGCTGAATTTGTGGCGCTGAAGCCATTTGGGGAGCTCTCCCCTTATCTCCTTGTCTCAAGGATGATTGAACAATGACTGGCTTTTTACCCTTAGACGTTTTCCCCAGTTGGTTACCCTGAAGCAGTTGGTTGACGAGCGCTCCTAGCTCTTCTTGTCTTTGAGCTAACCCTTAAATGGCAGTCCCCTGCCCCAGCATCTGGATTTTCAATGCATCCACCTCAACTTGCAGGTGTTTCAGCCTTTCATCCTCAGCACTGTTCTTGACAAAGGTCCCCATGAGAAGTGTCCTTAGCTCCTCCTGCCCCTTGGATAGATTCAGGAGGATTTCCCCAAACTGAGTCTCTTGAGCCAGAAGGTCCTGGTTATCTTGTTGGGAAGCCATTGCTGAAATAAACAGCGAGAAGGGTAAGTGACTTGCAACAAGGATACCTGCTATGCAATGATGTGTATGATATGCATGCAATGTTTTCAAGGATCTCACGGGATAAACAAGAAAATTTGTTAGAATTTGGGTCCGGTAACTTGATTGGAGGAACTGCATATTATGGAGAGTCCTTCTTCAAAGGGTCAAAGGCTCACCATATCCAGTGGGTCATAGCCCCTGACCTTAGTCATCATGTCTGGTTTTGATTTCCAAACAACCTTGGTTAGGGGAACCTTCTCCAGGAGTCAAAGCTCACCATATCAAGTGGGTCATAGCCCCTGACAACCTTGGCTAGAGGAAAATAAATCCTCTTTGCCCCTTGCTGGATGTTTGATTCATCGTGACCTGCATCACAAGCCCTTGAGATCCTTGAAATGGGTTAGGATGTATGCAGGATGCATGCAATGGTATGATGTTATGTTATGCATGGGGTAATATGAGTAACCCTGCTATGAGTCCCAACTAAGGACTACAAACCAAAACCTGCAAGAAACTCAATACACTCTGTTATGTGTCCCTATTAAGGACTATAAACAAAACCTGCAAGAAAATTTGGTAAACTCTGTTATGAGTCCTAATTAAGGACTGCAAACCAAAACCTGCAAAGAACTTAGTAAACCATGTTATGAGTCCTAATTAAGGACTATAAACAAAACCTGCAAGAAACTCAAGTGTCAGATAACAAGCATGCAAATAGTCAAGCTGGAAGGCACACAAGTCACACAAAGAGAAAGCCCTTAGAGTTTAAGGCCAGCATGAGGTCTGGGTATTACCCTCTTGAAGTTGGTGGGTTCAACCTGTCCTATTAGAAGTAACCGGGTTCTAAGGGTCTCAATATCACGGGATTGCTTTCATTGTTCATCGTTTCGATTTAGCCACTGAACTGGCGACCGAAATATTCCAGGAAAGCAACCCTCAATTGAGTGTAGTATCGAGTATCAACCAACCTCGGACTGCACCAAAGTCAGTTATCTCACTACCCTAAAGAGGCCAAGATAGTTCAATTAAGGTTCCTAAGGTCTGTTGATGCTTCACGACACCACGCGGAGGCCCCGTACTCTCCTTGACTGAACTCAAGGGTTACCGGTACACACCAAAGTGCCACATCAACGTAGCAGACTGTTTCAACCATGTCGGTATACCCCGCACAGTTCCCTCACAGCCTTGTTGCTACTTTCTAAGAAGGTATCCCCAGATCCGGGTTAGGATCTATAGAATTCCCAAGACAGTCCCACAATAATAAAGCAAGCAAAGAAGACAATTGAAAACACAGTTATGAACTAACCCTAAGGTACACCTCACTTTAAGTTAAGTCCCCAGCAGAGTCGCCAGTTCTGTGATCGGTGGATCTGGAACTGACTGTTTAACACTGGTTCGCGAAATATCGCGGAAGCAAGAGTCGCCACCGTCTTTTATTTTCTCCAAATGGAAAGGACAAAAGCACAGAAAAATTCCTTATAGAGATTGATCTCGGTTCAGGAGGTAGATTATAGAAAGGGAAGGTGTTAGCACCCTTTCTATCCATGGTTATCCATGGGCTCTTAGATACTTGCTCACTTGTGTTTTCAAAAATGGTTTGTTTGCTTTTCAACTGTGGGTTTTAAAAAAGTTTCTTTGAAAATTCCAGTTCGACTCTTGTATCGGTCCTCAAGAGTGTTTGAAAAAATGCTTTCGAAAGCTTTTTAAAAATATGTTGGTGTGAAAAGTATTTTTGATTTGTTTTGAATTTAGAGCAAGTATCTACGAGAACCTACCTACCCTAAGGAATTCGTCTGTGTAAATGTCCTTTAAAGTAGTGCCATCCCACCATTGAGAGGTAGGTAGCACCACCGTTGGAGGTGTTCGGGTCAATTCGAGGTTCGGGACATGGTGATCACCAGAGCAATGGGAAGATACCTTAGAAGCTACCCTCATGCCAGGTTCCCGGATCATGAGGACTTACTAAGACATCCTCTACTCGACGATCACCTTTCGAGGCAAGGCAACAGTGAGGCGTACCCTAGGGGTGGTGTGTGATTTGTGTGTCATGTTCATTTGCATTTATCTTGTTCATGTCAAAGTGATCTATGCGTTTGTTTTTTTATTTTTCGTCATTCATTCTTGCATGCGATTGTTAACAGTTAAAAAAGTTGCAGAAATATAAAGTTCTAAACTATTACAAAGGCGCGGGTCCACATCGCCAAAATTTCCAGAACCCGATTTGACAGAAAATAAAGAATTAAAATAAAAGTGCGAGAGATTATGAAATTACACGGCTTTGGGAGAAGTACATGAATATTAAAAGAAAAAAGAAATAAATACGCGAATTGAAATTTAAATTAGAAACGAGGGCGTTGGACCCTTTTAACGAAATTAAATTAAATGATTAAATTAATTAAATTTAAAAAGAAAAAGAAATTATTTTTTAGTTTTTTGTATTTATGAGAATTTAACGAGATTAATTGAAATTAAAATGCTAACCCTAATTCTAATGGTTTTTTTTAGTTTATTAAGAAAGTATTAAAATTAAACTTAAATTAACCTAATTATTTACATGCAATTTTAATTTATAGAAATAATGGGAAATATTTAATTATTATGAAAGAAAATAAAAAAGGATAAAAAATTATTACAAACCCTAGTTCTACCAATTTTAATTAATTAAGAAAATATTAAGATTTACTCCTAAATTAAAACTAATTAATTAATAAAGGTTTTATTTACAAAAAATATAACATTAAATAAAAATATTAATTTTTGTCTCTTTTCTGATTTTTTATTGTTTTTATGTTTTTTATGAAAAAATTATTAAATTAATTAACTAATTAAAAATAATAATTGAAATAAGTAAAATAAAGAAAAGAATAAAATTCAAACCTAGGGGGGTTCTGTCCCCAAATCAGGAGGTGAGACTTTAGCAATTTGGGCCCAATAAGCCTTTGGCCTCATTGACTCTGGCGCTAGCATGTGGTATCTTTGACCCATGTCCATGGCGTTCTTCCAACGATAGCCTTTGGATTGGTATTGTTGACCAGGTGGCAAGCTGGACTTGAGGATGTATGATACACCCTAGCATTGAGATTGCACGCAAGTATGTTAATGAAAATAATATGAAAGGGATGGGGGACCTGGGATTCGAACCCAGGTCCCAGGGGTTACCACTAACATGTCCAACCAATTGAACCAAACACGCTTTCTGTATATCAAATAACAAACAAATATTATAAAATAGAATAATGCGTTAGTGCCTTTTGCGCGCGAATTTTTAAATGGACCAACCATCGCTCTACACATCATCATCTTCCTCCTGGTCTTGTTTATTTCCTGAAACACAAAAAACATTGGCAACGGTTTTGAACCGTTTCAAAAGGCACTATTCCAGAAAATAGCGAATAGGCCATATGGCCCCATAAATTAGGCGTGGGGGTTGAGTCTAGATCGTCCAAGCACGCTTGTTTCAATGGTGGTACTCAGGAGTCTCAATTTTACCGTATGTGAAAGTTCCCAAATTGAAACCTGAAGAACCCTAAAAATCATTCATGGTGATTCTTCATATAGTGCATAAAAATTCAATTAAATCATATGGTTAGTTCCAGAATCGTCCAATTAGTATGAATCCATGGAAAAAATGCAATGAAAACGCCTAAAAATCAAAACACGAATATGCATTTATATGGAAAAAATTTGACTTCTGTACACTGATTTAAGGCGTTAGAGTTGGTGTTCTTGATCCAGGAGCCTTCCTTGATGTCCCAGGAAGGTGATAGAACAGATATCTGGCCTTGAATCGCCTTGCAAGTGTGTTTTCAGTATTGGAGTTTTTCTTGAAAATTTCAAGTTTGCATATGGCTTTTCTGCGCAGCTGAGGGTCCATGATCACTAGGGTTGCGTTTGGTATTTATGTGAGAATGATTTAGGTCAAAGAAATTGATCAACAAATCCATGAATTGATGAAAGGGATATTTGATTTTCAAGCCATTATTTTCCAAATCTTTTCATGCACATTTGCTCTCAATCATATCCAATCTCCTTTGATTCTTTCCTAACCTGATTTGCACGAAATATTGAGTATATATCATGCATAAAAAGATTGAAAAACCTAGGTTTAGCATTTTTTTATATATTTTAATTAATTAAATGAATTTCTAGCATTTAAAAATTCAAATAAATAAAATAAAAATTATAAAAACTTCCCTTTGGGCCAAATGGTCGTGCACATGCCTTGGATAATGAATTGTGGAAGAAAAAGAGGCCCATTAGCAATTTTAGGTCATTTGAAGCAATGTTGACTTTTCAAAATATCCAAAAATTTCCCAACTTCTACAAGGCATATCTTGCTCAATGTTTAAGCTTTGCTCATGTTCTTGGACATTTTGGAAAATTCTTTGAGTCCTCTAACCTATGCCTTTGGTCCCATGTCATTTTGATTTACCAATCTCAAGTTATGGCCTTTGACTTAAAGTCCCTTTTTGTTGACTTTTGAAAATGACCTATAATGTTGAAATTGATAACTTTTTGTGAGAGCATTTCTTGGACTTGAAGTATGAAGAGGAGTTGTAGGAAATGTCTATCTATTCAAAATGAGCTTTGGATGGAATTTTTCTGATAATCCATGTGAAAGTTATGCCTTGGTCAATTTACAGTTGACTTTTTCAACTGTCCAAATATGGAAACTTTTGCATCTTGATGATTTTTGAGCCAAGCTTTGAGAATCGTGATCAAGCATTGATAAAATGATGTTTGTGGCTTCAAAATGATATGTTGACCAAAAATTTGAACTTTTGACTGTCAAATGACCATTTTGCCCCTACAGTTGACTGTAGTGCAATTAGGGTTTTTGACTGTGCAATTTTGTGCTGTAAGTCTTGAAACTTTGTATGAGGATGCTTGACCATATTTATAGGCATGTGGGACTTGATTGGACCCTTGGAAACTTCATTTACTTTGTCAGAACCAAAACCCTAATTTTGACTGTTAGGAGGCCCTTACACTGTGCAACCCTTGGGGAGCTTTTGAAGCTTTGACTTTGCAATCTTGAAGAATATGGGAGGGCAAATTTTGGGGTACAACACATGGGTACCGTACATCTGTCCGCACTTCAATAGGGGAAACCCCTTTCTCTCTTGTGTATAGTATGGAAGCAGTGCTCTCTGTCGAGGTTGAGATTCCCTCCTTACGTGTGATGATGGAAACCAAGTTGTCAGAGGCTGAATGGGTCCAGAACAGGTTTGACCAGTTGAAGTTTATTGAAGAAAAGAGAATGATAGCTTTATGTCATGGTCAGTTATATCAGAAAATAATGAAGAAAGATTTTGATAAGAAGGTCAAGCCTCGTGAATTCAGAGAAGGCGACCTCGTGGTCAAGAAGATCATGCCTTTTAATGCTGATTCTAGGGGCAAGTGGACTCCCAATTTTGAAGGCCCGTATGTTGTCAAGAAAGCCTTCTCTGGAGGTGCATTGATTCTTGAAACTATGGATGGCAAGGAGTTCCCACGTCCTATGAATGCTGATGCAGTTAAGAAATACTTCGCCTAAAGAAATAAAAGAACAACTCGCTAAGTTGAAAACCCGAAAGGGAGGCTTAGGCAAAAAAGAGCATCTCGGTAGGCTGAAAACCCGAAAGGGCGGTCTAGGAAAAAATAAGAGACATAAATAGAATAAATTCTTCCCGCTAGGTTGAAAACCCGCAAGGGTAACCTAGGAAAAAGTTAGGGATTTCTTGGCAAGTAACTGCGTCAAACAAGACTTGATCATTGAAGTAACAATCTTCTCTGATTATCACCATACTTCAACAAAAGTCGCTGCTCAGGAATTCAAAGTTGTTAGGGAGAATAGTGGTCATTGTATTTTAATGCATCTTTCCAATATATTACCATTTTATAAACTTTGTAATCATCTGCGGGGTCTCGCCATTTGCAGACTACCATTCTATTAATAAAATTTGAGCTTTTATCCAATTCTTTGCAATTCTTATTTTATTCTGCTTACAAAGACTCCCTTTATTATTGATAGTAATGTTTAAAACAAAAAGATTAAATAACAAAATTTGTTTTTTGAAAAGAATTTACAAATTACTTTTTACTTTAGATTTTGTGACTCAAGAAAAACAAAAATGGTGATTCCAAGGATGAACGAATTCTAAAATTTTGGAGGTATGTATTCCCCAGGAAGGTTCTCCCAGGTCACTTTTGCTGGTATACATATGATCTTATTGTGTTTCTTAGATAGTTGGAGATGATACCAATTGATGTATGGTGCGGTGTTGGGTTTGTGATCCCATTTTCCCCAGTCAAGTCTTAGTTCATTTTGATTTCGAGTTTGCATGGTCTAAAGCCTCTATCCCAGATTCCCCAATAAGGTCTTCGATCATATGACGAAAGTACCTTCTCCATTTGCGATCTGAGGTTGAATTTTTTGCAAAACGTTACCCTTTTGCAGTGTTGGCACACTACAAGAAAATTGGCAGATTGCGACATGTATTTTTGTAGATTACGACGGTTAAAACCGTCACAATTTGCTTTCCACGACGGTTGCTTTACCGTCGCAGAAGTGTGTGTCCCCAACCTATTTCGCGACGGTTACAAAAACTGTCGTTCAAGTTTACGACGGGTTGATACCGTCGTGACTATCTTTTGAGTTTCTTTTAATTATTGATGGCGACGGTTCGATACTGTCGTGAATATCTTTTGAAATTGATTAAATTGTTTATGGCGACGGTTCGATACCGTCATGACTTTTGTTGATTATTTTTAATTGTTGATTACGACGGTTCGGTACTGTCGCCATGACTTTTGTTTATGTCTTGATTTTTTTTTATTTTTCTATTATATATATTTTTTATTTAAATTATTATCTATGTAAAAAAATTTAAATATAGTTTTTTTTTGTGTTATTTTTTTCTTTAAATTATTTCTTCTTTAATATATTTATTTATAGTATTATTTTTTGTTTTATTTTCTATCACTTTGTAATATAGTAAAAATAATTTCAATAAAAAATATTTAACATCAAATAAGCATTATAATATCCAAAAAAATGTGTGTTCCATAATCATGTAAAATGCGAGTTCCATAATCATGTCAAGTAGTACAAAAAACCCAAAATATATCAATTCCTAATCTTATAATAATAAGTATCATTATGCCAAAAATACATGAGAAAGTTCACAATCTAATTATCTCGATCATAGCAAAGTCTAATTTGTCCCCCCTGAAGTTCCATTATCTCCAATACGGTAGCTAGACTCAGATGAACGTCTATCATCAGCGGGTGATTCCAATCCCTAAAAAAAGGTATTAAAATAATAATCTTTAAAATAATACTCATAAAATTTAACTTTAAATGCGTCAAAATAATATACCTGTCTTCCACTAAAATTCTGCATTTGCATTAAGAGTTCAATTTCCTTTGTCCTCGCCTTGTCCCTTTGCGTTAAGAATATGATTGCCTGTGTTAATTCATCAATTTTTGAATTCTTTTCTTTAAGTGCATTAATTTCTTCTTGCATTTCCTTTATGATTTATGACGCTGTTTTAACCCAGGGACTGGAAATCAGTATGCAATGTGTTAGAAACCCAAGAATTGAGTTCCAAAGAAAGAACACTTTTTTTATTAAGAAATATGATAGAATAGGAGAGAATTCTCCCAACTTAGATCCTACCACAGGGTCAAAAGTAAATGATATTGACAAGAAAGGCTTTTATATAGAAGATCAAATCATCAAAAGTACAAGGACAATGGTAAGTTTACATAATCCTACGTAAAATCGATGATGACAGATATATTAAATCAATATGCACGACTATAATAACATGAACAGTCATCTATTTAACAGGCCCGGTCTACATTGTGCCATTATATTTCCTTGAAATCGCTTGAATAGATGTATTACACTACACAGGGTTTCAGCAATAAAGCAGATATGTAAATATTTTCAATTTCAACTGACTCCTTACTTACGTGCAGATAGAGAACCGGGTGAATTGCCAAAACCTTGGTTAAAAGGAGCTCCATTTTGAGAAGCATTCAATAATATCCATTGTTATTACATGTTAAGGGTAAGACATATCACTAAACATATTTAGAAAAAACTAGAATTGTAAACTCACTTCAGCTAGAGCACGGGCTTCCTTGAATGAACTTGATTCATCAACATCTTTAAATCTTTCAAAAGCATTCTTCTGCACAGTTTCTTCTGGAGACACATCTACAAAAGCTGCAATAAATAAATATTTATCATGAAAATTTTAATTCCAGCAAATTTATATGGACACACTTCACAATTTGTTATAAACATGCATTATAGATAGGGATAACATACAAACCAGAGAAATCTAACAAATAAAAACACTAATGTTACCTGTGTTTTTTCTTTCCGCCTATATTGAACATAAACAGCCCAGTCATTTTCAGGAATGCCTCTGCATTTTGGATAATTTTGAAGATTTTCCTCCAAAGGGAGATCCCATCTATTAAAATAACTCATGATGTGTATGTCTTCTTCAGTCTACAAACAAGACTTAAAGTTGTAGGGTAAGAGTGGAGAAGAGTCTCAACTATCTCACCAATTCGGCTGTTCGAATCATGTCATGATGACCTGTTGAGCGAAGTGCCCAGAGTAGGATAAAGAAAAGATGTAACAAAGTTTCTTACTATACATCAAAAGCACAGAATGATAAAAATGGCACTAGAGTTTCACCTATTGAAGAAAAAAAGTAACTTCATATGATTGAAAAACAACATATCTAAAAACCAACACTTGACAACTACTAGATAACTGATAAAAAACTATAGTCCTAAAATAGAACCTTAATGAAAAAGTAATAACCACCCAACATAAAGTCTTCAACACAATAATCATCTGAACATAACAACAATGTTAACTGATAATCTTATAGAAATTGATTGAATTTCGTGCAAAGAGGTCTTTTGCAGCTTCCACATCCTCTGAAACAGTGAGATCGCCATCAATGCACGAGTCACGCAGAACTGTGAAAACAACTTTGCGGGCATTTTTCACACCTGTCACAACAAAACTCGTGATTTTAACCAATAATCTTCACAGAGTATAATCTTTGAAATTAAGTAACATAATAATCGATGTTAAACCAACCTAAGTAGAAGAGTTCAGGAAAGGCATAAGCATCAGTACTAAACATCACCTGCAATAATACAAAGTTTACCCTTTATGAATTTAACAAAAGGTAATAAAAAACAGTACTTTCTGAATTTCTTATAGTGTCACCTTATTTAATGGTGCTTGCTCTAAAAGATCTTTCACTGCAGAAACCATGCCATGAACACTAAGCTTTGGAATAGCCAACCCAAAATCAAGATAAACCTGAATAAGAAGATTGTGTTATTTGCTCTATAATCAAGTGCTAATATAAATTCGAACAAACTAACGCAAGTGACTGAGTTGCGAATTGTTTGCCTGGGAGTAGAGAGAAGCTAGATATGATGCTTCCTTTGAGAATGGATATGATGTATGTAAAAGAACAATCCTACACTTTGCAAATCTCTTGTCCTCAAGAATATTGTGGAGATAAAGAGGATTTGACATTCTCAGATTCAAACCTCTATCTCCAAATCTGATTAATTTTACAAAGTAAAGTTTATGGTAAATTCATCTAAAAATGTATAGAAATCAATAATTTGAAAGCATGCATTACCCTGTGTGTATCTGCATTGGCAAGTCATGTGATTGAGCAAATTCTAAACTTATCAAGAAGATGTAATCAACAAGGTTTTTGTTTGCTACCAAGACGGGCTTCCAAACTGAATTATAAAAATAATCAGAAGTAATCTTTAATAAAACCATAAAACATATATTAATAAAACCAAGGTTGTAAAAAGCGGTTCATTTCCGAGAAAACAGCCGTGACAAAACGGTATTGAAAACCTTGAATTAAATCCATTTTCATTTTCTACTAACCAGATAACACCTGTTGTAGAGCCTCTTCAGCTTCCATTTTGGTGACATTTGTATTGATATCTAAACCAAAATAGTATGCTGCTATGCTTTTCAAACCAACTATCTCACCAGCAACTGTAACATTCATCATGTTAAGGAATCTAACTCAAAAACATTCAACATTAGATTTTTTCATCAACTAAGAATTTATTTTGTGGTTGTGTATAGAAAAAGAGAGACAGAAGCTTTTGAAGGATATGATTCCAACTTGGATAGAAATGCAGTAGTGAATGAGTCCAGTGTCCAAGAATATCCATCTGCCAAACCCTTCATCAAGCATTAAAATATAAATATAACTAGAATAGTTGTCTATTTTCAACATATAGTCTGTTACCACGAAAACGGCCGCAACAAAATGGTATCGGAAGGTGATGATACAATGCTGTTATTCACTTTCACAATGTAGTGTAATACAAGGATTGACATCTGATTCTTTGAAGGCATCTGCTTCAATGACTACGGCATTTCCTGATGCTCCTGCCCAGAAAGGTCTGTTTAAATTTCATTCATAAAGAAACAACATTAGGTTCTTATAACTGTTTATTTTGACAATTTCATGATGAGTACTCTTGTACATCAAAACTCTAAAGCTAGATAAACACTAATGATAGTTGAAACAAGAAAACAACACATTTATGAACTTCTTTTTGGAGAATCTAAACTAGTTAAATATTAATATATACTCAAACAATCCATTATGTGCAGACTTTATACAGAATTAAGCTAACAAAGTAATGTTTAGTTTTTGCTCAGAAACTGTAATTTCTTGCTGTAATTCTTACTCTTTGAGAATATCCTTGAGTACAGTGCTCTTTCCAGCTCCCATACCTCCCCCCATTAGAAGAAGGACCGGGCTCCTATCACTGTGAGCCACAGGAGCCATTACCTCTGTACATTGAGAGTCATCGTTTACTGCAATACCCATCACTTTCATCTCTTCCACTAATGTATTAAAAACACTAGCCACCTTCAGACTCTTGGCAACTCTCTCGAACCTTTGATCCCTGTGCAAAGAATACTATTCACCTTTAGAAAAAAATAACAATTCTTTGGAACATAATAATGATTCTCATCTCATTTTAAAATATATTATACTAGGTGTTCATAAAGAATGTTAGAAATACAAACCTAGTAGCAGCCATAACTATGTTCTTTAGCTTCTTTTTTGGCTCAGAAATGTCCGAGCTCAAAACCTGCAAAGCCAAAAAAATCAGTTTTAGAGAGTGTATTGCTGCTAACACCTCTGATATTTTGTTAATAACTAGATAACCCTGATACCTGACTTATCAATATGTCACAATGGTTCCAATGAAATCCAAAGTAACTAAGAATGCATCTCTCAAACTCTTCCACCAACTTGACATAAAGTGAATCAGCATCTGGTTCATTCTCAAAATAGGAATATATATCATCTTCAAACCCTTCATATTTGCTTATGTATTCAGAAGCCAATCTACATATATCAGGACCGATTCTCCTATCCTTGAACCCCATTTGCCTAGCTGTAACAAATCAAAGAAAATGACATATAGATTCATTCCAATTTCCAAATGATAAAATAATAACGGATCCATCAATGTATGTAATTGAATAGAATACATATTTTTTTGTATACCTACGTAATGAGAGAATCTTTCAAGCTTTGGGGGGTGACCTGCACGCGATAATCTTAAACGCGGAATGATCTTTTGATCTCGAATCTTTTTGAGATGATAACGCAATGCTATGAAAAATATCAACCAAATAGATGAGATTACCAAGATCTGTGTAAAGCTGGGTTTAGCATCATAATCTGAATCAACATTGGATTGTGTGAGGAATATACATTATATATAATACCGTTATTGACATTGCTATAGGAATTTATGAAAAACAAATGGATAAATTTATATACATGCTGATGAAACTTGACTTGTTCTTAACAAATGCATTATTACCTGTCTGTATGTCATCCATAAATCAAAAGCCAATGACCACAAAAGGTGTAATGAAGGATATATAATTTTGTCTCTTTTGCCTTTGTTTTTTTTAACTTTGAATCTGTAATGAAAATGATTGGTACAAACTCACACAAACACAATGGAGAACAGACATGAGGTGTTAGTGCTAATCTTCTTTTGCTCCATTATACCTATTTTCTCTAAACAGTACACTCTTGTTCCAAATCAGTTTATCCAACATCATGAAACACTTGTTTCTGCAGCTGGAACCTTTGAAGCAGGATTTTTCAACTTTGGAGATCCACAACGTCAATACTTTGGTATATGGTACAAAACCATATCACCTACGACTATTGTGTGGGTTGCCAATAGAGATACTCCTGTACAAAACTCAACAGGATTGCTGAAACTCACTGATCAGGGAAATCTTGTTATTCTTGATGACTCCAAAGGCGTTGTTTGGTCCTCCAATTCATCAAGAATTATGGTGAAACCAGTTGTTCAGCTTTTGGATTCAGGAAATCTTGTTCTGAAAGATGCAAACAACACTCTGAACTTTTTATGGGAAAGTTTTGATTATCCTGGAAACACTTTCCTTGCTGGAATGAAGCTGAAAAGTGATTTAGTTACTGGCCCATATAGACATCTCACATCTTGGAGAAGCACAGCGTTACTCATTTGGGTACCAAGAGCCTATGCCCATTGAGCAGTTGGTTCAATCTCTCTGTGATACTAAGCAGGGTTACACATAATTCAATTCTAAAACAGGACTAGCGTTGTGCCATTGGTGCCAACAATCAGGCAGCACAGTCAATTCTAAAACAGGACTACAAGGATGATATCACAAGGGAAGAAGCAGTTCAACTTGCACTGAAGGTACTGAGTAAAACTATGGACACCACTAGTCTTACCTCGGATAAGCTTGAACTTGCAAAAGTTTTTCTTTCACCCTCTGGAAAAGTTAAGTATCAAGTTTGCTCCCCAGAGAATTTGACTAAGCTGTTGGTGAAGTCCGGAGTGACTCAACCCGCAACAGACACTTCTTAGCTTTCTGTTCTATGTCACGGGTAATTTACTTGCTAAAGTTTCCTACATGTGAGATTGTTCCAAAGTTTTTTTACGTTAAAACTTGTAAACTTCTCATACTTTGGTGATGCTAATGATTTTGCATTTCGTATACAAACTCGACAAAATTTGTGGATGGAAAGTGCAGATGGTGTTCAACGGCTCAAATCTTATTGATCAATAGGATCAAAATAGTTTGCAGGAATTTCCCCAGCAGTCAAAGATGCCATACTCAGAAACTGTTTGTAACCCCTACCCAAAAACCACAACCCTAAATGGCAAATTTTGAATCACATCTAAAAACCATAATTTTACACCCCAAGAAACTACAACCTGATAACTCAAATTAAAACTGAACAGGAATAAGAAACAGATGAACAAGTTAATATACCAAAAGCACAAGGAAAATGAAAACAATGAAGGCTAGTTTAATGAAAAGGGCTAAAACATGGATAGTGGCTAAAAAAGAATAGATGATACAGAAACTAAACTCAGAAATCTCTGCTCAGTTATAAAGAAAAGTGAAATATCAAAGATGGAGAGGAAGATGATGAAGATAATGGCAGAGAATGGCATCAGGTTTATAACCCCTGTCAACCATGCGCTTAAGAAAGCGGAGAGCTCGATTGTACTTAGCTGATTTGAATGACCTAATGAGAGCTTCATCGTAATCTTGATCAAGTTTTGGCCTTGTTTCATTGACCCTGATTCTTGTTCTTCGGTTGTTGGTGTTGCCTGGGGTTGAGGAAGTGACGATAGTGTTGGGATTTGAACGGCGAGAAGTGCGGTTTGGGTGGTTTCTGAAATTGAGAGTGTGTGATAAGAATTCAGTTGAAAAGGTTATCATTGATGATGATGATGATGTTATCGGTTGTTGTTGGAAGATTTATGGCTTGAGTTTGGACAAAATTCAGTATCATAGAATGGATAAGGGACGATACATATTTTATCCTAACCAAATATTATCCTAAAAAATCATTAAAAAAAATAAAACCCTAAAACAACAAATTAGAAAACCTAACATCAATTCAATATATTCAAACTCAAATGAAAGGTTTAAGGGTGCGACGGTTGTTTTACCGTCGTGAAATGAATTTTAGGACGGATAATTTTACCGTCGTGAAAGGTTTAAGGGTGCGACGGGTGCTTTACCGTCGTGATATGCCTTTTAGGACGGTTAATTTTACCGTCGTGACTAGTTGTTGGTGAAAAATCAATGTTAAAAGTGTTAAATGGGGGCCGACGGTTGTTTTACCGTCGTAATAATAATATTATGATGGTTAAATATACCTTCGCAAAATAAATATTAGGGACGGTTGGTGTCAACTGTCGTAAACACTGTCTCTATATGTCAATTACGACAGTTATCACATAACTGTCGCAATTTTTGTGTCGTTAAACACTAATTTTCTTGTAGTGGCATTATTGTTGTTGTTTATTTCCCAGGAAACTAGACAAGGGCAGTATCTTTTCTAAGAAGTCTTGAAATAGTTGTCAACTTTTTGGGGTTTCTCCCGCCAAGTGTTGGGTTTGATTTAAAATCCCCATAATTTTGACTTCTTGTGGTATTGTTTGACTTCTTAAATCCCCAAGTAAAGCTGAGATAATGTTTCTCTCTGAAAGTTTGTTATCCCCATGTGATTTCATAATTTCTCCCCATAGAAATTTGTGTAATCTTCACTCTTGGTATTGAAGAATGTATTTTGGGCTTCCCTCAATGATGTGGTATTGTTCTCCCCTATGAAGTTAGCACGAGATCCTCAGTTAATATCTCGTGATATGGTTTTCATCTGCCCTAATGAAGTCAGTATTGTAATCTCTAGTGGAAATCTAGACGTTGAGGCATTTATTTTCCCCATTGAAGTCTGTGCGATGTTCCCTGGTGAAGCCTGGAAGAAGATATTATATCCTTGTATTTGCACTGATTTTATTGTTTTGATTTGATTACTTTCGAGTTGTGTTTTTCCCAGTGAAGTTAAGCTGTGGAATAGGAATTTGTTTCCTCAGTTGGTGCTTACTTTCTTATAAATTTTCATCCTGGATGTGATTTAGCTGAGTGTTAAATTTACTCAAGCTGGTCTTGTCTGGTTATTTCCAGTGCTGTGTGTCTATTTTGTTAGCTTATACATGACAATATTCATACATTCACACATACATCATGCATAGCTGAATTAAAATTCATTGCTCATTTGCATTCATTAATATTTTGTTGGTGTTAAACCCTATTTTGCAGAGTTATGTTACTCTATCTCCAATAGGGTGTCAACCTTAAGAAGAAAGTGTATATCCTTTCAATTTCTCCACTAAGTTATCCCTCGTGGAAGAATTTTGTTTTAGCCTTCGTATTCAGCTCGTTATCTGGATGGAACGTGGTCCCCTCTTGAGTTTTTTTCTCATAAGATGCTATCTTGGTTGACTATTTTATTCTGGTTTATTTCTGGTTTGAATTCGTGGTCCCTTGTAACATTATTATTTTAGATTTCTGCAGGCTTTGAGCCCTGGTTTGAGAATGTGCATTTATTTTGCACGTGAAGATTTTATCTCCTCAGGAGGAATATATTGGCATTTCCCCAGGAAGTCATAATTCTTTTCCCAACATCATTATTGCAACCCCTTCTCATAACAACAGATGGCAGGTCTCTTTATTTGAGCAACTTGTACTTCCCCAGCAAGTCTGTTAGCTCCCAGAGAATATTCATGTTTGTAATCCGATGAATGGTAGTCTTGTCATTATGGGAGATAGTTCGTTATTCCGATTTGTTAACCGATGAATGATAGTCTCATCATTATGGGAGATAGTTCGTTATTGAGATTTGTTACTCCAATGAATGGTAGTCTCGTCATTATGGGAGATAGATTGTTGTTGATTTTTGTACTCCAATGAATGGTAGTCTCATCATTATGGGAGATAGTTCGTTGTTGAGATTTGTTACTCCGATGGATGGTAGTCTCGTTATTATGGGAGAGAGTTTGTTGTTGAGATTTTGTTTCTCCAATGAATTGTAGTCTCGTCATTATGGGAGATAGTTTGTTGTTGGGATTTGTTTACTCCAATGGATGGTAGTCTCGTCATTATGGGAGATAGTTAATTGTTGATATTTGTTTACTCCAATGGATGGTAGTCTCGTCATTATGAGAGATAGTTAGTTGTTGAGATTTGTTTACTCCAATGGATGGTATTCTCGTCATTATGGGAGATAGTTCATTGTTGAGACATGTTTACTCCAATGGATAGTAGTCTCGTCATTATGGGAGATAGTTTGTTGTTGAGATGTTTAATCAAATGAATGGTAGTCTTGTCATTATAAGAGATAGTTGGTTATTGAGATTTGTTACTTTAATGAATGGTAGTCTCGTCATTATGGGAGATAGTTCATTGTTGAGATTTATTACACCAGTGAATGGTAGTCTCGTCATTATGGGAGATAGTTCGTTGTTGAGATTTGTTACTCCGATGAATGGTAGTCTCATCATTATGGGAGATAATTCATCATTGAGATTTTTTACTCCGATCAATGGCAGTCTCGTCATTATGGGAGATAGTTCATTGTTGAGATTTGTTATTCCAATGAATGGTAGTCTCGTCATTATGGAAGATAGTTTGTTGTTGAGATTTGTTACTCCAATGAATGCTAGTCTCATCATTATGGGAGATAGTTCATTATTGAGATTTGTTACTCTAATGAATGGTATTCTCATCATTACGAGAGATAGTTCGTTATTAAGATTTGTTACTCCAATGAATGGTAGTCTCGTCATTATGGGAGATAGTTTGTTATTGAGATTTGTTACTCTAATTAATGGTAGTCTCGTCATTATGAGATATAGTTTGTTATTGAGATTTGTTACTCTAATGAATGATAGTCTCATCATTATCGGAGATAGTTCATTGTTGAGATTTGTTACTCCAATGAATGGTAGTCTTGTCATTATGGGAGATAGTTCGTCATTGAGATTCACTTTGGTCTGAAGGAGTTCGTTTGTTTCTAGTCATAAGTACTGATGCTGGTCATTTGTGACTTACCCTAATATTGATGTTTGCTGGTATTATCCTACCACTTCTCCCCCTCTTTTGGGTCGTCATTACCTTTTTTTTTGCTATCTTTTTAATGAGTGGATAGTTTGCGGTTATCTGTCGATCACTATTATCCTTTATTTTCTCTCCTTAATATTTGAGTTGATGTTACTTTGTCTCCTCCTTTGGCTTTACCCCAATAGAGTCGAGTCTTCTGTTCACCAGTGATTTATTTTCCTGGTTCATTTTTCTTTTGATCTTTTATTTTCTGTTTCCCCAGTGATATCCCGTGTCACCTTTGAATCTTTTTATTTGCATGCATAATTATAAGCATTGCATGGCATATTAGGGCCAAAAATAAGGTTTGTTTTGTATTTAAGTATCTTCAATTGAGTTGACACGAGGATTTTAACCTTCGTATCTCTGGACAGAAGAAACTTAAATAAGGACAGCTGGTGTACCCCAATTTTCCCCCTAAGATTCTTCTATCATCTCATATCAACTCAATCATATCAAGATCACACTTTGGTTTGGCTCTTCTCCTTACCTCTAGGTTTGCTCATGAGGAATCACCAAGCACCTTGGTTTATATATTGTTATCATATATGTTTTTCATTTATTAACTTTTGACTAACAAGTACAATGAATATTTGCTCTAATTGATGATATTATAGGTAAGGGCACAACACATTTCATCAGTTTGATTTATAGGTTCATGAATTTATTTCCATGCCTTCTTCAACAAAAATTCATGGATATTCAAGCTTCATCATTGAATATACTTTGAAGTAATATCATGACAAGGTCTACTATGATTTATCATGCCTTAATTTGTCAAAGAAAATCAAAAGATGCAAGAGTTGGTTGAAGAAGTTTGACGTAATTGGACAAGTTCTTGATTTCATGGTCACAAGTGCATAACCCTCTCAATTCTTAATATTTGGAGGTGGTTTTTGTTGCTATGGGTTCTTATTATCATCCACAACAACTTATATTCACATGTCAAGAGTTATTGTGCAAGGAAGATTGTCAAAATTGAAAGGGTTTTCCGAGTCATTTTGGTGCTCTAGGAGCTAGGGTTTTGAACTTCTAAGGGCTATATCTTGCTCATATTTTGGTCTTTTTGAGTGATTCCAAAGACATTCTTATCTTAAAAGATTTATCAACCAATAAATTCAAAAGTTTCAAGAAAATTTTATGTGGAAGATGCCTAATGATGAAGAAAAATTATAAGTCCCCTAGATAGGCCATCAAATTCCCTTGTGTGACTTCAAAAAGTCATAACTTGATCAATTTTTATCTCCTTGAGCCCATTCTTATTCCACAATGATCTTAAGGATGTAAAAATAAACTCTTATTTGATGTGCAAAGCTTGAAAATGGATGGAAGATGCCCTAAGAATGCAAAAGGTTATAGGTCATTTCATGGATTTTCACCAACTTCACAAAGTCATAACTTTCTCAATTCTTGGAGTTTTTAAGTGGTTCAAATCTCAAAATGTCATTTAAGAGATCTATTTCATTCCATATTTTTTGGTCAAAAGCAAAGCTTGGGTGGAAGGCCATGTTTGGGTGCAAAACATTATAGGTCACTTTTAAACAAAAACATAGAATTTTTCTAAGTACAAAAGGTCAACATCTTTTTCTCAACTTTGAATCATCACAACTCCTAGCTCAAGTATCCATTTGATCCCATTCTTTTCACATTGTAAAATTTGTGACCTTATTTTTCAATTGCTTCAAGACTCATGCCATAAGACTCCTTGAGTTGTGAATGCCATTGATTCAAAATTGGTACCTTGAAACTGACTTTTCCCTCCAAGTCAGAATTTGAAATGCACAATTCAGCTTCTAATCACTAAATTTTGAGGTTTTTTACTTCTAATAATGTTTAACAATCTTCCAAAAGTGATTATCACCTTGAAACGCAAGTTTTGGTTGAGTTTTGAGCAAAATACGAGTCACACTTTTCATGCTTGTAACTTCACACGATTTCCCTCCAAACTTCATCATTCCACACGCTTGAGCATCCCATTTGCTTCCCTATAAATAGAGGGACATATTGCATTCATTTCCTTAAGCTTTGATAGCCAATTGACCCCTGTTCAGATCCCATACAAACTTTAAATTTAAATTTATGATTTCTTGCTTTCTCACTCCAAAACACCAAAAGCTCCATTCAATTAGCTTCATTGAACTTCTCTGAAGCTAACCACACTCTCACCTTCAAGAATTGTAACATATACTGATCTATAAAAGTCCAGTTTCAGATCCATCTTGTGGTACTTCGTTCAGGTAGATTTCTTGGTCAAATCGATCCAAATAAAAGACTAATCTACTCTCTGCATCCTTTTGATTCTCATGCTTTTTACAATTTGTTATTTCATTGAGTTTTGAGTGAGATATTCCAGAATTTCGTGCTCGCTATTATTTTTGAATTTTCTTAATTTAAGCCTTGCTCAGTTTATATAAATTTGGCGCGATAGTACCATTAGAATTGTCTTGAAGAGACGAATCTAATGGTACATGTCTGGTCCTCTAACTTTACAGTTTGAGGAATCCCAATCTAGGGCGTTTGGAGGTTGAAGACGACCTACGTGTCGTGCTTCAACCAATGAAAGCGTGACATGTGATTTTTTGAATTCAATCCAGTGTGATTGCTTTATCATACACGCACTTTGAGAGCCCTTGGATCTGATTACTTTCATTAGTCAGACTCCATCCAATGCGCCAGAATTTTAGTTGTTTTTAATAGGTGATCTGGTTCAATTTCCAAAGTTGACCATGATATGCAAAACGTACTTGATCCTTTGGATCTGATTACTAGCGTATTTTGATTATCATTTAATGGTCCACATTTTTTGTTTGTTATTTTATTTTCTGATTTTTTATTTTAATTGATTTAAACTTCAAAAAATTATAGAAAATTCATTTTTGACTTAAAATTATGAAAAAATTCACAAAAATATTTTTAAATATTCTCTTTCTGATTTTTATTTTTTAATGATTTTATTTTCATATTTGATATTTTTTTATAATTTTTCCTTTATTTTGACTTGTTTCTAATTATTCAAAAATACTTTTTGATATTTTTAAATTCTGAATTTTTTTATAAAAATCATTTCACTCATTTCCGACTTTCAGATATATTTCTAGAATTTTATCTTGACTTTTACTATTTTTGATATTTTTCTTCAATTATTTGAGTGATTTTAATTGGTTTAAAAATACTTTCCTTTTTTAAAAAGTCACCAAAAAAATCATAAAAATATTTGAGGCCAACTTTGATTTTTCCATGGTCTTTTTAAATTTTATTTGATACTTTGAACATAGTTTATTATTTTACCTTTTATTTTCATTTTAAAAAACAATTTAAAAATCATTTTTCCTTTTTACTTTATTCATTAAATGCAATTTATTTATTTAATATATTCTGGCTATGTGATTGTTGATCATAATCTTCATTAACATCATTAAATCTTGAGTGTTGAGTTTAACTCCACTAAAATGGATGAATGATTTTAATGATAGTTTGATTAAAATCTTTAATTCAAATGTATATCCTCCCTCTTCATCTAATCCTCTTCTCATTGTGCTACATGTTGTTAGAGGATGATCTACATATTATCACTCCAAACATATGGCACATAGATTGCTATTGACCAGTCTCAAAATAGGTGTGACTTCTATATAAGTCCACTTACGATTGCTTAACATAGCGTTAAATTTTGTCCTGATTCGAGAAATGATCATTCGTGGCCCAAACCTATGTTTGCAAGCCCAAGCATGTTTAATTTGAAATATTTGATCCAATAACCTTGAAGTCTATTGTTAGGAGGATTTTGTCTTATCAATCCTCTAATAAATCTTCATAAATTTTGGAACTAAATGAATCATTTAAACATCGTTGATAATTTATTGTTGCCTTGAGATTTTGAAATGAATGATATATTTGACAAAAAACAAATGAAACTTGTTGTTGAGAGGCTTTGATTTTATCAATCTTCTAACGAGTTTTCAAATGCAAGTTTCAAGATGGTCATTCAACTAACCTTTAATTTCTAACAATTGACTTTATTTTATGCTTTTACATTATGCTTTTTACTTTAAGCACATTTATTTTAGCATTTTCATTTCATGCTATTTTCATCTTTGCTCACATGAGCATTTATCGTTATGTCATTTTTATTTTTGCTCACTTGAGCTTTTCATTTCTTTTCCAAGATACCTAATAATCAACTTGAACCATAAAAAACTTTAAGGTTACTTGGACTATTTGGTTACTATCCTTGGCATGATGGAGTTATGGACTTCTTGGACTTATGATTAGAGACCTTGACTACCTTGAGACCTTGTGACTTCTACTGTTATTTTGTCTGGAGTTCTTAGGGTTTACCCCAAGACATTGGGTTGTTTCTTTCTTTGTGTGCAGGTTATTCTGATTATGCGCTTTGTCTGTGATTGGGAATTCATCTGTATATAGTTGTTACTCTACCCAATTTTTGTGAAGACTTAATGCATTTGAAGTTTGGTATTCTTAAGAGGTTTAATATCTCTGCTTATTTGGTTTCAATCCAAAGGATGTGAATTCTACATTGACTCATTATGTCAAGTGTTGGATTTTTGTTGATTAGATGGCTCTTTTCCCTAACTTTTACCTTATGATTTAGGATCATCCCTTCATCTCCTCCCACCTTCTTTAATTTTAAAAATCTTCTCCCTCCTTTTCAAAACTATTCTTGTTTTTTAAACTTGAATCGCTTTCATAATAAACTTGGACTTAGGTCCATGCATTTTCAAAAATCTTTTCGTAATCAAACTTTAAACAACTTAATAATACTGAAATTTTTTGTGAGAAGACTAAAAGTCAATCAATATCATTCAATCCATCTTTGCCACTTTGGCTTTTTGCTTTAAAATTTTCTCAAAAGATTAGACTCTTGTCAATCCTTGTAGTGATGCGAACTACTATACTTCTATGATATGTAGTGAAGTGATATATTTTCCACTTGGATGTTGGGTGAAGCTTGGTTGATTTTAAAATCCAAGTTATATTCTCCACTTTGAGATGACGCAAATTCTCCTTTCTCACAATCGTGGGTAGTAAGTATGTTCTTCCACTCGGATAAGACGATGATGTCTCCTATCTTAAAATTAACCAACACACTTATGTTTTAAATTTTTAAAGGTGAACTACGAGTACCCTGATCCCCTATTGCACGGAAGGTGGTACGTAGGCACTAAAGGTTCGCAACCACGGCGGGTGCAAAAATTGTAAAAAAAAAATATTTCTTTTCTCATCTCCACAATCTATTTTTATACAACTTTTATTGCCAAAATATACAAATTTTCAAAGAGGTTCCTGCGGAGTACCATAGATGTTTAGAGTACTAATACCTTCCCTTTGCATAACCATCCCCCGAAATTAGATTCTCTCCCCTACTTTTGGGTTATTCTCTCTTTTCCTATTCCTTTGGAAATAATAAAGCACGGTGGCGATTTTGATTTGATTTATGCGAGTTAAGTCAATCTAATGGCTTAGTCTCAACATTTCTACCGCTACAAGACACATCAACTTGATGTCTGTCAACCATTGTACAAACAAACTTGTAATTTATTCATCTGTAATCACATCATTAATTTTCTTAACTTCATCAACTTGGTAAGCAACATCTTCCACTAGATTGACAGTTTTAATATGACCCAGCAGTTTTGTTTTTATTAATGCACACCATCCTCGCTTACATGGTACAAATGAAGGATAAGGACCATAGTAAACTTACCTAAAAATATCTAAAATTATGAAAGGGTCATACTCTTTGTACCTCCGATCCATTTGAATCTCAACAGTACCATATGACTTATCTATTTTTGTGCCTCTAGTTGGATCATACCATTCACAATAAAACATGAAAACTTTATTTTCTGAGTCCAAGTAATTGTATACCAACTTGTATATGTTTAACAAAGCCATATAAGTCATCTTCATCGCCATCTGTAACTCCTATTACAAATACACCACTGTTTATGGTTTTTTTCCCTTCAGTCCATGTCTCAATGTGAAATTTATATTCGTTCACGAAGTATGTGTGCCATTCATTTGCACTTTGAACATGGCCTTCAGACAAGTTTCTCAAATGGAGTATTTATGGAGTCAGTGTAACAATGCTGGACAATATTTCCTTGAACCATGTTGGAAATTGAGCATGAATGACACCGGATGTTGATTGTACAACAACACTATGAAAATAGGCGATATTAAATTACTTAAAAAGAAATACACTATAAGTTTCAAGATAATAAGTTTTATATTAACATTGTAAAGAAAATTAAACAGTTGGGGTCTACTTACTCAAGATATGGTTTAACTTCAACACAGTTGATCAAGACATGGACATGTGTGAATTGCATTTCTTTTTGGGTCAACCAATGCATACCCTTCTTTCCAGAGGGACGACCTAGAATCCCGAAGAATGATAAAGTGAATTGACTTTCCTCGTTGATATTTATAGGATTACACATGATTCTAGGAGTTAACATCAAGTGATTAAAATAATGACTGCAAAAATGTGATGTTTCATGTTACAAGTAATGCGCATATATAGATCCTTCAACTCTAGGTTTTTTTTTCACTGATCGCTTTGAATCACCCATGAACCTTTCAAATAGATACATCCACCTATATTGAACATGTCCACCAAGATAAGCTTCATATGCAAGATGCATTGGTAGATGTTCCATGGAGTCAAAAAACCAGACGGAAATACTTGTTCCAACTTAATGATGTCATCCACTCTTAAAGATGACCCACAAATATCTCTAAAAAATTGACTAATTTCAGTTAGTCAATTAAGCATATGTTGGGGTAGTGAACTAAATGCAATTGGCAGCAATTATTCCATAAAAACATGGCAATCATAACTTTTCATACCATACAACTTCCCGGTGTTAGCGTTGGCACACCTTGCTAAATTTAAAGAATACCCATCTGGCATTCTCAAATCTTTTAACCATCGACGAACCGCTTTAGCTTCTTGGGAAGTCATACTAAAATAAGCCTTGGGTTTTAATAATTTTCCATTTGGTTTAGGTTTTAACTCCAACTCTCTCCGGTTACACCAAATTTTCATGTCCTGTCTAGCCTTCTCATTATCTGTCCTGTGTTAAATACATTATCAAAAAAAATCTTCTCAATATTCATAACATCAAGATTATGGCACAACAAATTATCTTTCCAATATGGGAGGTCCCACAATCTACTTCTTTTTGTCCAATTGTATGTGACTCCATATCCTTCAATTCTACATGTTTTTCCAGTATCTGTAAATTTTGGTAGTTCACAAACTTGGTTCCATATATCACCTGGTGACAATCAAGGCGAAGGCAGATCTATTACTCGTTCGTCTTTTTTAAAATTTATCTTATTTCTTCTATAGGGATGCTTTGTTAGTAGGAATCTGCGGTGACAGTCAAACCACAAGCTCCCCACCCTTATCTAACGTAAACATTTTGGTGTATACCATGCAATGCGGATAACCCATTTTTCCATGCGTACCCCAACCTGACAACATGCCATATACTGGAAAGTCATTAATGGTCCACATCAAGGCAGCTCACAAAGTATAGTTTTGTTTACGGGATATATCATAAGTCTATTCTCAAATCCATAATCTCTTCAAATCATCAATTAAAGGTTATAAGTACACATCGATTCCGACTTTTGGACTGGATGGCCCTGGAATGACGCACGTCAAAAACATGTATGCTTTTGTCATGCACATCTCAAGAGGGAGGTTGTAAGGGGTTATTGTGATACGGTGGGAGAACTGACTTGAGAGTTTTGTGTTTTATCGCAAATGTTGCCGTTAGCAAGAGTCGCCACCGACTTTTCTTTTATCCAAAAGGAAAGGTGAAAAAGCACAGGAAAGACCTTTGAGATGTTTTCTTGAGTTCGGGGGGTAGATTATGAAAAGGGAAGGTTTTAGCACCCTTTTCATCCATGGTTTTCCATGGGCTCTTAGTTACTTGATAGATCACTTACTTTTGTTGTTTGAAAATGTGTTTGGTGTGGTTTTGAAAGTATTTTGTAAAAGAGGCCATTCACTTAAGCAATCTTTGTAATGATTCTCATTCGTAAGAATGTATACAAAGATGTTTGTCTTTTTAAAAATGTTTTCAATGTTTGTAAGATGTTTTGAAATGTGTGTGTTTATTTTGAAAATAGCAAGGATAGTTGTTTTGAAATAGAGAAAGTAACTAGAAGTAATCTACCTACTCAAATGTCTTTCTTGTACCTTTTATATTCCTTTGACATTGTTATCTTACCATTAATTTGGTAAGCAACCCTATCTTTGGATGTAAATTGGACAGGTGCGGGTCATCGTATAACCATGATTAGCAACATTTGCAAAGTATCTTAGCATTTTGAGGGGCCAAGACCATTTTTGTAAGGCAACCAAGTGGAGAAACCCTAAGGATGCTTGTGTGCAAGTGTATCATTTTCATGCTTTAATTTGATCTGGTATTTAGGGTTTTTTATTTTGCTTTGTTTTGATCTTATCATACAAACCCTAATTACTAATCATGGCATGTAAAGCGGTAAATTGCGTAATGTAAATATTACTAAGGTATTACAACAATTTTATGGGAGGGGGGAATACAAATTTGAATGGGGATTTGCAAGAATGTAAACCTAAATAAATTATTACAACCAAATTGAATTTGTACGAATATTAGAATAAATAATATACAATATTTAAAGATGCAATATAATGTACATGTAAGAAAAGATTTTTGTCTTGTTTTTATGTAAAAGAAATTTTAATCTAAACCTAAAAATATAAGGAAAAGAAATTAATTTTTAGAAGGGAGGCTTAACCCTAATTATTATTTTAAAAGAAAATAAACTTCTTATATACTATTTTTTATGTGTTTTTTTGTATTAAAATAATAAATAATATTGTATAAAAATATAAAGTTTTTATATATGCAAAAATAAATATTTATAAGTATGGAATGAAAAATAAATTAAACTAAACATGTTTTAATTATATTTTACAAGTTTATTAAGAAAAATAAATAATATATATTGAAGATAAAATATATTTTTATGTGCTAAATAAAATAAAGTAAAATAAAATATGATATTATCAAATTTATATTTTTTAGGATTTTTATGCAGCAAAGAAAATATTTAATATATTAAAATGAAAATAAAACAAATAAAATAAAAATTTAAAAATAGTTGGGCACCCGTCTTGAATAATCAAATGGTGAAAGTTAGAAAAAACAGCTAAGCCCAACGTGGAGGCCCAAACCTGCAAAAAGCCAAAACTGAAAAATGGAAAAAAATGTGAAAAAACAAAAGTAGCGCCCAGGTTCGAACCCAGGACATGGGTCTCACCAGCGTGCTACTTTGCCACTGGGGTGGCTATACATCCATTAATTTAAGTGAAATGAAAATAACATAACATGAATAAAGTCCTTTCCCTGTACTTCATCTTCTTCCTCAAGCTTGGCCAGATGTCCTGTAACTCTCTCATTCTTCCATGAAAATGAAAACTCATAACATGAAAGTTGTAGTATTTGATCTCACGATTTTAACCATATAAGTTATGTAAGATAACAATCAAAGATCAGAAAGAATTTTAAAAGCCCTAAATTAAAACCTAATTTTTTCAGAAACTTCAAGTTCTAAATTCTCTCAACTCAGGTCAAATAAATGCAAGATAAAGATATGTACAATTTCTTTGTAATGAGGACTACATTATTTATTCACAAATCATGGACAATGGTTGCCTGTACAAGGAGATAAAAGTTGAGATTTTACCTCCTTCAGTTGAAATCGTGGATGGAACTGGAGTGAGTTTGATGGAGGCCTGATGCTTGTTTGAGCTTCTTTGAACCTCCCTGAGTGTATTCCCACCCTTGCTTTGCTTTGAAAGTGTCTGAAACTCCTTGGCCAAGTCAACCTGCAAACTTTGAAAACAAAAATGGCAGATGATGGAGAAGGGGTTAAAGTACAGGGATGAAGGTCTGGATTGGTTAGATATTAAGTAGGTAAGATGTTTTGATGATCAAGACTTGAAACGCACGAGCCAAATGGGAGATTGGTATGCTTATGCAAAAACTGCAAGTCTTGACAGTTTTCTTGTGTTTTTGAGTTAGGGACTGTTTTAGGCTTCAATTAATCGTGTGTTGTGTTGTGTTATGTTTTTATATTAGTATGGAATCAGTTTCATGTCAACCCTCCAACAAATGTGCCAGTTCTCACCTTTTTGCAACCTTTCTTGCTTTTGAAGTAAAGTGAAGGGACAAGGCTTACCATGCTTGTACTGGCTTTCCTAGGGTTGGTATATACTTGTACAATTTGATTTAGGCCTGCAAGACTTATATGTACAACGGAGACAGGTTCAATGCTCAAGAATTGGAAAATGGCAAAAGTTGAGCTTTTTCAAAATGGCAATGGTCACTTTATGCCATTTATGGAATTACAACTTGGGTAATGGATCTAGGGCTTGGATCAAAGCTTTGTTAACTGAGTATGCATTAAATTAAGGAGTAAGAAACAAGTTTGGGACCTATAAAGCATGGATTAGGCAGCATAGGTGCTGATTGGAACTTTGTTCTTCATGAAATGGCTTGGACAAAAAGTGAGAAATTGCCAACTTCATCTCTTCGATTCTCTCTACTAAAAAATGATCTTGAGGAGTTCTCTGACATTTTGGAAATCTTGAAATGTTATCTATAACTCATCTTTGAAATTCATTTCAAGATACCTCTTGGAACTAGGTGAAAAATTGCCATGAAGTTGGGTCCAAAACCTGCCTAAATTAGGGCAAAATTTCACTAAGTTATTTAGTTCATGAGCATGTATTCATAAATTTATATCTTGAGATCCAAGCATATTTAGGGAAAAGTGTGTGAAGCCAAGTTGTAGATTTAATTGAGGTCTACAACTTTCATGTTGGGAACTTTCTTTGAATCATTATGCATCATGGTGAAAAAATGGCCTAAAGTTGAGAAAAAATAAGAAATTTTCTATACTTAGAAAATTTTCTAAGTTAAGAAAATTTTCAAATTTAAACCCTAATCTTCAAACTTGGATTTCTTGATGAACAAGTTTCACATTTTGACATGTTTTGATGAATTGTGACCCTTGGCACTTGATTTTGACCAAAAAGTCAAAGTTTGACTTTTCAATGTACAATTGACTTTTGATCAGTTGACTACAAATTTCATCTGTCAATCCAATGAAATTGCAATGTTTTGAACCATACTATTAGGTCAAGATTATGAAATTGAATCCTTTAAATCATGCTTTAACTCAATTGGTCATTTGCTAGGTTAAAAATCAGAAATTGTCCTTCCTTAGTCAAAACCCTAATTTTTGACCATTTTGCCCTTTTGGTGATTTGATCAAATTTCTTGAGGTATTGTGATCCAAACTTGACCAAATGATACATATGAGCTTAAAATGTTGACGTGGATCAAGAATTATGAAATTTGACTGTAAATTGGCCATGGTTGACTTTTTCCCCAATATAGTTGATTTTTAGGTCAACTGTCCAATTGACTGATCAAAAATATAGTTCAAAGCTCGAAACTTGTCCTGAGTGATCTTATGGATCCATAATGATGTTTGAAAGTCACATGAAGCATTGATAGTCCAAAAATACTTTTGCAACCTCAAACCCTAATTTTGGGTCATCAGTGCATAATGAGATGCCTTGAACTGACCAAACCCTAATCCAGTCTTGAGTCAAAGGAATCTTGTGAGAAAAGTCTTGATGAATGAGAGGGAAACTTTTTGGGTTCAACAGCTGCCCCAGTTCAATCTTCTTAAACCAGAAGAGTTAGATTGGTGAGTTTTGTCGTTCGTGACTCGAAGGGGAAAGATGATTGGACACTAGAGTGCCCATAAATTTGCACTCGATAATGTGTAGTTGAGGGAATGGGCTTAAAGATGCCATTTGGAGAAGTGATAGAACCTTGTTAGAGATGGGCTTGTAGATGCCATCCGAGAATATTTGTTGAATTGTAAATTGTAAGCTGAAAGAATGAGTATCAGAATGGCATACATGTCTGGAGCGTATCCATACTGTATCTAAGTGGGTATCAGAATGGCATCCGTGTCTGGAGTGTATCTATGTTGTATTTGAAGTCTGAATCTGAATGAGTATCAGAATGGCATCCGTGTCTAGAGCGTATATGTACTGTATCTGAACCTTGAAAACTGAATGAGTATCAGAATGGCATCCGTGTCTGAAGCGTATTTGTGTTGTATCTGAAGTCTGAATTTGAATGAGTATCAGAATGACATCAGTGTCTAGAGCGTATATGTGTTGTATCTGAAGTCTGAATCTGAATGAGTATCAGAATGGCATCCGTGTCTGGAGCGTATCTGTACTGTATCTGAACCTTGAAAATTGAATGAGTATCAGAATGGCATCCGTGTCTGGAGCGTATCTGTACTGTATCATGATTGCATATTGTTAATGGTAGCTGTTAATCTTATCTTGAAAAGGGTAAAATGTTATCTAAAACACAAAATTATGTTGCATGGAAATGTATGATGCAATGTATTTGTTTTATCAATGTTTATGATATGTGGATGTGATGTATGTGCATGTAAGCTAATTTGCTGTATTGCTGCCTGATTGAGGAAAATAAATCCCTGAATGCTGCTGAGGATATGTTGAATTTTCATATCTTGAAATTGAAGTACTGACAAACTCCTGTTGAGAGAAATAAATTTCGTTGTGAGGGCAATGCCATGTATTGCTTGTAAGATCTGCTTGGGGGATCTCGAGAATTTTGACGACTTCTACTGGGGATTAATAATTTGAAGTTTTAGTTCCACTGAGGATCTAAATGACGTACTGTGGGGATTACTTATGGAATAGCCTAGAGACGTTTTCCGTCTCTTTCAACCTATCAGTAATTGTCTTTCTCATTTTGTTTATTTGTAAACAGTAATTATGTTCAAATGCATATGTTCATTAATGAATCATTTGGACGTTTTTGCAAATGAAACACAAGTGTAAAGAAAAAGACAAATAGTTTTTTATACTTCCAAAGAGATATCTTGGTATTGACTTTGGATAAGTATTTTGTACAAAGGAGACAATCATTCTAGTAGGAGAATGATGCCATAAGAAGAACTTTATACAAAGAAAGATATCTATGTGTAATAATCCCATGGGGTTTCCATTCTGCTATAGCCTTCGTATCTCCGAATATCTTGTCTATTTGTTGCTTCGTCCGAAGATGATTGAATTGATCAGAAACTCCGAGTTTGTTAGTGGAAGTCAAGAGGTTGTCCTCAAAGTGATCCGATGGGACATAGTCATACGCTTTAATTCCCTAACTTTTGCCTGGACCGCCCTTTCGGGTTTTCAGTCCACCGGGAAATCCTTTTTTGCCCAAGTCGCCCTTTCGGGTTTTCAACTTGTCGGGTGTACAAATAATTTATATTTTATCCCTAATTTTTGCCCGAACCTTTTTGGTTCGCCGGGATGCCCTTGTTTGGCCTAGGTGTGTCAACCTAGCGGGTCTCTTATGCGTAGTATCTTTTGACTATGTTTGCGTTTGCAGGGTGTGGCAGGTCGTCGCCGTCCATGGTGGTTAAGATCATTTCCCCACCGGAGAATATATTCTTGATTACAAATGGCCCTTCATAAGTAGGAGTCCATTTTCCCCTGGGATCACTTTGTGGTAAGATAATGCGTTTGATCACTAGATCTCCAACTCGATATACCTGGCGTCTGACTTTCTTGTTGAAAGCCTTGATCATCCGTTTTTGATACATCTAACCATGGCAAATAGCAGTAAGTCTCTTTTCGTCAATTAAGTTTAGTTGATCAAGTCGAGACTGGATCTAATCGTCCTCATTCAAACCTGCATCCTTCATAATTCTCAAAGAGGAGATCTGAACCTCAATAGGCAAGACAACCTCCATGCCATAAACCAAAGAATATGGTGTTACCCCAGTTGATGTGCGAGCCGTGGTACGATACCCGTGGAGAGAAAATTGTAGCATCTCATGCCAGTCCTTGCAGGTGACTGTCATTTTCTGTATGATCTTTTTAATGTTTTTATTTGCAGCTTCAACGGCGCCATTCATTTTTGGCTGATAGGGGGATGAATTGTGATGCTGAATCTTGAACTGCTCGCACAAGGCGGTGATCATAGTATTGTTAAGGTTGGTACCATTATCAGTGATGATCCTTTCTGGGATACCGTATCGGCAAATGAGATTCTGCTTGATGAAGCGGGTAACAACATTCTTAGTGATGGAAGCGAAGAAAGTTGCTTCGACCCACTTTGTAAAGTAATTAATGGCAACTAGGATGAAACGGTGTCCATTGGAGGCTGTTGGCTTGATCTCCCCAATCATATCAATTCCCCACATAGCAAAGGGCCAAGGAGCCGTTAAGACATTCAGAGGAACCAGAGGTACGTGCACCTTGTCAGCATAAATTTGACACTTATGACAGGTCCGAGAGTGTTGATAGCAATCTACTTACATAGTAGACCAATAATAGCCCGCCCGTAGGATTTTCTTCGCCGTCGTATGCCCACTGGAGTGAGTGCCAAAAGTACCTTCATGTAATTCAGCCATGATCTTTTCATCCTCAATCTTATCGACACACCGGAGCAGAATGGAGTCATGGTTGCGTTTGTACAGGATGCCATTACTCAGGAAGAACTTAGCAGATAATCTCCTTAAGAATTTTTTATCATTGATTGAAGCTCCTTCTGGGTATTCTTGAGCCTCGAGATACCTCTTGACTTCATGAAACCAAGGCTGGTCCACTACCTCTTCAATATTAATCTTGTGACAGTGTTCTGGTTCATCCATTCGTTCAATGGTGATCTGGGGAGCCTCGTTATCCCAATTAAGTTTAAACATAGATGACATTGTGGCTAGAGCATCTGCTAGCTGATTTTCTTCTCGTTGGAAATGCTCGAAGGTAATCTGCTCAAAATGTGGTAGCAATGTAAAAACATGTTCTTTGTAAGGGATAAGGTTTTGGTGCTTAGTGTCCCATTCTCCTTTGATCTGACTGACAACCAAAGCTGAATCTCCAAACACATCTAAATATTTGATTCCCAAGTCTATGGCAGCCTTGAGACCAAAGATGCATGCTTCGCATTCCGCCATGTTGTTCGTACAGTTGAAGCAAAGTCTGGCAGTAAAGGGAGTGTGACACCCTTCCGGAGATATGAGTACATCGTCGATACCATTACCAAGTACATTGGATTCCCCCATCATAGAACAGGGTCCATCGGGATCCTTGTTCAGGTCCGTCATATGGTCTGATTTCTTCACAGTTGTTTAATCTCATGATGTCTTCATCCAGGAATTCAAATTTCATGGACTGATAATCTTCTACAACTTGATGAGCAAGATGATCAGCTAGCACACTGCCCTTTATAGCTTTATGGGTAGTGTACTGTATGTCATATTCTGTTAGGATCATCTGCCATCTAGCTATCCTCCTAGACAGAGCAGGCTTTTCGAAGATGTACTTTATCGGATCCATCTTAGATATCAACAAAGTAGTATGAGTCAACATATACTGTCTTAGCCAACGAGAAGCCCATGCCAGAGTGCAACAAGTTTTCTCAAGCAGTTAATATCTGGTTTCACAGTCGGTAAACTTTTTGCTCAGGTAGTAAATAGCATGCTCTTTTCAGCCAGACTCGTTATGCTGCCCCAATACGCACCCCATTAAGTTATCTAAAACAGTCAGATACATGATCAATGGTCTTCCCTCAATTGGTGGCATCAAAACAGGAGGCTCTTGTAAATACTCTTTGATTTTTTCGAAAGCAGTCTGACATTCATCATTCCATCTGACTACTTGATCTTTCTTCAGTAATTTGAAGATTGGTTCACAAGTAGCTGTTAGGTGAGAAATGAATCTGGCAATATAGTTCAGGCGTCCCAAGAATCCCCTGACTTCCTTCTCAGTACGAGGAGCAGGAATTTCTTGTATCGCTTTAACCTTGGCAGGATCAACCTCGATGCCTTTGTTGATGAAAATAAAACCTAAGAGTTTACCGGACCGGAATCCGAATGTGCACTTGTTTGGATTCAACCTTAGTTTGTACTCCTTCAATCTCTCAAACAACTTTTTCAAATGATCAAGGTGCTCCTCTTCAGTTTGTGATCGGGCTATCATGTCATCTACATATACCTCTATCTCGTGATGTATCATATCATGAAATAAAGCTAACATGGCGCGTTGATAGGTTGCCCCAACATTCTTCAGTCTGAATGGCATCACTTTGTAGCAGAATATGCCCCACTGTATGACAAATGTAGTTTTCTCCATGTCCTCAGGTGCCATTTTGATTTGGTTATAACCTGAGAATCCGTCCATGAAGGAAAATACTTTGTGCTGGGTCGTATTGTCAACTAGGATATCAATGTGGGGAAGTGGAAAATAATCTTTAGGGCTGGTCCTGTTTAAATCTCTATAATCCACGCACATTCGTATTTTGTTGTCCTTTTTAGGCACGGGAACAATGTTGGCAACCCATTGAGGATAGGAAGTGACAGCCAAGAATCCAACATTGAATTGTTTCATGACTTTCTCTTTGACCTTCTCTGACATGTCAGGTCTCATGCAAAAGACTTTTTGTTTCACTGGTGGACAGTCTTCTCTTGTGGGTAGACGATGTACTACGATGTTTGTATCAAGTCCTGGCATGTCTTCGTATGACCAGGAAAAGATCTCAACATAATCATGCAATAGCTGAATTAGACGCTCCTTGACACTCGGCTCTAGATTGGCACCCACCTTGATTTCCTTTTTATCTTCCTCGGTACCCAAGTTGATTGTATCAACGGTTCCTCATGAGGCTGAATAGCTCTTTCCTCTTTTTGTAGTAGTCTGGCCAATTCCCCTGGTACTTCACAATCTTCCTCACCTTCGTCTTCGGCTTGGTAGATTAGATCTTCAGAGTCACTAAAGGCCATAGCAGTATCGTTACTGTTGTACCCCAAAATTTGCCCTCTCATGTTTTCCAAAGTCTTCCCCCTACATGGTTGACCAGAAACCCTTGCCTAAGGAAAAAGAAAATTTTTGAGTGGTGCTTTAAGACCTTTCGATTGGCACTCTGAAAGACCTTTCGATTGGCACTCTGAAAGACCTTTCGATTGGCATTCTGCAAGCACTTCGATTGGCATTATGGACAAGCACTTCGATTGGAATTATGTCAAGGCAGCTTCGACATGCATGATTAAGCATGTCCTTTGATTGGCATGAACAACACCTTTCGATTGGCCTGTTAACAAAGCCTTTCGATTGGGATCCTTCGATTGATATTTGGACAAGGGCCATTCGAAGAACACCTCCCAGGCCATTTGGAAGAGGCCATCAAAGGGCACTCAGAAAACATGTCCAGGTATACGGAACATGAGAAAATGGCATGTTTCCCTTGCAAATATGGAAATAATTAAATGCTGATTGTGGATTTAATTCCTGAGTTAAAGGCCAGATTCTTTCCTTTTCTGTTCCTAAAGAGCTGATTCGACCAGAGTGTTTCTGTTCAACTCAAGACCATTCGAAGAAGCATTCAGAAGGCCCATTCGAAAGATACATGGGAATTCCATTCGAAGGAAGAAACTCAAGACCATTCGAAGAAGCATTCAGAAGGCTCATTCGAAAGGTACATGATAAGTTCATTCGAAGGAGGAAACTCAAGGCCAATCGAAGAGCATGGCCTGAAGGCATTCGAAAATCAAAACATGTCTAGGTTCATTCCAGATTCCAAAGAGACATGAATATTTCAAAAAGGAAATAATTTAATGTGTCTTATTCTTGTCTCCTGGCTTTAATGGCCTGTTTAATTGGATGTCTCTTGCCGTTACTAGACCCCCTCACTCCTATAAATACAAGGGCCAGTGGCACATTACAACACACGAAAAAACACACAACAGGAGAACAAAAAACATTGGAGTTACGCTGCCAAAAAGTCATCAGCATTTTCATAATTAATCCAGGCCAAAGCAACCATTCAGCAAACATCTCCACACCCAGAAATCCCAGATCGAAGGTACTCACATCCAGAAAGTGCCCAGTCAAAGGTCCCAACTACTGGTAAGAGAGGGTAAAATGTCAAATTTTGTGTTTACATAACATATCTGTATTTGTTGTTTCATTCGATTGTCATTCTAGACAGAATCATAGGGCCTGGGTTTGGCCCCAGGTCATGTTCCTCGTTTTCTAACACTTGCTGCAGACATAGCCTGAAGAGACCCAGCAAGCGCAGGATCGAAGGGCATAGGGTTCGATACCCAGGCCCTGCATTTTATTTCGCTAACATACTTTTGCAGGTATAACATCCCAGATCGAAGGAGACACCTTCTCTGGATCGAACCCATTAGCATGCTGGATCGAGGGAGGCATCTCATTCCTGGATCGAAAGCCATGACCTCCATGATCAAAAGACAATCCTCTTCCCTGGATCGAAGGCTACTCACGCCCTACTTTCTGGCCCAATCGAAAGGACCATGACCCTCTCTGGATCGAAGCTTCCATTCCCTCCCTGGGTCGAAACTCCTTTTTTTCCCTAGATCGAAGGATTCCCCCTTGTATTTTATTTTTGTTTTCATTGACATCTTTTTTATCTTTTTTTAATTAACATTAAAATCAAAAAACCACAAAAACATTAGGCTAGTTTTTTCTATTAAATTAACTTTGTCAATTAATCTTTTAATTATCTTAACATTTTTCCAAAACTAAAATTAAGTAGATTTAGATCACTTTCCCAAAATAAAATAAAACAACAAAAAAGATTTTATTCTTATAATTTTTAGAGTTTATTTTCAGATTCGCGCGCGTTTATTTTATTGTAACTGCCTTCTGGTTTGTAATAACTTAGCTAAGACTTTTACACTTTACTGCTTTTTATTCCCCCAATTTTTGGACATGTAAATAATTCCCCTCCCCGAAGCCTTGTAATAGCGTAGGATTTACAATTCCCGCACTTTAAATTCATGTACATATATTAACTGTTTAGATGTATGCTGACTAGGATTGCATGACAAGATCTATCTTAACTTAAAATCAACAGTATCTCACCATAACATGTACAAAGATAATATAACTGAAAATTGACACACTTGCACATGCCACTCTTAGGGTATGCCTCACTTGGTTGCCTCGAACATGGTCATTAAGTATAGGATGTTTTAGAGGTCGTCCTTTTGTCCCAAGATCATAAGTTGCCTCGAAATGGTTGCCTCGATAAAAATGATCTAAGACATTAGGGTTACCACTAAGGAGTCCTAACGTTGCTTTAGTGACCACACGTCCCTTAAATCGAATTGACCCGAAAACTCCAACGACGGTGCTACCTACTCCTCAATAGTGGGATAGAACTGTCTAAAGGAAATTTGCACAGTTTAATTCCTTTTTGAGTAGGTAGAGGTTCTTAAGTACTTGCTCATTTTCAAAACAAAACTTTTCGCACCTACACTCTCTTCAAAAACAAAACTCTTTTCAAACCCACAAACACAAAGAAAAGAAAACTTTTGAAAACATAGTGAGCAAGTACCTAAGAGCCCGTGGATAACCACGGATAGAAAGGGTGCTAACACCTTCCCTTTCTATAATCTACCTCCCGAACCCGAGAAAAATCTCGAAAAGGAATTTTTCTGTGCTTTTGTCCATTCCTTGTTGGATAAAATAAAAGACGGTTGCGACTCTTGCTTACCGCGACATTTTGCGAAAACAAACGCAAACACGAACCAGCATTCCAAAAAACAGTCAGTTCTCATTCCCACCGATCACAGAACTGGCGACTCTGCTGGGGATCATAGAGTGAGGTATACCTTAGGATCAGATCACTTGTGTTTTCAATTGTATTGCTTTGTATGCTTTTAATTTTGTGGGCTTGTATCGGAGTTCTATAGATCCTAACCCGGATCTAGGGATACCCTTTAGGTAAGTAGCAATAAACTGTGAGGGATCTGTACGGCGTATACCGATACAGATGAAGCAGTAGCTACGTTGGTGTGGCACCTTAGTCTGTACCGATATCCCTTGTATTGAAACGAGGAGAATATGGGTCTTCTGAGGAGTCATTAAGCACCAACTGACCTTAGAACCTTAAATTGACCAACTTGGCCATAGAATAGTAGTAGTATGCTACACTCATTGAGACTAAACTCTCGCGATGATTCCGGCCGCAAGAAAAGATTGCTAAACTGGAATTATGACTGATTGAGGGTAGTCAGTGATATTGAGATCCTCTAGAACCCAGTTACTATTTTTTAGGACAGGTCTAAACCAACTAAACTGAAAGAGGGTAATGCCTAAACTCCATGTCAGCCTAAACTTAAGGCTATATGTGTGACTTGTGTGCCTTCAAACTTGAACTACTTGCACATTCTTGTTATCTGACGGCATGAGTTCCTTGCAGGTTTTGTTTACAGTCCTTATCCAATAAATTGGATTTATTGCAGGGCTTACTTACATCACCTCACACATGTGCTTAAACGCATATCATACACATCATAACAGCATGCCTTAGCATTTCTTTAACCATTTCAAGGATCTCAAGGGTCTGTGATGCAGGTTATGGTAAATCAAATGGCTAGCAAGGGGAAAAGGGGATTTATTTTCCTCTAGCCAAGGTTGTCTAGAAATCCAAGCATGATAACTTGAGTCAGGGGCTATGACCCACTCGATATGGTGAGCTTGACTCTTGAAGAAGGACTCTCAGCAACATGAAGTTCCTTCAATCAAGCTATAAGATTCAAATTCTAACAGTTTCTTGTTTACCCCGTGAGATCCTTGGAAACATTGCATACATATATCATACATATAATTGCATAACAGGTCTCCCAATACAGGTCTCTCATGTTCTCGTTGTTTATTTCAGCAATGGCTTTCTAACCAGACAACCAAGATCTTCGTACTCAAGAGACTCAGTTCAGGGAAATCTTCCTAAACCTATCCAAGGGGCAGGAAGAATTGAGAACACTCCTCATGAGGAATTTGGTCAAGAAAAGTCCTGAAGACAATAAGGACGAACGGCTGAAACATCTGCAAGCTGAGATAGATGCAATGAGAACCCAGATGCTGGGGCAGATGGCTCTTATCCAAGGCTTAGCTCGGGAACAAGAAGAGTTGAGAACCATGATCAACCAGCTTCATCAAGACAAATACAACAACATGAAGCAAACAGTCAAGGCCGGAGACCAAGTCATTAATCAACCTCCGAGAAGTCAAAGGTTTGGTTTGACGAAGAATAGACCTCTCCAAGTTGTTACTACCTCATAGGTCCAACAAAGACCTTGCCAAGAACAATGGTTTGATCAGAATAAGCCAAACATGCCCAGGAGGAAATTTACCAAGCTCAACATATCGCTGTCTCAAGCTTTACAACACCTGTTAAGACTGAATCTGGTGACGTTAAAGGACCCTCCTAAGAATCCCAGCACAGCCTCCCCAAAGTACAATCCTGATGCAAGGTGTGCATATCACTCAAACAGCCCGGGGCATGATACTAACATCTGTTGGGCGTTGAGAAACAAAATTCAAGACCTGATTGATGAAGGAGCATTGGAATTCACACAAGATGGTCAGGATGAGTTCTCCTACCATCCCTCCAAGGTTCACCATTTGAAGTGACAAGTACTAAGACGAGAAGACTTTCGTTCATTTGAATTTTCAAGTTGTAATCTCTTTGTTATTCAAACATTTATCTATTAATGTCAAACTCTGTTTCACTAATGCATTGCATATGTTTGTCTTGATTTGATCCAGTCATTTTAATTACATTTAAACTATGCTTTTTACTTACTTTATGACATTCAACTCTTGCTAAAAGTTACAAGCCTTTAGAGGGAGGATGACGAAACAATGCCATAATCTCATACAGTATGCTTTTGGACAGACCTTGCTGACGATGTACAGGCGTTTCTTTCAAATCCTAAACACTGGAGTTATAAGGAAGATAATCCCTAGTCAACCCCTTCGAGCCAAAGAAGTAGGAGTTTTCTGTTTTAAACACAAATTGAAACCTTTAATTTAAACCTGGGGCAGGGTAGTCTCTCAGTTAATTCGAAAAGATGCGTATTGAAGTCGCAAAACTCTCAGTTCATAATACAATGAACGACATCAAAAGCATTCCTCCGGAATCAAAAGACAGTGGTGGTTCCTTATCTCATAGGCAGTCAATCTCTCAAAAAAGGAAAAGCCCACTGAGCCAAAACCTATAAAGGAGGCTTAAGAAAGCTGGGGCATCCCGCTGACTGTAATCTCGAAAACAGGAACAGTCAGGCAAAAGTTAGGGATAACAAATCAAAAGAACGAGGTCATTACAAATCCTCAACAACATGAAAAATGTTGCAAAAATGACTGCCTTCCAACAAATTCAACTTGTGTGAACCATCACCAAAAACGTCGTTCCAGACTCATTTGGAGTTCAGACGCACAATTAACTGAGTTTAGGATTGAAGAACATCACGAAGAGCGGGTGTGTACAGATATACTTTGAGCCTTTATCCTTTGTTTCTTAAACCGTGAACCAACACACGTTACAACCCTTCAAAAGTCCTAACTGAAGCATGGGTTAGTTCGAAAGCATACTGTTACAAAAAGGTATCCTGACTCCTGTAAGGCTTTTCCCTAAGTCTTGTGTTGAATTTGTCTTATAAAAAGTTTTCTGCTAAAAAACGCATTTTTCAAAACTTCAAGACAAGCATAAACTTTGCATTATCTGAATATCACTGTTTGCATTTAGCTATTTGTTTGACAGCGGAGAAATTCACACAACGAATATCCGATGAACGAAAGCCCTCTCAGTGAACAAAATCACTTCAAAAAGGATGACACTTCCATTGACAAATCTCCTATCAACAAGGGGGCATGACACGTCACTCTCCAGCACGCCTGGGCCAGTCAAGTCAAGATTCAAGCAATCTCTCAAGATGCCAAATAGCCAGGGGAAGATCTCCATCTGAATCACCTGGGGCATTGGACATGAATTCCAGCAACGAATCTTGCATGATCAAACATCTTCTGGTAGTATGGCAACACAACACTACCGACAGTGACAACTCTCTACATCCTGAGGGAATGGACATAGTCAAAAAAATACCGCGCGTGAATCAAAGACCCGCTAGGTTGACTGGCCTAGGAAAAAATAAGGGCTTCCCGGCGAACCAAAAGGGTTCGGGAAAAAATAAGGGATGAAAATGAAAAAATTTGTACACCCGGCAAGTCAAAAACCTGAAAAGGCAACTTGGGCAAAAAAGGGTATCCCGATGGACTGAAAACCCGAAAGGGCGGTCCAGGCAAAAATTAGGGATCAAAGCGTACGACTATGTCCCGTCATCTCATAAGTTACCTACCAGAAGAAGACTTGTCATAGGTTGGGATAATACTCGATCCACAAGGCCTCCACAGGCACCTTGTCCCGCATAAACAGGGGCAATAAGAATTGTCCGAACTGTGCAGTTGCTCTGTCCACCAGGTACCAAGGTAGGTTCAGCTGAAGAATATGACCAAGATACCTTCACTCACCGCAGAGTAAAGCAGTAATGGTAGCTCTCCCCACTGAGACTTGCAACTATGAACGAATCAGCAATACTCTCCCCAAGCAGAGTTGGTCTACCATCAGCCCTAAAAAAGTTGGGTATCCCCAGAAGGTCTTAATATTCCCCAGCGGAGTATAAGGATATTCCCCAGCAAACATAAGAGTATCCCTGGCAGTCTTAATATTCCTCAACGGAATATAAGAATGTTCCCCGGTAGAATGCAAGATACCCCCAATGGAGTCATTTCCCCAGCACAGTCTAAAAAAGCTTCCCCAATGGAGTTGAATCATCTTCCCTAGTAGATTCTGGAAGCTTATCCCCTGCAGAATACAAATAAGTCTCCTTAGCCAAATTCAGAGATTATCCTCACAAGAGTCTAGCTGGGTTATCCTCAGCAAGTTGCAACTGAAAGATCATCCCCAGCGAAGTTCTTTCTATCCCCAGCGGAGTTCATCATCAAAATCCCCAGCAGAGCTTATCAACAGATTCCCCAATGGAGTTTATCATTAAAATCATCAACAGAACATCTCTCCCCCACATAGCAATCTCTTCACCGTGTTTATTCCCCAACGGAGTCCCTCTCTCCTACAGGTTTATTCTCACAACCATCTTCGTTCATTAACCCCAGCAGAAACGAAGAACTCAACTCTATTCTCCAGTAGCTCCGGGATTTATTTTTCCCAGCTAAAAACATCACATCTTCATACATCATGACATGCATACGCATCATACAACACAAATCTCATTTATTTTGAGAATATCATGACATCATGCATTTCATACATCATGACACTGCATGCAGCTAACGCTTTACCTTTTTCAGGAAAAGGTCAATCAAAAGATGGCTACCATCAACCTTTTCAGGTCCCAGTTTAATACCTGTAGCAAGCCAGGAAAAATATATATGGACGACTGATTGTAGATTAATACTTGTAACAAGCCAGGAAAAGTATCCACATGAAGAGATTGAAGATTAATACCTTTAACAAGCCAGGAAGACCTTTCTTTCTCAGGTCAGAGATCAATACCTGAAACCAGCCAGGACAGCTATCTCCTCGACCAACCTTTTCAAGTTCAAGATCAATACCTGTAGCAAGCCAGGAAAATATCTGTGGACGACTGATTGTAGATTAATACCTGTAACAAGCCAGGAAAAGTATCTACATCAAGAGATTGAAGATTAATACCTGTAACAAGCCAGGAAGACTTTCTTTCTCAGGTCAGAGATCAATACCTGAAACCAGCCAGGACAGATATCTCCTCGACCAACCTTTTCAAGTTCCAGATCAATACCTGTAGCAAGCCATGAAAATATATGTGGACGACTGATTATAGATTAATACCTGTAACAAGCCAGGAAAATTATCTACATGAAGAGATTGAAGATTAATACCTGTAACAAGCCAGGAAAAGTATCTACATGAAGAGATTGAAGATTAATACCTGTAACAAGCCAGGAATACTTTCTTTCTCAGGTCAGATTTCAATACCTGAAACCAGCCAGGACAGATATCTCCTCGACCAACCTTTTCAAGTCCCAGTTTAATACCTATAGCAAGCCAGGAAAAATATATGTGGACGACTGATTGTAGGTTAATACCTGTAACAAGCCAGAAAAGTTATCTACATGAAGAGATTGAAGATGAATACCTGTAACAAGCCAGGAAGACTTTCTTTCTCAGGTCAGAGATCAATACCTGAAACCAGCCAGGACAGATATCTCCTCGACCAACTTTTTCAGGTCCCGGTTTAATACCTGTAACAAGCCAGGAAAGTTATCTACATGAAGAGATTGAAGATGAATACCTGTAACAAGCCAGGAAGACTTTCTTTCTCAGGTCAGAGATCAATACCTGAAACCAGCCAGGACAAATATCTCCTCGACCAACCTTTTCAGGTCCCAGTTTAATACGTGTAGCAAGCCAGGAAAATATCTGTGGACGACTGATTGTAGATTGATACCTGTAACAAGCCAGGAAAATTATCTACATGAAGAGATTGAAGATGAATACCTGTAACAAGCCAGGGAGACTTTCTTTCTCAGGTCAGAGATCAATACCTGAAACCAGCCAGGACAGATATCTCCTCGACCAACCTTTTCAAGTCCTAGTTTAATACCTGTAGCAAGCAAGGAAAAATATCTGTGGACGACTGATTGTAGATTGATACCTGTAACAAGCCAGGAAAATTATCTACATGAAGAGATTGAAGATTAATACCTGTAACAAGCCAGGAAGACCTTTCTTTCTCAGGTCAGAGATCAATACCTGAAACCAGCCAGGACAGATATCTCCTCGACCAACCTTTTCAAGTCCCAGTTGAATACCTGTAGCAAGCTAGGAAAACAATCTGTGGACGACTGATTGTAGATTAATACCTGTAACAAGCCAGGAAAACCATCTACACGAAGAGATTGAAGATTAATACTTGGAACCAGACAGGACAAGTTCTATAACCTCAACGATATACTCCCGCTGAGCACGAGTCAGTTCCTAAATCTCAACAAGGTTAGACTTCCCCATCGAAATCTTCTACAACAACAGGTAAGCAAGTTCTCGCTAAGGAATCTCTTATGCGATCGACACTCCGGCAGATGGCATCTATAAGCCCATCCTCCTACCAACAATCTCCAGATGGCATCTATAAGCCTATCCTCCTACCAACAATCTCCAAATGGCATCTGTAAGCCCATTCTCGACATCACAATGCTGATACTACACCATGCGAGTGCAAATTTCTGGGCACTCTAGTGTTCAATCATCTTCCACCTTCGGATCACGAAAGGCACGCAAGCCAATCTACATCCTCAGGTTTAAGAAGATTGAACAGGGGCAACTCTTGTACCCCAAAATTTGCCCTCTCATGTTTTCCAAAGTCTTCCCCATACATGGTTGACCAGAAACCCTTGCCTAAGGAAAAAGAAAATTTTTTAGTGGTGCTTTAAGACCTTTCGATTGGCACTCTAAAATACCTTTCGATTGGCACTCTGAAAGACCTTTCGATTGGCATTCTGCAAGCACTTCGATTGGCATTATGGACAAGCACTTCGATTGGAATTATGTCAAGGCAGCTTCGACAGGCATGATTAACCATGTCCTTTGATTGGCATGAATAACACCTTTCGATTGGCCTGTTAACAAAGCCTTTCGATTGGGATCCTTCGATTGATATTTGGACAAGGGCCATTCGAAGAACACCTCCCAGGCCATTTGGCAGAGGCCATCAAAGGGCACTCAGAAAACATGTCCAGGTACACTGAACATGAGAAAATGGCATGTTTCCCTTGCAAATATGGAAATAATTAAATGCTGATTGTGGATTTAATTCTTGAGTTAAAGGCCAGATTCTTGCCTTTTCTGTTCCTAAAGAGCTGATTCGACCAGAGTGTTTCTGTTCAACTCAAGACCATTCGAAGAAGCATTCAGAAGGCCCATTCGAAAGATACATGGGAAGTCCATTCGAAGGAAGCAACTCAAGACCATTAGAAGAAGCATTCAAAAGGCTCATTCGAAAGGTACATGAGAAGTCCATTCGAAGGAGGCAACTCAAGGCCAATCGAAGAGCATGGCCTGAAGGCATTCGAAAATCAAAACATGTCCAGGTTCATTCCAGATTCCGAAGAGACATGAATATTTCAAAAAAGGAAATAATTTAATGTGTCTGATTCTTGTCTCCTGGCTTTAATGGCCTGTTTAATTGGCTATCTCTTGCCGTTACTAGACCCCCACTCCTGTAAATACAAGGGCCAGTGGCACATTACAACACACGAAAAAACACACAACAAGAGAACAAAAAAAATTGGAGTTACGCTGCCAAAAAGTCATCAGCATTTTCATAAGTAATCCAGGCCAAAGCAACCATTCAGCAAACATCTCCACGCCCAGAAATCCCAGATCGAAGGTACTCACATCCAGAAAGTGCTCAGTCAAAGGTCCCAACTACTGGTAAGAGAGGGTAAAATGTCAAATTTTGTGTTTACATAACATATATGTATTTGTTGTTTCATTCGATTGTCATTCTAGACATAATCATAGGGCCTGGGTTCGGCCCCAGGTCATGTTCCTCGTTTGCTAACACTTGCTGCAGACATAGCCTGAAGAGACCCAGCAAGCGCAGGATCGAAGGGCCTGGGGTTCGATACCCAGGCCCTACATTTTATTTCTCTAACATACTTTTGCAGGTATAACATCCCAGATCGAAGGAGACACCTTCTCTGGATCGAACCCATTAGCATGCTGGATCGAGGGAGGCATCTCATTCCTGGATCAAAAGCCATGACCTCCATGATCAAAAGACAATCCTCTTCCCTGGATCGAAGGCTACTCACGCCTTACTGTCTGGCCCAATCGAAAGGACCATGACCCTCTCTGGATCGAAGCTTCCATTCCCTCCCTAGGTCGAAACTCATTTTTTTCCCTTGATCGAAGGATTCCCCCTTGTATTTTATTTTTGTTTTCATTGACATCTTTTTTATCTTTTTTTAATTAACATTAAAATCAAAAAACCACAAAAACATTAGGCTAGTTTTTTCTATTAAATTAACTTTGTCAATTAATCTTTTAATTATCTTAATATTTTCCAAAACTAAAATTAAGTAGATTTAGATCATTTTCCCAAAATAAAATAAAACAACAAAAAAGATTTTATTCTTATAATTTTTAGAGTTTATTTTCATATTTGCGCGTGTTTATTTTATTGTAAATGCCTGTTGGTTTGTAATAACTTAGCTAAGATTTTTACACTTTACTGCTTTTTATTCCCCCAATTTTTGGACATGTAAATAATTCCCCTCCCCGAAGCCTTGTAATAGAGTAGGATTTACAATTCCCGCACTTTAAATTCCTGTACATATATTAACTGTTTATATGTATGCTGACTAGGATTGCATGACAAGATCTATCTTAACTTAAAATCAACAGTAGCTCACCATAACATGTACAAAGATAATATAACTGAAAATTGACACACTTGCACATGCCACTCTTAGAGTACGCCTTACTTGGTTGCCTCGAACGTGGTCATTAAGTATAGGATGTTTTAGAGGTCGTCCTTTTGTCCCAAGATCATAAGTTGCCTCGAAATGGTTGCCTCGATAAAAATGATCTAAGACATTAGGGTTACCACTAAGGGGTCCTAACGTTGCTTTAGTGACCACACGTCCCTTAAACCGAATTGACCCGAAAACTCCAACGACGATGCTACCTACTCCTCAATAGTGGGATAGCACTGTCTAAAGGAAAAATTGCACAGTTTAATTCCTTTTTGAGTACGTAGAGGTTCTTAAGTACTTGCTCATTTTCAAAAACAAACTTTTCGCACCTACACTCTCTTCAAAAACAAAACTCTTTTCAAACCCACAAACACAAAGAAAAGCAAACTTTTGAAAACATAGTGAGCAAGTACCTAAGAGCCCGTGGATAACCACGGATAGAAAGGGTGCTAACACCTTCCCTTTCTATAATCTACCTCCCGAACCCGAGAAAAATCTCGAAAAGGAATTTTTTTGTGCTTTTGTCCTTTCCTTGTTGGATGAAATAAAAGACGGTGGAGACTCTTGCTTACCGCAACATTTTGCGAAAACAAACGCAAACGCGAACCAGCATTCCAAAAAACAGTCAGTTCTCATTCCCACCGATCACAGTTACCCATGGGATCCGGAATGGAGGGGTACCTGCATTTATGAGTGTGGGTGTGTGTAAGGGTATAGCCATCTTTAAACAATAATATGTAAAAGAAAGACAATGAGCACAAAAAGGTTTGTATGTGAAAAAATGTCCAAGATTCATTGAATGTCATATGAAGATGAAATAAAAACCCTTACAAATGGACCATTGTGCCTCGGGTAAGACACAAGGTTTTTAATGTGCGAATTGTTTGTGAATATTACAAGTCCAACATAAATGTAAAAGATAAATTACTGAGAGATGAAAGTTATTGGGACAAAGTCTCTGGCTTCCCAATTGCAAAGTCCTCTGTTGACAGTAGGAGATATCCAATCCTCCAAGCTGCCATCTTTTTCACCATCTTCCACTGTGTTGACCTCTTAGTTGCTAATCTTCAGAGGTGGCCCTCCAGCACGGGCACGGCGCACAGCCTTCTGAGCATTTGAAGTAAACCCTAAGCCAAACTTGTCAGATTTAAACGGAATGTCTGGAAGCTGTCCCCAGATGGTGCATCCACCCTTCTCTACTACTGCCTTGGCGTCCTTTAGAGATGACATCTGAAGCGGAGGTCTTGTGATCTTGGGGATTTGGGATACCATCTTGGTTACTGCTACCTCTTGAGAGACTTCTTCGAAATGTTGAAAAGGAGTTTCAATGAACTCGCCATCCAACTCCACATACCAGAAATAATTTAGATGGCTAATCATGTACTCTTCCTCTCCGTGGACAGTGATAATCTTTCCATGGATCGGGTACTTCAGCATCTGGTATAGTGTAAAGGTGACAACACCAGCATTATGGATCCAGGGTCGTCCTAGTAGACAGGAGTAAGAGGGGAGGATGTCCATTACATAGAAAGTTGAGTTGAAAGTTTGAGTTCCCACCTTTATGGGGATGTCCACCTCCCCGTGGACCATCCTCTTTGAGCCATCAAATGCTCTCACGAGTATGTTATTGGGTTTCAATGTTAGTCCTTCGCAATCTAATATGTCGAGAGCTTTCTTCGGTAAAACATTCAAAGATGAGTCAGTGTCCACTAAGACATGGGCCAGAGTTGTTCCTCTATACTCCACAGAGACATGTAATGCCTCATTGTGCTTTCTCCCTCTTGGTCTCAAATCAGCATCAGAGAATCCTAGGCCGTTATCAGCTATCAAACTGGCCACACAATCTTGGAATTGGTCAGCAGATGTCTCTTGTGGCACATGGGTTGTCTTCAGAAACTTCACCAGAGCTTTCGCATGTGCCTCAGAACACAACAACAATGCTAGCATGGAGATCTTGGAAGGAGTTTGCCCCAACTGTTCAAATACGTCATAGTCACTCTTCTTTATTATCCCCGTGATCTCCTCCATTTCCTTCTTGGTGGTTTCGGGGATAGTCAATGGTTGAGCCTTCGTCCGCACAGGCTCTTCTTGAATACCTTTTCCTCAAATTTCAGCAGTAGAAGTGTTGGTAGGGATAACAACGGGGGTTGTGTCATCTTTGCCAGTACGAGCACTTGCAGATATGATTATTGGTATGGAGGTAACCTTTGGAACAACCACGGGTCCAAAAACTGCCTTTGGAGGGGCAATTTCTGGAGAGAAGATTCTACCGCTACGGGTAACCTTGCTAGTTCCGGAAATATTGCTAATGTCGGAGTCTTCTTCTTTGGAGCTCACTTCTTTGGAGGCCAGCCCATCTTGTTTGATACCATGGTAGTAGATGTCTCCACCGTAATTCCACGGTACTGTTTTGTCTTATTCATACGAGACCGACCTGGGAATTGTGATTATAAGAGGAGTAGTCTTTGGAACCGATATAATCCTAACGGGTATTTTGGGGACCCTGGAAGGATTGGCGGAGATGGTTATGATTGAAACGTCTTCAACAGGAACAGGTGAAATAGGAGCATTTTCAAACAGAATCTCTTGGTTGTCTATCAAGCGTTGGATGCCTGTCTTCAACAAAGAGCAAACAGTTGGTGAGGATAAGCAAAGATGACAGTCTTCATTACAACCTGGGAATATACCATCTTTCAACAAGTTTATCTTAATGATTGGGAGCGGAGTCAAGTATTCATCCACTGTGGTAACAAACAAATCTTCTTCGATAGCATTGGCATTGTGACCATGCCTAGGTATAGGAGCGGAAATGACGTTTGGTTTCTCGGGCGCATCAAACTCAATTTCTTTTGCATCTATAAGGTCTTGAATTTTGTTTTTCAAGGCCCAACAGTTGTTAGTGTTGTGACCTGGACTTTCAGAATGATATGCGCATATGGCATTTGGGTGATAATTAGGGGACGCAGTGTTGGGATTCTTTGGAGCTTCCTTCAAAGTTGACAAATTAGATTTCAGAAGATGTGGTAAAACCTGGGCTAGAGTCATATTAATTCTGGTGAATTGTCGGACTGGCCTTTCCACCCTCGGTTGATTACTCCTTGATTGATCATATGTAGGCTTTGGGATCATAACAGCCCCTACCATTGGTCGGCGTTCAACTCTCCCTTGGTTCCTTTGTGGATAAACAGCAGATACCTCCTTCTTCCCATTGAAAGGTTTTTTCACAGCTGTAGAGGCAGACAAATCCTTCTGAATCTTTCCACTTTTTATGCCAGCTTCCACCCTCTCTCCAGTTAGTATTAATTCAGTAAACCCAACAGATGAGCTCCCAATCAAATGGTTGAAGAAAGGGCCTGATAGAGTTCCTAAGAACATATCCACCAACTCCCTTTCAGACAGAGGGGGTTTCACTCTCCCAACTAGATCTCTCCATTTCTGCGCGTAATCTTTGAAACCCTCATTTGAAGCCATAGCCATACTATGAAGTTGAGTACGGGTAGGCACCAAATCTGTATTATACTGGTATTGTTTATATAAAGTTGCGGCAAGATCTTCCCAGTTTTGGACGTCGGCCCTTTCTAATTGGTAAAACCAATCGAGTTATGTTCCGGATAAACTATCTTGGAAAAAATGGACCCACAAGTCTTTATCGGCAGAGTGCGGCTGAATCTTTCTCACGTATGATCGGAGGTGCATTTTAGGACATGACACCCCATCATATTTTGCAAACAATGACACTTTGAACTTTGGTGGGATCACAATTCCCGACATTAGCCCCAATTCTTCAAAGTCTAGACCTGGTACCCTTTGTATTTCCATAGTGCTCAAATGCTCTTCAAGATATCTGTACTTATCATCAGCTGGAGGGTACTGTTCCTCAGAGTAGCCTTCCTCTTCTTCCTCCTCTTCAGATTCTGACAGAACTGTTATTTCTTTTCCTTTCCCTTCTCCCCATGATTACAACACCAGTTGGTTTCTTCTCTTTCTTCTTTTTCTCTTTTTCCAACAGAGTCTTCAGATCCATTTGTCCTTTGGCCAGGGTTGTGAGTAACTGTCGAAACTGCATGTTTTGAGCTTGAAGATCTTTGACTGTTTGTTCGAGATCCATCTTACTGAAATAAACAGTAGAGAGATGAGGAAACTTGTTGCAAAAGACCTGTTTATGTTATGATGAATGATATGTGCATATGTAATGTTTTCAAGGATTTTAAAAGATTCAAGTTCGTTTTAAACAAAAAGAAACACACGTTATATTAATAAGATAGAGTTTGAGTACATCAATGCCCCTTAGGAAAAATAATACAACGCTCTAAGATAAAAAAGTAGTGCGCATCCTTTTTGGTGCTATGTAGGTGTTTAGAGTCTGCTCCTCATGAAGTATCCTAGTGAGTTCCAAAACCTTCTTTTCACTTGCGTAGAATTGGGCTTCGAAACTATCTCGCTCTCCTTTGAGTTGTATCCAATCCCTTTGTAGGTCTTCAAGATATGTGGGCATGTCAGGATGTAGGATAGTGTATGGAACTTCTCCCTCCTTAACAGGCTTAATAATCACTAGAAGAATGGAAGGATAAGGCATCGTAAGACTTTGAGCACGGGTTCGTACCCATTTGAGTTAAGGCTCAAGAGGGATGGAATTCTTATGCCCCAAAGTCTTGCTATCCACCTTATTTAGCATCCTCCAAGATCGGATGAATCTCTGGCGAAGACCTTGATCGTTGTTGTCGTAGTCGAATACCAAACCTTGAATCAGCATATCATGTGGGCCATCCCTTCGAGCATAACCAAATTGTCTTAGAGCCAAGCATGGGTTGTAGGCAAAGACATTAGGGAATTCTCCATAACGGTCAACAATGATAACATTCTCTTTGGATCGAGAGCACCAATGAATATCTGAGTGTTTGAGCGTCATTAACCTTTGTGACCACCTTAATCCTTGCTCATTCTTTAAGACTGATTGGGGAAGATGAGAAATAAACCATATTTCTAGGAGGGGAGTGCAACACATAAGGACACCTCTTTTCCTTATTGTACGAGTGTGAAAAGAGTGCAGGATATCCCCTAGTAATGTTGGCACCGGATTTCGTGACATAAAGATTTTGACGGCACTCACATCTATAAGTTGGTCAGGATTGGGGAACAATACCATCCCATAGATAAGAAGAGCCATAATTTCCTCAAATGCTTGCAAGTCTAAGGAATTCCAACAGCTTTGAGCCTTCTCAAACAGAAACTTTTCTAAGAAGCCTTTGACACCACTTCTAGTTTCCCAATGAGTTGTGACATCAGATGAGTGCAAGTGCAGAGCTTGAGCAATATCTTCAGGCTTTGGATCTCTTTCCGTATCATTGAAAGGTAGTTGATTGAGAATTGGAATCCTCAAGAGTTAAGAGAATTCTTCCAAAGTGGGCACAAGTTGATAGTCGGGAAATGTGAAGCAATGATGCAAAGGATCAAAGAACTGGAAGAGCACCTTCATCATGTCCTCCGCTGTGTTGGAGGTGACCAAGTTGAGTAGACAACCATGCCTCTCGGTGAATGGAGAGTTCTCATGGATCCTTGAAGCTAGCTCCTTAAGTTGTGGAGGAATTCTTACAAGGTTGACTTGGATAGTTTTCCTGCGAAGTGAATCCATATCCTACAAAACAAGAACAAACATGAATCTCCAAAATCCTTGAAATAGTTAGTGGATGCATATGATGTTCATGATGTCCATGATGTTATGAACAAGTATGTGTATATAAGAAAATCAAACAAGTTCTTAGTTTAGGCTTGCATGGGGTTTTATAGGTAAGTACCCTCTTGAAGTTTAGTTGGCTCAACCTATCCTAATAATAGTAACTGGGTTCTAAGGAGCTCAATATCACTGGACTGTTTCCTTGGTCATTGTTTCAGCTCAAGCCTCTTTAATGGCGACCGAAATATCCCAAGAAACCATCTCTCAATGAGTGTAGTATCTAGTATCTACCAACTTCAGACTGCACCAAAGTCGGTCATCTCACTACATCCTAAAGGCCAAATTGGTCAAGTAAAGGGTTCTAGAAGTTCATTAGTGCTTCATGACATCACTCAACGGTCCTGTATTCTCTTTGATTGACTCAAAGGCTACCGATACCCACATATATGTCACACTAACATAGAAATTGCTTAGACCATGTCAGTATACCCCACACAGTTTCCACAATGTATTGCTATTTACCTATAATGTTTCCCAAATCCGGGTGGAGGATTCAAACCCAAACAAAGAACCATAATGTAAAGCAAACAAGTCAAACAATGTAAGCAAATAAATATGATCTAGCCATAAGGTAACCCCACTTTCATTAATCCCCAGCAGAGTCGCCAGTTCTGTGATATGGTGGGAGAACTGACTTGAGAGTTTTGCGTTTTATCACAAATGTTGCGGTTAGCAAGAGTCGCCACCGACTTTTCTTTTATCCAAAAGGAAAGGTGAAAAAGCACAGGAAAGACCTTTGAGATGTTTTCTTGAGTTTGGGGGGTATATTATGAAAAGGGAAGGTTTTAGCACCCTTTTCATCCATGGTTTTCCATGGGCTCTTAGTTACTTGCTAGATAACTTGCTTTTGTTGTTTGAAAATGTGTTTGGTGTGGTTTTGAAAGTATTTTGTAAAAGAGGCCATTCGTTTACGCAATCTTTGTAATGATTCTCGTTCATAAGAATGTACACAAAGATGTTTGTCTTTTTGAAAATGTTTTCAATGTTTGTAAGATGTTTTGCAATGTGTGTGTTTGTTTTGAAAATAGCAAGGATTGTTGTTTTGAAATAGAGAAAGTAACTAGAAGTAATCTACTTACTCAAATATATTTCTTGTACCTTTTATATTCCTTTGACATTGTTATCTTACCATTAATTTGGTAAGCAACCCTATCTTTGGATGTAAACGGGACGGGCGTGGGTCATCGTATAACCATGATTAGCAACGTTTGCAAAGTATCTTAACATTTTGAGGGACCAAGACCATTTTTGTAAGGCAACTTAGAATAGCGTTATCGAGGGACTATGATCTTATATTTGTTTGTTTTGCCAAGATACTTCGCATGCGTAATATGGCTATTTTTGTATAAGGCAACCAAGTGGAGAAACCCTAAGGATGCTTGTGTGCAAGTGTATCATTTTCATGCTTTAATTTGATCTTGTATTTAGGGTTTTCTATTTTGCTTTGTTTTGATCTTATAACACAAACCCTAATTACTAATCATGGAATGTAAAGCGGTAAATTGGGTAATGTAAATATTACTAAGCTATTACAACAATTTTATGGGAGGGGGGAATACAAATTTGAATGGGGATTTGCAAGAATGTAAACCTAAATAAATTATTACAACCAAATTGAATTTGTACGAATATTAGAATAAATAATATATAATATTTAAAGATGCAATATAATGTACATGTAAGAAAAGATTTTTGTCTTGTTTTTATATAAAAGAAATTTTAATCTAAACCTAAAAATATAAGGAAAAGAAATTAATTTTTAGAAGGAAGGCTTAACCCTAATTACTATTTTAAAAGAAAATAAAGTTCTTATATACTATTTTTTATGTATTTTTTTGTATTAAAATAATAAATAATATTGTATAAAAATATAAAGTTTTTATATATGCAAAAATAAATATTTATAAGTATGGAATGAAAAATAAATTAAACTAAACATGTTTTAATTATATTTTACAAGTTTATTAAGAAAAATAAATAATATATATTGAAGATAAAATATATTTTTATGTGCAAAATAAAATAAAGTAAAATAAAATATGATATCATCAAATTTATATTTTTTAGGATTTTTATGCATCAAAGAAAATATTTAATATATTAAAATGAAAATAAAACAAATAAAATAAAAATATAAAAATAGTTGGGCAAAGGGGATGTCTTGAATAATCAAATGGTGAAAGTTAGAAAAAACAGCTAAGCCCAACGTGGAGGCCCAAACCTGCAAAAAGCCAAAACTGAAAACTGGAAAAAAATGTGAAAAAACAAAAGTAGCACCCAGGTTCGAATCTAGGACATGGGTCTAACCAGCTCGCTACTTTGCCACTGGGGTGGCTATACATCCATTAATTTAAGTGAAACAAAAATAACATAACATGAACAAAGTCCTTGCCCTGTACTTCATCTTCTTCCTTAAGCTTGGCCAGATGTCCTGTAACTCTCTCATTCTTCCATGAAAATGAAAACTCATAACATGAAAGTGGTAGTATTTGATCTCATGATTTTAACCATATAAGTTATGTAAGCTAACAATCAAAGATCAGAAAGAATTTTAAAATCCCTAAATTAAAACCTAATTTTTTTAGAAACTTCAAGTTCTAAATTCTCTCAACTCAGGTCAAATAAATGCAAGATAAAGATTTGTACAGTTTCGTTGTAATGAGGACCACATTATTTATTCACAAATCATGGCCAATGGTTTCCTGTACAAGGAGATAGAAGTTGAGATTTTACCTCCTTCAGTTGAAATCGTGGATGGAACTGGAGTGAGTTTGATGGAGGCCTGATGCTTGCTTGAGCTTCCTTGAACCTCCCTGAGTGTATTCCCACCCTTGCTTTACTTTGAAAGTGTCTGAAACTCCTTGGCCAAGTCAACCTGCAAGCTTTGAAAACAAAAATGGCAGATGATGGAGAAGGAGTTACAGTACAGGGATGACGGTCTGGATTGGTTAGATATCAAGTAGGTAAGATATTTTGATGATCAAGACTTGAAACGCACGAGCCAAATGGGAGATTGGTATGCTTATGCAAAAACTGCAAGTCTTGACAGTTTTCTGGTTTTTTTGAGTTTGGGTGTGTGTTAGGCTTCAAGTAATCGTGTGTTGTGTTTTGTTATGTTTGTATATTAGTATGGAATCAGTTTCATGTCAACCCTCCAACAGATGTGTCAGTTCTCACCTTTTTGCAACCTTTCTTGCTTTTGAAGTAAAGTGAAGGGACAAGGCTTACCATGATTGTACTGGCTTTCTTAGGGTTGGTATATACTTGTACAATTTGATTTAGGCCTGCAAGACTTATATGTACAATGGAGACAGGGACAATGCTCAAGAATTGGAAAGTGGAAAAAGTTGAGCTTTTTCAAAATGGCAATGGTCACTTTATGCCATTTATGGATTTACAACTTGGGTAATGGCTCTAGGGCTTGGATCAAAGATTTTTCAACTGAGTATGCATTAAATTAAGGAGTAATAAACAATTTTGGGACCTGTAAAGCATGGATTAGGCAGCATAGGTGCTGATTGGAACTTTGTTCTTCATGAAATGGCTTGGACAAAAAGTGAGAAATTTCCAACTTCATCTCTTTGATTCTCTCTACTAAAAAAATGATCTTGAGGAGTTATTGGATATTTTGGAAAGCTTGCAATGTGCTCTATAACTCATCTTTTAAATTGATTTCAAGATACATCTTGGAACTAGGTGAAAAATTTCCATGAAGTTGGGTCAAAAACCTGCCTAAATTAGGGCAAAATTTCACTAAGTTATTTAGTTCATGAGCATGTATTCATAAATTTATATCTTGAGATCTAACAATCTTTATAGAAAAGTGTGTGAATAAAAGTTGTATATTTCATGGAGGTCTACAGCTTTCATGTTGGGAACTTTCTTTGAATCATTATGCATCATGGTGAAAAAATGGCCTAAAGTTGAGAAAAAATAAGAAAATTTATATACTTAGAAAATTTTCTAAGTTAAGAAAATTTTCAAATTTAAACTCTAATCTTCAAACTTGGATTTCTTGATGAACAAGTTTCACATTTTGACATGTTTTGATGAATTATGACCCTTGGCACTTGATTTTGACCAAAAAGTCAACGTTTGACTTTTCAGTGAACAGTTGACTGCAAATTTCATCTGTCAATCCAATGAAATTGCAATGTTTTGAACCATAATATTAGGTAAATATGATGAAATTGAATCCTTGAAATCATGCTTTAACTCAATTGGTCATTTTCTAGGTTAAAAATCAGAAATTGTCCTTAGTCAAAACCCTAATTTTTTATCATTTTGCCCTTTTGGTGATTTGATCAAATTTCTTGAGGAATTGTGATCCAAACTTGACCAAATGATACATATGAGCTTAAAATGTTGATGTGCATCAAGAATTATGAAATTTGACTGTAAAATTGCCATGGTTGACTTTTTCCCCAATACAGTTGATTTTTAGGTCAACTGTCCAATTGACTGATCAAAAATATAGTTCAAAGCTTGAAACTTGTCCTGAGTGATCTTATGGATCCATAATGATGTTTGAAAGTCACATGAAGCATTGATAGACCAAAAATCCTTGTGCAACCTCAAACCCTAATTTTGAGTCATCAGTGCATGATGAGATGCCTTGTACTGACCAAACCCTAATCCACTCTTGAGTCAAAGGAATCTTGTGAGAAAAGTATTGATGAATGAGAGGGAAAATTTTGGGGTACAACAGTTATAATAACTGGCTAACAAGAATACACACTTTTCGACGCTTGCACATATGGGGCAAAACCATCAGAGCATAATCTAAGCCGGACATTTCTAGGTTTTACGGCAAAATCAGGATGTGTCCGATCAAAGTGTTTCTATGCCTCGCCATCAGATGGATGTCGCATAGTGCCTGAACTTGTTTGGTTTATTTGATGCCATGTCATTTGACTTGGATTGTGCATTGAAGCAAACATTATTTTTAACCTAGGTATTATCGGAAGATAAAACATGGACTTTACTGCTACACGCTTTTGCTTGCTGTTAATGGCTCTACTGCGAACTTGATATCTTAGACTCTTACAAAACTTGCATTCCTCCAACAATCCATCTTGAGTACCAAACTCATTTTCATAAAATAACATGCAACCACTAATGTAACAATTAATCTTTCTTACTTTTAAACCCAACTTTGACACCCACTTCATTGCATCATAAAAACTTGTAGGCAAGTTATCTTTCGTTGTGGTGGAGTCCGACATCATTTTTGAGAAATCTTCCAAACACTGATCAGGAATATTCCAATTTGACTTGACAACCAATAATCTCACACACATTGATAACTTTGAGTCTGACAACCCCTCGAACAACTCCATATTCATCTCATTCAACAATTGATAAAATTTATGCGCTTCCTTATTTGGCAACTCTTCCCCGTCAAAATCTTCAGGTTGATCATATGTCACGTTCACACAAAAAGCATCCTCAACCATCTCACTGATCAGATTAAAGTTTTTCTCATATTCCATAGGCGGTCGACTACTTGAAGCATGTGTGTTGCTAGTCTCTGGTACGTTACTCGGCAGTTCTTCACCATTATACGTCATAAACCAATAATTTTCAATGAAACCCTTTCAATGAAAATGACATGCTACTTCCTCCAGGTCACTAATTATTGGTCGACATTCACATTTAAGACTGGGACACCTAACTCCTCCTTCGCTTCGACAATATTCTTGAGAAAACACCTACGTGATAAACTCATTAACTCCTTCTATAAAATGAGGTTTAAGTGCACGTCTTCCTGAATACAATATATCGTACATCTAACTACGACCATACCGATAATATTCCATACTGCATATTTATTCAATCATTGTCTTCTTATTAACTACAAACAAACATTTAACTATAGTAACTATAGTAACTATATATATATATATATATATATATATATATATATATATATATATATATATATATATATATATATATATATATATATATATATATATATATATATATATATATATATATATATATATATATATATATATATATATATATATATATATATATATATATATATATATATATATATATATATATATATATATATATATATATTAAAACAAAATATATTAAACATATAATAACCTTTTTTTAAATATTATGTTACATTTTGTTGTTAACAAATATATTATTCTTTTAAAAAATATAAAATATAAAATATCATTATATTCTATTTTATTTTATTTTAAATATACATATATAATATATTCTACTTTTAATATATAATTTGTAGAAAAAAAAACTAATTTTTCTATTTAAAAAATAGTATATTTCGTTTTTTATAATATTTTATTTATAATTCTATTTTTTTTTAAATTAATAATATTTTTTATACATAACTATTATTTTCATCTTAATGTTTTTTATTAATATATAATATTTTGTTTTACATTAGGATAAAAACATATAATATTTTTATTAATATATTCTGTTTTTAAAAACAATAATAAAAATATGTAATTTTTTTCTTTAACAATATATATATATATATATATATATATATATATATATATATATATATATATATATATATATATATATATATATATATATATATATATATATATATATATATATATATATATATATATATATATATATATATATATATATATATATATATATATATATATATATATATATATATATATATATATATATATATATATATATATATATATATATATATATACACACTTTTAAAATATTCTGTTTTATATTAAATAAAAGTATAAATTTTTAATTTTTTTTATTATTATTAATATTTTTATATTCAGTTTTATAATATAAATAACATATATTTAATAAATATAAAATAAATTTGTATAATGTATAGATAATTTCGTTTTAAATAAAATTCTAAAATATATTTTTGTTTTATTTTTTATTTATAAAAATTGTAATATTAATCTACTAACAACTTTTACAAAATAAATATCAAATTTAACCTAAATAGTCAACCAACAATTCCGAAAAAATATCAAATTTAATTTTTTTTACAAAAATACCTCTCTTGAATCTCCTTCAATCTTCTTGTTCTATCTTTTTTATATCCTCTTCAATGTTCTTCAATCTTCTTTTTATCAATTTCTTGAAAAACATTAACATAACTCAAAATCATATTACAGAATAAACATTAAACAAAATTATAAAAAAAATTGAAACAAAATTGAAGAAGATGATTACTTTTGAAAATTTGAGGTGGAATGGAAGTCAAAATTGGAGAAGATAGAAATCGGGTAGAAGGAAGAAGATGAAACAGTGAATGAAGAGTGAAAGAGAGAAGAAAGAGAAGAAAGTTAATGAAAATATGATGTATCTGTGAAACGAAAAAAAATATAGCAAGTGAGCAACGTGATAATCACGTCGCAACCTTGCCACGTGATTATCACGCGCAACATTCCCAATGGTCATAAACTTTATTTACACCCACGGCGTGCAGTCAACATCAAGTAGAAAGTCCTCCCCCCTAAAAGGTTGCGACGTGAATTTCACGTCATAACTTGAAATTTGAAAGTTTCAAGCTTCCCACGATGTGCAGTTTATAACTTTCTTAATTTTATATTTTAATTAATAGATTGCATCGTGGGATTCACGTCGCAATGTTTTTTATAAAAAATATTCTGACTCCCTATGTGTTAACGTTACTTTTTATATTTTATTATTAAAATTATGTGGCGATGTGATTATCACGTCATAACCTACCACGTGATAATCACGTCACAACTTCACTTTATTGATGAGCATTTATCTTGTAGTGGGATGATGGGAGGATGGTGTTTTAGTCGGGGATATAAGATGAGCGATATCTTTTTATTTTTTTATATTTTTATATATTTTATGAATAGGAGATGGATGCCGACCAACTTCTTGTTATAAAGAAATCATCTTCATCTTTGACACAATATTAAATTAAATTGTTTATATAGAATATTACATTGTTTATACAAAATATTTAAGTAAAACTATATAACAAAATTTGAATTTGATTCATCGTTATCAATGTCAATGGATCATCGTTATCATTGTCAATGAATCCTCGTTTCATTGAATCTTTGGAAAGATAAAATACTAAATATTATTTGCATTTGTTTTTGATATAAAATAAAAGGTTTAGGTAAATAAAATAAATATTTTGTTATATGATTATTTAAGAACACAAACCTTGAACCCAAATATTTTTCTACACTTGTAATCCATCATAGAGAACTTTTCCAAGCTTCTATAAGTTTCAATATTTTCATGGAAAATACTTCCATGATCAATTTGTTGATATTCAAAATGCTTTTATAATGTGGCACTAGCCTTATGAATGAATGTCTTTTAGGTTTCACACGAATGACTATTAACAGTGTCTTGGGTGATGATACTCACTAAATGAACAACACAAATTTGTTTAAGGACTGCGAAGAAACTCAATAAACACGTTTATTTTTCCCTTCGATTATTACTTAAACCCAAGGTAAAAAGTATTTTTTTATATTAAAAATACAATAAATTTTCTCTGTTAACCTTGGTTTCTAAAATAAATGAGGTAGTAGATTACTTCTATTGCCAAAAAAATGATGAATGGAAAAAAATTGAAGTAACATGTATTGTTTCCTTTTTCAATTTTTTACAATTCACCAATTGCTTTGTGTGGATATGATTAAATATTAATTTCTCAATATTGTCAACCGAAGAAATCAATATATATATATATATATATATATATATATATATATATATATATATATATATATATATATATATATATATATATATTTTTTTTTTTTCTTTGATTAACAATATTGGAAAGCTATTCCATTAAACATTGGCAATATGTGGAAACAACAACAACAACAATGTTACGTAAGATAGATTGCAAGAACAGAAAAATGAGTTGTTTAAGGTTGGTGTTTAAAGAACAACCCCACATAACCCAATTTTGTTTGCCTCGAAAGCCATCTGAAATAATGACGTTTAAGAGTATGGAGCGACTGAAAGTATGAGTTAGGTTTAGGATAAAACTTAGTGAAGGAATCCTTTTATAGCAAAATCTGGGTATCATACCCCTCGGTTATATGAGAAATCGAGGAAATAAAATATTTAATAATAAAATAAATCCTAATAATAAGAAATATTCCACTTTTAAAGAAAAATAAACAAAAATTGTAATATCTGGGACTCCAAGCATGTACCCGAAGGTGTGAAAACACAAGAAATGAGAGTTTGAATTAGGTTTTCAATCAAAACATTTCTTTTAAAAAAATTATCCCCTTTAACTAAAATACTTTTTCTTTCCTTCACTCTTGATGATAACAATAATTAAGAACAAGAAGTAAAGAACAAGCTATGTTTAGACTAGTTCACTTGAAAACTATCAAGCTAGTCTAGTCCATCCGCCAAGGTGATTTTGTCTCTATCAATCGAGGACTTAATCCACTAAACTAATTATAATTTGCACAAGATATCCGCAAGTGACTAACAACCTCTAATACACACATGTCACAAAATTCTAAAGGATACACTCCTAACTGGTCCCTTAAGAAAAATCAAATAATAATCAAACTAATTATCACAATGCACAAGCTACCCGCGGGTGACTAACAACTTTTAAGACACACTAGTCCTAGACTTCTTAAGGATACAGACCTAATCGGTCCCTTATGGAAATCAAACAATTGTTTGAATACAAGTTTTGTTTACAGTGATATTGCTTCTACACAAGCTGCATATGTAAACTATTTTAACAATGAATTAAGAATATGAAAGTTGTGAACAGTGTTTATGTGTATATATTTCATTAATTGGAAACTTTCTCTCTTAGTCTTCAAGCCTTTATATAGCTAATAAATAAATATATCTGTTGAGGGGTACTCTTGGGATTTCCAGAAACATTGGCAACTTGAGCAATAACGTGGGGGACAAGATCGTGCAACGCGTCCTTCCTTTCTTGGTAGTGGAATGGAACATTGATTATATCATGTACTATTTGTACCATGTTAATGTTTTCTTCTTTCTTTCTGCACTTCAGAGGCCTCTGCGAGCATGAGCTTAGAAGTGATAACATAACACAAGGTCATCATAACTTTAAGTCTTCAGAGTCTTCAAAACTGTGTCTTCAGAGTCTTTAGCACTTGGTCGTGAGAACCTTTTCTTAGAAACTTGGGTCTTTAGAACTTCAACTCTTTAGAATCTTTGGAACTTCTGTCTTCAAAGTCTTTAACACTTGGTCTTTAGAACCCTTATCTTTAGAACCTTAGGTCTTTAGAAACTTGAGCCTTTAGCATCTAGAATTAAGTAGAAACTTCTGTCTTCAGATCTTCTAACTGTTTCTTTAGAACCCGTTGTCTTCAGAAACATGAATCTTCATATGGACTTAAGTAGAAACTTCTTTCTTCTGATCTTCTGACTTGTTTCTTTAGAACACATTGTCTTTAGAAGCATGAGTCTTCAGCATCTGGACATAAGTGGAAACTTCTGTCTTCAGATATTCTGACTTGTTTCTTTAGACAAACATCAGAGCCTACACTTCAGAGTATTCCAGAGTGTCTTGCTAATATGCATCAAAACTTGTGTAGCACAAAAGCAAAATTAATTCTCTTCTAATGTCTTGGCCACGCCATCCATCAGAAGTAGAACCTGTTTGTTAAATACTAAAAAATAACAAACATTAGAGTATCAAAATTGTTCATACAAACATACTCATTTCTTATCATCAAAACTCATAGATAATATTGCAGAACCAAATCTTGTTCTTACAATCTCCCTCTTTTTGATGATGACAAAACTATGTATTTTGATGACACAATTTTGTATATAATCAGAAAAAGTAAAAATAAAAAGGTAAGGAATACTTATCTTTTTTATGAAACTCCCCTTGATTCAATGACTGATGAAGATCAAATATCCTGACTCCAAACCATTTGAGTATAACTCTCCCTGGTTCCAATAGATCAGTTATTGGGATCTTGAGAGTATTGACTCTAGATGCCAATGGAAATGAGATCAATTGAAATCTTGAAACTTTAATGTCACTAAGACAACTTCCTGATTCTCAATACTTGGAGTCTGATTCTAAATTTAATGTAAATGATATCAATTGAAATCTTGAAACTTTAATGTCACTGAGACAACTTCCAAATTCTCAATTCTTGGAGTCCGATTCCAAATTTTAATTCTTGGAGTTTGATTCTAGGTTTTGATTCTTTGTCTTTAATCAAATTTCTCATTTCCTGAAAAAGAAAGCAATTCTAACAGAAACATAATTTTAACTGGGTTAGAATGTAAGCAACTCTTTTCAAAGAAAATTTTCCAAAACTTGATTATTGAAATCAAAATTACGTTCATTTAATTACTCCCCTGTTTATCATAATAAAAAAGGTAATTATGTATGAAAAACATAAAAACCAGAAGAAGATTACATGTAAGAAAAGAAGTTTCATTGAAATTTGAAAATGATTACAATCAAAAGGAGAAACAACCGAGTGAACACAAACAAGGAAAACTATTTAAATTTCAAACACATCACAACTCTCATCAAATAGGGCATTTCCTCTGATGAATGAGTTTCTTCGAACAGTTTCAATTACTCCAACAAACTCAAACAGTTCATATAATACACGTCCATAAGGAATGAATGACTTTTGAGAGTTTCTGGATGCAAGGATTGATAACTTCAGATGATTACTTATTATATCCGAAAGATGAATTGAAGTGCTCTTGTGAAGGAAATAAATAAGACACATATCCCTAGGAATTTTTTTATCAAGATCTTCTCCTCTAGGATGGAGGTTTTTCAATAAGAACTGAAACCATATTTTTGCAAGCAGTTTTAAATAATCTGAATTAAGGGGATCATATCTAAAGGGAGAATTAGGAACACTTGGAAACACATCAAAATTCATGCAGGAGTTGGGTAAAGGTGGACTCTGGATGGCTTCATCAATGAAGGAGCGAGTGACGGTAATCAGAATAGCAAAGATATGAGAATGAATGAAGTTTCCATCAGGACTGGAAAAAACATGAAGCCAGAAACTCTTCACGAGGTTAGGATAAATAGGACCTCTAAGAATTGTTGTATACCCAGACCATCCTTGATTTTCAATAAAACTGTTGATGAAACCATTATCAGACACATAGTTAGGTCTTTTCTCTTTGATTACTTCGAGAAGATTTTCATCTCCTTGAAAGGTTCTAACAACCATGGTATGCATAAAGGCTTGAAAAGAAACGATGGAGGATGATACAATGATAATGAATTGATGAAAGACTATATATGGAGAGATATAAATAGCCAGTCAAGTCGTTCAAGAAATGAAACGATTGAAACACTCAAAGGAATTAATTTCGAGAGAGAGAGAGATAGAGAATTAAATGATGTGACAGACTACTAAAAGTAGGGAATGAAAGGAAAAGTATATCAAAAGTTAAGATAGAAGAACACGAAAACATTTAATTGGAGCCCGACAGGGAAGATCTTAGCAATCATATCAGACAAAACATAGAAATTTGACACGAAAAAATTGTTATCAAGACACAAAAGATAGGAGTAGTTAATAAATGTAATCATGATTAATCAATTCCAAGAAAAATAAGTGCTCATGCATTGCCTAGGTAGAGTGTGATAGAAACTAAGTCTATTTAGATGATGTGTTTGATATTCTTAGCATTTGGAAAAACCATGAAGGTTTCCATCTAATCAGAGATTTTTCTGACCAAAACATCTTCTGATGACCGAGGTAAAAGAAATTAGAAGGCCTTTGATTGAGTCAGAATCTTATCACTTCAGATTAATACTAAAATACATTTGATTCTAATAACATCTTACTTTGGACAGAGATCCATTTTTAGATTCTTTATAATAAACATAAATCTATCTTCAGCTAAGGATTCTGTAAAAATATCAGCCCACTGATGGTCTGTATCTATGAATTTTAAGGATAAGATTCCTTTCTGAACATAGTCTCTAATAAAATGATGTTTAATTTCTATATGTTTAGCCGTAGAGTGTAAGATATGATTCTTAATCAAACAAATAGAAGCAGTATTGTCTCAAAAGATAGGAATGTTACTCTCATAAATCTGATAATCTTCCAGTTGATTCTTCATCTAGAGCATTTGAGTGTTGTATAGTGCTACTTAGATATACTCTGATTTTGCAGTTAAGAGAGTGATAGTTGATTTTCTCTTGCTTGATCATGAAATTAGATTTTTTTCCCAAAAATTGACAGTTTCTAGAAGTACTTATACTCTCTAGTCTATCTCCAGTGTAGTTTGCATCACAGAAACCAGAAAAAGTATACTCTGATGTTTTCTCATACATCAAGCCAAGGTTAGGGGTTCCTTTCAGATACCTTAGAATTCTCTTAACAACGGTTAAGTGAGATTCTGTAGGATCTGATTGAAATCTAGTACACAAGTAAACACTAAATAAAATATCAGGTCTAAAAGCAGTCAGATACAGAAGAGAACCTATCATACCGTGATACAACTTCTGACATACCTTTCCACTTACCTCTTCTTTCTATAAAATACATGTTGGATGCATTGAAGTCTTTGTTACAGTACAATCTATCATGTTGAATTTCTTCAGATGTTCTTTGGTGTACTTACTTTGATGAATGTAAGTAGCCTCCAGTTTTTGATCAATTTGGATTCCCAAAAAGAACTTTAGTTCTCCCATCATGCTCATTTCAAACTAAGCTTGCATTAGGTTAGATAATTCTTCGCAGAGGGATGGATTAGCAGAACCAAAAATAATATCATCAACGTAAATTTGAACAATTAGAATATCATTTTTGAAGGTTTTGCAGAAGAGTGTAGTGTCAACCTTTCCTCTGGTAAATCTATTTTCTAAAAGAAAATTACTCAATATGTCATACCAAGCTCTGGGAGCTTGTTTCAGAACATAAATAGATTTCTTTAGCTTAAAAACAAAGTCTAATTTCTCCGAGTTTTCAAAGCCAGGAGGTTGTTTGACCTACACTTCTTCTGAAATATAACCATTCAGAAATGCACTCTTAGCATCCATCTGATAAAGGATGATGTTATGATTTATAGAAAAATAAATTAACAAACAAATAGCTTCTAACCTGGTGATTGGTGCAAAGGTTTCTGTATAGTCTATCTGTTCTTGTTGACTATAACCTTGTGCAAGTAGTCATGCTTTGTTTCTGACAACTTCACCTTTCTCAGTGAGTTTGTTTTTGAACACCCATCTGGTTCCAATGACATGGACACCTTTAGGTTTCTGAACGAGATCCCAAACATCATTCTTTGATAATTGCTTGAGTTCTTCTTCCATATCCAGAATCCAATATTTATCTAGAAGGGATTCCTCAATGGATGTATGTTCTATTAAAGAAACTAAACCTAGGAGCACTTCATTAAAAGGTTTGAGAGCTGCTCTTGTTCTAATTAGAGCATCTTTTCTTCCAAGAATGAGATCTTCAAGATGAGAGAATATGATTATGTTATTTCTTGGTTGAGGTTGATCATAAGGAATATCAACAATATCAGAAGAAGGAGCTTCTGATTCTTTATCTTCTTGAACCTTCTCCTTTGGCTCAGCGAATATTATAGTTACATCTACAAGGTTTTCACATATATTTGACTTTTTATAGTCAAGATTATCATCGAATCTGACATGGATTGATTCTTCCATAATTCGTGATGTGTTATAGACTCTGAAGCCTTTAGAGCGTACAAAGTATCCTAACAACAGACACTTCTGCGGCCTGGAGTCAAACTTACCCAGATTCTATTTAGTGTTCAACATATAACATATACATCCAAATGGATGGAAATAAGAAATGTTGGGCTTTCTATTCTTCCATAATTTATAAGGAGTCTTACTCAAGATAGGTCTTATAGAAATTCTATTTTGAATATAACATGTTGTATTCACTACTTCTGCCCAGAAGTGCTTAGCCATTTAAGTTTCTTGGATCATGGTGCGAGCCATTTCTTGCAGTGTTCTATTTTTTCTTTCTATAACCCCATTTTGTTGTGGAGTTCTAAGGCAGGAGAAATCATGAACTATCCCATTTGAATAAAAAAGTTTTTCAAAATCTTTGTTTTCAAAATCTCCACCACGATCGCTTCTAACTCTGACTATTTTACAATCATTTTCATTTTTCACTTGGGAACAGAAAGAAGCAAATATAAAGTATGACTCATCCTTGTGTTTTAAGAACTTTACCCATGTCCATCTGCTATAATCATCAATGATGACAAGTCCATATTTCTTTCCATTGACAGAAGCAGTTTTCACTGGTCCAAATAACTCAACGTGAAGAAGTTCTAATGGAATAGAAGTAGAAACAATCTTTTTAGCTTTGAAAAGGTTTTTGAAAATTTTCCTTTATGACAAGCTTCACAAAGAGCATCTGAAGTATACTTCAGATTGGGCAAGCCTATGAATAATCCAAGTTTTATTAGTTGAGAAAGTTTTCTCAAGCTAACATGACCTAGACGTTGGTGCCAGACCTATCTCTCTTCTTGAACAGTCAGAAGACATTTTACATTTTGATTTTTCAAATCTGATAATCTTATTTTGTAAATATTGTTCTTGAAGGTGTGAAAAAATCAAGAAGGGGGGGGGGGGGGTTAAATTGGGTTTTAAATCAAAACTTTTCTTTTAAAACAAATTATCCCCTTTAACTAAAATAATTTTTCCTTCACTCTTGATAATAACAATAATTAAGAACAGGAAGTAAAGAACAAGGTATGTTTATACTAGTTCACTTGAAAACTATCAAGCTAGTCTAGTTCAACCGCAAAGGTGATTTCGCCTCTATCAATCGAGGACTTAATCCATTATAACCAAACTGATTACAATTTATACAAGCTACCCGCATGTGACTAACAACCTCTAAGACACACATGTCCTATACTTCTTAAGGATATATACCTAACTGGTCCCTTAAGGAAAAACAAACAATAATCAAACTGATTATTAAAATGCACAAGCTACCCGTAAGTGACTTACAACCTCTAAGACACACTAGTACTAAACTTCTTAAGGATACTGGCCTTATCGGTCCCTTAAGGAAATCAAACAACTATTTAAATACAAGTTTTGTTTACAATGATATTGCTTCTACACAAGCTGAATATGTAAACTATTTTAAGAAAAATGACTTAAGAATATGAAAGCTATGAACAACTCTTGTGCGTAGATATTTCATTAATTGGAAACTTTCTCTCTTAGTCTTCAAGCTTTTATATATCCAATAAATTAATATATCCATTGAGGGGTACTCTTAGGTTTCCAGAAACATTGGCAGCTTGAGAAATAACATGGAGGACAAGATCGTGCAACGCATCCGTCCTTTCATGGTAGTGGAATGAAATGTTGATTGTATGATGTACTATTTTTACCATGTTAACATTATCTTCTTTCCTTCTGCACTTCATAGGCCTATGCGAGCATGAGTTTAGAAGCGAGAACATAACATAAGGTCATAAAAACTTCAAGTCTTTAGAGTCTTCAGAACTGCGTCTTCAGAGTCTTCAGCACTTGGTCGTGAGAACCTTTTCTAGAACCTTGGGTATTTAGAACTTGAAGTCTTGAGAATCTTTAGAACTTATGTCTTCAGAGTCTTCAACACTTGATCTTTTGAACCCTTATCTTTAGAACCTTGGGTCTTTAGGAACTTGAGTCTTTAGCATCTGGACTTAAGTAGAAACTTCTGTCTTCAGATCTTCTGAATGTTTCTTTAGAACCCATTATCTTCAGAAACATGAGTCTTCAGTATATGGACTTAAGTAGCAACTTATATCTTCAGATCTTATGACTTGTTTCTTTAGAACACGTTGTCTTTAGAGGCATGAGTCTTCAGCATCTGGACGTAAGTAGAAACTTTTGTCTTCAGATCTTCTGACTCGTTTCTTTAGACAAACAACATAGCCTATACTTCATAGTCTTCTGGAGTTTCTTTCTACTATTCATTAGAACTTGTGTAGCACAAAAGCATAATTAATTCTCTTTTAATGTCTTGACCACTCCATCCATCAGAAACATAACCTGTTTGTTAAATACTCAAAAATAACAAACATTAGAGTATCAAAATTGTCCATACAAACATACTCATTTGTTATCATCAAAATTCAAAGATAATATTGCAGAACCAAGTCTTGTTCTTACAATTCTTCCTTTTGCCATTGAACAAAACTGAGCCATCCTTCTGACTAACAACTTTAAAGCACGTTTGATTAAAAATGATATCATAACCATTGTCACTAAGTTGACTTATTGACAAATGGTTATGCATCAGACCCTCGACTAAGAGAACATTATTAATAGAAGGGAGTTTACTATTTCCAATAGTTCCACAATCGATGATTTTTCCCTTCTGGTTGCCTCCGAAACCGACAACGCCTCCAGACTTAAGTTCCAAATCTTGGAACATATGCCTTTCACCCGTCATGTGTCATGAGAATCCACTATCTCGGTACCATGTTTGGTGTTTCAGTGGTCCCATCAAGGACATCTATAACATAGACTATCTGATCCTTAGATACCCACTTTCTGTGTCCTCTTTTGTTAGAAGTTCCAGAGGTTATGACACCTTTGGACTTTTGTGCAATAGGATAATCATATGAAATTTGTGCATGATACTTTGGTTTAGAAGTTTCCTTCTGTGTCTGTGTTTGTGCTGCAGTAGTATTAGATCCTTCTTGTTCTAGACATTTCAAATATGTACCAGCAAGCACGAAATGTTTAGAAAGAGGTTTTGTTTTGACATTCATAGTCTCATCAATTTTCTTTGATGGTCCTGAATATCCCAAGCCTCTGCTTCCATTTCTAATAACACCATAGATCATTGGAGCCATTTTACTTCTATTTATGCTTTTAGCAAGGAAATGTTGAAAAGCTCTATCATATTTGATTACTTCGTCAACAACAGATTCGTTAGAGAGAATCTCTTCTGCTAATCTAGACACTTTACTTTTCAAAGCAATGTTTGATTTTTCTAAAATAAATAGTTTTTCATTTAAGTTAGAAATGTTTTGCTCACCTATAGTAGTTTCTCAGAAGTAGCTACAAAACTCTTTTTCAAGATTTTGTGTTTACTTAGAAGAAGTTGATATCTTTTCATTAATTCAGATAAACCAATTTCAAGTTCAGAGCGAGATAAGGAAGAAACTACCTTTTTATCGTCATCAGAGGCTGACTCATAATCAAGTGTCAGTTCGTCTTCTAATGATGCTTCTCTTGTGATAGTCTTGGCCATGAATGCCACGTTTGCATACTCTTCATCAGAATCTCCATCTTCTAATTCTGAATTATCCCATGTTGCCATGATACACTTTTTGTCTTTGTAAGCTTCTTAGGCTTCTTGTCTTTCTTTAGCTTTGGGCAATCATTTTTGTAATGTCCAGGCTCGTTGCACTCATAACAACTTCTTTTCTGGAAGCATTCTTCTGACCAGAAGTAGATTCGTATCTTCCGCATCTCCTTCGTTGACCTCTAAACTTTCTTTTTATTTGCTTCCAGATTTGACTGATTCTTATGGATATCAATGCAAGTTCTTTGTCATTTGAATCTTTTTCAGATTCTTCCGATTCTTCCTTATCGTGATAACCTTGGTCTTCCCAGAAGTAGACTTTAGAGCGACTAATTTTACCCTCTTCTAAGGTTCATCTTGATCAAGCTCTAACTCATGACTGCTTAAAGAACTAATAAGTTCCTCAAGACTCATGTTGTTCAGATCCTTTGCCAATTTTAAAGCAGTTATCATTGGTCTCCATTTGGCAGGTAGACTTCTGATAATCTTCTTAACATGATCTGTTGTAGAGTAACCTTTAGTCAGAAACTTAAGTCCCACCACAAGAGTCTGAAATCTTGAAATTATCGTTTCCACAGATTCATCGTCTTCCATTTTAAAGGATTCACACTTTTGAATTAAGGCGAGAGCCTTTGTCTCCTTTACTTATGCATTGCCTTCACGCGTCATCTGAAGAGAATCAAAGATAGACTTTGCAGTCTCTCTATCCGTGATCTTCTCATATTCATTGTATGAAATAGAACTTAGAAGAATATTTCTTGCTTTGTAGTGATTTCTGCATACTTTCTTCTGTGCTTCTATAATTGCACTTCTTGCAATCTTCTAACCTTTATCATCTACTGGGTGAATGTAGCCATAAACTATCAAATCCCATAGATCCAAGTCATAAGCCAAAGAGTAACTTTCAATTCAATCCTTCCAATATTCAAATTTCTCCCCATCAAACATATGAGGTTTTGAACTATAGCGATCTTTGTCATTATCTCTATTATCAACAGTGGAAGTAGGTGTAGCCATTGGTTTTTCACACACACTGGATTAGTACTGAACATTGTTAAGTGTTGATAAAAACGCAAACTTTTTGTCTCCTCAGACCAGAGCTCTGATACCAATTGAAGATGTGAAAAACACAAGAATTGGGTTTTAAATCAAAACTTTTCTTTTTAAAAAAATTATCTCCTTTAACTAAAATACTTTTCCTTCACTCTTGATAATAACAATAATTAAGAATAAGAAATAAAGAACACTGTATGTTTATACTAGTTCACTTGAAAACTATCAAGCTAGTCTAGTCCACCCGCCAAGGTAATTTTGCCTCTATCAATCGAGGACTTAATCCACTATAATCAAACTGATTACAATTTGCATAAGCTACCCACAAGTGACTAACAACCTCTAAGACACACAGGTCCTAGACTTCTTAAGGATACAAACCTAACCGGCCCCTTAAGGAAAATTAAACAATAATCAAACTAATTATTACAATACACAAGCTACCCGCAAGTGACTAACAACCTCTAAGACACACTAGTCCTATACTTCATAAGGATACAGACTTAACCGGTCCCTTAAGGAAATCAAATAACAGTTTGAATACAAGTTTTGTTTATAATGATATTGCTTCTACACAAGCTAAATATCTAAACCATTTTAAGAACAATGACTTAAGAATATGAAAGCTATGAACAACGCTTGTGCAGAGATATTTAGTTAATTGACAACTTTCTCTCTTAGTCTTCAAGCCATTATATAGCCAATAAAATAATATATCCATTGAGGGGTACTCTTAGGATTTCCATAAATATTGGCACCTTGAGCAATAACGTGGGGGACATGATCGTGCAACATGAAGGATAGAAAAATACAAGAAATGAGGGTTTGAATTGGGGTTTTTAAAAATAAAACAGTATGACACGTTTGGTTATCCTGGTTAATTTAAACTCAAACTACTCTAGTCCACCTGCCAAGGTGATTTCGCCTCTCTCAAACAAAATCTTAATCCAATAATCAAAACTTTGATTACACAAACATAATGACTACCGTCAATGTTTTCTTGAGTCTAAACCACAACTTGGTTTTTCAAGGTATTACAAAGTATAAGTCAATAAAGATGTGTACAAATGGTGTTTCTAAAAAACTATATCACAATAGTGATGTATACACAAGATTAAAGCACAAGAGAGAGCTATTAAAGATATTTCTTTTTGTATACGCAATAATGTTCTTTTTTATTCATCTTCAGTCTTCTTTATATAGAAGACATGAATTAGATTGTTGGAGACATAAGAAACTATCTTTGGAAGGTTGTTAAAGTGTTGTTAATGCACTTTCCAAAAATACAAATCTTGTCTTGTCCCAGTTGTTACTCTTTGATTTGTAATGAATGAATTGTAACGCGTCAGAACTTGCTTCTTTGGAATATGTTAAAGCTTCTTTGAGATCTTATCAGAATGATAATATTACCATTGAGACTGTGGATCCTCAGAGTTTCCATATGATTAGAACTTTGGAGAGACAGACACGTTGAATCTTCTTTGTACATTTAGAACATTTTCTTATTAGAGTATAACTTGAGATTAAGTGTTGAGTCTTTATAACTTTAGTATAAATGAGTGCGTTAAGACTTCTTTTATTCTTCCAGAACTTCACTTATCACACTATCATAATTTTACTTGCAGTGTTTGTGCTTCAGAATTTATAACAATATAACTTATTCTATTGAGCATGTTATACAAATTTGCTTCTAAGTCTGTACGCTTTGTCTAATCAGAGCTTTAAGACACAATTCTCTCATCATATTCTTTGCTCTTTTATCAGAACTTCTCTGCATATTTAAATACTTTATTAGAGAGCATATTTATTCTTTATATATATATATATATATATATATATATATATATATATATATATATATATATATATATATATATATATATATATATATATATATTGTGTGTGATATGGTGGGAGAACTGACTGTTATACTGGTTTTGCGTTTGTATTTGAAAATATTGTGGTAAGCAAGAGTCACGACCAACTTTTCTTTTATCCAACAAAGGAAAGGGAGAAAAGACCTTTCGATAGTTTTCTGAGTAAGGGGGGTAGATAATGGAAAGGGAAGATGTTAGCACTCTTTCCATCCGTAGTTATCTACGGCCTCTTAGATGCTTAGCTCATTTGAAAAAATACCTTGTGCTTTGTGTGTTTGAAAACTTTTTTGAAAGAAAGCGCCTTAGTACGGTGAACTTTGTAATGTTTCTCAGAATGGTAGAGAACGTATACAAATTGTTTGAAAGTGTTTTTGAAGGAAGTTTTGTGTGTAAAAATTGTTTGAGCAAGCAACTAACAACTATCTACTTTACTCGAAAGGTGTTTCTTTTCCTCTTTTCCTTTAGACAATGCTATCCTGCTATTAGTGAGTAGGTAGCCCTGGTCGTCGGATGTTTGAGGGATAATCGTAGGGACGTTTATACAGTCACAAAGGAAACTGGGCAAGAAACTTTAGTAACTACCCAAGGGTTTTTAAGATCATATCGAGGCAACGTCGAGAGGGACATCGAGGGACTTATGATCTTTAAACCGGAGGGTAACTGTGATCGGTGGATCTGGAACTGACTGTTTAACGCTGGTTCGCGAAATGTCGCGGTAAGCAAGAGTCGCCACCGTCTTTTATTTTCTCCAACATGGACAGGACAAAAGCACAACAAAATTCCTTATGAGATAGTTTCTCGATTCGGGAGGTAGATTTATAGAAAGGGAAGGTGTTAGCACCCTTTCTATCCATGGTTATCCATGGGCTCTTAGATACTTGCTCATTTGTGTTTTCAAAATGTTTGCTTTTCAAAGTGTGAGTGGGTTTGAAAAAGTTTCGTTTAAAGATTTCAGATCGACTCTTGTATCAGTCCTCAAGAGTGTTTGAAAAATTGTTTTGAAAGCTTTTTGAAAGTGTCGGTGTGAAAAGAGTTTTGATTGTTTTTGAATAGAGCAAGTATCCATGAGTCATCTACCTACCCTAAGGAATTAGGCTGTGTAAATGTCCTTAAGGTAGTGCCATCCCACCATTGAGAGGTAGGTAGCACCACCGTTGGAGGTGTTCGGGTCAATTCGTTTTCAGGGACAGTATCGTCACCAGAGCAACATTAGGACACCTTAGAAGCTACCCTTATGCCATTGATCCTTTTTATTCCGAGGCAACCGTTTCGAGGAAACTATTCCGAGGAAACTTGTTTTGAGGCATATGGATCAACGGACATAAGGACTTACTAAAACGTCTTATACTCGACGACCACGTTTCGAAGGCAAGGCAACAATGAGGCGTACCCTAAGAGTGGTGTGTGAATTTGTGTGTTATTTTCATGTTATGTTTTATCTTGTACATGTATCATGGTGATCTACGCTTGTTTTTAATTTAGCCCATACATTCTTTCATGCAAAGTTTAGAATTTAAAAGTGCGGAAATTTAAATGACGGAAAAGGTAAATCCTACGCTATTACAAGGCGCGGGTCTATACATCGCCAAATTACAAAGACCCGTTTTTGATAAAGATGCGGAAAGTAAAGACAGAAAGATAAACCTAATTACTATTACATCTGAGAAACAGTCACATAATGATCGAAAGAAATAATGCGTGAAAAGAATTAAAATTAGGACGTCTGAGGGTTTTGACCCTTTGCATGAAATTAAATTAAATTAAAGCCTAATAATTATTTAAAGAAAGAAAAGAAAGTGTTTTTTTATGTTTTTTGTATTTATGAAAAATAAAGAAAAAGAATTAAAAGGAAACCCTAAATCTAGATTATTTTAATTATTAATGAAAATATTAAAGTTAACCTAATTTACTAGTTAATTAATTTATTTACATGTTTATTTACAAAATTAATGATAATTAATAATAATGATAAATAATGATGATTAATAATTTATTTAAGAAAGAGATGAAAATGTCAAAACCTAATTCTACATATTTTTTATTTATTAAGAAAAAGTGTTAAAGTTTAAAAACCTAAATTAAACTAAGTTAATTGTTAAAGTTTATTTACAAAAATAGGTTAGTGATGAAATTAATAATAATTAAATATATTTGTATTTTTGATTTTTCTGTTATTATTATAGAAAATTATTTTATGGTGAGAAAAACAATCAAAACAATTAAAAAAAGAATTAGAAAAGAAAAGAAAATAAAATTAAAAGGATGCAAACCAAGGGGGGTTTCAGGCCCAAGGGGAGGTTTTTTTGAAGTATTCTGGCCCATTAGACAAAAAACCTCGTTTGACTTTCTGGCATCACGTGCGTGTTCATTGACTCCTGAGTACCGTGGTCTGCATTCTTTGGCCATTGGATTGGGTTTCATGGCCATTTGTGTTCTGGCTGTTGGCCATTTGTGTTCTGGCCTTAACATTCCTTAATCTTCTCAGGATGTCTGTCTCGCCATGTATTAGTGTCATGCATAAGTTGTTCTTTTTGGCCATTTGGCTTTTGGCTTTTGGCTTTTGGCTTCAACGTTCCTTAATGAACCTGCATGGGATCCTGTCTAAATCTGCAGTGTTGAATCTCATGAACACATTAAATAAAATCATAAAATGCAAATAAAGCCAATATATGAAGAAATTTAATGTTTAGGCACAATATGGCATGTATGAATGATTATACCCTTTTGATCATGGAGATCAAATCAATGTTACCCTTACTGGAAAATTAGTGACATGAATGCTTTTATGCCTTTTGGATCATGGAGATCAAGCCATCCTTACCCTTACTAAAGAAGTAGTGAGGTGTTGGTTTGTAACTGTGATGGCTTGTTTGTAGTGAGAGAGAGATTTGTAATAAGGATTTCAAGGTTTTAGGGTTCTTGAAAGAATTTGATATTCTAGCAGTGTTGTGGCAAGGTTTTTTCTCTCTTTTTCTGCTCTCTGGTTTGTGTGAAAAGAAGGTGATTATATAATGGAAATTAGGGTAAAGAAAATGGGCTTTGAATGTGCAATTGGACCTCCAATGTTCACTTGAGTTCGTCACTTTCCAGGCTAAATCGCAGGGACTTAAGTGCAATTTTTGAAGTTGAAATGTGAAAACAAAATGTAGCCGACATCGATAACTAACTCCTGTCCGAAAATCGGCTCAATCGGATAAACGGTGAATTAGTTATGAATTTTTGAAGTTTTAGCTCAGACAAACTTATTTTGGGCTCCAGTGTCGACTCTGACACGTTCTTCAATAAAAAACTGGTATTGATCGGAGCATAATCCGGTCTCGACTTTTGAAGCAAAGTTGTAGATATATGAGTCAGGGACCTTGTGTAAAAATATGAGCCCAATCCGATAAAAATTGACCGAGTTAAGAATTTTCGAAGTTTCGGCCCAGATGAAATAATATTCAGCATTCAGGATTTTCAGCGTGTCACGCACTCTGAGCAAAAAACGAAGGCCTTTTGAATACCGTTTGAACTCAATACCTTCTGTGAAAATGTAGCCAACTCAATTTGTGAAATTTTGGCGCCAGAACCAGCTCGATACGATGAAAATCGACCAAGTTATGATTTTTTGAACATGACGCAAATAAACTTCTGTCACAAATTTTCTGTACGAAAATACTTGATAAATCCACATTTTTGAAGACCTTCTGATCGAAATTGGCTTCCAGCTGTGAGAGATGAAAACATAGATAATGTCAAGACGGAATTTTGGCCACCGGAACGGGTTCAAAACGAGTCAAGATCTTCAAGTTATAAATTTTTTAGCGCGTAAAAACTGCATTTTCAGCACACTTTTTCACCATATTTCTTCGAGCAAACTCACACATTCGGATACCTTCTTTAAAGAATTGACTCTTGAGCCGAACCTGAATTTGAGAATATGTTATCAGAGATATCTTGGCGAAAGAACACCTGAATATGATGCGCCGGGTTGGACTTGTGAATTTTTCTTGAAATGTTTTGAGAAATATGGGAGGGCAAATTTTGGGGTACAACAGTTGCCCCTGTTCAATCTTCTTAAACCTGAGGATGTAGATTGGCTTGCGTGCCTTTCGTGATCCGAAGGTGGAAGATGATTGAACACTAGAGTGCCCAGAAATTTGCACTCGCATAGTAGAGTATCAGCAATGTGATGGCGGGAATGGGTTTACAAATGCCATTTAGAGAGATGACGGATAGGAGGATGGGCTTATAGATGCCATTTGGAGTTGTGACAGAGCCTTGTCGGGAATGGGCTTATAGATTCCATTTGGAGACTGTTGGTATGTGGATGGGCTTATAGATGCCATCTAGGTGTCGATCGCGTAAGAGATTCCTTAGCGAGAACTTGCGTACCTGAGAAAAGAAAATAATTACCTGGCCTGTTACAGGAGTTGATCTTCAAACTCTTTGTGTAGATGTGCCCTGGCTGGATACAGGAATCGAATCTTTAAACTCTTCAGACGTACCCTGGCAGGATACAGGAATCGAGTCTGGAATTAGCCGTCAATAGATACACCCTGGCAAGATACAGGAATCAGATCTTCAAACTCTTCAGACGTGCCCTGGCAGGATACAGGAATCGAGTCTGGAATTCAGAAAGGTTGGTGAGTTGTCTCTACTGACAGGTTATTTCCATGGACGGGTGGTCTTAAACGACGGGTGTCTATAACGACGAGTGTCTATAACGACGAGTGTCTATAACAACGAGTGTCTATAACGACGAGTGTCTATAACAACGAGTGTCTATGACGACGAGTGTCTATAACGACGAGTGTCTATAACGACGGGTGTCTATAACGACGGGTGTCTATAACGACGAGTGTCTATAACGACGAGTGTCTATAGCGACGAGTGTCTATAACGACGAGTGTCTATAACGACGAGTGTCTATAACGACGGGTGTCTATAACGACGGGTGTCTATAACGACGGGTGTCTATAACGACGGGTGTCTATAACGACGAGTGTCTATAACGACGAGTGTCTATGACGACGAGTGTCTATAACGACGAGTGTCTATGACAACAAGTTGTCTATAACAACGGGTGTCTATAACGACGGGTGGAAGTAATTTTAACTGGACTTGTCTTCTTTGACTGGGTTGGTATCTTTTGACTGTATTCGTCTACATAGCTGATCATTTAACTGTATCCTTCCTGAAAGGTAAAGGTCAGTCATATGCAATGCATGATATGAATCAAGCAATGGTGTTCTCAACACATGAGATTGTATGATATGATGCGTATATGCATGTATCATGATGTATAACAATGTGATGTTTATGAATGTATCTTCGTCTGGGAAAATAGATCCTTGACGGATGTCGGGAAGTCAAATCCTGGGCTGATGTTGAAGAGTGAGATTCTTCGTTTCCGTTGGGGATGATGATTGCAAGAAAACCGGTAGGAGAAGATGACTCCGTTGGGGAATAAACTTGGCGAATAGATTACTCTGCGGGGAAAGCGAGGTACTTTGCTGAGGTTGATGAGGATAACTCCATTGGGGATACCGTTGTTGTGCTCTGTTGGAAGTTTTGATGAACTCCGCTGGGGAATAAGAAGAACTTTGCCGAGGACGATCTTTCCGTGGCTTTTAGCTGAGGATAACCCAGTTATAAGCTCTGGTGGAGAAATAACCTTTGAATAAAACCGGGGAGATGCGTTCGCTCTGCAGGGAGTGAAGGTATCTTGGTCGCATTCTTCAGCTAAACTTACTTTGGCACTTCGGTGGACAGGGCAACCGGATCATTTAGATAACTCATTATTGCCCCAGTTTCTGTTGGAGAAGAGGGTACCTGTGAAGGTGTTTGATGACTGCCGTTTGACAAATCTTCTTCTGGTAGGCAAGTGACGAGATACCAGGACATAGTCGTACGCTTTGATCCCTAATTTTTGCCTGGACCGCCCTTTCGGGTTTTCAGTCCACCGGGATACCCATTTTTGCCCAAGCCGCCTTTTCAGGTTTTCGACTTGCCGGGTGTACAGATTTTTTTCATTTTCATCCCTTATTTTTCCCGAACCCTTTTGGTTCGCCGGGAAGCCCTAATTTTTGCCTAGGTATGTCAACCTAGCGGGTCTTTGATTATGCGTAGTATTTTTTCAACTATGTCCATGTTCTCAGGATGTAGGGAGGTGTCCTTGTTGTTGTGTTGCCATGCTACCAGAAGATGTTTGGTCATGCAAGATCCGTTGCTGGGAATTCATGTCTAATGCCCCAAGTGGCTCAGGCGGAGGTTTGCCCTTGGCTGCTTGGCATCGTTGAGAGATTCTCTGGATCTTGACTTAACTGCCCCAGATGGTAGACCATGATCATGTCGTGCCCCTTGATTGGAGATACTCTTGTTCATTAGACTTTCGTCATGCGAATTTCTCTGCTGTTCAAACAACTAGTCATATGCAAGCAATGTTATATTAGAAATGCAAAGCTTATGTCTGTCTTGAAGTTTTTGAAAATGCATCTTTTTCATAAAACAAGTGAATTTTTTTTGTAAACGGTGATGTCAACTCGTTATTTTACCGTAAGCCTTAAGGAGTCAGGATACATTTCGTAACAGTATGCTTTCGAACTAACCCGTGCTTCAGCTAGGACTTTTGAGGGTTATAACATGGCCTGGTTCACGGTTTAAGAAACAAAGGATAAAGGCTCAAATTTTATTTGTACCCACCCGCTCTTCGTGATGTTCTTCGATCCTAAACTCACCTGATCATGCGTTAGACCTTGTTTGAGTCTTTGCTCTGATATTTCGGTGATGGTTCGGATGTTGACAATTTATTTTGAATAGGCAGTCATTTCTTTTTGTGTTGAGGGTTTATAGGACCTCTTTCTTCTCTTTTTTTTTGTTATCCCTGTTTTTTGCCTGAACTGTTTCTTTTGTGATTATAGTCAGCGGGATGCCCCAGTTTTGTAAGTCTCCTTCATAGGTTTTGACTTATTGGGCTTTTTTTTTGAAAGATAATGACTGCCTGTCTTGACGATTATAGGGAACCATCACTGTTTTTTTTTGTTTTGTAAGGACCTCTTTGGTGCCGTTTGTTATGCACTTGGATCAACTGAGAGAACTACCCTACCCCAGGTTATGATTAAGGGTTTTAATTTTCGAAAAGAAAAACTCCTACTTCTTTGGCTCAAAGGGGTTGACGAGGGATTATCTTCCTTATTACTCCAGTGTTTAGGAATTGAAACAATGCCTGTACCTCATCAGCGGGGTCCGTTCAAAAGCATACTGTAGAGATCGTGGTATCGTTTTTGTCATCCTCCCTCAAGAGTCTTAAAATTGTTAACCAAGCGTTGAACATCACAAAAATATGAAAACAATTTTAAGCATAGTAAACATAATTACTTCAAAACAGACACGTGTAATTCATTAATGAAATAACAAAGTTTGACATGAATAAAATGTTTGAACGATCAAAGAAAAATACAACTAGAACATTCGAATGAACAAAAGATATTCTCGATGACTTGGTGTAGGATTAGTGTTCAAACTTGACCTCCTTGGCGTCAATCAAATTCTGGATCTTGTTCTTCAAGGTCCAACAGTCGTCGGTGTCATGTCCGGGACTGTCAGAATGGTAGGCACATCTCGCACCCAGGTTGTATTTGGGAGAGGAAGTATCAGGATTTTGGGGAGGATCCTTTAGTGTGATCAGTTTCGCCTTCAGCAATTGTTGTAGTGCCTGAGACAAAGGCATGCTGATGTCAGTATACTTCCTATCTTGATACTTTATCCTACGCCTATTGCTCTTTCTTTGTTGAACAGGCGCGGGATCAGAGATCTGGATTGCCCCTACATCATGACGACCCTTTTTACCATGTATAGCATTGGACTCTTTCTTCCCACTGTGGGGATTTTTCTGAGCATCAGCAGGTGCAGCTTCTTGAATCTTTCCTGATTTTATACCAGCTTCAATTCTCTCCCCGGTCAAGATCAGATCTGTGAACCCAGCAGAAGAATTCCCAATCAGATGGTTGTAGAATGGACCAGACAGGGTCCCCAAGAACAGGTCCACAAGTTCACGATCAGTCAGAGGCGGTTGCACCCTTCCAGCAAGGTCTCTCCACTTTTGGGCGTACTCCTTAAAACCTTCTCCTGATCCTAGCGACATACCTTGGAGTTGGGTACGTGTAGGAGCGAGGTCGGCATTGTACTGGTACTGCTTATAGAATGCAGTGGCCAAGTCCTCCCAACTGCGGATGTTGGCTCCATTCAGTTGATAGAACCAGTCGAGTTGAGTTCCCGACAGACTATCCTGAAAGAAGTGAATCCACAAATTCTTGTCAGCCGTGTAGGGCTGGATTCTCCTTGTGTAAGACCTGAGATGCAGCTTAGGACAGGAAGCCCCGTCATATTTTGCAAAAGCAAGTGCCTTGAACTTGTGTGGGATTACTACCCCAGAAGACAGACCTAGATCTTCGAAGTCCAGGCCGGGCACTTTCTGTATTTCCATAGCACTTAACCGGTCTTCCAGCTGTTTGTACCTATCCTCAGCTGGGGGGTACTGCCCACCATTGTAATCGGTCTCACTGGACTAGGAACCTCCTTTTCTTGGGGACTGTCTTTCCCAACAGACGGGGTAGTCAGCTCAACTTCATTTTGTGACCCATTCCCAGATTTGCGTCTCGGGTTGAACAACACCGTCCTCTTCTTCTTCTTCTTCGAGAGCAGAGTCTTCAGATCTTGTTGCCCCTGGGCCAAACTCATGATCAAATCTTGGAACTGGGCGTTCTGAGCCTGGAGAGCCTTGATGGATTACTCAGTAGATGATTCAGGATTCATGACGATCGGCTGAAATAAACAGCGAAGAAGGTAAGCAGCCTATAAAAGGGACACCTGTAATGCAATGATATGTATGTATGCATGCAATGTTTTCAAGGATCTCGCGGGGTAAACAAGAAAATTGTTAGAGTTAGGATCCGATAGCTCGATTGAAGGAACTGCATGTTGTTGAGAGTCCTTCTTCAAGGGTCAAAGGCTCACCATATCCAGTGGGTTATAGCCCCTGACAACCTTGGCTTAGAGGAAAATAAATCCCCTTTTCCCCTTGCTAGACAGTTTGGTTCATCGTGACCTGCATCACAAGCCCTTGAGATCCTTGAAATGGGTTAGTCCTTATGCGGGATGCATGCAATGGTATGATGTTATGTTATGCATGGGGTAATGTAGGTAAACCCTGTTATGAGTCCCAATTAAGGACTATAAACAAAACCTGCAAGAAACTCAAGTGTCAGATAACAAGCATGCAAGTAGTCAAGTATGAAAGCACACAAGTCACACCACAGCCCTTAGAGTTTAGGCCAGCATGGGGTCTAGGTATTACCCTCTTTCAGTTTGTTGGTTAAGACCTGTCCTATCAAAAGTAACCGGGTTTTAGAGGATCCCAATATCACTGACTACCCTCAATCGGTCATAACTCCAGCGTCGCAATCTTTTCTTGCAGCCAGAACCATCGCGAGAGTTTAGCCTCAATGGGTGTAGCATACTGCTACTGTTCTATGGCCAAGTTGGGTCATTTAAGGTTCTAAGGTCGGTTGGTGCTTAATGACTCCTCGGAAGATCCATATTCTCCTCGTTGCAACACAAGGGATATCGGTACAGACCAAGGCGCCACACCAACGTAGCCACTGCTTCACCCATGTCGGTATACGCCGGACAAGTCCCTCACAGCTTATGCTACCTAACAGGGTATCCCCAGATCCGGGTTAGGATCTATGTAACTCCGATGCAGCCCACAATAATAAAGCAAACAAACACAGCAATTGAAAACACAAGTGATCTTAGTCCTAAGGTACACCTCACTTTATAAAATGTCCCCAGCAGAGTCGCCAGTTCTGTGATCGGTGGATCTGGAACTGACTATTTAACGCTGGTTCGCGAAATGTCGCGGTAAGCAAGAGTCGCCACCGTCTTTTATTTTCTCCAACATGGACATGACAAAAGCACAACAAAATTCCTTATGAGATAGTTTCTCGGTTCGGGAGGTAGATTTATAGAAAGGGAAGGTGTTAGCATCCTTTCTATCCATGGTTATCCATGGGCTCTTAGATACTTGCTCATTTGTGTTTTCAAAATGTTTTCTTTTCAAAGTGTGAGTGGGTTTGAAAAAGTTTCGTTTAAAGATTTCAGATCGACTCTTGTATCAGTCCTCAAGAGTGTTTGAAAAATTGTTTTGAAAGCTTTTTGAAAGTGTCGGTGTGAAAAGAGTTTTGATTGTTTTTGAATAGAGCAAGTATCCATGAGTCATCTACCTACCCTAAGGAATTAGGCTGTGTAAATGTCCTTAAGGTGGTGTCATCCCACCATTGAGAGGTAGGTAGCACCACCGTTGGAGGTGTTCGGGTCAATTCGTTTTCAGGGACAGTGTGGTCACCAGAGCAACATTAGGACACCTTAGAAGCTACCCTTATGCCATTGATCCTTTTTATTCCGAGGCAACCGTTTCGAGGCAACTATTCCGAGGCAACTTGTTTTGAGGCATATGGATCAACGGACATAAGGACTTACTAAAACGTCCTATACTCGACGACCACGTTTCGAAGGCAAGGCAACAGTGAGGCGTACCCTAAGAGTGGTGTGTGAATTTGTGTGTTATTTTCATGTTATGTTTTATCTTGTACATGTATCATGGTGATCTACGCTTGTTTTTAATTTAGGCCATACATTCTTTCATGCAAAGTTTAGAATTTAAAAGTGCGGAAATTTAAATGACGGAAAAGGTAAATCCTACGCTATTACAAGACGCGGGTCTATACATCGCCAAATTACAAAGACCCGTTTTTGATAAAGATGCGGAAAGTAAAGACGGAAAGATAAACCTAATTACTATTACATCTGAGAAACAGTTACATAATGATCGAAAGAAATAATGCGTGAAAAGAATTAAAATTAGGACGTCTGAGGGTTTTGACCCTTTGCATGAAATTAAATTAAAATAAAGTCTAATAATTATTTAAAGAAAGAAAAGAAAGTGTTTTTTTTATGTTTTTTGTATTTATGAAAAATAAAGAAAAAGAATTAAAAGGAAACCCTAAATCTAGATTATTTTAATTATTAATGAAAATATTAAAGTTAACCTAATTTACTAGTTAATTAATTTATTTACATGTTTATTTACAAAATTAATGATAATTAATAATAATGATAAATAATGATGATTAATAATTTATTTAAGAAAAAGATGAAAATGTCAAAACCTAATTCTACATATTTTTTATTTATTAAGAAAAAGTGTTAAAGTTTAAAAACCTAAATTAAACTAAGTTAATTGTTAGAGTTTATTTACAAAAATAGGTTAGTGATGGAATTAATAATAATTAAATATATTTGTATTTTTGATTTTTCTGTTATTATTATAGAAAATTATTTTATGGTGAGAAAAACAATCAAAACAATTAAAAAAAGAATTAGAAAAGAAAAGAAAATAAAATTAAAAGGATGCAAACCAAGGGGAGTTTCAGGCCCAAGGGGAGGTTTTTTTGAAGTATTCTGGCCCATTAGACAAAAAGCCTCGTTTGACTTTCTGGCATCACGTGCGTGTTCATTGACTCCTAAGTACCGTGGTCTGCATTCTTTGGCCATTGGATTGGGTTTCATGGTCATTTGTGTTCTGGCTGTTGGCCATTTGTGTTCTGGCCTTAACGTTCCTTAATCTTCTCAGGATGTCTGTCTCGCCATGTATTAGTGTCATGCATAAGTTGTTCTTTTTGGCCATTTGGCTTTTGGCTTTTGGCCTCAATGTTCCTTAATGAACCTGCATGGGATCCTGTCTAAATCTGCAGTGTTGAATCTCATGAACACATTAAATAAAATCATAAAATGCAAATAAAGCCAATATATGAAGAAATTTAATGTTTAGGCACAATATGGCATGTATGAATGATTATACCCTTTTGATCATGGAGATCAAATCAATGTTACCCTTACTGGAAAATTAGTGACATGAATGCTTTTATGCCTTTTGGATCATGGAGATCAAGCCAGTCTTACCCTTACTAAAGAAATAGTGAGGTGTTGGTTTGTAACTGTGATGGCTTGTTTGTAGTGAGAGAGAGATTTGTAATAAGGATTTCAAGGTTTTAGGGTTCTTGAAAGAATTTGATATTCTAGCAGTGTTGTGGCAAGGTTTTTTCTCTCTTTTTCTCCTCTCTGGTTTGTGTGAAAAGAAGGTGATTATATAATGGAAATTAGGGTAAAGAAAATGGGCTTTGAATGTGCAATTGGACCTCCAATGTTCACTTGAGTTCGTCACTTTCCAGGATAAATCGCAGGGACTTAAGTGGAATTTTTGAAGTTGAAATGTGAAAACAAAATGTAGCCGACATCGATAAATAACTCCTGTCCGAAAATCGGCTCAATCGGATAAATGGTGAATTAGTTATGAATTTTTGAAGTTTCAGCTCAGACAAACTTATTTTGGGCTCCAGTGTCGACTCTGACACGTTCTTCAATAAAAAACTGGTATTGATCGGAGCATAATCCGGTCTCGACTTTTGAAGCAAAGTTGTAGATATATGAGTCAGGGACCTTGTGTAAAAATATGAGCCCAATCCGATAAAAATTGACCGAGTTATGAATTTTCGAAGTTTCGGCCCAGATGAAATATTATTCAGCATTCAGGATTTTCAGCATGTCACGCACTCTGAGCAAAAAACGAAGGCCTTTTGAATACCGTTTGAACTCAATACCTTCTGTGAAAATGTAGCCAACTCAATTTGTGAAATTTTGGCGCCAGAACCAGCTCGATACGATGAAAATCGACCAAGTTATGATTTTTTGAACATGACGCAAATAAACTTCTATCACAAATTTTCTGTACGAAAATACTTGATATATCCACATTTTTGAAGACCTTCTGATCGAAATTGGCTTCCAGCTGTGAGAGATGAAAACATAGATAATGTCAAGACGGAATTTTGGCCACCGGAACGGGTTCAAAACGAGTCACGATCTTCAAGTTATAAATTTTTTAGCGCGTAAAAACTGCACTTTCAGCACACTTTTTCACCATATTTCTTCGAGCAAACTCACACATTCGGATACCTTCTTTAAAGAATTGACTCTTGAGCCGAACCTGAATTTGAGAATATGTTATCAGAGATATCTTGGCGAAAGAACACCTGAATATGATGCGCCGGGTTGGACTTGTGAATTTTTCTTGAAATGTTTTGAGAAATATGGTAGGGCAAATTTTGGGGTACAACAGTAACCACTAAAATCTCTCACGTTCCGAGAGTTGTGACTATTTTCCAAAGACAACCAAAGTGGGATATCCTAGAGGTGTACATGTTAAATTGTGTTGTATTCAGTTATTTTTGTCTTTGCATTAGGTTTGCTAGCGTTTGCTTTTATGTTCTTGCCATACAATCATATTAGTCATGCATCTAGACTGTTAATAGTTTGTAGTAATTAAATGTGCAGAAAGATAAATCCTAAACTATTACAAGGCTTCAGGACGGGGATTAATTACATGTCCAAAACTTGGGGAAATAAAGCAGTAAATGTAAAGTCCTAATTATTTTCTATTACATCTCATAAGCAGATACATTAATATGAAAATGATAATGAACGTAATAAATGCGCACGAATTGAAAATAGCGTCTAAATCCTAAGTGAAAGGAAATCTTTTTGTTTGTTTTTGATTTTATATTAAGAAAATAGTTGAAAAACATAATTAATCTAGATCTAAAATAAAAAAAGTTAATTATAACAAAAAAATGAAATTAAAGAAAAGAAATTACTTTCTAAGTTATTTTTGGTATTTTTAATATGAAAAGAAAACAAATTTAAATTCTAAGTCTATTTAGTTTTAAATTAAAGAAAATGGCTTAAATAGTTATTAATTAATTTAATTGAGAAAAATGCTAACCTAATATTTTTATGATTTTTATCTGGTTTTTATGTAGATTAAAAAAACAAACTAAAAGAAATGAATAAAAACAAGTGAGACGAGCCCATATTTTCAATTGGATCCAGTGAGGGAATCTGTTAAGGGTGCATGGTGAACTGCGCGCCCGGGAGCGCTGGATCTGATCAAATGGGATCTATCGGTTATGATCTGAAGATGCATGGTGTACGCATGGGGGCCTTGGAGCACTAGATCTGCAAGATAATTGTTTGAAAAATAAAATGCAAGACCTGGGTATCGAACCCAGGTCCTTCCCCTTTTGCACGCTTCGTCTTTACCATCTAAGCTGCTTGTTCATTCGTTAATTGTAACACAATAATAAATATGTAAATGAAAATCAAACATAAATATATTCAAAAATAAAAACACGCGTTGAGTGGTTTGAATGGACCAATGGGAGGGAAATGCTTGGCAACCAGAGTCAGCCCACCAGAGTGAACTTTCCGGTTGTCTTCTCCGGTGGGCTCAAAATTAAACCTGCAAAAATAACAGGTTATGGAGATCCAAACATACCCTACCCCCTAATTCGAACCCCCTGGGTCCGAATCTGAAGTCCGTTTAGCCTGAAACATCCTGGATTTTGAGATTCAAAGAAGAACACAAATCATGCCCTAACAATGACACGATCTCATTCTGGTCCTTAAACCTGCATGCAAAGCTTCGATTGGAATGTGGATCCCCTTCGAATCAACTTGCTTTGAATCCAAGTTGAGCCATTCGAAGTAGTTTTCGTTTGAAGCAAATCTGAGGAAATCTCATGACCAGCTACTTGACAGGCTATGTTTCTTCCAAATCTTGGTATAATCAGAGGGCCAGGAGCATAAGTCACATCTTCTGCACCCCTACTACCAAAAGGCCCCCCACTTGTACTTTCACGTTACATTATTTTATCATTTCTTTGCAAGGCTGGATTTGGACAACACGCCCAACTTTCTCTATAAATAGAGGAAATTTTTGCAAAGGCTGGAGAGGATCTTTAGACCAGAGAAACGAATCTCCCAAATTTTCTCAAAACACAATAAAACTCTCAATTTCTTAAACACTTGAAAGCAAACCCAGAATCCCAAACACTCACCCCTTTTGATTCTGAAGAACACCCCACACATAGAAGTTTGTTCAAACTCAAAGACAACCTTCTGTGACAACTCTTTGAACCAAAACAAACCCCCTATGACTACTCTTCAAATTCTAGAAACGTCCAGATAGCAGTTCAAGTTCGAAGCCCACACACCAGCTTTGAGGTAAGTCTTTCTGACTTTAACTCTTTCATTTCAAACATCTTTGTTGATTCATCTTCTAAACCAACATGTAATAATCATGGCCTTCGATGTTAATCTTTTATGTTTTCCTTTAAGAACTAATTTGTACAGTCCCCTAAAAATGTTGGAATACAAAATATGCATGCTTCAATATACTTGCTTCGATGCATACACATGCTTCGATACAGACATGTTCAGCACACACACACTTTCTTCAAACATACTGACTTGCAGGCCCAGACAAAAGGCACTCCCTCACTGTTTTCGACCCTCATTCGAAGAAGGAAGAATCAGAAGGCAAACTTGCACTAAGTCCATCCCCAATTGAAGGCCATGACTTGCTGATGCCAGCCGCAATCGAAGAAGGAAACAAGGCAGAAAGGTAGAACCCGAAGGCACACCCTGTTGACTGCCAAGCCCAATCAAAGGCCATGACCTTGCTGATACCAGCCCCAATCGAAGGAGGCCAACAGAAGCAGAATCGAAGGGTTCTCCTCCCCCCAATTGAATGATCTCTTTTTTTCTTCTTTTTATCTTATTTTTGCCTTTATATTTTTATGCACTTCAATATGGTTGTAATAGTGTAGGAATTATTTTTTGCACTTTTTATTACTTTTGTACAAATGCTAGTAATTAGGTATGTATGGCAAGATAAAAACAATAAGTAGACCACCAAAAATCAAAGACAAAATACATGAAATCAAACACACTATTCACACATGTACCCTTAGGGTAATCTCACTTCTTGCCTCGGAAAATAGTCATGTCCCTCGAACATGGGCGTTTTAGCAAAGGCCCTCGATAAAAGATCGTACGCATTATTATAGAAACCAAAGCCATTACAAAGACACCTTTTCAAAATCACTTTCAAAAACAAAATCCACAAACACCTCTTTGAACTATTTTCAAAACAACACTTTGTACGCGTTCTTATAGAAACGAGAGCCATTACAAAGTCATATTTTCAAAATACCTTCAGAACCCACATCACAAGCACGCTTTCAAACAAAAGCAAGTGATCTAGCAAGCAACTAAGAGCTCGTAGATAACTACGGATGAAAAGGGTGTTAATACCTTCCCTTTTAATAATCTACCCCCCAAACTCAAGAAAACATCTCTAAAGGTATTTCCTGTTCTTTTCAGCCTTTCCTTATTGGATGAAAGAAAAGTCGGTGGTGAATCTTGATATCCGCAACAATTACGATCAAACGCAAAACATCCAAGTCAGTTCTCCCACCGTATCACATATGGGCTCTTAGAGGCTTAGATCATTAGAAAAAATACCTCGTTCTTTGTGTGTTTGAAAAGTATTTTGAAAGAAAGCGCCTTAGTGCGCGAATTTTGTAATGTTTCTCGGAATGGTAGAGAACGTATACAAATTGTTTGAAAATATTTTTGAAGGAAGTTTTGTGTGTAAAAATTGTTTGAGAAAACATCTAACAACTATCTACTTTACTCGAAAGGATGTTATTTTTCTCTTTTCCTTTAGACAATGATATCCTACTATTAATGAGTAGGTAGCCCTAGTCGTTATATGTTTGAGGGACAATCGAAGGGACGTTTATACAATCACAAAGGAAACTAGGAATGAAACTTTAGTAACTACCTTATGGTTTTTAAGATCATACTGAGGCAACGTCGAGAGGGTCATCGAGGTACTTATGATCTATAAACCGGAGGGTAGCCACCCAAATCTCTCACGTTTCGAGAGTTCTGACTGTTTTTTCCCAAGGAAACCAAAGTGAGATACGCTAGAGGCGTACATGTGAAATTGTGTTGTATTCAATTATTTTTGTCTTTGCATTAGGTTTGCGAGTGTTCGATTTTAAGTTCTTTACATACAATCCTATTAGTCATGCATCTAGACAGTTAATAGTTTGAAGTAATTAAAAGTGCAGAAAGATAAATCCTAAACTATTACAAGGCTTCGGGAGGGGGACTAATTACATGTCCAAAACTTGGGGAAATAAAGCAGTAAATGTAAAGTCCTAATTATTGTCTATTACATCCCATAAGCAGATACATTAATATGAAAATGATAATGAATGTAATAAACACGCGCGAATTGAATATAACTTCTAAATCCTAAGTTAAAGGAAATCTTTTTGTTTGTTTTTGATTTTATGTTAAGAAAATAGTTGAAAGACATAATTAATCTTGATCTAAAAGAAAAAAAGTTAATTATAACAAAAAAATGAAATTAAAGAAAAGAAATTAATTTCTAAGTTATTTTTGGTATTTTTAATATGAAAAGAAAATAAATTAAAATCCTAAGTCTATTTAGTTTTAAACTAAAGAAAATGGCTTAAATAGTTATTAATTAGTTTATAAAATTAATTTAATTGAGAAAAATACTAACCTAATATTTTTATGATTTTTATCTGATTTTTATGTTGATTAAAAAAATAAACTAAAAGATGAGCCCAAGTGAGATGAGCCCAGATCTGCAATTGGATCCAGTGAGGGAATTCGTCGAGGGTGCATGGTGAGCTGCGTGTTCGGGAGCGCTTGATCTAATCAGACAGGATCTACTGGTTATGATCTGAAGATGCACGATGTGCGCATGGGGGCCTTGGAGCACTAGATCTGCAAGATAATTGTTAGAAAAATAAAATGCAAGACCTAGGTATCGAACCCAGGTCCTTCCCCTTTTGCACGCTCCCTCTTTACCATCTGAGCTGCTTGTTCATTCGTTAATTATAACACAATAATAAACATGTAAATGAAAATCAAACAGAAATATATGGAAAAATAAAAACACACGCTGAGTGGCCTGAATGGACCAATGGGAGGGAAATTCTTGGAAACCGGAGTCAGCCCACCGGAGTCAACTTTCCGGTTGTCTTCTCTGGTGGGCTCAAAATTAAACCTGCAAAAATAACAGGTTATGGAGATCCAAACCTACCCTACACCCCTAATTCGAACCCCCTGAGTCCGAATCTGAAGTCCTTTTGGCCTGAAACGTCTGGGATTTTGAGATTTGATCATGCCCTAACAATGACACAATCTTATTCTAGTCCTTAAACCCGCATGTATCACATTAGATCTTCACTGATGGCTTCCCTAATCACGAATCAAACAGTTAGAGTTAACAAAATGGCCTGTATATACAATTTTAAAGTTTAAAGCCCTTACCAACCGATGACGTTTGGAGGAAGTGATCCAAGGGGTTGCACGCCTTTTTAATGGTATGGACACCTTCCTGGGAACCTCAAGGATGGAGTGGTGAGGTTTGTTTGGCACGAGGAAGCTTGCACTGTCAGTTTTGAATTTGATAACTTTATGATAATTTTGAGAATTTCGTGTGGTTTTTGAGGCAGTATGGGCGTCTGAGGTAGTGTATATATCTTAGGCTTGCAAATGATGTTGTATTTATAGAGGAGCATAGTGGCTTGACAAATATGGAAAGGATCAGCCATTAAACATAGTTTTGAAGACAAGATCAAAGAATTGAAAAACATGCCATTTTGGGTGATTCTCTTGCCATTCTCATTTCTGCATGAACCTGGACCTTTCTAATGCATCTTGTATGAAAATTGGGCCTTAAAACAAATCCAAACATCATCCCACATTTAATAGTTGGACAGTAATGTTAAAAATGTAAAGACAGTGTAAAAAGACAGGAAAAGTTGCATTTTTAACTGTTATGTGTCGACACAATACTGCTACGCATCGACACATAACTCTTCTTGCTCTTGTAAAAACAAAATCAGCTCCGTATGAGTCAATGCATAATGGGATGTGTCGACTCATGCACCTGTTTATGTAGACACATACACGTTTTGTGTCAACTCAGGTACCTTTCATCCCTTTGTTTTGGATCCTGGATAACAGTATGTATCGACACATAAGGCTTTATGTCGACTCATACCCTGTTTGTGTCGACGCATATGCATTTTTGTCGACTCATGCACCTTTCATTATTCTGTTTTAGGGATGGATAACAGTATGAGTTGATTCATAAGGCCATGTGTCGAATCATACCCTGTTTTGTCACTAGAATGAGTCGACTCATGTAGGTATGTGTCGACTCATGCTGTAGTTTTTTGCCTTAAACATTTGTTTTGAATTTGAACCTCTTTCAAGAAGCTGTGGTAGCCTCCCTCTGTATTGGAAGTTGTAATGTATGAGCTTGTATCTTCCAAATGATGCATTTCTTGAACTTGAGGATAAAAGAGAAGTTGTATGGAACTGGATTCTCTTCAAAATGAGCTTTGGTTGGGGTAAAATGGATGAAGTATGTGAGTTTTTGGCAGCTTTAGGAGTTTTTTGAGAATTCCTTCTCCAACAACTTTCCTTTTTCTTGTCTTTCTAGTAGCAACTTTCAAAGGTTGTTTCCTGAGATCAAGAATATTCACAACTGGAATCGTTCCATCACTCTTTCATACTTCCAGATACCTGAGGACAATTTTTGGAGATGAGTCTGCTTGAGTGAGGAGAGGATAATCCTTCAGAGGAACTCTTCTGGAGGTAATGACTTCTTTGGCAGCGAGTGTTAGATCCTTCTTAATGGTTTCAATTAACTTTATTTTCTTCAGATTCTTGGAACTGAGAGGGTTTCCAACACATGGTTCCAGAACATTTTCTTGTTGAGCCTCAGTCAGATGTTCTATCAGTTTGTTTTCTGTTAGAATATTTGAGATAAGCCTCCCCAAAGGAATCCAATCTCTCTTAGTTCTTTCTTCTTCCCTTGTTTCTTTGACACTTGTCTTCTGATGGTTTAACAGAATATGAGAAAGATGAACTTTGTCTTTAGTGGCGATGAAGTACAACATGTACTGTTGATCAATGTTGATGTAGTCAGGAGAGCTAGTTGGTTTTCTGTGATTGATGCACCCCAGAATTATTCTAGACCAAATTTTGAGACGATCCTTCAGATCGTTGATCTTGTTTGAAGGTTGTCCATAAGAAAAGATTTCTTTTGAAACGATGGTTAGGTCATAACCTTTTTCTGCCATTTCACTACATCTTATACGCTGCCGTCATGACCAACAGGGTTTCCAAAAAATCGTCGGTGACGACGATCTTCTTTTCCATAACATAAGATGTTACTTTATGATTTGAAGTAGTGGAATGAATCCAAATTTTTTTCACTAATTTGGGGAATACTAGACCGATTAGACGATCAAAGTATTTTGTCCACCCTTGGAACTCAACATCAAGAGTTAGGTCATACCTATTTTCTTTCATACTTTCAAAACCAACAATGAGTTTAAATAGAACTTCCAGAGAATCAACTGGAGTGAAAAGGGTTCTTGATGGTTCAACGTACCTTTATTTGTTAGTAGAATAAGGAATGTTGATTTGAGAACCTTGAGACAATTGTTGAAAGGAAGCCATTGCTCACAGACTTTTAGGGTTTTGATAGAGGAGCAAATACAGAGAAAGTAGAGTGAGTGAAAGTGTGAGAGTGTTTGTGAGAAAGTGAGGTATAAATAGCCAAAGGGAGAAAACATGAATTTTAATATTAATAAATAAAATAAACACAATGATTAATTGCATTAATTATTTCTGAAAAAAGGGATGACATGAAGATTTTGAATAGTTACCGATGTGACTTACACCTCAATGCATCAACTCAACCATCTCAGCCCCTTCAGATTTTGAACACGTGTCCACCCTTAAATAGTGACTTTGCATTTAGAGTTGACAAATGTTGATATGGTGAACTGCTTGCTTCTATCTTAGAAATGAAACTCTTTTGGAAAACATTCAGATCTTCTGGATAGTTTCTGATACAACTTTCCTTCTCACTTCTGAAGAACTTTTTTTAGATGTTCACAAAAAAATAAAGTAAAAAGTTCTGAGGATTAAATAAACAGAAACTACACTTTTATTATGGGCATAATTCCATACTGAGGTGTTTCAGAATGAAATAAAATCTATCTTCAAAAATGGGTTTAGTGAAGATATCATCCCATTAATGGTTTGTGTCTATAAATTTTAAACAAAGAATTCCCTTCTGAATATAGTCCCTAATAAAATGGTGTTTAATTTCTATATGTTTAGCCGTAGAATGTAAAATAGGATTTTTAGAAAGACACATAGCAGAAGTATTATCACAGAGAATATGAATGTTACTCTCATAAATGTTAAAGTCTTCAAGCTGACTTTTCATCTAGAGGATATGAATAATGCATCCAGCTGCAACTATATATTCAGCCTCAGTAGTTGATAGTGCAATAGTAGGTTGTCTTTTGCTGGACCAAGAGATTAGGTTGTCTTCCAGAAATTGGCAGCTTTCAGAAGTACTTTTTCTTTCTATTCTATCTCCACCAAAGTCAGCATCACAGTACCCTAATAATTTATATTCTCTGGATTTTCTATAACAAAGACAAGGATTAGTAATACCTTTCAGATACTTGAAAATTCCCTTAACTGTTGTTAAGTTAGATTCTCTAGGAGCTGATTGGAATCTGGAACAAAGACAAACGCTATACAAAATATCAGGTCTTGAAGCTGTTAAATATAAGAGAGAACCAATCATACCTTTGTAGAGCTTCTGTTCTACATTTTTACTTACCTCTTCCCTTTCCAGAATGCATGTAGGATGCATAGGAGTTTTGGATGACTTACTTTCTGACAAATCAAATTTCTTTAAAAGTTCTTTAACATACTTGCTTTGCTGTATGTAGGTTCCTTCTAGAGTTTGATTGATTTGAATTCCTAGAAAGAACTTGAGTTCACCCATAAAGCTGATTTCAAATTCTGCCCGCATAGTCTTAGCAAATTCTTTCCCCAATGAGGCTTTAGTAGATCCAAAAATTATATCATCTACGTAAATTTGACAAACCAGAATTCCATTTTTAAATGGTTTACAAAATAAGGTTGTCTCCACATTCCCTCTAGTAAATTCATTTTCTAAAAGTTCTTAGTGTTTCATACCAAGCTCTGGGAGCTTGTTTCAGACCATATAATGATTTCTAGAGTTTTTAAACATATTCTAGATGTTTTGTACTTTTAAAACCAGTGGGTTGGTGCACATAAACTTCTTCATCAATGTAACCATTTAAAAAAGCAATTTTAACATCCATCTAATAAAGAGTTATGTCATTATTTATAGGAAATGAAATTAAAAGTATGATAGATTCTAACCTGGAGACTGGAGCAAAGGCTTCTATATAGTCTATCCCTTCTTTCCGACTATAACCTTGTGCAACCAATTGTGCTTTATTTCTGACGACTTCTCCTTGTTCGCTTAGCTTGTTTCTAAAGACCCATTTGGTTCCAATGATGTTGAAACCTTTTAGTTTAGGGACTAAATCCCACACACCATTTATGGTAAATTGCTTTAGTTCTTCTTGCATTGCAAGGATCCAATCATTGTCTAGAAGTTCTTCGTCAATAGTAGTTGGCTCGATAAGAGATACTAATCCCATGAGACATTCTTCAGTATTTCTAAATGTAGATCTTGTTCTGATTGGATCATCTTTCTTTACCAGAATCATGTTTTCCAGATGTGCTACGCTGCTTCTGGATTTTCTTTTCTGGATGGATTCTTTAGAAGCTGCTAGAATATTTGTGACATCTTCTTCTGTATTTGGCAGAAGTTATAAACTTTTATTTTCTGAAGGTCTGTCTTTAGTACCTATAATTTGAACTTCTATATCTGCAAAGAATTACCCTGCTTTTACTTTTGAGAGCCAAGCTTGTCATCAAATCTGACACTAATAAATTCTTCCATAATTCTTGTTTCTGTGTTATATACTCTATAACCTTTTGAGTGTTCAGAGTATTCTAACATGATACACTTTTGTGCCTTAGAATTAAACTTTTTCAGATGTCGTTTAGTGTTCAATATAAAACAAGTACATCCAAATGGATGGAAATAAGAGATATTGGACTTTCTGTTCTTCCACAGTTGATATGGAGTCTTTTCTAGAATAGGTCTTATTGAGATTCTATTCTGAATATAACATGTTATGTTAACTATTTCTACCCAGAAGTTTTTAGCAATGTTAATCTCATTGATCATGGTTCTGGGTATTTCTTGTAAAGTTCTATTCTTTCATTCTACAACTCCATTTTGTTAAGGAGTTCTAGGACAAGAGAAATCATGAGAGATGCCATTTTCATTAAAAAAATTCAAATCTTTTGTTTTTGAATTCCCCGCCATGATCACTTCTGACTTTAACAATTCTAAATTCTTTTTCGTTTTGGACTTGGTTACAGAAAGTAGAGAACACAGATTGTAACTCGTTATTGTGTCTTAAGAACTTTACCCATGTCCATCTACTATAGTCATCTACGATCACTAATCCATACTTATTGTCGTTGATGGATGCAGTTTTCACTGGTCCAAATAGATCTATATGCAAAAGTTATAATCGTCTAGAGGTAGAAACAACATTTTTTGATTTGAAATAGGGTTTTGCAAACTTGACTTTTTGACACGCTTCACACAGAGCATCTGAGCTGAACTTCAAGTTTGGAAGTCCTTTGACCAGATTGAATTTGTTAATCTGAGATATTCTTCTAATACTAACATGCCCAAATCTTTGGTGCTAGGCTCATTGCTCGTCGTTAGAAGACATAAGGCACTTTAAATTCTGACTCTTTAGTTTAGAAAGTTTAATCTTATGAATGTTGTTCTTTCCCTTACCATTAAAGAGTATAGTTCCATCTTTCTGACTAACTATTTTACAAGACTTTTGATTAAAGATTATATCATAACCGTTATCACTTAATTGACTTATGGATAATAGGTTATGCATTAATCTATCTACTAACAAAACATTAGTTATAGAGGGAAGTGTACCGTTACCAATGGTTCTATAGCCAATAATTTTTCCTTTTTGATTTCCTCTGAAACCTACATAGCCTCTAGATTTAAGTTCCAGACTTTGGAACATATGCTTTCTTCCAGTCATGTGTCGAGAGCACCCAGAGTCCAGGTACCAATATTGGTGTTTCAACTTTGCAGTTAAAGACATCTGCAACATAGATGATTTTATCCTTAGGTTCCAATATCTTTTTTGGTCCTTGTTTGTTAGAGTTTCCAAAATTATGTTTGAATTTTGGTTTTTCAGAGTAAGAATTACTAGTATATTTTATATCGTGTGAGTGTCCATATGAACAGTGTGAATATAAAGGGTGTGTTTTATAACTATATCATTAACTTTCTTTGGTTGATATGTTTCTTCTCCTCTTAGTTTCACATATCCTACACCTTTTCTGCCATTTCTGCTAACTCCATAGACCATTGAAGCCATCTTGCTTCTGTCTATGTTTTTAGCTAGAAATTTTTGAAAGATGTGATCATATTCTTTTATGATGTTATCATAACTATTTGAAACTTTTGAAAAGTTTCTTTCTGAGATTTTTGTAATTCATTTTTAATAACATAACTCTCATTTTTAAGTTTAGAGATGGTTTCTTTTAGCTTAGAATTTTCTATTTTTAGTTTCCTAGTTTCTTCAGTGTCAGACACTAGACCGTGTTCCAGGTTCTTGTTTTTGACTCGAAGTTGCTGATATCTTTCAAGAACTTTCGACAGACTATCTTCTAATTGAGATCTAGAAAAGTTAGAGAATACCTCTTCTGCTTCTGAGTCTGATTCTGATTCTGATGAACTAGTGTCATCTGATATGTTGACCATTAAGGCTATATTGGCTCGTTCATCTTCTGATTCTGTTTCAGCTTTAGAAGATTCCGAGTCATCCCACGTTTCCATAAAAATTTTCTTCTTTTCTTTGGAAAACTTCTTCTTAGGCTTTTCTTTCTAAAGATTTAGGCAGTCACTTTTGTAGTGACCTGGTTCTTTGCATTCGTAACATACAATATCTTTCTTGCCAGATTTTTTATATCCAGAAGATGATTCAGAGTGATTTCCTATTCTTCTGAGTTTCATAAATTTCCTATGTATGTGCTTCCATAGCGGATTGAATCTTCTGGAGTAAAGAGATAGTTTGTCTTCTTCTGACGAGGATCCACCAGAGTTTTCTTCTTTTGCCTGAAAAACTTTAGATTCATATTTTTTATTAGATTTAAGAGCAAGAGACTTACCTTGCTTCTGGGGCTCATCTTCTTCTAGTTCCATCTCACGACTTCTTAAAGAGCTGATAAGTTCTTCAAGAGATATTTTGCTCAGATCTTTGGCTAGTTTTAAGGCTGTGACCATGAGTCTCTGTTTCTTAGGTAAGCTTCTGATGATTTTCTTTACATGATCTGTTGTTGAGTATCCTTTGTCTAGAACTTTTATCCCAGTAACCAGAATTTGAAACCTTGAAAACATTGTCTCAAAAGTTTCATCTTCTTCCATTTTGAAGACCTCATACTTCTAAATGAGTTCAAGAGCTTTGGTTTTTTGACTTGTGTGTTTCCTTCATGTGTCATTCTCAGAGAGTCAAATATGTTCTTAGCCGATTCTCTGTTCGTGATTTTCTCATACTCGGTGTACGAAGATAACACTCAAGAGGATTGTTCTGGTCTTGTGATGATTTCTAGAATCTTTCTTTTGTTGATCTGTCATTCTCTTTCTGTCGATCTTCTGATTGATTTCGTCAACTGGATGAATGTAGCCATCAGTTAACATATCCTAGAGATTAGCGTCATGAGCTAAAAAGAAACTTTCGATTCTGTCTTTCCAATAATCAAAGTTCTCACCATTAAAGATTGAAGGTTTGTCGCTGATTTTGTCTTTCTCGTCATAGTTATCATTGCTGATGATCTGACTTGGTCCAACCATAATGTTTTTCTTGCTAGGATCTTTTTCTGACACGGTTAAGTATGTGCACCTAGAACCAGGTGCTCAGATGCCAATTGAAGGATAGAAAAACACAAGAAAGAGGGGGGGGGGTTGAATAAGGGTTTTTAAAAAATAAAACAGTATGACATGTTTGGTTATCCTAGTTCGTTTGGACTCAAACTACGCCAATCCACCCGCCAAGATGATTTCGCCTCTCTCAAACGAGATCTTAATCCACTAATAAAAAATTTGATTACCCAAACACAATGACTACCTTCAATGTCTTCTTGAGTCTAAATCATAACTTGGTTTCTCTAGGTATTACAAAATATAAATCAATAAAGATATGTACAAATGGTGTTTCTAAAAAACTATATCACAACAGTGATGTATACATAAGATTAAAGCACAAGAGAGAGCTAGTAAAGATATTTCTTTTTGTATGCTCGGTAGTGTTCTTTTTTATTCATCTTCATTCTTCTTTATATAGAGGAAGTGTATTGGATCGTTGGAGACATAAGAAACTATATTTAGAAGGTTGATAAAGTGTTATTAATGCACTTTCCAAAAATACAGATCTTGTCTTGTTCCAACTGTTACTCTTTGATTTGTAATGAATGAATTGTAATGCATCAGAACTTTCTTCTTTGGAATATGTTGAAGCTTCTTTGAGATCTTATCAGAATGAGAGTATTAACGTTGAGACTGTGGATCCTCAAAGTTTCCATATGATTAGAACTTTAGAGAGACAGACACGTTGAAGCTTCTTTATACTTTTAGAATATTTACTTATCAGAGTATAGCTTGAGCTTAAGTCCTAAGTCTTTAGATCTTTAGTATAGATGAGTGCGTTGAGACGTTTTTTGTTCTTCCAAAACTTCACTTATCAGAGTATCAGAATTTTACTTGCAGCATTGGTGCTTCAGAATTTATAACATCAGAACTTCTTCAATTGAGCGCGTTATACAAATTTGCTTCTAAGTCTGTACGCTTTGTCTAATCAGAGCTTTAAGAAACAATTCTCTCATCATATATTTGCTCTTTTATTATAACTTCTCTACATATTTAAATACTTTATTAGAGAGCATATTTATTCTCTCTCTCTCTCTCTCTCTCTATATATATATATATATATATATATATATATATATATATATATATATATATATATATATATATATATATATATATATATATATATATATATATATATATATATATATATATATATATATATATATATATATATATATATATATATATATATATATATATATATATATATATATATATGTTATCATCTAAACTATTACTAAGATGTAGAACCAAACTATGTTCTAACACAATGCGTATGTCCTTTCATGGTAGTGGGATGAAATGTTGATTGTACCATGTACTATTTGTACCATGTTAATGTTATCTTCTTTCCTTCTGCACTTCAGAGGCCTCTACGAGTATGAGTTTAGAAGCGAGAACATAACACAAGGTCATCAGAACTTTAAGTCTTCAGAGTCTTCAGAACTACGTCTTCAGAATCTTCAACACTTGGTCGTGAGAACCTTTTCTTAGAACCTTGGGTTGTTAGAACTTCAAGTCTTTAGAATCTTTAGAACTTCTGTCTTCATAGTCTTAAGCACTTGATCTTTAGAATCCTTATCTTTAGAACCTTGCGTCTTTAGAAACTTGAGTCTTTAACATCTGGACTTAAGTATAAACTTTTGTCTTCAGATCTTCTGACTGTTTCTTTAGAACCCGTTGTCTTCAAAAACACGAGTCTTCAGTATCTTGACTTAAGTAGCAACTTCTGTCTTCAGATCTTATGACTTGTTTCTTTAGAACACATTGTCTTTAGAGGCACGAGTCTTCAACATATAGACATAAGTAGAAACTTATGTCTTCAGATCTTCTGACTTGTTTCTTTAGACAAACATTAGAGCCTAAACTTCAGAATATTCTATAGTGTCTTGCTACTATTCATCAGAACTCGTGTAGTGCAGAAGTGGAATTAATTCTCTTCTAATGTCTTGGCCACGCCATCCATCAGAAGCAGAACCTGTTTGTAAATATTCAAAAATAAAAAATATTAGAGTATCAAAAGTGTTCATACAAATATACTCATTTGTTATCATCAAAACTCAGAGATAATATTGCAGAACTAAATCTTGTCCCGACAACGTAAACTGGATCAAGCGCTTACCACTATCCCAAAAGCAATTGCTAGTAGGCAAGGTGTTACTCTATTTCCTTCTAACGAATCCAACAAGGGGCCTATCTGGCCCACCTAACACACCTGTGTGTAGGCGCCCATGGAGGAATGTTAAGCCCTTCGAATCCCTAAGGTTGACGCTGGATGTTTTAATCCAACAATCTCCCCCCAGTATCAGCCAGAGGGATTCGAACCCATGACCTTGCTCTGATACCACATATATTGGATCAAGCGCTTACCACTAGGCCAAAAGCAATTGCTAGTAGCCAAGGTGCTACTCTATTTCCTTATAACGAATCCAACAAGGGAACTACCTGGCCCACCTAACACACCTGTGGTTAGGCGTCCATGAGGGATGTTAAGTCCTTCAAATCCCTAAGGCTGACGCTGGATATTTTAATCCAACAGTACCCTTAATTAGTATACCCCCTCAGTTTTGTTCTTAAACAAAGGGAATAGACGATAATTTCTTGAAAAAAAAAACAATGTGTTTTGGAATTTTACCTCTTTTTTTTTTTAGTGAGGTGAAAGCTTTGTCAGAAAATATAATGTTTGTAGTTGTGTGATCTGAGTGGTCTCTTATATGTTGTGTGTAGGAGGTCGGAAGAGTTGATTTCCTATTTGTTTGTGGCTTGTGAGTTGGCACCGTCTGTGTGACTTATGATCTTAAGTGGTTGGTGGGCTGGTTTTTGGTGATTCCTTTGAACCACATGTCTCTTTTTGAGTTATCACTAAGAGGATGGTCTAAGGTTAGGCGGGGATTCACCATGATCTAGCATTTAATTTTTTGGTTGATTTGAAAATCCCAAATTGATATCATTTTTCAGGATCGTCGACTAACATGAAAGATGTGAAAGAAATGTAATTTTTTGATTTGAAAATGACATCTTGATAGATTTACGAATAATTTCTATGATTTTTCTTCTTGCCTTGATAACTCTATATTTTGTATGACTCAATAGCAGCTCGAGATTTTTGACCTTGATCTTGTGGATAAGTTTCTTAATTCTTTTTCTGGAAACATTTAGTTTTTGTTGATGGTGGATTACTGCAGAGTGATCTCTAGCCTGTCTTCCTCGGAGAGTGGTGCTTATTACATAGGGTTTTGTTGCTCCACAAAGTTTTTGTTGTTGCCAAGTTTTTGACTTGTTTCATATTTATATGTTTATAGTTTTGGTTTTTTTGTTTTATCGTGTGTTGGAGTTGCTTTTCTATTGTGTTTTTAGCTGTTGCCAACTTGATACATTTTGTGCCTTAAATTGTCCGTCCTTCTAATTATATCATACTTTCCATTAAAAACCACCATGTTAGAGTCTATAAAAATTGTAATTTGTAAATTAAACAAAAAAATTAATTAATTACGATTAAGCAACTAAGAAGGAAACAATGTATTCTCTCAAATAATATTTATTTTTCAATTTCTCCCAAAAAAAATCACTATAATCTTCTCATTAAAAAAAAAGCATCAAAGCTTAATTAGGTTTTGATAAAGAAAAGAAGAAGTCATTCGAAATTCATAATAAGGTAATGGAGTGATACCTTTCAAGTTCTACTATTAAAGGAGGTGCACGTGTGATAATTAGAGTATTAAAATGAAGGATTTTTTTTGGAGTACATAATGTCTGAGAGATTGTTGAAAGTGGTTTCATAATAACTTTTTCTCTGTCTTTCCTAGGATGCATTTAGGATGATGTTTTGGCTCATGTAACAATCCATATGGTTAGTTCATTAGACGTCCAATTTGATTGTACTTGGCGATATGGCTAGTTCATTCAACGTCCAATTTCTTACAAGCATTTCTTGACAAGATTTTTTCGAATATGAGGTGGATGAGTGTTATTTATATTAAATCAATTTCTTTTAAATTGCAAGGGTTGTCCTAAAGCCATTAAGGATAGTAATCACAACACTCTTATTGAGTTTAAGTGACTTAGCGTTTCATTTTTAGGGAATAGTACGTAAAATAAGTGGTGTTTGATTGGGAAAAAAATTTAAAATTCTTATTCTGTGTGGAGTGAATATTTGTTTTATGAAATAATTTTTTTAGAGAATATTGAAGTTTTAATGAAACACGATAAGGCGGGATTCCTCTTGGATTTCAAGATTAAAATTTTTTCTATTATTCAAATACAAACAACAAAAATGCAACAATGATAAAGGACACAAATATTTTATCTTAGTTTACCGTTAAAAAAATTATTTTCAGTTCAATCACCAAAGTGATTTGCCTTTTCAATAGGGACTTAAACTACTAATCAAAAACTTTGATTACAACTACAAAGACCGCAATCAATATCTTCTCAAGAATTTTGACTATAATCTGGTCCCTTAAAGAAATTAACTCAAAGACAAACTATCAATGACTTCTAGAGTAATCTGACTAAACTTAGTCACTCTAGGAACTCAACTCAAAGACAAATTGTCAATAAATTCTTGAGATATCTGACTAAACTTAGTCACTCAAAAAACTTAACCAACTGGATAATTACAATGTTTGGGTGCATACATAAATGCTTCTACAAAAAATCAAATTACACAAATTTAAGCTTTAAAAGATAACACTTTAAATGATTTGAAATATAAAGCTCTAAGTATTTCTCTCTTTGTTGTTCTTGACGTTCTTTTTAACACTTGCTCTTTTTTTTATTGTTGGATATTCTATTTCCTTCCATTTATAACATGTTAGCTTGCTTCTTTAACTTCATGTATTTCTTCGTTTTATATCTTCACCAATCTTCTTCACTTCTTTTTCTCTTCTGTTCATACTTTCATGAAGTCTTGCACATATATTTTCTTCCTCTTGTGTGAATCTTTGTCTAGTGCAACTTCAATCTATCTTTCTTTACATTCTTCGAAGTCCTCTTTAAATATGTAAAAAAATAGATCTGTTGGAGAATAAAAGAATGAATATCCATAAAAATATAGCTTTTGGAGACGCTAGCTAGTACTAGACTACAGTGGCGCTTGCAGCACTAGGATATATGATGGGACGTGTGAAAGCAATGATGGCATATAGTATAGTCCTTTATATAGATTTGTAGGATAATGGATATGATAATGTACTGTTGTCACATGATCTTTATTTGGTCAATAATTTCTTATCAGAGGCTTCATATTAGTTATGACGAAGCTTGATCAGAGTTCAAAGATACTATCTCTCTTCATAGATAACTTCTTGAGTCAGAGGCTTATGATAAAATTAGATGAAGCTTGATTAGAGGTCAGAGTATGTCTTCATATCTTTGAGAATGTTAAGGTTTCAGAGTCTTGAATCATCAGAGTCATTCTAGATAAGATCGTTTCAAGAGTTGACTAGATGCTTTTAGATGCAAATTTTCCATTGTAACATTGGTTCAAAGTGCGTGTGTTGTCTAGAGTTCCGAGTTGCCTTTTTAGAGTCTAGAATTTCACTTGTACAAAGTCCACAACTTGCTAGCTCAGAGTCCATAGTATAAATAATTTGTACAATAATAAATCGTTAGAGTACAAAATTATTCTCCATACATTGTATACTTTGTTATCATCAAAACTCAAGGATTAGTTGCAAAACCAAACGTGTTCCTAAAAGCTCCCCCTTTTTGATGATGACAAAACCATGTATTTTGATGAACAATTTTTCTTTAATAAACTCAAAATAGTTTAAAACACATATTTAGGTTTGCAAGCCCCCCCTAAGTTTAAACTTATTGTAATTTTCAACTTCATCAGAGTGAGGTTTGCAAGCTCCCCCTGAGAATAATATCAAAAAATTTCATGACTTCTTCAGTGATGTTTGCAAGCCCCCCCCTGAGAGTAAGACTTATAAAATTTTGATATTACAAAAAATTTTAATCAAAGTAATAGTGCCTGGTTAATCTGAGATACAAAATCAGATTTATTAGAGTCTGCACAAAAAAATTTCTTCAGTGCAAATATAGATATTGCAATCAGATTTTCTTGCATATAAAGATTCCCATAAGATATATCATATGTTTGGGATTCTATTTTAGGGAAAAAATATCAAAATCATTACTCTCTCTCTCTCTCTCTCTCTCCCTTTGTCATCAATAAAAAAGAATGAATAATAAGTAGCAAGAATTTCAAAACAGAAATATTTCATTAACAAAAAGAGGAATTTCAAAACACGTGATGAAAGCTTTAAACACGATAAGAAAAATAAATTACAAGAGTTAATTTAGGGCTTTCATAGCTTCTAGCAGCTTTCAACTTCTTACCCCAGATTTTTGAGAGAACATTAACCTTAATTATAACTACTCCTTGTTGAATGAAAAGTTCTGACAGAGCTCGTCCAAAAGGAATGAATGACGCCATTCCGTCTTGAAAGGTTATGGGTGTTAGCTTCAAATAGTAAAATATAACTTGAGGTAAATTTATTTTCATCCTTGAGTTAAGGAGAAGTAGAAGAGGCCTTTCATCCAAAGTCAGAAGTTCTTGATCCTTGTTTCTTGGCAAGAAGTTTGATGTTAAAACTTGATGCCAAACTGATGTCGCAAAATGAAGATTATGGACTTTTGTAGTGTTTGAAATATCATCAAAGATAAGGAAAAGTGGAAAACAGTTGTCCCAAATGAGAAGAACTAGGGTAACACCTTCATCCTCACAATTTATTACATTAGCAGTAATAGCTGATGTAACAGTGATGGGATGCCAGAAACTTCATATTGGATAGAATACTCCTGATTGAGTTCTTTGACTAACACATTTACCCAGAATTCCTTGACAAGATCAGGGTAAATATAACCAAAGAACATATCGAAGTAACCATTCCAACCTTTAAAATATACAATCTTTTTAAGATCAAAGCCTTGAGCCATAATTTCCTCAGAATCAATAAGCATTTCATTGACGACGACCAACTTACTTTCATTGCCATTATTAGTTCTTGAAGTAATCCCGGGTTTAGGATTTTTCACAAGAAATGGTGTTTTAGCGAAAGGATTTTAGAAAGCAAATAATCGGTTTTAAAAAGGGAGTTACTGAGAAAATAATAAATAGAGAAGGGATTTTAAAAAGAGATTAGTTATTCCCAATAAATGATATTCTCTAATGTGATACTCAAGTGTGTTTTCAGTTTAATGCAAGAAAATTATCTTACTTTAAGACCACACAAAAGCAACACTATGAGTTCTACTTTAAAATATATAAAAATTAATAATAAAAAAAATTAAAAATTTAAATTGAGTAACAAGTATGCAAGTTCTGAATAATAAGGTTGGTTTCTTCTTGACGATTCATTCAAGCCTTTACTTCAACATTTTCCTTTTTCAGTTCTTCCAAGGTCTTCATAATATCCGAGAGAACATTTTTAACAACAATGGGTACAAAGGTAGAAATCTCCGTAGAATTTACAATTCCAAGCTGAAGAGCTAAATGTGGTCTAGAGGATGCTTCAACTTCAGTTTGAGAAGCTGACTTAGTTTCTTCAGGAGCAGGCACAGGTTATGGTGCAGGAAGTGCCAAAGGCTTGCGTTGTAACTTAAGCTCAACAATAAACTTCTGCAATTTGATAGATGTGTTTATAGATTCAGAGAATCTGACTGAGAATTTATTCAAGACTTCCTCATACAAAATGTCTTTGAGAAGTTTACAGTAGTGAACAAACTAGACTTTGAATTGATCCCATAATACACCACTTTCAACAGAATAAACACAACTTGTGACACTTTGTCTCATAAAGTGTAGACTCTCAACAAATTTTAATTCCATTATTGATAAATCTCCATCAATAGAAGGTGTTCAGGTGGGTTTGTTTGAGGAAAATATGGGCTAGTTTCAGACTCAGATTCCGATGAGGAAAGGTTAGCTATAGGTGGATTCTTATCATTGAAAAATTCTTTTTCAATTTTTAAAGAATCAGCTGAGGTAACACAGGTTCCTTGCATAAGTCCATCAAAACTAGCAAAAACAGGTATATCAATTTGATTTAAAGCAGGGGGTGAGGTGTTTATAGGTGAGGTTTCAGAGGAAGGTGGATGTTCGAAATGGGTGTGAATAGAAGAAGAAGGTGGTTGATGAGTGGATTCTTTTGTAGTTTCAAATTCTCTGTTTGCTTCGACTTCAATGGTTTTAGTGAGATTTTCCAGAGCTGCTATAATTTCTGGCTGTTGAATTATTTCAGGTTCATTAGTTAGTTTATATATGGTACCAAAGGTTTCATTTAAATAAGAATTTGGTAGTATGGGAAAACAATTGAGGGAGGAGTAACATTAACAAAATCAAAAAGAATAAAAGTTATAGTATTAGATGACTTACAGAGATCTTGGTTGGATGTGACTTTAACAGATTCAGACTCCATATTCTGAGTACCCAGAACTTTAGTAAAAGTATTTTCAACAATACATTCTTCAGACAGATGGTCTTCAGTAACATGTTCCTTAGAACCTTGTTCTCCAGCAACATTAGATACTTCAGCAGCATTAGTCCCAACTGAGGACCCAAGAACCTTGGAGGTCTCAGATTTCTTGGTAGAAGGAGGATGAACATTTGAAAATTCTTAAATAACTTCTATGTTTTAATGTTCAAATTCTTCTGCATACTTTATCATCTTGCTAGAGCCTTAATCATCTATCACCTTCCCTAAAGATTCATCACCTGTGAATTTTAGAATATTTTCAGGAGCATCATGCAACTTGATCTTCTTCTATGTCCTGGAGGTTCCTTCATCAAAAGGATTATTCTTCTAATTTCTATTCCTTTTCTTTGGACTGGGAACTTCGGGAGCACTAGAACGATTGCAAACATTGGCCCTCATTGTATCACGAGGGTCAACACCAGTTTCCAGACAAAGTTTTACATATTTAATCAAAACTTCTAAAGTATATAAATAAAAGTGTATTTAACCTATAAGAGTACTAGCCATAAATTAAAATATGTAGTTATTAGGGTTGAGTCTGTGTGCCACTCTCTAGGAGAGTTGGTCCGTGTTCTCCTCGAAGCTGTGAAGCAAAAGTGAGTATTGTTCTTGGAGGAAGCTTTTAAGAAACTCTAAGTATTGTTCTTAGTCAAAAGTCTTGGCTAGTTATTGTCATGGAAGTGTGTCTTCTTGTTATATCATGGAAGTGTGTCTTCCTGTTTTAATCTAATCGTTGTCTTTAATTTATTAGGGAGTTGAGGAGGGCCTCATACCTAGGCGAGTCTTAGGTAGAAATTTAGCACGGGTATTGATTAAGTGAGAAGTTTTAAATGGGGGAGTTTAGCTTCAAATTAATACTATTATAATGGGCTCTATTCCTGGCTTGGTATGCCCCCAGAGTAGGAGAGTTGCTCCGAACTGGGTTAACAATTCTTGTGTGTTGTTTACTTTCTAGTACTGTTTTTGTATGTTTATACCTTGCCATTGATGTTTTTTCAAATTCAGATGTCCCAACATTTCATAGGACATATGAAGTCTAATATACCACAATTTTCAATTGGTATCAGAGCAGACATCCTATTCTGTTTTTGGGTGAGATCATGGAAAGATACTTTCTGGTAATGGGAAAGGAAAGAGGTTGTTACTGAAAAGTTGTTTGAACTTGGATAGTTCATATTGTTGTTTGAATGGTCCCTTGAAGTGGAGGATGGACTACTCGTGAGAGAGTGTGTATTGGCCTTGTTTGATGTTGTCAAGCGTGTAGCTTTGGTGGTGAGCTGCTATGTGGTTTGATTTATTTTCAAACCAATGTTGACCTGTTGCTACTATGTGTGGTGTGTTTGTGCAAGGGTTGTTAAGTTTTTCCTAAAGGTTGTTGAGGATTTTTCTGGTTTGTGTTCTGCTGCATATGTATGTGATGGAAAACTCCTAGTGTTGTTGTGAGTTTCTGGTGTTGAGGTTGTAGCCATATGTTCTTCTCTGGAGGTGTATCCCATGGTGTGGTGATACTTGACGGATAGTTTCAACCAGCCTACTAAAGTGGCTAAAGATATTTGAGTTTTATCTCAAGTCCACTCATAAAAGAATTTTTATATGAGTTTATTGAAAAGAGACTTGAAGAAAGTTAGAAGCAATTTATTTTTGCTTCTAACCCTAAAAGGCCAATCTTCGGTCTTTGATAAAGGTTCTCTCGGTGTGTTCATCAGGAAGATGTTCTACAGGATGATGGAACATCACACCAGAAATATGGCATAGCTGATGCTTTGGGTGCTAAACAAATGTGTATTGACCACATATGTTTAGAACCTACTCCTGATTTAGAAGAGGAAGCATCTGGGTTCTGTGTCTGAGAATTTTCTATTCTAGAAACATGTCTTAGATAAGCGTGTTGGTCAAGAGATGATCAACATTTTGTTACTTCTTAGATTAGTTTATTTCTTATCCAAGTAAGTAGAAGTGCAGAAGTCGAGCTCTTCATTTATAGTAGAGAATTGTTAAAGACATCTCATCTAGGTCTTTTACATATGGAGGTCAAGCTCAGTTGGAAAAGACATTCTCTATGATATCTGAAGGATCCTTCTGATCAAAGGATCCAAATTTATGGAATCATGTTTATGGCCATGGAACATATTCTGTTTGAGGGGACAAATGGTGGTGTGCACTAACCATATGTTGTGGTGCTGTTGAGAAAGAGGAGTTTTGATTCTCAGGGTGTTCTTAGAAGTTATTAAGGGGGGGTCCCTGCTTCTCTGGAGTTGGAAGACCTTGAAGGAATGTCAGATTTAATGTGTTGACATCTTTGTATTGAGAATTTATTTTTCTTAATATGTCTGGTGGTGCTTCTTATAAACAGGATATAGGTTGTTTACTCAAACTTGATATTATTATCAAGTCTATGAGAACACAAAACTCTTGTTTTGTTGAAGTGAAAGGTCTTTTAAGGGGATGTGTGCATTAAAGATGTTTCAATCTGAGATCAGTGGTTGATTGGTATTTGCACTTTGAAGTGTCATCTAATCCACCTAAGATGAGCATTTCAATTTTTGTCAGGAGCAAGGAGGAGTTGGTAATCCTATTAGGGACCAAAGGATCATGGTTCTTAAGAAAGGAAGTTTTATTATTCTTTTTATGTTATCTGGATGGGAAGGTTCTCCTCATGCTTAGGGCTCAATTATGTGATGTCCTCACATAATAGAACATTTGTGTTTGCAAGGATTGAAGGGCATCCTTGTATCTTAAAGATTTTGGAGAAGCAGGCTTAATCTATAGTCTGTTTGTGGCGTATAATGACCATTCAATTCCTTATTTGTTGAAGTTTGCTCCAGATTCCTGTTAGAGGGAATCTCCTCTTTAGGTGCAGAAGGATGGTGTTCAACTCCTTATTGTCAGACATGAGGTCTGGACATGGTGCGCATGAGAAAGTTTTTTTGTGGAGTTGTGTAACATATAGGTTTCTACATGTATTTTGATATGGTCTTAAAGGTTAATCAACTATTGATGGTTGATCCTCTTGTGTTCCTTGCATGAGTTGTGTGTTTGGACTACTATGGGTGTTGTCTCCAAAGCCATAGTAAGTGTTTAAAGTCATGTGATTCAGACTGATGTTTAAACTAATGTTGGAACATCATTCCAGTTCTTTGTTTCTTCATCCAAGGAAGTTTTTTTTGGAGCTCATGGTGGAGTTTAAGGTCAACCCTCTGACCTAATATGGAATTATGTGAATGGCTATCATGACTATTTTCCATGAAGAAGAATCATATGGTGCTAGATGTGTGCAGAAGAAGGATGTCAAACCAAATGTTCTTCCATTTGTGAAGAGGACAACATTATCTAATGTTTATTTTCCTCTGATGACACATACCTTGTTAGAAGCTGGGTATTAGTCTGATCTGATAAAGATTTGCATGTAACTGATGACAAATACTCTGATGGGAGCTAGGTATGTATCTAATGTGAGCATGCAAGTCTGTAATCTGAACTCTTTGCTTTAGATAGGGTGTGAGAGTTTATTTCTCTCCATGGTGTTCAGGTGTTTGTGGTAACCTAAATGAGCTACAATGGGTGTATTTTATTGGGAGCTTCTTTAAGGACTTCTATAAGTCCTTTGGATGTTGATTTAAGAAACAAAGTAATTGGGTTCTGTAATGTGAAGTTGATGTCCCAAATGATGGTGTAACATCATGTTTTGTGGTGGCTGGTTTTAGAAGATTCTTATGTATGTGAAATTCGATGCTCAAACATTATTGTCAAAAGAGGGATTTTTGACTATGTGAATTAGAATGTGGATATTCTGATTTTGTCTATAGTAGTATGTTTAGGCAATGCATGACTACTCTCATTTTGAAGACTTCACTAGTTTCAGCACTTGCTAGTGAATGTAAGGACAGAAGAATGTTTCTGATAGTTTGATTTGATCAAGATATATTTGAGTAGGTGTTTTTTTGCTGCAAGCAACTCTTGGAGAGAGTATGTTGTATGGATCTTAGTAAATCTTTTAAGCAAACTAATTTTTTTTGGAGTTTGTGACTGTGCATGAAATCTTAGCCATCCAAAGAGTTATGGCAACATGTGTGAAGGTGTTCAGTAGGTGCGTAAAGTTGTGGTACTTCACTACGAGGATGTGAAAATCTTCATATGTTTTCATCTGGTGATCAAGGGTTCATCTTCTACCGGAGCATTGGTTATCTGTGACAGGGGGAGTGAAGTACTTGTCTATGGGTTATTGTTGTATCAGAGAAGACTTAGTGAATCTTGTGTGCTGATAAAGCTTGTGGAGATTGTCTACCTCTTATGAGGATGTAATGTCAGACTACATGTTATGTCATTTTGCTACTATAAGTAGTTATTTAGTGCTCTTGACAAAGCATGGTTGGCTCTAGCCATGTGAAGCTAGTTGTTTGAATCATGTGCCCACATGCTTCTTAGGAGGAGTCTTAAGGGGATTTTTTTTTTGTATATGGGAGAATTTATTTTTTCTCTACAGTGTTTTGGAAGGACTCTATCTGAGGTTTTGGTTGAATGAGAGTTGTCACATGTGATGGTCTTGAAATTTTGATTTGTGCTGGCCAAAAGGAGTATATGTAGAGACCAGTGGAGGACATTGTGTTTATGCTTCAAAACATGAATATTTTTGTGAAGCATCTTGGTCTGATAGTTGAAGATGTGTGGTCAAGTTTTTTCTAAAGTGAAAGAAGAAATTATCTGATTGGATGTCAGGACACTATTTAGGACATGTTTTCTTCTTAATCCAAACAAGGAAGTATTGTGGACGGTGTTGTCAGGAGGATGGGTAAAACGAGATGTTTGTCTTTGCACGTGCATGTATTGGAGTTATGAAGATAGTCCGAATATGTTTTGGACGGTGCATTGTTGTTGGTTATATCCCTTAAATAACGTTCTCATTGACCAAGACTGTTGTTTCCTAAGAGAACTACTTGGATATTTAAAGAGGTCATTCCTTCACCTCTTTCATCTTGTGGTGGTTATTCTTTCTCTATTCTTATGGCCTGTGTCCAGATGTGAGGGTTGTGTTCGTCAATTTTTGGCCAAAAAGGGGGAGAGAAGTGTTGTTCAGCTATTAATTCTTAACTTTGTATTTGAATCAATTTCACAAGGATGTCAAAGAGAATGTTCTGTTATGAGTCTCTTAGTCTTGATATTTGTGACAGGTGATCTGAGTTATGAACACAATTGTGACTTCTGTTCTGAGTTACCCGAATTGAAGGTATTCTTGGTGTTGTTTGCTTGCTCCATATGAGGAATGTTTATAGGTTGAGGAGAAGTTTCACCAATCTTCTTCCCGAGGTTGCTGTTATGTGATGGCTGAGTTTTTGAGTCTTGAATGGAAATGTTTAGAGCTGCTGAGAGAAAGATGTCGAACAATATGTCCTGACATCTTGACTGAAGAAAAGACATGTTTATGTGCTAAATTAGATTCTGAAGACTCTGATTTTTATGTTCTTGTAGTCTTTTATTGCTATAACTCTGGGTTGTATTGTGTTTATTTGTTTTATCCAAAATTTGCCAAAGGGGAAGATTTTTAGTTCTCTTTTTTTAGGATTGCATTAATTTTAGTAAAACAAATATATCAACAATATGTTAAATAGGATATGTTAACTTGTTGGGAAGAACAAGTGGAACAAGAAATCCTATTTTATATTGAGACATGTTGAGATGAAATGTTTTCATCAACTAGAGAAACGTGTCAGATAAGATGTCCTATGCAGGGTCATTCAACATCGCGCCTGTACTTGGTTGGACAATTGGATCAGTTCAAGATATAACAGATGTAGAATATTCTGGGAATATTGTGCTATCCTATGTGGCACTATTTTATAGGTTGGAAGATTCAAGTCAGAATCAAGAAAAATATTGAATAGTATTGACTTTCTAATTATGGAGATAAATTAGGAAAGATTTGCTTATAGACCTATTTTGTAGCAGAAGTTTCTTCTCATTTATAGCAGCTGATATGTTGTGATTTGAAGCCGAAATCCAGTTAAGAAAAAGGTCATAAATAGAATTGTTTGTAACCTAGAAGAGTACTAGACGTAAATGGAAAGATGTAGTTATTAGGACTGAGTCTATGTGCCACTCTCTATGAGAGTTGGTCTGTATTCTCCTCAAAGTTGTGTAGCAAGAGTGGGTATTTTTCTTGGAGGAAGCTTTTAAGCAACTCTAAGTATTGTTCTTAGTCAAGATTCTTGGCTAGGTATTATCATGAAAGTGTGTCTTCTTGTTATGTCATGGAAGTGTGTCTTCCTGTTTTGATCCAATCGCTGTTTGTGATTGATGAAGGAGTTGAGGAGGGCCTCATACCTAGGTGAGTCTTAGGTAAAAAGTTAGCACGAGTATTGATTAAGTGAGAAGTTGTAAACGGAGGAGTTTAGATTTGAATTGATACTATTATAATGGACTTTATCCCTGGCTTGGTATGTGCCCAGAGTAGGAGAGTTGCTCCGAACCGGGTTAACAATTCTTGTGTATTGTTTAATTTTCAGTAGTGTTTTTGTATGTTTATACCTTGCCATTATTGTTTGTTCGGATTCACATGTCTCAACATGTCATAGGATATATGAAGTCTGATATACTAGAAATTTCAAGGTTCATAAGTTTTGTTAAGGATGCAGTAGTATCTCCCTTAAAGATAGTTTCTGCCACTTCCTTGTTGTCTTTACTTTTGGCAGTTCTTCCAAAACATCTTTTTCCACTTCCATCATAACCAAGAAGTTGTGAAATATATTTTTTTGGATATTTGAATCTTCTTGCTCATAACTTGAGTATATATTTGATACTCTGAAGCCTTTGCATGAATACATAACTGATTCACAAGAGTAGGATAAACTGGCCCTTTCAAACAGTTGAAAAAAACTTCCTATTTTGAGTCACGACGTATCAAGAGATGTCAAATCCATTTTCTTTCAAGTTTTCAAAATCCATAATGGATTCACAAAGAACTTCTAATCAGCCACAAGAGTAGATAGAAAAATATTGTGAAGACCTTTGTCAACAATGTTGGCAATTTGATTTTACTCTTGTTCTTGAAGTTTCATTTGTTGTTGATCTGCCATGGTTATGGTTTTGGTTGAAAAACACTTTTTGAGAGAAAGATTTAAACCGTGGATTGTGAGAATAGTAGCGATGTGTGTGAGAAGTGAGAGAACACGGGTTTAAGTAGTTTTTCAAAGAAAATAAATAAGATTAAAAAAACACGTAAACTGACAAAGGAGGTGATTTTAAATGATTTTATCTTTTTCCAAGAAATAATGCTTCCCAAAAGGTCACTTCAAGCACCTGAATGGCTTAATGTTAGACACTTGTTTTACACTTGTCTTACTTTAGAGCCATACATAACATGCTAGTTGTTCATCATTAATATGGAATCTAGAGTCCAAGAGACAGAAAGTCCCAGAGGGGTTATGATGTAAGGAAACTCTAATAAACCTTTGATCATTACATACTATTCCAGAAATAGATAGGTGCTTCTAGTCAAACATCCAAAGACTTCTCTTCATTCTGAATGATGATCAAATTCACATAAGTTTTGTCTTTTCACCAAGAGCCAAATCTTTAGAATAAGAGACGTTTAGGGGTGTTAGCATGTTACTTTCTTCTGATTCTAATTTAATAGATTAACATAGAATGCTTTCAGAATATTTTACTTTGGATTTCTTGCCATCAGAGTTTTGAATATATATTCGTCAAATCTTTAGACTATATCAACTAGATTTGATTTTTTAAGATCAAGCTTATTAACAAACATTAAGGATTTTATTCATAAACAACATAAATTTCAGTGTTATATATTCTTGTAGATTTGAGATTTCAAGAGTATTTTAATATGATATATTACGGAGCTTTCATAATCAAACTTATTAGCATAAATCAATTATATCAAGGGTGAAAGGAAGGGGATAATTACCAATGATCCATGAAGATTAGCATAAATCATTTATGTATGGTTATATTCATGTAATTATTGCTTAAATTTGTAGACGAGGAAACAACCAGGGGATTACGAGTATGAGTATTATGTCATGAAACACATGTTAAACATTGACGACATTATTGATTCATGGGATAAGGTATATATGTCATAAAATATTTACATATATTATTTATAAGTTGACTATTCAATTATTATCATGCATGATATTCACTTTTTTGCTCTTTTTATATAGATGTTTAACGACGAAACACCATTCCCTATTGAGGACTTTGTAGATCTGCGTAAATGTTGGGTGTATATCTACAATGTGTTTAAGGGTCCTGCTTTTTGATTTATAGATATGTTTGATATATTTTTGAGATTGAATATGTAAATAACATATTTTGTGTTTGATGTAAATATTAATTTTGACTTTTGATGCAAAATGTAGGCTGTTTTTTATGCTCTTTATGCATGGTTGACAAAAATACAAATCACTTTTAATTCTCCGATATGGTTAAAATAGTTACAAGTTAAAAAATGGGAAAAAATGGGTGTACATTAAATGCTGGCAAGAATAATATAAATTACAAAATATTGATGTTGAGAATCGAACCTGGGACCTTTAGGTCTATCACAACCATTGAGTTAACTAACCGTTATGATATAGCGCATGCTTTCCAGAATACTACAATGGTTCCAGGATGGTGATTGTAAGTAACACATTTACAACAACACTCTATATAACAACGTCTTGACCTACGTGATTATATGTATCTTCCAACCGTTGTTAAATGGATTTTCCATAGTAGTGTTGAAAGAAATGATAGTACATAATACATTCCTTTATCTGAATTAATAGGGTAGTGGATAAGGTATTGTGCTGCTGTCATGTGATCTTATTTTCGTTAAGAATTTCTTATTAGAGGCTTCAATTGAGTTATGATAAAGCTTGATCAGATTTTAGAGATACTATATATCTTCATAACTAACTTCTTGAGTTAGAGGCTTCTAATAAAAATTAGATGAAGATTGATCAGAAGTTAGAGCATGTCTTCAGAGCTTTGAGAACATTGAGACTTCAAAGTATTGAATCAAGCCATTAGACATTAGACATTGATCTTGAGTACAAGCCAGATGTCCCAAATCCTCTGCCTATGTCCTTAGAATAAATAGGTGACTTGAAGAAAGCCTTGAATCAAGCTCAAAAGAAGAAAGAAGAATTGGAGCTTAGCCTTCATAACTTAGATAAGGAGAAAAGACAAATGCAACACGAGCTTGAGTCCAAAGATCAACAGATTCAGAAAGATCGTGAAGTGTTTGAAAAGGAGAGTCTTAAGCAAAAACGTTTGACCGAAGGGTTGTTGAGGGCTACTTTCAACTTAGATTCTCACAACCAACATTTGGAGGATGCTGCCAGCGAAATCGGGAAGCTAAGTAGGTGGTACAAAAAGGCGATACAAGATAAAAAGGAGATGGAAGAAGAATTGAGGGCTCAAATCCAAAGTTTGGAACACGCTTCTTTAGATAAAGAAGATAAAATGAAGTACCTTACTACGAGACTCCAAGATAGCCAAGAATCGGATGTAGGGGAATGCCTCAAGAGGATGGGGGAAGAAAGACTTCTTGCCCAAAAGATTGATGAGTATGAGCAAGTGTGTCATGAGTTAGAAGACCTCCAAAAGAATTTCATCATACAAAGGAAACTCTATATGGAGATGAGGGAAGAAAAATCATATAGGGAAGAGCAGTATGCAAAGATCGCCAAAGCAGGAAAAGATAATCATAAGATAATTCTGGACCTCTACCAAGAATATCGATTCTACAAATATAAACATGCAAAACTCGCCTTCTTAGCCAACAATCTCATTGAAGACATCCTAAGAAGTTTGAAAGATGAAAAAAGTGTGATGGTCCCTCTCCCGAAGGATGTTGAAGACTTTCTCAAACTTTGTAGGACTATGGTTGATTGTTTCAGGGCAGATATCCGCAGGCGCACTCAGAAGATTTTTTGTTTCCCTTTGTTATTTCTTTTAGCTAGTTAATTTGGATGTTTTGGTTTGAATATTTTTAAATATTTGAATTGTATTCTCTTTTTAAAGACAATCATTTAAATAATAGTTTTGTTTCCATATCTCATTTGTGTATTTATTTTTAAGACGCTCTCCATTAAAAAAGCAAAACCTAAAATAAAATAATATATAAAAATATATATATGGAAAATCCAAGTGAATAAGAAATTCAAAAACAAAACTCCTAGCATATACATTCGCATTAATGCATTCATAAACAATGCATTTCATACAAAAAAATTTTTTTTTTTTCAAAAACCTTCTCTAGTTAAATCATTGGTAAGAAAACACCACCCCTTTGAAATAACCAGCTGAACTGTCAATTGATAATGAAATCAATGAAGTCGCCATCAAACGTTTTTTATCCCACAGAAAGGGAAATGCAAATATCGAGTAAATCTGAGAAGGGTGAAATCAAGGTCAAACGACCAAGAGATATGGGTAAGAGAGTCTGTTACACGAGGGGAAGATATTAGCACCCCACACACCCGTAGTACTCTACGGTATCCACTCTTGTTATTCTAAACTAAAGGGTGTGGTCAAATCTAATTCTTAAGAGTTAAAAGAAAAATGCAAAGAGGGAATGCATTCAAAAGAAAAGAGTAAGTAATGTAGGAAAAATAAAGTTGTGCTTGCTTGGGCCCTACCCCAATTTCTACGTATCCTTTTTTAGGAATCATAGTTACCGTAGTTCGACTCACATATTTTGGTGGGTTTGTATTTTTTAGTTGAACAGTGTTAAATTCAATCATTCCACCGCTGCTCAACCTTTGGAGACTTACGACCTGTAGTGGAAAGAAACTAACATGCTCTTAGAAGAGAAAAGCCGATTGGAAAAAAGAATGGACTTGGTTAGTGTTTTTTACCTTAAGAAAGAGTATAAGTTGTTAGAGAGTGTTTTTATTAGTTTAAGGAAAAAGCAAGTTTAAGTTTTAAATGCAAAGATGCAAAAAGAAAGAAAACATCTAAGGGAGACTATCTAGAATCTAATCCCCTAATGTTATCATACAAAGATGGCCCTATGTCAATGATAAAGAGGAAATATATATCTATGTTAGCATGCATGGATTACTATCCTAAGGTCTAGCTCGAATCAGGAAAGAAACAAGTACATCCTAAGGGAGCATGGTATATACAAAGCAAGCAAGCAAAGAAAACACGTACATGGCGAGAGTAGTGTATCAGAAACAAGCAAAGGAGAATGCATATATGGCGATAGTAATGCACCTCAAAATAGTAAGCTCGAACAAAGGGAGCACATACGTAGCAAGAGTAGTGCACACTAGCTCAAGCAAAATAGACTAACCAAGATATCACGAATCGAGGTAGGTAAAGAATATAGTAGGGATGCTTTATCCAAGAGGTCATATCAACCGAGGAAAACAAGCGGGAAAAGGGATGAAGCGGGAAGCTTTAGCCAAGGGGTCATATCAACCGAGGAAAACAAGCGGGAAGGGGATAGGAAAAACATGGAGCGTCAATGTTGACTAATGCAAGCTCAAGACAAGGTGTGGGGAATCGATTGCAAGTCCCTTTTCCATATGACCAACTCGATACAAAAGATCAGCACACTAAAGCATCAACGTATAACATGAGCTAAGGATGACACAGACTAGAATGCACGGGTGTTGATTACGAACCCTTTACGATCGCCTCCTTTTGAGGACTTATCATTTGTAGTATATGCGAGCACAAAATGTAAACACACCTGCAAAATACCTACTTCAAAGGTAGGATTTTAAACAAGCACAAGTAGCACACAAAATGCACACAATGCAGAATTGCCCTAAACAGGTCTTAAAATAAACCAGAGGGATTCCTGACATGATCACTAACGGAGATCCCTGTCATGCATCTCTATTCCTACTTCTCATGGTAAGGAAAACGGTAAAACCCCTACTTGGCATGATCTCTAGAAAGCAATAAGATGCAGAAAGAAAATAGAAGGGAAATGTACCAAATGGATAACAATTCGTATGTAACAGTAAACACAACTAAGAAACCCAGAGGCCCTCGTACAAGCTAAGCATCATCAACTCACATTGTTAGAATATATGCAAGGCATCAAAATGTAAAGACAATGATCCATGTCATACACAACCGTGTAAATGACCTGCAAGCAACACTAATATATACAACAGAATGGCCAATATCCCTCGCACTAGGGAAAATGTGATGAGCAAAGATGGTGCCCCACACGTAAAATGAAGCACCGATAATCCGACAAAAGATGCGGTATCCCACAAATAAAGTGGAATACCGAGTAAACGAGAGGTGTCGAAATATCTATATGAAATCCTTGTGCAAACTCAACAAACAAGTCAGAGATGACAAAAGAGCAACTAAAAGTTTCAATATGAGCTCAATAAATGAAAACTGGAAAAGGACATGAAACAATAAAAAAATGTTATGTTAATTTACAAAGTAAGCACAGAAGGAATCCGAATCAAGCAAAATCAAGTGCATTAGTACACTATTGCTAATTAAACATGGATGCAAGTCAAATGAAAGTCAAAACAACTCTAAACGTGTTAGTTGGAACCGAAATCGACGAAATCGAAAAAAGGCATAAAAAATTAGTTGCTCGGAATTAAATGAAATTTACACAATTGCAAATGTCCCAACAGACTAAAAAACAAGGTCGGTTTTAATTCATTCGGCCCGAAAACAAGACTTTTAGGTCATTTTACAATTACGTACAGTAGCGAAAAAAGTGATAAAAAATGCCCGAAACGAAAAAATTATCGTATGAACAGTTCTGAAAGCATCGAAAAACATGGTTTTTATTAAGAAAAGTCGAAAAACTCATCACATATCAAAAGTTATGACAAAATGAAGATTATGTTACAAGAGTCGGAAAATTTGAGTGTTTGTGTCATTTTCCAATTGGCTCAAGTTTTGGTATTTGAAAAGAGTTTATAGGATGCCCTGAGCTATTTGAAACATGTCACAACTCAAATAAACAAGTATTGCTAGCAAGATTCAACTAATATCTACACATTTAGAAATTGCACATAAAGTTGAATTGAGAGAACATAGCCAAAGTATGAAAGTAGCAACAATGGTAGTGTTATTGCAAAGGTTATGTAGGCAACTTAGCATTAGAGAATAAACCACAAATTAGTAGTGCTATGCTATTAGCCTATGTAAATTACACCAAGTTAGCATCATCACAAACTAGAGGTTACACAAACTAAGGAAAATGGTGTTAACACAAACAAGAATTAGTGTAAAATACCACATTACAAGCAAAAAAATAATAATATGTACATATTGTAAAAGTGAACCCGAAACATCGGCACAACCTCAAAAATTTCCCGGAATAAATTATGAAAATTAATGGAACCTATACACACAAACAGTTTCAAAAATGTGATTAGTTCGATCAAATTTTACCCAAAAATGTGATTTTCATAATAGTTCCAATAGCAGTAAAAAGTTACGACAAAAGCACCAATTATGTTGATTTTGGCTAATTTTCAAGTGTTGAGAAACTTTTCACTAATCTCAAGCCAAGTTGTGTCAAAAATGTTTTGTTATGATGCTTGAGTCTATTGGAAATTATCTCAACTCATGGAAATTGCCAAACACAAGAAATCACATCAAATAACAAAATTCAAGCATTATGTAAAAAGAGAGAAAAATGTTAGTAACTTGAATACATGTTAGTGCATACATATAATTGGAACCAATTGTTAGCATAGAAATGGTGGATTGCAAGCATTATGTTAGTATGTTACCTTGAATCAAGTCAACAACAGTTATCAATCAACACAAAGTGTTAGTGAACAAACTAGGAAATTAGAATCACAACAATATGTCAATTCAACCAATTCCTAATCTAGCCATGATCAAAGTCAAGAATCAACACAAAACTAGCACAAGCACATGTTCTAAAGTATACTCTATGTTAATTTCTACTCTATGTTAATTCTAAGAGATAATTGAAAAAACACCTAGTGTACTTAAGTTCTACAAGCGAAATTCTATGTTATATTTACATGTCAAATCCTACAAATTATAAAAATTAGTATCGAGCTATACTAACAACAACTTCAATTTCACAATTTAAATTTAACCTAGGTTTAATTCAAGCTTAATCAAAAAAGTGCTTCTCAATAGTCACTTATTTCAAAAAGTGTTTAATTCAAGAAAATTCATTGATAGAAGTGAAGAGGAAGCTTAGGTATATAGATCTCAATGAACGGATCGAAGATCGGATCGAAGATCAGAGAAGAATTGCTCTTGGTTTATTCTTGGATCTTGATGAAGTTGTTGTTGTGTTCTTGATGAAAAAATAGAGAAAACCTTGATTTGATCTTTGAGAGAATTAAGAGAAAAGTTTGTGTGTTTATGAGAATTTGTGAATTATGAGGCTTCCCCCTTAATAAAAATTAGATTTGAGATTATATAATTTGAGAAAATTGGGCCTTGGATGTGCAATTGGATTGGGCCTTAACTTGAAAGCGTAAGCCCGACACGACCATAAAGTGCCATGTCATCATCCGTAAGGAATCTCGATTCAGCCGTCAAACGGAAAATGAAGATAACAACATTTATGACGTGTTGCCGAAATAACAGGCTCAATCCGATAAATGGTGATTTAGTTATGATTTTTTGAAGTTTCCTCTCAAATACAAATATTTCTCGGTTCAGGATTTTCAATGCGTTGCGTGTGGTTTGGATCAAAAATGAAGGCCTTCGGGTTACTGTTTTCTGTTAGCATATGAAGCTAAGTTGTAGTAGACAAAATTTGTGAACCAACGCCACTGGATCCAGCTCAATACGATAACTATCGAGTGAGATATGAATTTTAGTGTATCAAACATTAATACAAATAAATTCCGGTTCAGCACAAACATGTCTTCAAAAACTCAAAATTCACAGGTCCTTCCTTTGTGAATCATATTTTAGCCTCCATAGACAACATCAAGATGACATCAAGACGGATTTTTAGCAATCAGAACCACGCATATATGACATTCTATCTGAAAGTTATGAATTTTTTAGTGCACCCGAAATAACGGTTCAACCCACTTTGTATTTTTTCACTGTATAACTTCCAAAAGAATGGCGTATTCGAAGACCTTCCTTCGAGATTTAGCTTTTGGTCCGAACATGAAAGTTGAAGAGAACGTCGAGACAATTTCAAAACCTCAAGAATTAATTCAAAACACCATTCCAAACCGGAGATATGGATTTCTAAACTTAAATTAGCTGAAAAATTGTTTCCTATTCGCACTGCTTAAAATTCACTGAAAACACCCAAATCTTCTGCAACTCGACATGCATTGAACAAATATGAGAGATTTGTTGTATTAACAAAAATACCTTAATCTCGTGAGCACGAATTTAATGATATGCATGTATGTACATGTTAACAAAGTATAAGACAATTAGGAATAGAAAATAAAGATGGCAAATTTTGGGGTACAACAACTGCCCCTATTCAATCTTTTTTGACTAGAGAGTGAGATTGGCGGAAGCCTTTTGAACAATCAAGGTGAAAGAGGATTGAATAATTAATAGAACCATAAAATTTGAACTCTGAGGGCAGTCGGGTATCATTGAACTTTTTTTTTTAATAGTAGTTATCAAGGACAAATGTGTACCCGGTTGGGGTGAGACACACACAACAAGAAATGGATTTTTTTTTGTAACCATGCGTTAGGAGCTGGTAAAGAACATATATCAAAAATAGACTGGAAGAAAGGACTCTAACATAAATATCAGCCACGTACGACCGAATGAAAGACATATGCAAAAGATACATGTCCGAAGGACAGGACACATAACAAGAAGAAGTCCGGAGGAAAGGACTCTCCCCAAAGATATCATAAACACATGTTCGGAAGAAAAAAAAGTATGACAGAGACCGGAAGAAAGGACTCTATCGCAGGTATCAAGAATAAATTTCCAGAGGAAAGGACGCCTAGCAGGAAAGAGGCCGAAATAAAGGTCTCTAACTAAAGATATTGTAAACATATGCCTGGAAGAAAAGACATGTAATCAAGAATAGACCGGAAGAAAGTTCTAACGAAAGATATCAAGAATACAATATTCGGAAGAAATAATACACAACAGAAATAGACTAGAGGACAAGTCTAAACAAATGTATTACAAATATATGTCCAGAGGAAAGGACATGTAATAGAAATAGACCAGAGAAAAGGTATAAACAAAGATATCACAAATATATGTCCGAAGGAAAGGACATGTAATAGGAATAAACCGGAGGAAAGGTCTAAACAAAGATATCACAAATATATGTCCGGAGGAAAGGACACATGACAGGAATAGACCAGAGTAAAGGTCTAAATGAAGATATTGTAAATATATGTCCTGAGTTGGTAGCAGACATAAGGAAGATATTGGGTACATGCCAGGTAAAATTAGACATATACAAACAAGGAAGAGACTGACTGAAGAAGGCTCCAACAAGGAATGCTAACCGTAGATAGACTCCTTGAGAAATAACACCGGGTGAAGGAAAACTAGGGATAAAATATACATGTCTGGTCAGAGTTAGACACATATAAGAAAAAGACCGGTCAAAACAGACTCTAACAAGGCAATGGGATGATCAAAACATAACCTAACCGGAAATGTTAGCTAAGTTAATAGAAAGTGAACTTGATCCAAACGAATAAACCAGAGAAGAGGAACTGATCAAAACAAAACCTAAACAAGGGAAGGAAATGATCAAAATATAACCTAACCTAACCAGGAATGTTAGATAAGCTAACAGAAGGTAAACCCGATCCAAACGGATAAACCAGAGAAAATGAACTAATAAAAAAAACCTAAACAAGGGAAGGAAATGATCAAAACATATCCTAACCAAAAATGTTAGCTAAGCTAATAGAAGGTAAACATGATCCAACGGATAAACTAGAGAAAAGGAACTGATCAAAACAGAACCTAAACAAGGGAAGGAAATGATGAAAACATAACCTAACCAGGAATGTTAGTTAAGCTAACAGAAGGTAAATCCAATCCAAACGGATAAACTATAGAAAACAAACTGATCAAAATAGAACCTAAACAAGGGAAAGAAATGATAAAAACATAACCTAACCGGAAATGTTAGCTAAGCTAACAGAAGGTAAACTCGATCCAAATGGATAAACCAGAGAAAAGGAACTGATCAAAACAGAACCTAAACAAGGGAAGGAAATGTGAAAAACATAACCTAACCGGAAATGTTAGCTAAGCTAACAGAAGGTAAACTCGATCTAAATGGATAAACTAGAGAAAAGGAATTGGTCAAAACAAAACCTGGACAAGGAAATGAGATGATTAAAACAAATCCTAACCGAAAATGTTATCTACCCTAACAGAAGGTAAACCCAGTCCAAACGGATAAACTAGAGAAAAGGAACTGATCAAAACAAAACCTAAACAAGGGAAGGAAATGATTAAAACATAACCTAATCGGAAATGTTAGCTAAGCTAACAGAAGGTAAACCCGATCCAAACGGATAAACTAGAGAAAAGAAACTGATCAAAACAGAACCTGAATAATGAAAGGAGATGATCAAAACATAACCTATCCGGAAATGTAAGTTAAGCTAATAGAAGGTAAACCCGGTCCAATCGGATAAACCAGAGAAAAAGAACTGATTAAAACAGAATGTAAACAAGGAAGAGAAATGATTAAAACATAACTTAACCGGAAATGTTAGCTAAGCTAACAAAAGGTAAACCCGATCCAAATGGATAAACCATAGAAAATGAATTGATCAAAACAGAACCTGAACAAGGAAATGAGATGATCATAACATAACCTAACCGGATGTGTTAGCTAAGATGACAGAAGGTAAACCCGATCTAAACTGATAAACCAGAGAAAAATAACTGATCAAAACAGAACCTAAAAAAAGGAATTAAATGATAAAAACATAATCTAACCGGGAATGTTAGCTAAGCTAACAGAAGGTAAACCCGATCCAAACGGATAAACCAGAGAAAAGGAAATGATCAAAACAAAACCTAAAAAAGGGAAGGAAATGATCAAAACATAATCTAACCGAAAATGTTAGCTAAGCTAACAGAAGGTAAACCCGATCTAAACGAATTAACCAGAGAAAAGTAACTGATCAAAATAGAGCCTGAACAATGAAAGGAGATGATTAAAACATAGCCTAACCGAAAATATTATCTAAGCTAACAGAAGGTAAACCCGATCCAAATGGATATACCAGAGAAAAGGAACTGATCAAAACAAAACCCGAACAAGGAAATGAGATGATCAAAACATAACCTAACCGAAGGTGTTAGCTAAGCTAACAGAAGGTAAACTTGATCCAAATGGATAAACTAGAGAAAAGGAACTGATCAAAACAGAACCTAAACTAAAATGTTGAATATATGGAAAAGAGACCGACCAAAGCAGACTCCAATCAAGATACAACGATCAAAGGCGGACCCACTGATGAAAATTAGAATAGCCAAAGATAGACTTTTGGAGAGAGAACACTGACCAAAGGCATACTTACTAGGGATACAACGTGACATAATTCGGAAGGGAAACTGGACAAGAATGCTGACCAAAATAGATTCAAAGAGAATGCCAAATCAAAGGTGAACTTTACAGGAGAAAGAGACCAACCGAGGGGTACTCTGACAAGGATTGCCAAAACATATTGGACTTTTAAGAGGATGCAAGTACGCAAGAATTACGATATCCCTCAAACCAAAGGCGGGGTATTAATCTTCAAGTGTAGAAATCATATGAATTACCATACACCAAGTACGAATACTCAAATACTTGAGAAATAAGAAAGGTTATACACCGACTCTTACTCACACTCAGAACGCGAGGAAAACACAGGTAAAATAACCGAGGGCTTGCAAGGGCAAGGGAAAACCACGACTCACTGGAGAGATAGAAGATAACAAGGACCCAACTGGTGGTATATCAAACAGACTCCACTGGAGAAACAAAATAGGATCACCCTAGGATCGTCGCAGAGGTAATTCAGCTCTGAGTGCAAAAAATCCAGTTGCTACAAGTAAACATAATTGGCTTATACTTATGCATGTTTGAATTTATTTTATAGTGTACTGCTTCGTACAATGGAAATGCTATGCATTTTGGTAGATGAAATGTAATGATGCATGTTTAGCAATATGTTGAGGAAAGCAGCAATAATCGACTGCTGAGAAGACAATGAACTTTTGAATGATTATTCTTGCACATCTGATCTTCTATAGAGAAAAGGCAATTCGAACCTCAATGGGGAACCAAAATTCGGTAACCACCAACCTCTAAAGATATATATAAAAAAGGAAGTAACTTCCTAGAAAGAAATAATGTAAAAATAAATTATAGTTCAGAGAAAATCTTGAATTCTGATCTAACTCCCAACTTCCTGGGGAACAAATTCTTTATCTTCTGTTAGAAAGAGGAGAGCTTTGCTGGGGATGGAAACTTTCTCACGTAGAATTCAAATAAAAAGAATTCTACTCAGACTAAACTGGGGATAACACCGTCGGGGGGGGGGGGGAATCTTTATTTGTGGAAGAAATAAACATCATAGGCCAGAAACTCCACTGAGGATTTCTCAACAAAATCTTCCATCACTAGGGATGATAGAGTTATGACTGGTATTCTCATGTACACCGCACTGGCGAAACACAACACTTGCTCCAATAGGAAAAGAAAAATTGCTCCACTGGGGAATAATAGACAAGTTACTCCGGCAGGTCTTTAAAATTTGACTTCGATTGGGGATAAAGACTACCTCTTACATTGGGGAGCCAAACAACTTTATATGGTAACAATAACAATACACATTGCACTGAGTGTAGCGATATTTGTAAGGTTTAAGCCAGCAAGGATTTTTGTACTGGGGAGCATAAATCACTTCATTGGGGATGATAGTCGTCCTCATGAAGATACAAACTAGAATCTCCCATAGATAATGAGGAATATATTCAAGCAACTCTGATATGGGGCATACTACACCTGGGAGGAAGGGTGCAAAATTCACTGAGAAGGAGAATGCATACTTCACGGGGAGAACAAGTGCGAACCTCACTGGGGAAGCCGCAAACTGTCGACTTCAAGAGGAGTATATAAAAAAATAGACTGCACTAAGAAGGAGGAATACTCGGGTGAGAGTACTCCTTCACTAGGGAAAATACTGCAAAAATAAATTGCAGTTCAGGGAAAATTTAGAACTCTGATCCAACTCCTAACTTCCTAGGGAAAAATCCAACATCTCTTTCCAGGGATAAAGAGAACCTTGCTTGGAATTGAGATCTTCTGATATAAGTCCTCAATAAAAGTGACTTTGACTGGGGAATCATAGAAATTCATAAATAAAAGAATTCTACCCAGACCATACTTAGGATACTACTGTTGGGGGGTAACAATCTTCACTTGGGGAAGAGAAGGGTGTCTTTGAACCATAAACTTGAGGTTCAGAACTCCATCAAGGAAATATTTCAGCGATACTCTATCAATGGGGATAAAAGATCCCTAAACATCATTCATCTATGCACACCGCTCTAGAAAAACAGGAGACTTGCTCCACTAGGGCATAATAAACATGCTGATCAAAACATCTCTTCAAGAAAACCTGACAGGGGAAAACTACCCTGGATAGAAAAGATATGAACTACATGAGGACGACAAACGACAACCTCACTGAGGAGATAAGTACCAACCATGGAGATACAAAGTATCATCTTCAAGGGGATGTAACAAAGGTATCCAGTCTAATGAAACGACGGTATCCAGTCTAATGAAATGATCCTTCCCCGATTCTTTGAAATAGAGTAGAATGCGTTGAAGAAAAAGATTGTACAAAATCATGATGAAATGCACTTCTTTGGAGATAAGCCCTCTAGAAGGGACAAACTCTTAAACAAACTCTTATTAAGAATGCTGACTTCAGTGTGGATTACACAGGGGTATGCTTTTAGTGGAGATAAGGGATTCTGTCTGGGCAAGAGTACGCCTTTACTAGGGATGAATGATTCCGTCTTGAGCTGAAGTGAGCATTCATTGGGGAAAATTTGATTTTTTCCTGTAGAAATCCTCATGTTGGTCGCATACAGACCTTTCTTAGTTCATTTGCTGGCACGTTTCTTGTCATAAAAGACCAACAGTATTTGCAAAAAAGGAGAAATTGTGGCAATATGCCCCATGTGTGGAATGGCAACCTCTTTTGAGGAATAAACAATTTTTAACTCCCGACCACTGGGTAAAAACTATGATGTAGGATTACAACTCCAACATGTCAACTCTGAGGAGGAATGCCACTGAAAAGTGGACTTCAGAGAGGATACTGCAAAAATAAATTGTAGTCCATTGAGAAGAAATCATCTTGACTTCAAAAAACTCCTAAATTTCTGGGGAGAAGATCTATTCTCCTCCTGCAGAGAAGTGAGGAATGCTTCGCTGGGGAATAAAGATCTCTGAAGAGAAACCCCTTAGCAGACACACCTTTGTCAAGTCGAAACAAATCCTTTACTGGGGAAAGAAACTCCTTCTAGGAAACAACATTTTCGACACAAACCTTGTATGGGTTACAACCTCACATCCTTTTTGCGTTCCTTCTCGTATCCTGCCGAGGATAACAATCCAAACTTCAATTGAAGATAATGATTCTGACTTTTGATGAAGGAACCTCAATAAATGGATTTAAGTCTCTGATGAGCAGAGGATAAAGATCCTGACTTCCCGATATGCTTTTCAAATTCACAAATTATTTATCCTACACATGAACTTGATCTAATCGACCCTTGAAGAGGAGAAAATTCCCCTGTAAAATTTCTTTCCCCAGTATGTAGAGCCTTTGAAGAAAATTGCCTCAAGAGGACTTCATGAGATATGTACCATAAAGATAATTTGCCTCAGTGTTTTGAACTTCAGAATGCTGCCCCTGATTGACCAGACTTGGAAACAGTTTCATCTATGCTTGAGTGAGTGCCCATGCATCTTCAGATTCTGAAAAGATTCTCTTATAATCAACAGATTCTCGAAGAAATTTGTCAAAACTCGACATAACTTCCCCTGTTTGACTGTACTTTGAGGGATCAAATATTGTCTTGAATGCCTTGGATTAGCTGGACACATACTCAACGGAGTACTCACAATGCTTTCCCCTGCTCAATAGAGTCTTGAAAAACCTTTTCTTTATCTCATGCTCACGGAGAAATGAAAAGCTCGCGGAGTTATGAAAACAACACATCCTTAGGATGGCTGGCTTACATTTTGAAAGCAGGTTAGTACACAACTGTACTTATCAACTTGCAATGCTTCATGTTTAGGAAAATACTTGAAGAGATACATCCCTCAGGACCAACTAGAAGTAATGCACCGCTGCTTGACAGAGACTCTGGGAAATCAACTTTTGCAATCTGCTTCAGATCATTTCTCAAAATGGTATTCTTTTACTCAACGAAGTCAATAGAAGGTCTACCCCAGATTAAGATCGTCTTCAAAAATGACTTACCTTTCAACACACACCTGAAGCAATTTGTCCCTCAAGATAATCAAACTTCCATCTGATGCTCATTATGCAAGCTCACTTGATGTTTAAACACTTGACCATATGAAAAGAATGTTTATTCTAAGAATGATAATTCTAATGCAAAGCTCATGTTTGTCTTGAAGTTTAAAAACTTTTATTGAAAAGATTAAACATCAAATTTTTTCAAAAGAAAGTAAAAAGATGGAGTGATACCAACTCGAAAGTTTTAGCAAGCCTCCTAGGAGTCAGATTATTATACTCTCGTTACAGTTTGCTTTTGAATTAACCCATGCTTCAGTTAGGACTTTTAAGGGTTGTAACGTGGCCTGGTTCATGGTTTTAGGAAAAAGGATTTAAGGCTCAAAATTATTTGGTGCCCACCCATTCTCTTTGATGTTCTCCAGCCCTAAGTTTAGTTAACTCGATGTGAGCACTCATATCTCGAGATAAGTTTGCAATGGTTGAGGAGTCAAATGAGCTTTTTTTGGACATGGCAGTTACTCACCTCTTTCATTCTTAGTGTCTGATCACAAGACTTGGTTCCTTGCTGGGGATTTTTTGGTAATCCTTTTTCTCTTTTGCGCTTTTCTCTTTCCCTAAATTTTTCGTGGACTAATTCTTTTATAATTTGACTCTAAAATCCAGCGGGATGCCCTGACTTTTGCCTAAGCGACTTTATTTTTCAAGTTTCAACTTAGCCGGGCTTTTTATCTCTTTCTTTCATCACTTCCTTTTCTTTCCTTTTGAGCAAGTCGTTGATCTTCATGCCGTCTTCTATTTATTGGAAGGATTGTGGCTGCTCAGTCCTTGGTAGATGAGGGATAACCGTTAATGTATCTTCATATATTGACCTCCTAATGTGCTAGAGATACCCCTTGGGATATCGTTCTCTTTGGTGCATGCTTCTGATAGATGAGGGTTAACCATTGCAGTTTTGACTTTCCTTAACCTTCTGAAGGATAACCATTGTTATATCCTTAGACGCGCACTCCTGATGAGTTATGAACGCTAGATCGAATTAACTGAACACTACCCTGCCCCGAGTTAAATGTGAGGGTTTTTTTTGAACAAAAAAGAAACTCCTACTTCAAGGCTCAAAGGGGTTAACAAGGGTTCCACTCCCATATATCTCCAGTGTTTGGGAATTTGAAACAATTCCTGTACATCGTCAGCAGGGTTTTTACTCGAAAGCATACCATTTAAGGTTTTAAGTATATTTCTCAGCATTCTCCTTCCAGAGGTATTTTTCTTTATTTAACAAGAGTTGAGTATCAAAATCAAAAAAGAGAAATAAAATAAAAAACATTTAAGAGTGAATACAAATGGATTAATTCAAGACAAACATATTCAACGCATTATGATTAATATTGAAAAATAAGCAAGTTTTGCATACAAGTAAGTACTGAACTAAACAAGAAAGATAAAAAATGAGAATGCAAATGTAATTTGAAATTTCCATGTTTAGGAGACTAGTCTCCATATGGACTTGTTGCTTCAAAATATACTATGGAAGTCTTGACATTCACTGAGTCACAAGAGAATTCAATTAATGCAAAGGCCCTCTAAGGTGAACGTGATTGCTTTGGAATCAATGAGCTTCTGAAATTTTCCTTTTAAAACATTACAACCTTTGATCGTGTGGCCAGGTGCCCCAGAATGCAATTCACAGTATGCATCGGGGTCATATCCCAAAGGATAAGGAAAAGGAGGAGGCTCGAGCTCCTTTAACTCCACCAAAGAATGTCGCAGTAAGTGCAAGAGAAATTCACTACAAGGAATAGGAATTGGATCATGTACTTTTCTTGGCCTTATCAGATTATTCCTACCTCATTTCTGACAGTTCAGTCGATAGTAATGCTTTTAAGGAGCATATTGTGGTTGCGAAGAATTATGATTAGGGACCTGAACTAGAGGACAAGCAAGAGCTTTCTCTTCGTCTTCGAAAACAACACTTGTTTCGCCTTCAAAATTACTAACATATTGGATTGTACAATTCTTAAGACCATGCTCAGTTCATTCTGCTATCATAATCATTTTTGAAAATTCCGAAGCACATCCAGCCGTTAGATAAGGATCTTGCAGAGCATCTAAGAACATATCAACAAGTTATCTCTCTAAAAGAGGAGGTTGAACTCTGGAAGATAGTTCTCTCCATCTTTGTGCATACTATTTGAATGATTCATCAGCCCTCTAAGTCAAACCTTGGAGTTGAATTATGGTAGGAGCCATGTTACTGTTGTAACTATATTGCTTGAAAAATGCTTTAGCTAATTCTTTCCAAGTTCGGATGTTAGTTCTTTCAAGCTGAGTATACCACTCAAGAGATGCTCCATTGAGGCTATCCTGAAATAAATGCATGAGAAGCTTGTCATTCTCCGCATAAGGAGCCATCTTGTTGCAATAGGCCTTAATGTGAGTCAATGGACAAGTGATACCTTTATACTTCTCAAAAGAGGGGACTTTGAACTTAGTAGAAATCTTGATACCAGGCACTAGGCACAAACTAGAAGTGTCTAAGCCAAGGGAGTTACGACCCTCAATAGCTTTCATCCTCTCCTCCAGGAGGTGAAGTTTTTTCTCAAACATGGTCCCATCAATCGGGAACCTAAAGGTGTCATATGACGACTCAAAAATATTCTCATGGTGAGGAGCTCTGTTGACAAGGATCTGCATGGTATTCTTAATATTCTGATTCAAAGGAACCTCCCTTTGGTTGAGATCAACAATTGGTGGATTAACATGATCAACAATAACAATTGTGGGTCTCTGAACAACCTGCTTCAATTCTTCTTGTCCATGAGCAATGTTCTAACAACTTCCATGAACTGACCTATCCGAGTCTCCAATTGTATGTTCATCGAAGCCATATCTACTTGTAACTTCTCCATGTTAAGCCTCGAATGTCGGGAAATCAATTTTGCAATATTGAGATTCTGAATAAGAAGTCCAGGTTGTTGTGAGTATCCAGGATAAAATGAATGAAATGCATGAGATTGCATGGATGATAAGATAAATAAACTCTTATAATTATAGATGTAATGCAACACCAAAGGTTCAAAAGTTTAGCATAACATGGATAAAAACTGTACAATCGAATAACATCTGTACAATCCTCTGGATAACCGATGTATAAATCTACTGAATAACTATTGTATGTTGAATATATCAGGATCAAAGGTACATAACATAACCAAAGAACCAGGTCACCAACAAAAAAAAAGGTCACCATCAGAACAGAGTCACCATCTGTACCTGTAAAGATATATTCCTGCCCCACTCACGGGTGAAACTAGGTCAGGGTAGGTCAAAGGTGACTTAGAATCACAGGTCCTCCAGAAAGTACTACCGCCTTAACCACAGACGTGGGTGTCGATAGTAATTCATTTGAACCTCAAACAAGCGCAGACCACATGAATATGCTAGTGAGGACTTGCGTCCAATAACCATCATGCTCCACTCTATTCCTAGTTTCCTAGTGCACTATGGCCTAGGTACTGGGTCTTTTACCTCAATAGTAACACCCACCTTACATGGAAAACTAGAATCCAGCACATCAGATAGCCAATATGGAAAGCGGTAAAATGCAATGCAAACATATGCTCATATAAACATGTACAAAATGAACAAGCTATAAAGCATAAAAATAAACAACCAAAGAAAACAAAAACAAGATCTAGGATCAACTCCAGGATAGACCAATATTTTATTGACCTGCCCCAGTGAAGTCGCTAACTGAAACAACTGGATGAACTATCAACTGATAATGAAATCAATGAAGTATCCATCAAACTTTTTTTTATCCCAATGGAAGAAAAAGTCAAACATCGAGTAAATCTGAGATGGGTGAAATCAAGTTCAAACGACCAAGAGATACAGGTAAGGGAGTCTGTTACGCGAGGGAAAGGTGTTAGCACCCCACATGCCCGTAGTACTCTATGGTATCCACTCTTGTTATTTTAATCTAAAGAGTGTGGTCAAATATAATGCTTAAGAGCTAAAAGAAAAATGCAAAGAGGGAATGCATGTGAAAGAAAATAGGAAGTAATGTAGGGAAAATAAAGTTGTGCTCGCTTGGGTCCTACCCCAATGCCTACGTATCCTTTTTGAGGAATCAGAGTTACCATGGTTCAGCTCACATGTTTTGATGGATTTGTATTTTTTAGTTGAATAATGTTAAATTCAATCATTCCACCGTTGTTCGACCTTTGAAGACTTACGACTTGTAGTGGAAAGGAACTAATATGATTTTATAAGAGAAAATTCGATTGGAAAAAAGAAAGAAGTTGGTTACTGTTTTTTACCTTAAGAAATGGTTTAAGTTGTTAGAGAGTGTTTTTATTAGTTTAAGGAAAAATAATGTTTTAGTTTTAAATGCAAAGATGCAAAAAGAAAGAAAACATCTAAGGGAGACTATCTAGAATCTAATCCCGTAATGTTATCATGCAAAGATGGCCCTATGTCAAGGATAAAGGGGAAATATCTATCTATGTTAGCATGCATGGATTACTATCCTAAGGTCTAGCTCAAATCGAGAAAGAAAAAAGAACATCCTAAGGGAGAATGGTATATACAAAGCAAGCATGCAAAAGAAACACGTACATGGCGAGAGTACTATATCCCAAACAAGCAAAGAGAACGCATACATGGCGAGGGTAATGCGCCACAAAATAGTAAGCTCAAAAAAAGGGAGCATATACATGAAAAAAGTAGTTCACACTATCTCAAGCAAATTAGACTAACCAAGATATCGTGAATCGAGGTAGGTAAAGAATACAGTAGAGATGCTTTAGCCAAGGGATCATATCAACCGAGTCAAACAAGCGGGAAAAGGGATGAAGCGGGAAGCTTTAGGAAATGGGTCATATCAACGAGGAAAATAAGCGAGAAGAAGATAGGAAAAACACGAAGCGTCAATGTCGTCCAACGTGAGCTCAAGACAAAATATGGGAAATCGATTATAAATCCCTTTTCCACATGACCGACTCGATACAAAAGATCAGCACACCAAAGCGTCAACGTACAACGTGAGCTAAGGATGACACAAACTATAATGCACATGGGTTGATTACGAACCCTTTTTGCTCGCCTCCTTTTGAGGACTTGTCATCTGTAGTATATGAAAGCATAAAATGTAATCACACCTGCATTATATCTACTTCAAAGGTAGGATTTTAAACAAACACAAGTAGCACACAAAATGCACACAATGTAGAATTTCCCTAAACGGGTCTTAAAATAAACCAGAGGGATTCTTGACGTGATCAACTATGGAGGTCCCTGTCATGTATCTCTATTCCTACTTCTCATGGTAAGGAAAGCGGTAAAACCCCTACTTGACATGATCTCAAGAACGCAATAAGATGCAGAAAGAAAATAGAAGGAAAATGTACCAAACAGATAATAATCCGTATATAACAGAAAAAGAAACTACGAAACCCAGAGGCCCTCGTACAAGCTAAGCATCATCAACACACAGTGTCAGAATATGTGCAAGGCATCGAAATGCAAAGAAAACAGTTAGTGTCGTACACAACTGTGCAAATAACCTGCAAGAAAAAATAATATATACAACACAACGAACAATACTCCTCGCACGAGGGAAAATGTGATGAGCAAAGGTGGTGCCCCACACGTAAAGTGGAGCATCGAGAATTCGACAAAAGATGCGATATCCCACAAGTAAAGTGGAATACCGAGCAAGTGAGAGGTGTCGAAATATCTCTAATAAATCCTTGTACAAACTCAACAAACAAGCCAAAGATAACAAGAGAGCAACTAAAAATTGCAACATGAGCTCAATACATGAAAACCGGAAAAGGACATGAAACGATAAAAACGTGTTATGTCAATTTACAAAGTAAACACAGAAGGAATCCGAATCAAGAAAAATCAAGTGCATTAGTACACTATTTCTAATTAAACATGGATGCAATTCAAATGAAAGTAAAAAAGAAACTCTACATGTGTTAATTGGAATCGAAATCGACGAAATCAGAAAGAAGGCGTCAAAAATTAGTTGCTCAGCAATAAATAAAATTTACACGGTTGATTGAAAATGTACCAATGGACTAAAAAACAAGGTCGGTTTTAACTAATTCGACACAGAAACAAGACTTTTAAGCCGTTTTACAGTTCTGTACAGTAGTGAAAAAAGTGATAAAAAATGCCCGCAAAGAAAAACTAATAGCGTGAACAGTTCCGGAAGCATCGAAACTTGGTTTTCTTTAAGAAAGTCGAAAAATCTCATCACATATAAAAAGTTATGACAAAATGGAGATTATGTTACAAGAGTCGGAAAATTTGAGTGTTTGTGTCATTTTCCAATTGGCTCAAGTTTTTGCATTTAAAAAGAGTTTATAGGATTCCCTTAGCTATTTGGAACATGTCACAACTCAAATAAACAAGTATTTCTAGCAAGGTCAACAAATATCTACAAACTTAAAAATTGCATATAAAGTTAAAATTGAGAGAACATGACCAAAGTATGAAAGTAGCAACAATGTTACTGTTATGGAAAATGTTATGTAGGTAACTTAGTATTAGAGAATAAACCATAAGTTAGTAGTGCTATGCTATTATCCTATGTAAATTAAACCAAGTTAGCATCATCACAAACTAGAGGTTACATAAACTAAGGAAAATGGTGTTAACACAAACAAGAGTTAGTGTAAAATACCACATTACAAGCAAAAAAAAAGGTACATATTGTAAAAGTGAAATCGAAACATCGACACAACCTCAAAAATTACTTGGAATAAATTATGAAAATTAATGGAACCTATACACACGCAAACAGTTTAAAAATGCGATTGCTTCGATCAAATTTCACCCAAAAATGCGATTTTTTAACAGTTCTAGTAGTAGTAAAAACAAGGGGGAAATTGTCCAAATCTAAAAACCATATAAAGGAAGAGCTTTGGATGACTCAAGAAAATCCATTTTCATTAATAAAAATCGAAAAAACTCATCACAGATCAAAAGTTACAATAAAAACACCGATTATGTCGATTTTGGCCAATTTTCACTAAACTCAAGTCAAGTTGTGTCAAAAATGTGTTGTTATGATGCGTGAGTCTATTGGAAACTATCTCAACTCATGAAAATTTCCAAACACAAGAAAACACATCAAATAACAAAATTCAAACATTATGTAAAAAGAGAGAAAAGTGTTAGTAACTTGAACAAATGTTAGCACATACATCTAATTGACACCAATTGTTAGCATAGAAACAGTGAATTGTAAGTATTATGTTAGTATGTTACCTTGAATCACATCAACAACAATTATAAATCAACACAAAGTGTTAGTAAATAAACTAGGAAATTAGAGTCACAGTAATATGTCAATTCAACCAATTCCTAATTTAGCCATGATCAAAGTCAAGAATCAACATAAAACTAGCACAAGCACATGTTCTAAAGTATACTCTATGTCAATTTATACTCTATGTTAATTCTAAGAGGAAATTGAACAAACACCTAGTGTGCTAAAGTTCTACAAGCGAAATTCTATGTTAGATTTTCATGTAAAATCCTACCAATTCTAAAAATTAGTATTGAGCTATACTAACAAAACTTCAATTTCTCAATTCTAATTCAACCTAGGTTCAATTGAAGCTTAATCAAAAAAAGTGCTTCTCGATAATCACTTATTTCAAAAAGTGTTTATTTCAAGAAAACTCACTGATAGAAGTGAAGAAGAAGCTTAGGTATAGAGATTGCAACGAACGAATCGAAGATCGGAGAAGAATTGCTCTTGGTTTGTTCTTGGATCTTTATGAAGTTGTTGTTGTATTCTTGATGAAAAAAATAGAGAAAACCTTGATTTGATATTTGAGAGAATTGAGAGAAAATATTTGTGTTTATGAGAATTTGTGAATTATGAGGCTCCCCCTTAACAAAAATCAGATTTGAGATTATATAGTGTGAGCAAATTGGGCCTTGGATGTACAATTGGATTGAGCCTTGATTTGAAAGCGTAAAACCAACACGACCATAAAATGCTACGTCATCATTAGTATTAAATCACAACTCGGCTGTAAAATGGAAAATGAAGATAACAACATTTGTGACACATTGGCGAAAGAACGGGCTCAATCAGATAAACAGTGATTTAGTTATGATTTTTTGAAGTTTGATCTCAGATAAAAATATTTCTCGGTTCAGGATTTTCAATGCATTGCGCATGGTTTGGTTTAAAAACAAAGGCCTTCAGGTTACCGTTTTCTTTTAGCATATGAAGATAAGTTGTAGTAGACAAAATTTGTGAACCAACGCCACCAGACCCAACTCAATACAATAATAATCGAGTGAGATATGAATTTTACCGTATCAAACATTAATATAAATGAATTCTGGTTCAGCACAAACATGTCTTCAGAAACTCAAAATTCATGGGACCTTCCTCAGTGAATCAGCTTTTAGCCTCCAAAAATGACATCAAGATGACATTGAGACAAAAGTTTGGAAATCAAAGGCGCACGCATATGACACTCCATCCAAAAGTTATGAATTATTTAGTGCACGCGAAATAATGGTTAATCCCACTTCCTTTGTATTTTTTTCACGGTATAACTTCCAAAAGAATGGCGTATTCGGAGCCCTTCCTTCGAGATTTAGGTTTTGGTCTGAACACGAAAGTTGAAGAGAATGTTGAGACGATTTCAAAAACTCAAGAATCAATCCAAAATACCATTCCAAACGGGAGATATGAATTTCCAAACTTAAATCAGCTTAAAAGTTGTTTCCTATTCGCACTGCTTAAAATTCACCCAAAACACCCAAATTTTCTACAACTCTACATGCATTGAACAAATGTGGGATCTTTGTTGTATTGACAAAAATACCTTGATCCCATGAGCACGGATCCAATGATATGCATGTATGTGCATGTTAACAAAGTATAAGCCAATTAGGAATTTAAAATAAAGAGGGAAAATTTTGGGGTACAACACTCATCGACCACCATAACAAACAAGAGCCCATCAAAAGAAAGTCATGAAACAGATCGACCAAAACCAAGCCGCATGTAAGGAAGATTTGGATCAGGTGAAAGGCAACATCGAATCGATGAAGGGAGGTATGAGCCAAGTTCTTCTAGCCTTAAAGAACATAATCGAAAGGCAAGAACAAATCCTAGGGCATCGTTTGAAGAAGTAGCCCAAACTATTGGTACATCGGGCGATCACCAACCAAGGAGAGAACCAGAATCAGGACCTCAAAAGTCAACTGTAGCACAACAGGTGGTCAGACAAGCTGATACTGAAGGATTTGTCCCACCCAACCGAAGGGAGGGGCATCCCATACTTTGTAGATTTCGATCAATAACGTGGATAACTACATAGACTTGCAGTATGGAGACCATGACTTAGAAGATGTCAATTAAGCACCTCAAAGGGCAACCCATACCCATGTGTTGTACCCCGAAATTTTCCCTCTCACTTATCAAGAATTTGCTCACAAGATCTCCTTGGGCTCAAGACTGCACTAGGGTTGATCAGCTCAAGACACCTCCTTAAGCACTAATGACCAAAATTAGGGTTTGAGATTGCACAAGGATTTTAGAAATTCCAATTCCCCATATGACTTTCATGGATCATTATGGACCCCCAAGATTACTCATGTCAAGTTTCAAGCCTTGGATCACACTTTTGCTCAGTCAATTGAGCAGTTGACCTAAAAATCAGTTGTGTTGAGGAAAAAGTCAACTATGGCCAATTTATAGTCAAACTTCATAATTTTTGATCCACATAAACATTTTAAACTCATATGTATCATTTTATCAAGTTTGGACCACAATTCCTCAAGAAATTTGATCAAATCTTCAAAAGGGCAAAATGGTCAAAATTAGGGGTTTGACTGGGAAAGGGCAATTTCTGATTTTTGACCTAGCAAATGATCAATTGGTTTAAGGCATGATCTCAAGAGTCCAATTGCGTAATTTTTACCTAATGACATGGCTCAAAACATTGCTCAAGTCCAATGGATTGACAGATGAATTTTCAGTCAACTGTTCAAAAGTCAACTATATATTGAAAAGTCAAACTTTGACTTTTTGGTCAAAATCAAATGCCAAAGATCCCAATTCATCAAAACATGTCAAAATATGAAACTTATTCATTAAGACATTCAACAAAATTTCATTTTTGAAAAGTGAAAATTTCTAAACTTAGAAATTTTTCTAAGTGTTGAAAATTTCTTATTTTTTCACAACTTTGAGCAAAATTTCACCATGATGCAAGATGATTCAAGAGAAACTTCCAACATGAAAGTTGTAGATCTTCATGAAATATATAACTTTTCTTCACACAACTTCTTCCCAAATTTCTTGGATCTCAAGTTATAAATTACAGAACATGTGGTCATGAAACAAAATACTTAGTGAAATTTTGCCCTAATTTGGTCAGGATTTTGACCCAACTTCATGGCACTTTTTCATATAGTTACAAGGGGAATATTCAAAAGAAATTCAAAGATGTGTTGTAGATCACATTGAAAGCTTTCTAAAATAAGAACTCCTTGAGATCATTTTTTAGTAGGGAGAATCGAAGAGATGAAGTTAGGGTTTTATCACTTGAATTACAAGGCATTTTATGATGAACAAAATTCAAATTCAAAGTTATGCTGCATAAACTCTACTTTGAAGGCCTAAAAACTTTTAGGCACTCCATAATTAATTGCTTGCACAGCTGTTAGAGGTCTCATTTCAAGTATTCAATGCATGGACATGCTTTATATCCATTTTGGGAAGAAAGTTTACATTGCCATTTTGATAAAGTGCTTTTTTACACAAAACTTGTTCTTGAGCCTTGCACTTGTTCTCTTCTGATCATACAAGTCCCATAACCCATAAGAAACTTGTTAGACACTTACAATCACTCAGCCCATGCTTGTACCTCACATTGAAACTTGGTTTCCCACTTTTCTTCAAAATCAAGTAACCTAATAATTAGCTGAAAACTTGTACTTCTGATTGTCCAAACCACTCCAATCCTTTTGCTTATAGATATACAAACTATTTACCACAAATACAAGAAGGCTTGACCCCTAAAAACACCAAGATCTCAGAATCATATCTCATACCTCCATTTTCACATAAACTGACCAAAAACTTGAAACTCATAACTCCCTCGTGTGTTTTCAAGCCTCTTTGTTCCTAAAGCTTCTAAACATCATTTAGAATTAATCGCACACCCTGTTACAGATCTGTAACACCATTAACACCATCCTCCATTTTAAAAAACAGAGCTTTGCACTTGGACTTCTCCAGCACTCCTCAGGTACCTTCAGCTCAAGCTAAGCATCCCATTAGCTTCCTGGGAACTTGAGGAAGCTAACCCAATCATTGGAACTCATTGAAAGCTGCTCAAACATCAAACCCGATACCCTCTTGCAAGGTAAGTTTTCTAACTTTGGAACTTTTCATACAGGCATCATCAATGATTTATTTGTGAATGAAACGTGTAGGTATCATTGCCCTAAAGCTAACCATGTTCATAGTTTTCATTAATTTTGCTTGAGCTTAGAGAATTTTAAGTTTGAAATTTTTGAGATTTTTAGGGTTCAGATTAAGGCCATTGAAATTCATGTTTATCTTTGAGCTGTAGTTTTAACGCTTTACATTTCTGAAACCGTGAGGAAATTTGCTACAAGTTTCATGTTTACAGTTTTAATTTTTATGGAGATTTGAACAAGTTACAGTTGGTCTGGCAGGAGGTTAAAGATGAAGTTGAAATCTGGGTGCGTTTTGTATCATATATTTATTGTTTTGCTTATGTTAATGGATGTATAGCCACCCCAGTGATAGAAGCGCGCGCCTGTAACCTTTGGGACCTGGGTTCGAGCCCCAGTGGTACCCTTTTGATTTTTTCACATTTTTTTGCTTTCTGACTTTGTTTCTTGGACAGGCGCTGGGCCTCGTTGGGCTTTGTTGTTTTTTTTGTTTTTTCTTTCTAACCCCTTGCAGGCTATCAGCACCCCTGGCCCAATTTTATTTTCTTTTCTTATTTTCATTTTATTTATTTTCTTAATTATTTTTCTAATATTAAAAAAATCATAAAAAATATAAAAAAAATAGTAGATTTATATTTTGACTTAGTTTATTTATTTTTCTCACAAAAAATATATTTTATTTAACCATACTTTATTTATTTTACTAATTATTCTTGTAAATTTAATTAAAACTAGGTTATTATTTATTTTCTTTTACACCAATTAAAATATATTATTTTTATATAAAAAAGGCTAAATATTTTTATAGCACTATAGATTTATTTTCAAGACAAAAATACCAAAAATACTTTTCTTATAAACTTAATTTCTTTTTAATCAATTAATAGATTAGGGTTTTATTTAATTTTCTTTTCCTAGTAAAATTAGGTTTACCTTTATTATTTTAATTAATTATTTCTTTTTAATTAATTAGGTCAAAACAAATTTCCTTTTCTCTAAAAAAATCCAAACAAAAATATCCATTCTCTTCATATTTGCATTCTTATACATTTATTCATTTTTGTACATTATTTATTTCAATTCTTGTACCAATTCAATATGGTTGTAATATATTAACTAGGTTTATTTCCTTGCAATCCCCATTTACAATGTGTACACCCCCTCCCACAAGTATTGTAATAGCGTAGTAACTTTAAATTCCACAATTTATTACTTTATATATAACATGCTAGTAATTAGGGTTTGTATGGAAAGACTAAAACCAATACTTAGAAAACCCTAATTCAAGACAAAATCAAGCATGAAAATAATACACTTGCACACAAGCACCCCTAGGGTAAATCCACTTGGTTGCCTTTACAAAATGGCCATATTACTCATGCGAGGTATCTTAGCAAAAACAAGAAAAGTATAAGATCATAGTCCCTCGATGACGCTATCTAAGTTGCCTTTCAAATGATCTTAGTCCCTAAAATAGAATGCTAAGATACCTTGCAACATTTCTAATCATGGTTATACGATGACCCACGCCCGTCCCATTTACATCCAAAGATAGGGTTACTTACCAAATCAATGGTAAGTTAACAATGTCAAAGGAAAAAGGAAATGAACATGAAAGACTTTTGAGTAGGTAGAATGCTCCTAGTTACTTGCTCAATTTCAAAACAAAACATGCTTTCTATTTTCAAAAAAACAAACACCTACACTTTCAAACATCTTACAAACTTGAAAACATTTTCAAAAGATCAAACATCTTTGTATACATTCTTACGAACGAGAATCACTACAAAGATTGCCTAAACAATGGCCTCTTTACAAAATACTTTCAAAAACCACACAAAGCATAATTTCAAAAAAAAGCAAGTGATCTAGCAAGTAACTAAGAGCCCATGGAAAACCATGGATGAAAAGGGTGCTAATACCTTCCCTTTTCATAATCTACCCCCCGAACTCAAGAAATAATCTCAAAGGTCTTTCCTGTTCTTTTTCACCTTTCCTTTTGGATAAAAGAAAAGTCGGTGGTGACTCTTGCTAACCGCAACATTTGTAATAAAACGCAAAACCCAAGTCAGTTCTCTCACCGTATCACACCTGGTCACTAAAAATACCTTGGTACTCAATCAATACAAAGACCTTGAAGAAAGGTTGAAGGTTGTGGAGGGTTACAATGCTTTTGATGTTGACGCTCTTGAAATGGGTCTAGTACCAGATGTGGTGATCCCTCAAAAATTAAAAGTACATGACTTTGGAAAACATAAGGTACTTACATGTCCGAGGAACCATCTACACTTGTATTGTAGAAAAATGCACGCATATGCTCAAGATCAAAAGCTAATGATCAATTTCTTTCAAGACAATTTGAGTGGGGCATCCTTAGATTGGTACATGCAATTGGAACGAATTCATATCCAAACATGGGCAGATCTTGCCAATACTTTCTTGAGACAGTACAAATACAACTTGGACATGGCGCCAAATTATATGAAACTCCAAAACTTGTCTCAAAAAAGGAGGAGTCTTTCAAGTAGTATCTCAAAGATGGAGAGAAATGGCAGCCCGTGTACATCCACCACTCTCGGAGAAAGAATTAGTCGATATGTTCATGGGCACTTTGCAAGGGCTGTACTGTGATAAGATGGTATGGAGCATCTTTTCCATATTTTTTTTGATTTGGTGACTATTGGTGAAAGAATTGAAGCAGGTATAAAAAGTGGCAAGATACAAGGGGCATCATATAGTACCCCTTATAATTCAAAAAAACATGTTCCTAACTTCTCAAAAAAAAAGGAAGGAGAAATCAATGTTTTAGCATCGCATTCAATAACACAACAACCATCGTTAATTCCATGAGAACAACAACATAACAGGTTTGAAAGGCCTTCGAGAAAAATTGATCCTCTCCCTATGCCGTATAGTCAATTATTGTAACACTTAATCAAAGCATCATTGGTAGAGCTGAAGCCTCTAACACCTCCAGTTGGGGCAATCCCACCAAAGTACAATGCAAATTCCAGGTGCGAGTATCATGCTAATTCTCCGAGGCACACTGTAACACCCATTTATTTAATTAAATTATTTTTGGATTATTTGTTGAAAAGTTGTGAAATGTTGAGAATTTTTGGTATAAGTTGTTAGATTATTATTAATTAATTAGTTGATTAATAATAATAGTAACATTGGAATTAATGGAATAATTGTGTTAGGCTTATGTTATTGGTTGGAAGTCGTGATAGGTGGGGTGTGTAAGTTGATCCCATTAGGAGTAATAATATTATTAGATTAAGTTAAATAGAAATTAGGTTAATTAGAAAGATTAAGAAGTCTTAGAGCAGTACGTGAGGAGTTACAGAGAAGAGAAAAAGGAAAAGAGGAAAAGCTAGGTTCGATCGAAAAATTGTAGAGCGACCTTCAACCCAAGGTAAGGTTGGGGTTCTGACTCTATAATGGGAATTATGACGAATAGTATATATGAATTGGGTTAGTGTAATTGCTGTATGTATAACAGTGTTTCTGTATTCCTAAATTGATGTTGAATTGATATGCAACACTATTGATAATAACTGTCTGTGCTAGATTTTATCTATAATTGCTGTTAAGTTGCTATGTTGATGTAATATTGCGTTGTATCATGTTTTTGTGATGATAATGTTAATCAAAGGAAGATTGGAGAATTCTGTGTTTGAATAAGTAACTCTGTGAAGAAGCTGCGTGAGAAACACTTTATGCCGAGGGACACAAGTGATGTGTCGGACGATACAAGGTGAAGGAATATGTCGAGGGGTACATGAGAATGACGGACAACATGGTTTGGAGAGGAGTGTGCCGAGCGGCACAACTCTATGGAGAACGACATGGTTTACTTTAGTGTTGTGCCGAGGGGCACACTTGGGTGACGAGGGGCACACCCTAAATGTCTGTATTTTGTTTTCTTCAGCCTGCTCTGTTTCCTGTGTTCCTGTTACCTTACCTTATTAATTGGTTAATAGAAAAGATTAAATACACAAATGGTAGAACTGGCTTATATAGAAGAGTAGTGAATTAGATGATTGGACTCGGTTATATAGTTAGTAAGTATTTAGCAGGATGAGCTTAACAATAGAAGTAGGCTAGTAATAACAGAAAAACCTCTATAAATTTAAATAGCAGTACATGTAAATTAGTGTCAGAAAATAATAGCTTCATTGATTCAACTAAAGAAAATGATTGGTCAGTGGAATATTATAGTGGAATTAAATTAATAAGACTTGGTCGATAATAGTATCAGTATGTATATAAGTTGTTGTGATATTGTTTCTTTTAATCGTTGAAGTTGCAGGTTGTGATGATTCATGTTCTATTGCCTCTATAATTGGAAATTATTGAGTTGTAGGCTTATTCCAATGTTTTTATATGTCACTGTTGTTGTTATTGTTTTTAATCATGTTGTCACATACATAACATATCAAATTGGCCTGGATTGGAAAATATAAAGTTGAAGGCTTATGCCTTGTTGCTGCCTGTATTAATTTGCAAGATTATTAAGTTGGGAGTTTTGCTCCGATTGGTACCACATGCATTTGCATCGTATCAAGTCACATTCCATGTTGCATCTTGAGTTGTTGTAATGATGAATTAGTTGTGATATTATATTGATGACTTGGTCGTAATGGATGTCGTTTAAAAGCTATGAAGAAGTGATTTTGTATGATCTAGTTCTAATATATTATTTATCATACATCCGATTATATTATTTGTTATCTCACCCTTTCTGTTTGAATATTTCCATATGTTGGTAACATACAGGTAACCTAGAGTGAAGGTTGTCTACCTTAGTAGTTCAAGTCGGTGTCATTGCTCTGACACGTAACACTTGAGAGGAAGAACACTTGTTGCTTTATTGTTGTTATTACTTCTGTTTCTGAATTTTAAATTGATTTACTAAGTACTATGTTGTTTTTAAAGTTGTTTCGAGTTGGACAAGATGTTATATCCTTTTAAGTTGGATATTATGATTTCCACTGCATTGCTATGAAAGTTGTTTCGTTTTAAAGACTAACACTGCTGTTATTCGTTCATCCGATGATTTAAGTGTTATGTATCTGTTTTACATGCAATTAAATGAAGGTGTTTTTAAGTAGTAAATGTAGCATCCTATTTGTATGTCGAAATTCTATAACTCTAGTTTTATTAATATTCCTTGGGTAGAAATGAGGTGTTACATTAGTGGTATTATAGAAAGTCGGTATGCTCGACCAAGTTGTCGAGTCATAGTTTGTCTAACAATCGAGTATTGTTAACTTAAGTTCTAACCGTTGTTTATGTTGTAGTGTTAAGTTGAGATGGATGGAAGTAATAACGTTGCACTTGTTGCTGGTTTAGAAGCTATGCCGCATGCTATGGAGAATCAGCCGAACACTGGCAAAAATGTCAGATCTCGTAGCTTGGAGACCTCCCAGAGGGAGAATCCGCCTACTTTCAAGGGTAAGTATGATCCTGACGGAGCGTTGGATTAGTTGAAATAGATTGAGAGAATCTTCCGTTTGATGGACTGCACTCCAACACAGAAGGTTCAATATGGAAATCATATGCTAGCAGTCGAAGCTAATGACTGGTGGCTAGGGACGTGTCAGAAGTAGGAAACTGCATAAGAGCAATGTGTGTACTACTGAGGTGAAGAGGTGTTTCCGTTGTGGTAAGACGGGACATGCTATATCTAAGTGCAAGCATAAGAAGATGATTTGTTTCAACTGTGGTGAAGAAGGACACATTGGTATTCAATGTCAAAAACCAAAGAAGGCGCAAACTAGTGGAAAGGTGTTTGCTTTGGCTGATAATCAGACGGATAACAAGGAAAGACTCATCAAAGGTACATGTTTCATTAATAGTACTCCTATAATTACTATTATTGATATTTGTGCTACTCATTGCTTTATTGCTGTTGATTGTGTTGAAAGATTGAGTCTTATGTTGTCTTTTATGAATGGAGAGATGGTCGTCGATAATCCATCCAAGGGATCGATGACTACTTATTTTGTGTGTTTAAAGTGTCCTTTGTCGATCTTCGACAGAGACTTTGCTGTTGATTTAGTTTGTTTGCCTTTAAGTGGGTTGGACGTGATCTTAGGTATGAACTGGTTAGAGCATAACTATGTTCATGTTAACTGTTATAACAACTCTGTTGGGTTTTCTACTCCTGAGGAGGAAGAAGGTGATTTGTTGTCTTCTAGACAGTTGAGACAATTGATGCAAGTAGAGGCTCAGATGTTCTCGTTGATGGCATCGCTATCTGTCGAGAATCAAGCTATAATTGAGGAATTACAAGTGGTGCGTGAATTTCTTGAAGTTTTCCCTGATGAAATTCAAGATGTAACGCCAGAAGGAGAAGTTGAATTTGCTATTGATCTTGTACCTGGTACCAGACATGTTTCTATGGCACCATACAAGATGTATGCATCTAAATTGTCAAAATTAAAGAAGCAATTGGAAGATTTACTTGAAAAGAAATTTGTAAGACCAAGTGTATCACCGTGGGGAGCTCCAATGTTGCTAGTAAATAAGAAAGATAGAAGTATGAGGCTTTGTCTTGATTATAGACAATTGAATAAAGTGACGATTAAGAACAAGTATCCACTTCCAAGAATAGATGACTTCATGGATCAATTGGTGGGTGCTCGAGTATTTAGTAAGATTGATTTGAGGTCAGGCTATCATCAGATTAAAGTGAAGGATGAAGATATCCAGAAGATGGCTTTTAGAACATGCTATGGACATTATGAGTATTCGGTGATGCCTTTTGGTGTTACTAATACGCCAAGAGTATTTATGGAGTACATGAACCGTATCTTTCATACTTCTTTGGATCAGTTTATAGTGGTGTTCATTGATGACATTTTGATTTACCCTAAATCAGAAGAAGCACATGCAGAACACTTAAAAATAGTATTGCAAGTTTTGAAAGAGAAGAATTTATATGCAAAGTTGTCTAAGTGTGAATTTTTGTTAAAGGATGTTAATTTTGTTGGTCATGTGATCCTAGGTAGTAGCGTTGCTGTAGATCCATCTAAAGTAGATGCGGTGTTGCAGTGGGAAACTCCAAAGTCGGCTACCGAGATTAGAAGCTTTATGGTATTAGCTGGTTATTATAGATGGTTTATCGAAGGTTTTTCTAAGTTGGCACTTCCGTTCACTAAGTTAACTTGTAAAGGTGGAGCTTATGTATGGGATGTTCAATGGGAATAAAGTTTTACGGAATTGAAGAAAACATTGACGTCGGCTCCGATTTTGACATTACCTAATCCAGGAGAACCTTTTGTGGTATATTGTGATGCTTCTAAGATGGGTTTAGGAGGTGTAATTTTGCAGAATGAAAAGGTAGTTGCTTATGCGTCAAGGCAATTGAGGACTCATGAAAAGAACTATCCTACGCATGATTTAGAGCTTGCTTTAGTTGTTTTTGTGTTGAAGATTTGGAGGAATTATCTTTATGGTTCTAGATTTGAAGTATATAGCGACCATAAGAGTTTAAAGTATTTATTTGATTAGAAGGAATTGAATATGAGACAGCGAAGATGGTTGGAGTTGTTGAAGGATTACGATTTCAGTTTGAATTATCATCCATGAAAAGCAAATGTGGTGGCTGATATGTTAAGTCGAAAGACTTTACATATGTCAGCAATGATGGCTAAAGAGTTGGAATTAATTGAACAATTCAGAGATATGAGCTTAGTTTGCGAGGTGACACCGCAGAGTGTTATGTTGGGAATATTGAAGATTAATAATGATTTTCTGGATAATATCAAAGAAGCTCAGAAGTTGGATGTAAAATTGGTATATTTGATGGTTGGGGTTGATCATTCAGAGAATAATGATTTCAAGTTAGATGTGCAAGGTGTGTTGAGATTCCATAATCAAATTTGTATTCCTGATGATGCGAAGATGAAGAAAGTGATTCTTGAGGAAAGTCACAGAAGCAAGTTGAGCATTCATCCGGGAGCTACAAAAATGTATCAAGATTTGAAGAATTTGTTTTGGTGGCATGGAATGAATAATGATGTGGCTCGGTTTGTGTATGCATGTTTAAGTTGTCAGAAGTCGAAGGTTGAACATCAGAAGCCTGCAGGGTTGATGCAACCATTAGAAGTTCCAGAATGGAAATGGGATAACATTTCGGTGGACTTTCTGACGGAGTTACCTAATACTTCAAGAGGACATGATTCGATTTGGGTGATTGTTTATATGCTTACGAAGTCGGCTCATTTTGTTCCTATTAACATCAGTTTTCCAGTATCAAAGTTGGCGGAGATTTACACTAGTGTAATTGTAAAGTTGGATGGTGTTCCTTTGTGTATTGTGTCAGATAGAGATCTGAGGTTACTTCATATTTTTGGAAGAGTCTGCAAGAGGAGTGGGGTTCTAAGTTGAGGTTGAGTTCGGCGTATCATCCTCAGACGAATGGTAAAATTGAAAGGACTATTCAGTCGTTGGAAGATTTGTTGAGAGCATGTGTTATTAAGTAGGGAGGTTTGTGGGATACTTATCTTCCGTTAATAAAGTTCACTTATAATAACAGTTACCATTCTAGTATTGGAATGGCCCCTTTTGAAGCATTGTATGGTCGGAGATGTAGAACTCCTTTATGTTGGCATGAATCTGGAGAAAGCATAGTACTTGGACCTGAAATTTTTCGAGAGACTACTGAGAAGGTGAAGTTAATTCGAGATAAGATCGAAGCTTCCCAAAGTAGATAAAAGAGTTATCATGACAGACGGAGGAAAGATTTAGAATTTCAAGTAGGTGACCATGTGTTTTTGAGAGTCACGCTTGTGACCGGTGTTGGTGGAGTATTGAATTCTAAGAAGCTCACTCCTTGTTTTATTGGTCCGTATCAAATTTTGGATAGAGTTAGGAATATTTCTTATAGAGTGGCTTTACCGCCTAATCTTTCGAATTTGCATGATGTGTTTCATGTGTCACAACTCCGAAAGTATATGTCAGATCCATCTCATGTAATTCATATGGATGATGTTCAAGTACGGGATAATCTTACTGTGGAGAAGATGCCTGTAGGGATCACAGATTGTGAAATGAAAACTCTAAGAGGCAAGGAGATTGCTCTGGTGAAAGTAGTCTGGTTAGGAGCTTCCGGAGAAAGCATGACGTGTGAGTTGGAGACAAAGATGCAGGACTCCTATCCTGAGTTATTTGAACAAGGTAAATTTTTGAGGACAAAAATATTGTAAGTAGGGGAGAGTTGTAACGCCCGTTTATTTAATTAATTATTTAATTAAATTATTTTTGGATTATTTGTTTAAAAGTTGTGAAATGTTGAAAATTGTTGGTATAAGTTGTTAGATTATTATTATTAATTAATTAGTTGATTAATAATAATAGTAATGTTGGAATTAATGGAATAATTGTGTTGGGCTTGTGTTATTGGTTGGAAGTAGTGATAGGTGGGGTGTGTATGTTGAGCCCATTAGGATTAATAATATTATTAGATTAAGTTAAATAGAAATTAGGTTAATTAGAAAGATCAAGAAGTCTTAGAGCAATATGTGAGGAGTTATAGAGAAGAGGAAAAGGAAAAGACGAAAAGCTAGGTTCAATCGAAAAATTATAGAGTGACCATCAATCCAAGGTAAGGGTGAGGTTCTAACTCTATAATGTGAATTATAAATAATAGTATATATGAATTGGGTTGATGTAATTTCTATACGTATAACAATGTTTTTGTATTCTTGAATTTATGTTAAATTGATATGCAACACTGTTGATAATAACTGTTTGTGCTAGATTTTATCTATAATTGTTGTTAAATTGCTAGGTCGATGTAATAGTGCGTTGTATCATGTTGTTATGATAATACTGTTAATCGAAGGAAGATTGGAGAATTCTGTGTTTGAATCAATAAAACTGTGAAGAAGCTGCGTGAGAAACACTTTGTTTCGAGGGGCATAAGTGCTGTGCCGGACGACACAAGGTGAAGGAATGTGCCGAGGGGCATACGAGCATGCCGAACGGCATGGTATGGATAAGAATGTGACGAGTGGCACATATCCATGGCGTGAGGCATGGTTTCCTTTAGTGTTGTGCCGATGATCACACTTGGGTAACGAGGGGCACACCCTAAATGTCTGTATTCTATTTTCTTCTACCTGCTCTGTTTCCTGTGTGCCTGTTACCTTATCCTATTAATTGGTTAATAGCAGAGATTAAATACACAAATGGTAGAACTGTCTTATATAGCATAGTAGTGAATTAGATGATTGTACTCGATTATATAGTTAGTAAGTATTTAGCATGATGAGCTTAACAATAGTAGTAGGCTAGTAATAACAAAAAAACCTCTATAAATTAAAATAGCAGTACAGATAAATTAGTGTCAGAAAATAATAGCTTCATTGATTCAACTAAAGAAAATGATTGTTCAGTGGAATATTTCAGTGAAATTAAATTAATAAGACTTGGTCGATAATAGTATTGGTATGTATATAAGTTGCTTTCATATTGTTTCTTTTAATCCTTGAAGTTGTAAGTGGTGATGATTCATGTTGTATGGCCTCTATAATTGGAAATTATTGAGTTGTAGGCTTATGCCAATGTTATTATATGTTATTATTATTGTTGTTGTTGTTGTTGTTGTTTTGAATCATGTTGTCGCATACATCACATATTAAGTTGGCCTGGATTGACAAATATAAAGTTGAAGGCTTATGCCTTATTGCCGCCTCTATTAATTGGCAAGATTATTAAGTTAGGAGTTTTGCTCCGATTGATACCACATGCATTTGCATCGTAACGAGTCGCATTCCATGTCGCATCTTGAGTTGTTGTAATGATGAATTAGTTGTGATATTATATTGATGACTTAGTTGTAATGGATGTCGTTTAAAAGCTATGAAATAATGATTTTGTATGATCAGTTCTAATATATTATTTATCATACATCTGATTATATTGTTTGTTATATCACCCCTTATGTTTGAATGTTTCCCTATGTCGGTAACATGCAGGTAACCCAGAGTGAAGGTTGTCTACCTTTAGTAGTTCGAGTCAGTGTCGTCGCTCTGATACGTAACACTTGGAGGTTTGAACGCTTGTTGCTTTATTGTTGTTATTACTCCCGTTGTTGAATTTTAAATTGATTTACTAAGTGTTATGTTGTTTTTAAAGTTGTTTCTAGTTGGACAATATGTTATATCCTTTTAAGTTGGATATTATGATTTCGGCTGCGTATTTATGAAATTTGTTTCATTTTAAATACTAACACTGTTGTTATTCGTTCATTCAATGATTTAAGTGTTATGTATATATTTTACATGTGATTAAATGAAGGTGTTTTTAAGTAGTAAGTGTAGCATCCTATTTGTATGTCGAAATTCTATAACTCTGATTTTATTAATATTCATTGGGTAGAATTGGGGTGTTACACATACCATAGAAAAATGTTGGGCCTTCAGACACAAGGTTCAAGATTTGTTGGATTCTCAGGATATCACTTTTGACAAATTGAACACTAAGATGTACCCAATGCCTCCACATAGTGGACCGACGGTGAATGCAATTGAGATGGTCATAAACTTTGGGGCATCCAGACAAGTAAAGGCCCCAATAAACCTTTTGAAAGAATATATGTTGAAGTTTGGGTTCCTCTTGGAACACAATGAAGCTTTTGGAAAGACGTTACAAAAATTGGTGGATCATGGGATAGTCCAATTTGAGCAATACTCTAAAGAAGAATACGTAGCTACGATCGATGAAAATATGAAGAAACCATTGGTAATTCCATGCTGAGGAACAAACCTTAACAAGAAGACTATTGTGATTCCATAGGGAGAATCAACAGAAGCACCAGTGGTGATACCACGACAAACACTGAGAATACCAGTGGTTCCAAAGAATACAATAGTGATTAGGGGGCCATCTCCTACCCCTTACAAAAGTGGTACCGTGGAGTTATGATTCTACTGTCTATGTCATTGGTTTTAATCAAGAATGTGAGCCATCGACAAGTCAAGGACCTAAAATCACAAATATAGCCGGAACAGGGGGCATGACGCACAGTGGTCAAATCTATAGTCCTGAACCACTATAGAAAAATTATGTTATAGTTAAAGATTAGGGGAAAGCTATGGTGGAGACAGGCCAAGAACAACAACCTCCAAGCAAGAATTTTACCAACTAAGAAGCAGAAGAATTCTTGAAAATAATCAAGAGGAGTGATTATAGGGTGGTGGATCAACTACACCAAACCTCGACCAATATTTCAATACTCTCGTTGCTCCTCAACTCAGAAGCGCATCGAGACTCTCTAATGAAGGATCTAAGTTCTCCTCATGTCACAGAAGAAATTCCAGTGAATCAGTTTGATAATGTTGTAGCAAATATAACATTTGGATCGTATCTAGGTCTTAATGACATTGAGTTGCCTCCACAAGGAAGAGCACACAATAAGGTGTTGCATATTCCTATTCAGATAGGTACTACAAGTCTATCCAAGGTACTCACTGGTACTGGTTATGCACTCAATGTATTACCAAAATACACCTTGATAAAGCTAACTGTAGATGGTGTTGTAATAAGGCCAAGTTCTATGGTAGTCAAAGATTTCGATGGTTCTCAAAGTACAATGTTTGGAGAAGTGGATCTTCATGTCAAGATCGGACCTCATATGTTATATATCACTTTTCAAGTCATGGATATAGAACCAGCATATAGATGCTTACTCGGACGACCTTGGATCCATGCAGGTGGGTCTGTTACTTCAACTCTACACCAGAAACTAAATTTCTTCATTGAAGGAAGATTGGTTATAATCGACGGTAAAGAGAACATCTTTGTAAGTCACATATAATCCTAACAATATATCAGTGCGGATGAAGACTGCATAGCAACACACTTTCAAGTCTTAGAGGTTGCTTCAATGGTAACCCTTCCGGTGGAGAAAATCAAGAAACCAACTGTGACTTCATGGAAAGACTAGCAAATAGCTGTGGAAGATGGTACCTTAAAAGGTTGGGGTAAACTTGTGGAGATACCTGAAAAGAAGAATTGTTTTGGTTTGGGATATGAATCATCAAAGGGTACCCTTAAAGGCAAGGCGCAGTTTCCTCTTATCCTGGAAACCATCATCAACAAAGGAACGGAGCATCGAAGGCAAGTGATAATGATATCTAACAAGAGCAACACCAAGAGAGCATCGAACTTCATCCGTGAATGTGCTCCAGGTGAAGAGCTCAAGAATTGGACATCCATAGAGATTCTAGAGATCTTTTTCTTTCCAAAGTAATTTTTCTTGTTTTTGAAAGAACCTATGTCAAGCCCGAGGCATAGGGGTAACTTGTAAGGGTCCCTTGATTTTCTTCAAAAAATATTCGCAATTAATAAAAGTTATATTTTGCATTCAATTAAGATCCTTGTACTTCTCTTGCATTTATCTCTTATATTTAAAAATGGAAATACTTTTCTTCATATGCATTTTCAAAATTCACATACTAAAATTGCACCAAAACATGATAAATGTGCAGATCCATAACTAAAAACAATGATAATGTCACTGCTGCTATCTGATATAATTTTGATGCGCCCATCAACCAAGAGGAAGAGGAAGATGATGGAGATCTTGAACTCTCAGAAGAATTGGCAAGGGAGATAGATAAAAAAGCTGATAATATACAACCATACAAAGAATATATTGAGACCATTAACCTTGGCACAGAGGAAGATCCAAAAGAGATCAAGCTAGGGACAATGTTGGAGAGAAGCGTCAAAGAAAGAATGATCAAGTTGTTTCATGAATATGTGGATATATTTTCCTAGTCTTACAGAGATATGCCAGGATTGGATACAAATATTATGGTTCATAGACTACCTCTCAAGGAGGGTTACTCTCCAGTTAGATAGAAGCCTAGAAGAACTCGTCCAGACATGTCTAGCAAGATTCGAGAAGAAGTCCTTAAACAATTTGATGCAGGGTTCTTAGCGGTGGTAGATTATCCACCTTTGATAGCTAACATTGTGCCAGTACCCACAAAGGACGGAAAAGTACACATCTGTGTAAATTATCGGGATTTGAATAAAGCAAGTCCCAAAGATGATTTCCCATTACCTCACATAGATATTTTGGTGGATAATACAACACAAGATTTAGTGTTCTCATTCATGAATGGTTTCTTAGGTTATAATAAAATTAAAATGGCACCCGAAAATATGGAAAAGACTACTTTCATGACTCCTTGAGGCACTTTCTGTTACAAGGTGATGCCTTTTGGTCTAAAGAATGCATGGGCAACTTATCAATGAGCTATGGTCACATTATTTGAAGATATGATCCACACAGAAGTTGAGGTATACGTAGATGATATGATTGCCAAGTCTCATGCAAAGGAGGATAACATCGTACATTTACAAAAATTATTCGAACTTGTGCGAAAGTTCAAACTGAGGTTGAATCCGAACAAGTGTACATTTGGTGTCAGGTTGGGCAAGCTATTGGATTTTATTGTAAGTCAGCACAGTATTGAGGTAGAGCCGACAAGGTGAAAGCAATACAAGAAATGCCAGCTCCATAAATGGAAAAAGAGGTTCGTGGTTTCTTAGGTTGATTGAATTACATTTCGAGGTTCATATCGCACGTAACAGCTACGTGCATGAATAATGGAAAAACACAAGAAGGGGGGTTGAATTGGGGTTTTCAAAATTAAAGCAGTAGACACGTTGGTTATCCTGGTTCGTTTGAACTCAAACTACTCTAGTCCATCCACCAAGGTGATTTTGCCTCTCTCAAACGAGGTCTTAATCCACTAATCAAAACTTGATTACACAAACACAATGACTACTGTCAATGTCTTCTTGAGTCTAAACCACAACCCGATTTTCTCAATGTATTCCAAAATAAACCAAATTAAGAGTGTGCACAAGTATATTTTAATAACAAAACTATATAACAACAGTGATGTATACACAATTGAAAAGCAGAACATAAAACTGGATAAGAATATTTCTCTTTTGGTGCGTAATAGTGTTGTATAAGATTTCTTCTTCAAGTATTCTTTATATAGGCGATACATGAGAGACGTGAGAATATGCTTTTGGAAGGTTGATAAAGTGTAGTAAATGTACTTTCCAAAAATAGAGATCTTGTCTTGATTCAGCCGTTACTTTTGATTTGTAATGAATAAATTGTAACGCTTCAGAATATGCTTTCTTGGGATCATATCAGAAGATGAATATTACCGTTGAGACTTCTTATGTTCTTACAGAACTTTACTTATCAGAATATCAGAGTTTTCTTACAACGTTGGTGCATTCATAAGTTGTAACATTATAACTTCTTCATTTAAGTGTTTTACACAGATTTGCTTCTAAGTATGATGAGTCACAACAGTGCTTCAAAAACGTAACTCTCTCATCTTTTATGCTTCTTACATCAGAATTTCCTTGCATAATAAAATGCATTTTTAGAGAGCATATTTGTTCTTTATATATACCATGTGTTTTTTATCATAAAAAATCTTACAAGGATGTAGAACCAAACTATGTTCTAACAATCTCCTCCTTTTTGATGATGACAAAAACTTGTATATTTTGATAGATAATATAAGAACATAAGGACTTAAAGTCTCCCCCTGAGTTGAATACTCAGATAAAGAACAAACTACTTCCCTGAATATTTGAGATGGAGGATTTTGATGCGTCCACGACAGTAGTTTCTTTCAGAGGTTGCTTTTCAATATATTTTTCCTTTTTGCTTTCAGAAGATAAAATAGAAGTTATGATATTCAAAATGTTCGAGACTGAGTCTCAGTACTGTTATATTCAAAATATCTAACGTTCTATCCCTTTTTTGTCAAGAATAAAAAACAATAAAAACATGTAAAAGTAATAATAAAAAGCATTTTGTATTCAAAGTGGATTAAGATAGATAGAAGAAGGTAGAAAAATAGAAGATTGAATTAAGAAACAAATAGCATAAACAATTTTTTAAATCAAAACTAAGGTTGAGGAGGTTGAAGTTGTGTGAATAAGGCTTCCAATAAACTCTTGATCTGATTGTTTGATTCTTCTTGTTTCCCAAGCATTCCCTTAATTTCCTTGCTAGTCTCATCCTGCTTGTCTAACCTCTCTTTAAATGCAACATTTTATTTCTTCAACTTCTCTAGAGTTTTCAGCACAAGAGAAGATGAGGTTATTTCAGCAGAAGAGACCATATTGTCAGAGCTTACTACAACTGATTCTTGCTCAGGAGTTTCTTCGACTTCCTTACCTCTGTCTTGAAACATGACCAGAGGAAGGGGTTCAGGAGATGGTTCATTAAACTCTGATGTCTTAGGGGCTTCCCAAGGGGTGTTGTCCAGCAGAAGGAGGGGTTTCTTTACCCAGTGCCGCAAAACTTCATCCTTGAAAATTTTCAGGCGGTCGCATAAGTTATGTTGAGCAATTTCATAGCTGAGCTCCTTTAACTTCAGAGATTCAGAGTTAAACCATTTTCTAAACTGATTCTATTGAGAATCAGAAGCAGTTGGATTGAGATTCTCCATGCAAGCTAGCTTTAGGGAGTTAACCCATTCTTGTATTTCTGTTTCAAAAATCAGCAAGGATTTACCAACATTTGCTTTGGATATTTTTGGTGTTGGTTTGGGAACGACAATTTTCTGAGAGCTTGTGACAAGATTGTCCCAAGCTTCTAAATTAATGATTGTTCTGAGGGGATCTTCTGGGTAGTTATTTGGAGGGGCAGAATCAGAAAGAATTATAGGTGAGTTGGGTGGTATGGAAAGATATGGAGATGGAGGATCTGGGATGGAGAAGGTTTCTGATGTAGTTGTGGGGATTGTTTGTGGTTGAGAGATTGAGAGAGGGCAAGTGGTGCCAGAGATGGATGTTGTGGTATCAGAATCAAAATTAGGATTTTTTGTTTGGGGAGCTTCAAACAATGGATCAAATTGATCAATATCAGAGAGAACTTGTGCAAGTTCTGGCTGAGTTTGATTAAAATGGGTAAAAGGTTGATTAATCAATGGATTATATGTAGGTATTGAAGTGTCAATATCTAGGTCAAAATCACCAAAGGTTTAAGGATATGGATATTTTGTGGGCTTTGGAGATGATGGGGTTCCAGATGTTTATAAAAATACTGATTCAATAACAGAAACAAAAGACGAGTTGCCTTTATTTTTGGAAGCTTTAGGGGTCTTCTGAGAAGTTCCTTCTCCAGCTGCTTTCCTTTTTATTGATTTTATGGGAGCAACTTCCAAAGGTTGTTGCCTTAGATTAAGAATGTTCACATTGGGGATTGTACCATCACTCTTCAGGCTTCCAGATACCTGAGAATAATTTCTGGAGAAGAGTCTACTTGAGTGAAGAGAGGAAAATCCTTCATAGGCACTCTTCTGGTGGTGATGACTTCCTTGGTGGTGATTGTTGGTTCCTTCTTAATAGTTTCAATAATCTTCATCTTCTTCAGAGTTTTAGTGTTTGGAGGCTTTCCAGCACAAGCTTCCAAAAAATTAGCTTGTTGAGCCTCAGTCAAATGTTCTATCAGTCTGTTTTCTGTCAGAATATCTGAAATGAGTCTTCCCAGAGGGATCCCATCTCTCTTTGTTCTTTCTTCTTCTCTTGTTTTCAGATGGTTGAATAGAAGATGTGGAATATGAACTTTTGCTTTGGTGGCAATGAAGTACATAAGGTACTGCTGATCAATGTTGATATAATCTAGTGAACTGGTTGGTTTCTTGTGATTGATGCACCCCAGAATTATTTTGGATAAAATTTTGAGATAATCCTTCAAATCTTTGATTTTGTTGGATGGTTGGCCAGAGGAAAAAATTTCTTTTGAGACAGTGGTTAGGTCAGAGCCTTTCTCTTCCATTTCACTGCATCTTACGTCGCTGCCTTCTTGAATCCACTTTGAATATAAAATGCTTTTCTATTATTAATTTTACATGTTTTTATTGTATTTTGATTCTTGATAAAAAAGGGGGATAACGTAAGATATGTTGAATATAACATTACCGAGACTCAGTCTCGAACATTTTGAATATCATAACTTATAATTTGTATTCTGGAAGAAAACAGGAAAAATCTATTGAAAAGCAACCTTTGAAAGAAACTTCTGTCGTGGACGCATAAAAAACCTCCATCTCAAATCTTCAGGGAAGTAATTTGTTCTTTATCTGTGTATTCAACTCAGGGGGATACTTTAAGTCATTATGTTCTTATGTTATCTATCAAAATAGACAAGTTTTTGTCATCATAAAAAATGGGGAGATTGTTAGGACATAGTTTAGTTCTACATCCTTGTAAGAGTTTTGATGATAAAAAACACATGATATATATAAAGAACAAGTTTTTATCATGTGTTCGTTATCATCAAAACTCTTACAAGGATGTAGTACCAAACTATGTTCTAACAGTGCGAGCCTATATTTGAATTACTTCAAAAAGGTCTGATAATGGTGTGGAATTATGATTGTCAGACGGCCTTCGAAACGATAAAGAAATATTTACATGAGCCACCAATCTTGATGCCACCAGTCCCTGGGAGACCGCTCATCATGTACTTAACAATGCTTGAAGGGTCAATGGGATGTGTATTAGGGCAACATGCTGAAACATGTAGAAAAGAGCATGCAATCTACTACCTTAATAAGAAATTCATTGACTGCGAAGCCAAGTACTCACTTATCGAGAAGACTTGTTGTGAATTGGCTTGGGCTACTAAATGATTGAGGCAATATATGTTGACTCACACCACGTGGTTAATAGCAAGAATGGATCCTTTGAAGTATTTGTTCGAAAAACCAGCTCTTATAGTAAGAATTTCCTGATGGAAAATGTTACTATCAGAGTACGACATCCAATATGTTACTCTAGCTCACCAGCGGTTGCCAGAATATCAACCAATGAAGTTCGACTTTGCAGACGAATATGTCATGGTTATAGGTGACTATGAAATACCAGGACTCGACGAAGGACCTGAACCAGGGGCACGTTGGACACTCATGTTTTACAGTGCTTCAAATGCACTAGGACACGATATTGGGGCTGTTTTGACTTCTCTGTAGAATTTTCAAAAACCTTATACAGCAAGATTATGTTTCGACTGCACTAACAACATTGCTGAATACGAAGCTTGTATCTTGGGTCTAGAAGCTGTTAACGATCTAAGAATTAAACATATCGAAGTGTATGGAGACTCAACATTAGTCATATACTAAGTCAACAACAAATGAGATACTAAACATCCCAAATTGATTCCATATCGGAATCATGTTTTGAAGGTAGCTACGGAATTTACAGAGATTACATTCAATCATTATCCACGAGAAGAAAATCAAATGGCAGACTCCTTGGCAACTTTATCAGCCTTGTTCAAAGTAACTTGGCCAAATCACGAACCACACATTACAATCAAACATTTTGAAGAACCTGCATATTACCTTGCCATTAAAGAAGGACAAGGTAACAAGCCTTGGTTCTATGACATCAAAAGGTATCTAGAGAAACAAAAATATCCAGAAAATGCCTCTGTGATTGACCAGCGAATTCTACGAAAACTAGCTTCAAAGTTATTTCTGAATGGTAATGTGTTGTACAAAAGAAACTACAATATTGTATTACTCAGGTGCGTGGAGAAGCATGAAGGAGATACACTTATGAGAGAAATTCATGAAGGCACATTTGGAACTCATACAAATGGACATGCCATGGCTAGAAAAATCTTACGAGCAAGTTATTATTGGTTGACGATGGGAGCTGATTGCTACCATTATACAAAGACATGTCACAAATGCCAAATCTGCGCCAAAAATATGCATGTTCCACCTATTGTACCCCAAAATTTTCCCTCTCATTTTCTTCAAGATACATTCTAATGCTTCTAGGGTCTCTATTGCTCAAGACTACTCAAAGAATGATTAGATGAATCCTCCTCCTAAGTGGTGGCCTACAATTAGGGTTTGGGGTTCCTCAAATAAGATTGAGCTTCTAATGCCTCAAGTGAGTTTCATGGTTCCTCATATTCTTCAAAGAATCCTCATGTCAAGCTTCAAGCCTTACATAAAAAATTTGCTAAGTCAAATGCTTAAATGACTGAAAATCAACTATATTGGACAAAAAGTCAATTGTGGTCAACATACAGTCAAACCTCAAGATTTTTGGTCAAAATCAAGATTTTAATGTCACATTCATCATTTGATCAACGGTTGATCATAATTCATCAAGAAAACTCAAGATTCATCAAAAGTCAAAAGTTACCAAATTAGGGTTTTCTTAAGGAGAAGTCAACCGAATTTTGATCAAACACAACTTTCACATGCTTCATCATATTTTTCTTAAACAAAGCCCATTTTGAAGCAAATTCAATTCTCTTCAACTTTTCCTCTCTAAGCTCAAGTCCAAAAAATGCTTCATTTGAGAGATATGGGCCAAAACATTTAGATCATTTCAAAAGTCAACAAAAAGACACTTTTTGTCAAGGCAACTTACACCAAGATAAAGGCTTGAAATGAAAAAATGATCAACATATAGATTCTATAGGACATCTTGAGCTTTCCAAAAAGTTAAATATCACCTTTATATGATAAAAATTATAAGAGTTATGATTGATACAAGTTGGACAATTTTGTGAAAATGCATGAAACCTAAATTGAGCAAACTTGGAATTTTGGGCTAGTGGATTGATCCTTCAAGGTCCATACCTGTTATAGGCCTCAATATGAACCTCAGAACTTATCCATGCACCCCTTAGGTTTTTATTTTATTTATTTTGATTTTTATTTATTTAAATTCAAAATTAAATAAGATAAAATCAAAGCCTTTCATACAAGGCCCAAGCCCACCCTTGATTGACCTAATCCAACTTTATATATTCACATTAATTTAGACAAGAGACCACACGAACCCTTGCAAAAGAAACCCTTTCCAAAATTCCAAAATATATCAAAACTAGGGGAAGTTGTAAATCCTATTTGCAACCATTTTCAAGGCATACCAACCCTTCCAATCGATCTCTGAAGTGGTATAGGGTAAGAATGGATCAAACTTGATGATCCAAAGCATACAAAACCAGCATTCCATGCATCTCTGGTTTACCTATATTTCGAAAATTCATATCTTTGTTTTCTTTGTGTTATAATGCATGCTAACTTTACTAATATGTTTCTGAGATGTCCATGTGCAGGACGAGAGCATTGCATGATCCCCATAATGGCTGAATCGTGAATTACCATGCTTGGCCCGTTTCATGTAAGTTTTGCCATATCTCACAATACAATGTGTTTTAGCCCAAACTGAGGGTTCCATTGAAATCACAAGGCCTGAATTAGGGGGGGGGGGGGGGGTAGGGTCCTTTGGAACCTCTAATGTTTGTTATTTTGCAGGAATGAAGAAGGTGTTCGCCGAAGAAGATGATCAGAGCTAGGGCTCCGCCGCTTCTACGGTCCATGCAATCAAGTTTATTATTTCTTTAATTTTTTTCATTTATGTTACCAGATGTATAGCCACCCCAATGGCAAGCGCGTACATGATAAGGCATTCGTGTACCAAGGCGTGGGTTCGATCCTGCCTTTTGGCATTTTTTTTCCTCATGATTTTTCAATTCTTGCAGGTTTACTACATAGCGCACAAATTCTATTCCCCTAATACAAGTGCGCGCCTGGCGCAGTGGCAAGGCAGACAGTGGTAAAGGCTAAGGGCGTGGGTTCAACACCCACCCCTGGTATTTTTTGCTTTATTTTGTTTCTAACTTGCTTTTTCTTCCCACAAAGCTTAATTCTTTTGGAAAACTTAATCTTTTTCAATTAACAACAAATCCCTTTTTTTATAAACACTAAAAATAATTAGGTTTTAGATTTTTATTAACATTTTTCAATTTCATTAATTAACCCTTTTTTAATTAAAATTAAATTAGGGTTTATGTTTTTTAATTAATTTAATTAATTAACTTTTCATTAATTAAAATTAATTAGCTTTTTAGGTTTTATCTTAATCGTCATCAAAAAAACCTTTTTCACAAAAAATCTCCAAAAAACAATTTGTTTTCCTCTTTCCTTCATCTTATTTTATTTTATTAGATAAATTGTATAGGATGTTATCGCGAATGTAATAGCGTATCTTTTATCTTCCCGCATTTTTATTATTATGTAACTGCTCTGGGATGTAATAGTTGTAGGTTTTAATTTCCATATTTTATTTTCTCGCACCTCTATTATGTATCTTCCTCAAAGCGTTGTAATATTCTAGGTTTACGTTTCCACACATTATTTTTTCCGCTACTATATTTGCAGCTTAGTAACTAGGGTTTTTATGGATAGATAAAAAAAGAAGATAGAAAACCCTAAATTGCAAGACTAAAATAACTGAATACGACATACTTGCACACTCGCACCTCAAGGATAACCTCTCTTGTTGCTTTCGGAACAAAACGGTCATGTTCCTCGAAAGTGGGGACCCTTTAGAAAAGTCCCTCGAATAAAAGATCGTAGTACCTCAATGAACCTTTGATGTTGCCTTTCGATAAATGATCTAGTCCCTTACGAAATTGCTAAAGCATCTTTACAAGTTGCCTTCGATGACCGTATGATGACCCTTTTCTTGTCCCTTCACATCCAAAGATAAGGCTTCCTACGAACTAATTGTATGGATATCACTATCTATAGGAGAAGGAAAAGTACAAGAATGACCTTGAGCGGGTAGAAATTTTAATCGCTTGCTCACAAAAAAACAAAACATTTTACACAAACACTATCAAAGATATTTTCAAAACACTTTATATGCATTCTTGAGGACCGATACAAGAGTCGTTACAAAGTTCAAATTTCAACATATTTTCAAACATACACACGAAAAGAAAATTTTCAAAGTGAGCTAAGCGATTAAGAGCCCGTAGATAACTACGGATGAAAAGGGTGCTAACACCTTCCATTTTCATAACCTACCCCCCCAAACTCAAAATTTTAAAAGGTCTTTCCTATTCTTTTCACTCTTTCCTTATTAGATAAAATAAAAGCCGGTGGCGACTCTTGCTATCCGCAACATTTATGATAAAACACAAAATAAGTCAGTTCTCTCACTGTATTATAGAACTAACGACTTTGCTGGGGATTAGCTTGTAAAGAGGAGTTACCTTAGATTCTTAGATCACTTTATTTTCTTTTACTTGTCTATTTTGTTTTCTTTAAAATTGAGGTATGCTTGGGTTTAATTTCTTGCAAAGATCCTACACCTGGATCTAGGGTACCCTAGGTAAGTAGTAATATATCATGGAAATTGTACGATGTAGACCAATATGGTTGAAGTCATGGCTACGTTAGTGTGACACTTTGGTTTGTACCGATGTTCCTTGAGTCAGTCGCGGATAACATTGGGCTGATGCGTGGTGTCATAAGCACCAACTGACTTTTAGAACCTTAATTGACTCATCTTGGCCATTAGAAGGTAATGAGATTATCGGCTTTGGTGCAATCCAGTGTTGGTTGATACTCGATGCTACACTCATTGAGATTTGACTCGCGGGATGTTTTTGTGGCAAGTCAGTTGTTGTACTAAAATAAAACTTTCGAGAAAGATTCATGATATGAGATTCCTAGAACCCGGTTACTTTTTAGGATAGGTTGAGCCAACGTAACTTCTATAGAAAGGGTACTTACCTACGAACCTCATGCAAGCCTTTAAACCTAAGGCTCTTATGTGCTTTGTTTATGTTTGCTAACTCTTCAAACATGATATCATGACATCATAACATCGCATTTTCACTAACCATTTCAAGGATCTCAAGGACCTGTGATGCAGGTTTATCATGAACCAGATTGTTAGCAAGTGGAAAGGGGATTTATTTTCCTCTAACCAACTACCGTTAAAGACTGACGTACGTTCCCTTGAGTCAAAGGCTAGTCTCTACTCGACATGGTGAGCTTGATTCTCATAGAAGGACGTTCAAAGACGCAAAGTTCTTCAATCAAAGTTGCAACTAGACTAAACTTCTAACATTTAACTTTTGTCTATCCTGCGAGATCCTCGAAAACATTGCATATGCATGCCATACACATTATATCATACCAGGTATGTCCCAAGACAGGTTTTACCATCTTCTTGATGTTTATTTAAGTAAAAGATGGATCTCGAACAAACCGTCAAAGAACTGCATGCTTAAAATGCTCAATTTCAACAAATGTTCCTGGACTTAGCCAAGGGGCAAGAAGAGCTGAAGACCCTCATCACCAAAGAGAGAAAGAAAAAGAATAAGAAACCAACCGTCATCCTTAATATGGGTAGAAGATTCAAAGGTCCGTTCAGAAGGTCTCTAGATTTTGAGGTCCCATCAAATAAAGATGATAACCAAGAGGAAGATGATAAGAGTGTGAAAGATTAGGAGAATAACAACCAGGGTTCTGATGAAGCAGACTATTAAGATGAATAGTATCCTCTGGCTGATGACAAATATAAACAGCTGGAAGATCGTCTCAATGCTATGGAGATCCAAAGAGTGCCAGGTTTTAATTTTGAAGAGTTGGGCTTAGTCTCAAGAGTGGTTATTCTTTAAAAATTCAAGGTCCCTACTTTTGTGAAGCATGATGGTGTTTCATACCCAGAGCTTCATTTAAGGTCGTATGTTCGGAAGATTCAACCCCATACTGCTGACAGGAAGTTATGGGTTCACTTATTTCAATAAATCTTATCGGAAACACAATTGGAGTGGTTCTACGCGCTAGAAGGGACAAATATCCGTACTTGGGAAGACTTGGCTGCTGCTTTTTACAAAAAATACCAGTACAATGTTGATCTTGCACTAACTCGCGTGTAATTACAAAGTATGACTATGGGCTCGAACGAAGGATTCAAAGAGTATGCGCAGAAATGGAGGGATCTAGCTGGAAGAGTTCAACCTCCTTTATCTGATAGGGAGCTGGTTGATATGTTTATGGGAACTTTGACAAGTCCTTTCTTTGATCATCTGATCGAAAGCTCTTCATCTGAATTGACCGAACTAATATTAATAGAGGAACATGTTGAAAGTGGAATCAGGAGTGGAAAAATTCAGGTGGTTGCGTATTCAAGTACTATGAAGAAGAAGTTCAATGCTAAAAAAGAAAATAATGTTGTGTATGGCCAGAAGGATCGTGCTAGAAATGACCGAAACCAATATGTGGGAGCTGTGCTAATTTTTAATCCTGTGCCAGTGCAACAACATCAACAAGGAAATTAGCGTAGGTCAGATTCACCCAAGAGACATTTTACTAAGATACACATGCCACTGTCTCAAGCATTACAACATCTATTAAAGGCAGATTTAATAACATTAAGAGATCCGCCTCAGAATCTTAACACTTCTTCCCCCAAATACAACCTAAATTTGAAATGTGCCTCTCATTTAAACAGTCCTGTACATGACACAAATAGCTGCTGGGCTTTGAAAAATAAAATTCAAGATATGATTGACAATAAAGAGATTGAAATTGATCCTCCTGAGACCTCCAATGTGATTACCGCTCCTATGTCTAAGCACAACAAAGGCATTAGTGCTATTGATGATGTTTTGTATGTTTCAACTGTAAGTGACTTGACTACTCCCCTTCTGATTATTAAGAAGAACCATTTACTATTAAAAGTGAAGGTATTGAAGTTACTGATTCCAACATTGAAAATATTGCTGGGACCAGTAAGGTTACTAGAAGTGGAAGAGTTTTCTCTCTAGAAATCTCTCCAAAGACTGTTGCTACACCATTTCGTGTTACTGCTATTGAGCCAACTTACGAGACTTGATAGGAAAAATGAATGATCCTTCCCAGATGGAGACACCAAAAGAGGTTACTGTTGAAGATACCTCCCGACAAGAAATGGAGGAAGTAGTCAAAATTATCTAAAAAAGTGATTACAAGAGTATTGAACAGCTAGGGAAGACCCCCTCTAAGATCTCCATGTTATCCATATTATTGTGTTCGGAAGCCCATGCCCAGGCTTTGGTGAAGTTCTTGAAATCCGCTATTGTGCCACAATAAATCTCTGCTCACCAATTTGAAAATTATGTTGCTATCCTGACGATTGATAACGGGATGGGATTTTCTGATGCCGATTTGACTTCTGAAGGAAGAAACCATAATAGGGCCATGTATGACTCTATTGAATGTGGGGGTACTACCTTAGCTCATGTGTTGTTTGATACGGCTTCCTCATTAAATGTTTTTCCGAAGGGTGCTCTACACAGTCTTGGTTGTGAAGGGGTTGTGTTGAAACCCAGCGATATTATGGTTAGAGCCTTTGACGGTTCAAAAAGGATGGTGCATGGAGAGGTGGATCTTCCGATCAGAGTAGGTTTGCATGTATTCGACTCTACCTTCTATGTAATGGATATTCGACCTACCTATTCCAGTTTACTTGGACGCCCTTGGATTCATATGACATGCGCTGTTACCTCTACTCTACATCAAAAGCTGAAATATCTCGTGAAAGGAAAGGTTGTTATAGTTTATGGTGAATAAGAGTACATGGTAAGCCAATTGAACTCATTCAAGTATGTTGAGATGGACGACGAATTCATCGAAAATCCCTGCCAGACTTTTGAAGTTACTCCTCGAACAACTATTGTTACTGAAGACATTTATGCTATTCCTAAGGTTACCAAGGCTCCGGCCAGAATGGCTTCTCTGAAAGATGCTAGAGTTGTAGTAGAAGAAGAAGGTGGTTGTACTACTTGGGTTTAGCTTCCTGGAATTCTGTACAAGTTTGACATATTTGGTTTGGGTTTCCCTACAGAGGCTCAGAGGGCTGTTCCTCGTGCTTGTGCTGGAATACAACCATTCCACGTCAGTAACAATGGAGTCAACACGGTAGAAGATGCTGATAGTGACTACGATCCAGAGCTGCTGGATTTTTCCCACCACTGGAAACAGGCTCAGCAATTGGAAGACTAAATACGTTATACCGATCTCCTTTAGTCAGGAGTAAATGATATTTCTTGTTTCTTTTTTCTTTCAAGTTTTGGCTATGTAATTTTTTAAAACAATAACTTTAAGTCTTGTGCCTAACCCGGGGCACAACGGCTCATTTTTTAGGGTTGTCATTTCATTCGCATATTTTCATTCAAAAAACATTGGACGTTTGCATTCAAATTTTGGGCTCTATGTATTTCTTTTACTTTATTAATTTCAAAATGGCTATGTATTCTTACACACACCCACACGACAAATTGCAGATTCACATCCACTCTGGATCCCATTGATCACAATTCTACTATTGCCACTTATGACTTTGAAAATCGGATCTACCAAGCCAAGGACGAAGGTGAGGAAGATTGTGAAGTACCTATAGAGCTTGCCAGACTATTAATGCAAGAGGAAAAGGCTATACAACCACACGAAGAGGAAGTCGAGGTTGTGAACTTGGGTACTAAAGAAGACAAGAAAGAAGTCAAGATAGGTGCCAATCTAGAAGAAAATGTCAAGTACATATTAATCCAGATGTTGTGCGACTATGTTGAGATCTTTTCTTGGTCATACGAAGACATGCCAGGGCTTGATATTTATATTGTGGTTCACCGTCTACCGATGAAAGAAGGTTGTTCTCCAATGAAGCAGAAGGTTTTTCGTATGCGTCTCGAGATGTCTGAAAAGATCAAAGCTGAGGTTATGAAGCAGTTCAACACATGTTTCTTGGTTGTTACGTCTTATCCTTAGTGGGTTGCATATGTGGTTCCAGTACCAAAGAAGGATGGTAAAGTGCGTATGTGTGTAGACTACAGGGATCTGAATAAGGCAAGCCTCAAAGATGACTTTTCGCTTCCACATATTGATGTTATGGTTGACAACATCGCTCAACACAAAGTGTTTTCCTTTATGGACGATTTCGCAGGTTATAATAAAATTAAGATGGCACCTGAAGAAATGGAGAAGACTACTTTTGTCACACAGTGGGGCACTTTCTGCTACAAGGTTATGCCTTTTGGGTTAAAGAATGCCGGTGCAACATATCAGCGTGCTATGGTAGCTTTGTTCCATGACTTGATACATCACGAGATAGAGGTTTATGCCGACAACATGATAGCCAGATCTCAGACTGAAGAATAACATCTCGACCAACTATACAAACTGTTTGAAAGATTGAAGAAGTACAAGCTGAGATTAAATCCAAACAAGTGTACCTTTGAGGTAAGATCTGGTAAACTCCTAGGTTTCGTCGTTAGTGGTAAAGGTATTGAGGTTGATCCCGCCAAGGTCAAACACATTCAAGAAATGCCAGATCCCCGTATTGAGAAGGAAGTCAGAGGTTTCCTGGACGATTAAACTATATTGCTAGATTTATTTCTCATTTGACTGCTACTCGTGAGTCGATCTTCAAGTTGTTGAAGAAAGACCAAGTAGTAAAGTGGAATGACGATTGTCAGATAGCTTTTGACAAAATCAAGGAGTACATCCAGGAACCTCCAATTCTGATGCCACCAGTTGAAGGAAGATCTCTAATCATGTACCTAACAGTGTCAAAGAACTCAATGGGGTGTGTACTAGGGCAACATGATGAGTATGGTCGAAAAGAGCATGCAATATACTACCTTAGAAAAAAGTTTACCGACTGTGAAACAAGATACTCACTACTCGAGAAAACATGTTGCGCTTTAGCATGGGCTGTTTGTCGACTAAGATAGTATATGTTGACTCATACAACCTCATTGATCTCTAAGATGGATCCCATAAAATACATATTCGAGAAACCCGCTCTCTCCGGAAGGATAGCCAAATGGCAAATGTTCTTAACATAATACAACATTCAGTACACCATTCAGAAGGCAATCAAAGGAAGTGTATTGGTAGATCATTTGGCTCACCAAGCCGTAGATGACTATCAATCTATGAATTTCGAGTTCCCAAATGAGAATATTATGCTAGTTACAAACTATGAAAAACCAGAACTGTATGAAAGACTTGAGCCGGAATCCCGATGGACTTTGGTTTGTAATGGAGCTTCTAACGCGCTGGGCAATGGAATCAGTGTTGTAATTATCTCTCCCAAGGGTTTCCAGACGCCCTTCACCGCCAGACTTTGCTTTGAGTGTACCAACAACATGGCTGAATACGAAGCATGCATCATGCGTATTAAGGCTGCTATTAACATGAGAATCAAGTTCTTGGACATGTATGGGGACTCATCCATAGTGGTCAGTCAGTTTAAGGGAGAGTGGGATATGAAGCACACAAATCTCATTCCTTATCGGGATCATGTGTTGGAATTAATTATATACTTCGACGAAATCACTTTTGAACATATTCCGTGAGAAGAGAATCAGTTGGAAGACACATTAACTACCATGCATCTATGTTTAAAGTAAGATGGGACAATGAAGCTCCTCGAATCACTATTGAAAAGCTAAACGAACCAGCATATTGCTATGAAGTTGATACTGATGAAGTAGAAGAAAATCCTTGGTTTCACGAAGTAAAAAGATACCTCGAGGCTCAAGAGTACCCCCAGGGGGAATTTATCAATGACAAGAAATTTCTACGGAGGTTCTCTACCAAGTTCTTTTTGAGCAATGGAATTTTGTACAAACATAATCATGATTCGACTCTGCTTCTTTGCATAGACAAGAAGGAAGCTAAGAAAATTATGGAAGATATGCACGAATGTATCTTTGGTATTCATTCTAGTGCGCACATAATAGCTAAGAAGATTTTGAGAGTAGGTTATTATTGGTCGACCATGGAAACTGATTGCCATCATCATTCCAGAACTTGTCACAAATGCCAGATTTATGCTGATAAAGTACATGTGCCTCCAGTTCCTTTGAATGTCTTGACTGCTCCTTGGCCGTTCGCAATGTGGGGAATTTATATGATTGGAGAGATTAAGCCTACGACTTCTAATGGGCATCATTTCATCCTGGTCACTATTGATTACTTCAGGAAGTGGGTTGAAGCAGCCTCATTTGCCTCCGTTACCTAGAACATTTTGGCTCGATTCATTAAGCATAACCTTATTTGTCGGTATGGCATCCCCGAAGGGATTATCACAGACAATGGTGCCAATCTTAACAAAATTATAATCACGGAACTCTGCACCCAATTCAAGATTAAACACTACAATTCTTCTCCATATCGACCGGAGATGAATGACACAGTTGAAGCCGCCAACAAGAACATCAAGAAGATTCTGCAGAAGATGACAGTGACCTACAAAGATTGGCATGAGATGTTACCATTTGCTCTTCATGGCTATCGCACTTCGGTATGTACATCAACTGGGGCAACCCCATTCTCTCTAGTCTACGGTATGAAGGTTGTCTTACCTGTCGAAGTTCAAATTCCTTCCTTAAGGATCATGAAAGATGCAGGGTTAGACAAAGACGAGCGGGTTCAGATTAGGTTTGACCAGATAAACTTGATCGACGAGAAAAGGCTTGCAGTTGTTGGTCATGGTCAGATGTATCAGAAGAGAATGATCAAAGCCTTCAACAAGAAAGTCAAACATTAGGAATACTAGGCTGGCGACTTGTAATAAAGCACATCATCTTACAACAAGGTGATCCCAGGGGAAAATGGACTCCCACACACGAAGGGCCATTTGTGATCAAGAAGATATTTTCTGGCGGTGCTATGATATTTACAACCATAGACGGTGAAGATTTTCAGCACCCTGTGAATGAAGACATAGTCAAAAAATACTATGCATAAAAGAGACCCACTAGGTTGACTGGCCTAGGCAAAAATAAGGGAATTCCGGTGAACCAAAAGGGTTCAGGCAAAGATTAGGGATATATATATAGATTGTACACCCGGCAAGTCGAAAACCTGAAAAGGAGGCTTGGGCAAAAAAGGATATCCCGGTGGACTGAAAACCCGAAAGGGCAGTCCAGGAAAAAGTTAGGGATTAAAGCATACGACTATGTCCCGCTGGATCATCCACTTACAACAAGCTTTGCTATCAACGTCAAATTCAAACGTACAGATCAATTCAGTCAACTTCTTCCAACAACAAGGGATAAGATGCTTGAAGACATATGGGCAATAGCAGAGTTAAAACCCGATGGGATTGTTTCCATATAGCTATATTTCCTTGTTTTTCTTTGTACTTTCTCTATTTTTACGATGATTTCCTCTAACTAGGATCTCTGCCTCCTTTTACAAAATTTCTTGTTTATAGGAAAACCATCAATACGAATATAATTCAAAATTCAAACTTACTTTCTATGTTTTGTTTGCAAAAATGTACAATGACTAAATTGAGTAAACATATGCATATGAATATGATTACTATTAATAAATATGTGAATAAAAACAAGGTTAGCATTTACTAAAGACTCTAGGAGTTGGGATAATGTTTAAGTCGTCCTTAAATATCCACAGATAAATCTCTACAGAGTTACCTTTACAAACTCATCCTCGACAGAGATACATTCCTTAGCGAGTCTAATATACCTCCAGACAAGAAATTGAGGCATCTTCCTGCAGTTCACTTGATCAACTTCCCCAGTAGGTCCCTAGTAGGTAAAGAAGTGTGATCATTTCCCCGGCATACGATGGAAACTTCCTCTGCACAACCTATGAAATTCCATTTCCCTTCAGAAATGATTCCCTCAGCACAATTTATATGAATTTAATTCCCAAGGGAGTTTATTCCTCTAACACTATAAAATCCCCGACAAAATTATCTTCTCCAGTAGAGTTATCTTCTCCAGCAGAGTTATCTCCCCAGCAGGGTTTATTTCCCCAGCATGGTTTATTTCCCCAGTAGGGTTTATTGCCCCAACATGGTTTATTTCCCAAACAGAGGTTATTTCTCCAATTATCATAAATCCCCGAAAGAATTCTCTTCCAAGGTCAGATGTCAGTCAACTTTGTCCTCCCCAGAAGAGCGGACATCCCCGCATCAGAGGATTATCTATCTCTTTTATCCCCAGTCAGCACACATAAGAATCAAATTCTTCAAGAGAATGATGAATGACTAATGTTTCAGAATTCTTCTATCCCCAAGCAGAATTCGAACGTCCCCAATGGAATATCCTCAAACAAAGCAGGAATCCCTAGAAAAATTAGTCCCAGCTTGGGAAGATTCATATCCTTCATCCTCAACAACGGTCAATGATTTATTTTCCCCAGCCTAGGATGTTATACGAAGCTACTGTTGCCGTCAGCAACATCTCATATCCATACATCATTTACAAAACATCATAACGTATGCATATGAAATGCATACGACACTCTCAATTAGTTTGAGAACATCATTACGCAATGCACTACTTACATCATGACATTGCATAAAATTAAATTTGTTTCTTCTAGGTTAGTTTGCAAATAGACGAATATCATCAACAATTTTCAAAAGGGTCAGAGATTAATTCCTGAAACAGGACGAGGAAACTATTTATATGACAAAGCGGTATGAATTCCCGAAACTAGATGGGTTTACCAACAAAAAATGGGTCAAAGATTAATTCCCAAAACAAGACGGGGCAACTATCTATACGACAAAGTGGTATGAATTCTTGAACCAAGACTGATTTACCAATAAAAAGCAGGTCAGAGATTAATTCCCGAAACAAGACGGGGAAACTATCTATACAACCAGGCGATAAGAATTCCCGAAACAGGACAGGTTTACCAACAAAAGCAGGTCAGAGATTAATTCTTGAAATAGGACGGGGAAACTATATATACAACCAGGATGTATGAATTCCCGAAACAGGACAGGTTTACCAACAAAAGCGGGTCACAGATTAATTCCTGAAACAGGACGGGGTGACTATCTATATGACCAGGCATTATGAATTCCCGAAACAGGATGAGTTTATCAATAAAGAACAGATTGCAGATTAATTTCCAAAATAGGATGAGGCGACTATCTGCATGACCAAATGATTTCTCTCAGAGATTGAATTCTGAAAAGTATCTCCCTTCAGAGATTGAATTCTGAAAATCATCTCCTTCAGGGCCTTCATTTTGAAAATCATTTTTCTTCAGAAATTTTCATTCCATCAGATCAAGTCGAACATAGACTCATTCTGATACTCCTATCAACAGTTACTCTGGATGGCATCTATAGGCCCATCTCTGAAGACACTCTATCATCTCTCTGAATGATATCTTTAAGCCCATTCAAGCAATACAATCAACCAATAGTGTTACTTCGTGCACATGTGAGTGCAAATTTCTGGGCACTTAAGTGTTCAATCCTCTTCCACCTTCAGATCATAAATGACGAACATACCAATCTAACTCTTCAAGTTTAAGAAGATTGAACATGGACAACTGTTATACCCCTAAATTTTGCCTCTCATTTTCTTCAAGATACCTTCTCATGCTTCTAAGGTCTCAATTGCTCAAGACTACTCAAAGAATGATTAGATGAATCCTCATCCTAAGTAGTGGCCTACAATTAGGTTTTTGGTTTCCTCAAAGAAGATTGAGCTTCTAATGCCTCAAGCGAGTTTCATGGTTTCTCATATGCTTCAAAGAATCCTCGTGTCAAGTTTCAAGTCTTACATCAAAAATTTGCTCAATCAAATGCTCAGATGACTGAAAATCAACTATATTGGACAAAAAGTTAACCATGGTCAACATACAGTCAAACCTCTATATTTTTGGTCAACATCAAGATTTTGAAGTCACATTCATAATTTTATCAAGGGTTGATCATAATTTATTAAGAAAACTCAAGATTCATCAAAAGTCAAAAGTTACCAAATTAGGTTTTTTTTACGGAGAAGTCAACTAAACTTTGACCAAGCACAACTTTCACATGCTTCATCAGATTTTTCTCAACCAAACTCAATTTGAAGGAAATTCAATTCTCTACAACTCTGTCTCTCTAAGCTCAAGTCTAAAAATGCTTCATTTAAGAGATATGAGCCAAAACATTATAGGTCATTTCAAAAGTCAAGAAAAAGACACTTTTTCTCAAAGCAACATAGAGATTGTAGAGGACATCTTGAGATTTCCAAAAAGTCAAAGATCACCTTCATATGAAAAAAATTAAGAGAGTTATGATTGATGCAAGTTGGGAAATTTTGTGAAAATGCATGAAACCTAAATTGACAAGCTTGGAATTTTGGGCTAGTGGGATGATCCTTCAAGGTCCATGCATGTTATAAACCTCAATATGAACCTCAGAACTTATCCATGCACCCCTTGGGTTTTTATTCTTTTTTATTTTTATTTTTATTTATTTAAATTTAAAATTAAATAAGATAAAATAAGGGCCTTTCATACAAGGCCCATGCCCACCCTTGTTTGACCTAATCCAGCTCTATATATTCACATTATTTTAGACAAGCGATCACACGAACCCTTGCACAAGAAACCCTTTCCAAAATTCCAAAATATATCAAAACTAGGGCAAGTTGTAAACTCTATTTGCAGCCACTTTCAAAGCATACCAACCCTTCCAATCGATCTTTGAAGCGATATAGGGTAATAATGGATCAAACTTGACGATCCAAAGCATACCAAACCAACATTCCATGCATCTCTGGTTGCCCTATATTTTGCAAATTCATATCTTTATTTTCTTTGTGTTATCTTTGTTTTCTTTGTTTTCTTTGTCATATTTCACAATACAGCGCATTTTATCCAAAACTAAGAGTTCCATTGAAATCACAAAGCCTGAATTAGGGGGGGTAGGGTCCTTTGGAACCTCTAATGTTTGTTATTTTGAAAGAACGAAGAAGGTTCTCGCCGAAGAAGACGATCGGAGCTAGGGCTCCAGCGCTTCTCTAGTCCAGGCAATCAAGTTTATTATTTCTTTAATTGTTTTCATTTATGTTACCGGATGTACACCCACCCAAGTGGAAAGCGCGAGAATGATAAGGCATTCAGGTACCAAGGCGTGGGTTAAATCCTACCTTTTGGAATTTTGTTTTTTTTTCATAATTTTCCAATTCTTGCAGGTTTACTACATAGTGTGCATATTCTATTCCCCTAACACATGCGCGCGCCTGGCGCAGTTGCAAGGCAGGCAGTGGTAAAGGCTAAGGGCGTGGGTTCAACACCCACCCCTGACATTTTTTGCTTTATTTTGTTTCTAACTTTCTTTTTCTTCCTTAATTTCTTCCCATAAACGCTAGTTCTGTTGGCAAACTTCATCTTTTTCAATTAACAACAAAACCCTTTATTTTACAAACCCTAAAAATAATTCAGTTTTATATTTTTATTAACATTTTTTTAATTTCATTAATTAACCTTTTTTTAATTAAAATTAAATTAAGGTTTAAGTTTTTTAATTAATTTAATTAATTAACTTTTCATTAATTAAAATTAATTAGCTTTTTAGGTTTTATCTTAATCGTCACCAAAAGGACCTTTTTCATAAAAAATCGCCAAAAAACATTTTGTCTTCCTCTTTCCTTTATCTTATTTTATTTTCTTAGATAAATTGTATAGGGTGTTATCGCAAATGTAATAACGTAGCTTTTATCTTCTCGCATTTTTATTACTATGTAACTACTCTGGGATGTAATAGTTGTAGGTTTTAATTTCCGCATTTTATTTTATCGCACCTCTATTATGTATCTTCCCCAAAGCGTTGTAATAGTCTAGGCTTACGTTTTCGCACCTTATTTTTTCTGTTACTATATTTGTTGCTTAGTAACTAGGGTTTGTATAAAACCAAAAGATAGAAAACCCTAAATTGCAAGACTAAAATAACTAAATACAATACACTTGCACACTCGCACCTCTAGGGTAACCTCTCTTGGTGCCTTCAGAATAAATCGGTCATGTCCCTCGAAAGTGGGGACGCTTTAGCAAAGTACCTCAAATAAAAGATCATAGTCCCTAAATTACCCTTCAACATTGCCTTTCGATAAATGATCTAGTCCCTTACGAAATTGCTAAAGCATTCTTACAAGTTGCCTTCGATGACCCTTCGTCTGTCCCTTCACATCCAACGATAAGGCTTCCTACTAACTAATAGTATGGATAAAACTATCTAGAGGAGAAGGAAAAGTACAAGAACTACCTTTAGCGGGTAGAACTTTTAATCGCTTGCTCACAAAAAAACAAAACATTTTACACAAACACTTTCAAAGATATTTTCAAAATACTTTGTACGCAGTCTTGAGGACCGATTCAAAGAAGGAGATTTGGTTCTCAAGAGGATTCTACTACCTCTCTTTGATTCACATGTTAAATGGACACCCAACTACGAAGGTCCGTATATGGTAAAAATATCACTCTCGGGTGGCGGTCTTATCCTTACAAAAATGGATGGGGAGGAATTTCCTCATCTCAGGGGATTAAAAACCCGAAATGGCAATCCAAGAAAAATTTAGGGATTTTATTTAATAATAAATAACAAAAATACTGCGATCTAAGAACCACGACTACAACCACGAAGGAGAGAGACTGATCCAAATCATTTGACTCATAAGTAAAGGAGATGGGAGCTATCAAAAGGACATTGGAGAAACAACAATAGTAATTATCATTATCATTGCCATTTTCAGTTTTAAAACTTTCTATGATTACCTCTTTTAAGGAATTGCATCTTATACGCTTTCCTATTCAGAGGCATATTTATCAATAAAAAATTTAATTTTTCAATCTTTCAATTGTGTTTTTTCCTTTTCGGACTTGTTTGCAAATACTACGATTATTTCTTGTGAATACTGCATTGAAACCACTTTGGGGATTTGATAAACAAATTGAAGCATTTGATAGAACTTCAAAAGCATTTTGGTAAGAAAAACATCGAAATAAAATCCATGCCTACATCTACATATTCAATCATAGCCATATCCATGCATACGTCCGCAACTACGTCCATGCCTACGATACAAATATCAAAATCTTGCTGACACTATTCATCTTATTCAAATCAATTCAAAATACCAAGACAATGCAACATACAATGTTGGGTGAGTCGGTGACACAAAACTAATGGTTTAAAAGGAGAGAACATTAAAAAATGCACAACAAGCATTTGGTGCATATATAAATGTTTGGGGCATATACAAACACTTGGTACATAGGGCATATACAAATACCTGGTACATATACATTTTGGGAATATACAGAAAAATTCAGCAGATATACACTTTGGGTTCCATATTATCTTAGGGCATTATGCATGGCATTTTCCGAACACATCTTTGGTTAAAACTACGAAATTTCGTGGGGCCTATCATTGGATTATATGGTCCATAAAACAAACAAATACCTTGGTTGAGAAGAGACATAACCGATAAAATCCGATCTTATCTTTGGTCTAGTTATCTAAGATTTGATTGCCAAAACACTCTTCAAGTATGTATCCTCTAGGTTGTGGTAGGTATGCGAACTTTCAGAATTATGTTATTTATCCTCTAGGTCGTTATAAATATGTAAGACTACTCCTGTCGTTTATCCTCTAGGTCGTGATAAACGCATAAACTTTTCAAGTATCTACCCTTTAGGTTGTGGTAGCTATGCAAACTTCCAGAATTGCATTATTTATCCTCTAGGTCGTGATAAGTAAGTAAGACTACCCCCGTTTCGTTTATCCTCTAGGTCGTGATAAACACACAAACTTTTTAATCATCTATCCTCTAGGTTGTGGTAAGTGTGCGAATTATCAGGTCTATGTTATTCATTCTCTAGGTCGTATTGAATACATAAGTCTATCTTCGTGTCGTTTATCCTTTAGGTCGTTATAAAAACACAAACATTTTCAAATATCTATCCCCTAGGGTGTGATAGGTATGTGAATTTTCAAGGTTATACTATTCATCCGCTAGGTCGTGGTGAATACATAAGCCTATCCTCGTGTCATTTATCCTCTAGGTCGTGATAAATGCACAGGTTCATCCTCATATAGTTTACTCTCTAGGTTGTAGTAAACATACGAAATTTGCAGTATAATTCATTGTGTTAGTCTCCATGCGACAATGTATTGTCAAGCTTTGTTTTATTCATCCCCTAGGATGTGATGAATAGACAAAAACCACATGTTAAGCTTGGTATAATAATCTCGAAGAATTAGTAAGTCAATTTTCAAACTTTTATTATTTACCTCCTAGGTTATTGTAAATACATTAAAAATCTACAATCGTTTTTAGGTACTGACGAGTTATCCGAGTCATCGTATCTAAGTCAAATCAAAACTTTATGTTCAAACTTTGGTAAGATGATACATCATCATATATACCTATTTTTTCATACTCTTGGGAATGTTGTATATTCTATCCTTATAATCTTTTAGAATTTTTTTGGGATCTTCCATTATTTAGTAAACCTCTGATTTGAACGTGCGAGACCTACGTATTCTCGCAATATTCAATAAAAGAGTTATTAAATAGGGGCAACTGTCATATCTCAGAATTTCCCTAATGATTTCTAGCCAATATATTAATTCCTAATGTTATCATTTGCTTTATTATATAATGTTTAGATTATTGTCAAATTCATATGTACTATAGGGTTTAAGTTTATAAAGGGGGGTGTGTTATTTCAAAATGGACCATCGAAATGTGATGGCTCATTAAGTTTTTTACAATTAAAAAGGGGGTGTATTTGTTATCAAGCCCATTAAGGTTTGTTTAAATAAAAAAAAAGAGGGGTGTGTTGGTTACAAAAGGGGTATTTTTATCATTTGTTGGCCCATTAAGCATCTCTTTGCTCAGTCTTGTAAGTCGTTTTTGAGGCCCATTTTATATAGAGATGGGTATGTTTGTTGATAAAGCTAAGAAAGTTTAACCACAAGCCCATATCGATGCATTTTTGGAAAGCCCATTAGTTTCACCTAGGCCTCTTCATCTGAATATTTAAACAAATTACATTATTATTCCTGATATTATTATTATTATTATTATTATTATTATTATTATTATTATTATTATTATTATTAATTTTTGTTATAAAAAATTAGATATTATTTTATTTTTTGCACGTGTTAACCAAAGTCAAAATTAAAAAAATTAGGGGTGAAACCCTAATTGTTCACTCAGCCAACGATGCCCTGTTCCCTACCTTTCTTCATCAGCTACACTAAGCAAAGCCCAATCCAAGAAATAAACACAGTGCAAATCAAACAAACTAAGCGTATTAAATTTTTACATAAAAAATCGTCCGAATCAATTATACAAATCAAATCTCTAATCAATATCAATTACAATTCGAAAATCAATTACAACCTAAAACAAAATCAAATCTTCTCTAATCAATCTAATTTTATAATGACTATCACTAAAATATAACGCCTAATCAACAGAAGTATTCCTAATCTATCTAATTCCTAAACCTATATACACCCTATGATCTAAGATGTAAAGGGTCAACAAATTTTAGAGGAACAAATCATAAGAGAAAAGAGGAGAAGAAGCAGAAGCCACGAGTCAGCCTTTCTTGATGGAGATCTGGGTTTCAATTTCTAAAACCCTAGATCTGTGTTTCAATCCCTCGCTGCCACGTCGTCTCTGCCGCATCGTGTACTTGTGAATCAAAGAAAGAATAAGAGATTAAAAGGGAGAATCAGAAAACCAGGAGAGGACTAATAAAAGAAGAATCACTACAGGGGAGGTAAGTCGATTCACTTAGCTTATGGTTGTCATTGTTGAATATACAATTTGTAATTAATTTTAATTTTCTGTATTTCTAAGGGTTAGGGTTCATTAGGGTTCTTGTTTAGGGTTAGGTTTCATTAGGGTTCCAATGATTTTTGGTTTTTAAGTTTTGGTTTAGGGTTAGGGTTCTTTGCGAACCCTTAGGGTTCTTAGGGTTCATATGAACCTAGACGGTGGTTTGGTTTGAATGTAGTGGTTCCTTGGAGCAGCCGCCAGTGAAAGGAATTTTCGGTCGGTGGCACCCAAGGCAGAGGCGATTTCCGGTGACAGGAATCTAGAGAGAAGCTAGAACTTTTCTCTCTAACCTCTAGCAAACGTTGTTTGATTTTTTCAGGAGAGAGAGAGAATGGAAGAGAAAAAATGGGCCTCAAGCCTATAAACTTGCTTTTCTAAACATTCCCCATATCCAGTGCAACGCTCTTACTGTGCGCCCTTAACGCACGCCTTCTGATCTTGATCAAACGTTTCAAATCCTACAACGCACCATAACTCTCTGTGCGTATGCCACACTAGATCCAACGGGCCTTAAACAATTTCTGTTTTGGTCCTGGTCCTTCTAAATGCACCCCCTGGCCTTTATCAATTAACTGATTTCTCACCCCTTGTCTATTTGGGCCAAGTCCAACATCTAGACTTGGGCCCTTATTTCTTGCACCTCTCAACTTTAATACCCAGTTCAAAATGAAACCCCCATGCAACTGGGCCTAAATCTAATATCTGGATTTAGGGCCCTATTATTCACACCCCAGCCTTTTACTATCCAAGATGTTTTTGCATCCCCTACGTAAATTAGTTAAAATTAATTTATTTTTGTTATTTATTTATTCATTTATTATTTTCTATTATTAATATTTAAATATTTAATATATTTATAATAAATTCTAAAACTATTTATTTTATTAACTCAAATTCTTTTTTATTACTAACTCATTCACACATTTTAATTGCATTAAAATTATTTTTCCTCATGCATTAAAAACTATTTTTATCATATATTAATATATTTGAAAATATCTAACCAATAAAATTACTAATAATTTTCCACCAACATAATTCAAACCTCATATCTATTTTCAAAAAGGATTATGGAGATATTTATCATTAATTATGAACTTTGTGTAACAACTCCGCAATTTACAAACCCACACTTGGTTCAAGGATTAATTCAAGATATTTACGTGATCCATAAAAAACAACAACGAACAATTATGAACTACGAATTAGGACTCTGATTCCTCATAAGAGGATACATAGGAATATGACTTAAAAATCATGGCAAGTTCCCCTAATTAAAAAATTAAAACCCTATTTCCTAAAGTATAAATCTAAACCCTAGTATCCTTCTGAACAAGGTAGATGAGGGGTGCCTAACACCTTCCCTTCGTCTAAAGAGAGTCAACAACTTAGAATATCTGACCAAATTAGGATTATCCGCTATATTCCCTTCTCTAAGATAAAAATTAATGGTGGCGACTCTCACTTTAAAACCGGTTATTACAAGCTATTACTCTGCCCTTTTTTTTGTGAAGACTTAATTCATCTGAAGCTTGGTATTCCTAAGAGGTTTAGTATTTTTGCTTGCTTGGTTTCAATCCAAATGATGGTGTCACGCGCAATCGCCGTCGTTAATAAAAGACGAGAAATATACAAAATGCGACAGTAATGATAGGAAAAGAGATATAGTGGTAAAGATTTGAGATTTAAGCCATCAATTGACTTATCTCAACACAATGAAGTCGCCACCACACTTTATTGTTTCCAAAGGGGAATGGGAAAAAAGAGAACAAAATCCACAATGAAATAAAAGGTCAGAGATCGAGGTATGGAGGTCGGTTATGCAAAGGGAAGGTGTTAGCACCTTAAGCATCTACGGTACTCCACAGGATCCACTTTGTTTGGTTTATTTTAAAAGGAGTCTCATGTAAAGGTTTACTTGCCAAAGGAAAATAATGCATGAGTATTTGTAAACAAAAGAAAATGTTTTTTATTATTTTTGTTGCTCGCCCTTGGTCGTAAGACTTAGTGCCTACGTACTCCCTCGTGCAATGGGAAAGTCAGAGCACTGTAGTGCAACTAGAAAATACTTGTCTGTTGATTGATTTTAAACAAAGAGACAATTCGTCATTATTAGGAGAGAAATCTCGACTAACGTCCACAAGGTGTGGGAAAGATGGACCCTGCATCAGCAAGAGTGAGGGTTTGAGAATGCCTCTAGTATTCAAGTGGAAAAGTAGACACCTTTATAACCATTAAGATAGGATAATGTTGCTAGACTATCAATGAATCATGTCTCATCTTGAAAAAAAGTTTTGAATGGGTAAAGGTGCTCGAGCGCACAAAAGGGTTTGAATGAGTTTAAGTGTTTTTGTTAATTTTGAAAGATGTCAAAGTATGATTAAATGAATTGAAGTTTATTTAAAGAAAAGAAGTTTTAAAATAAAAGTAACTCGACAAAGTTGAGGTTTATTATGAAAGCGGTTCGAGTTTATAAACAAAGAATATTTTGAAAAAGATGAGAAGATTTTGAAAATTAAAGAAGATTGGAGGAGATGAAGGGACTATCCTAAATCATAAGGTAAAAGCTAAGGAAGAGAACTGTATAACCAACAAGAAGCCAACACTTGACATTATGAGTCAAGATAGAATTCCTATTCTTTGGATTGAAACCAAGCAAGGATACTAAACTTCTTGAGAAAACCAAGCTTTAATTGCATTAAGTCTTCACAAAAATTGGGCAGAGTAACGGCTGTATACAAATGAATTCCAGATTATAGATAAAGTATCTAATGACAATAACCTACACACAAAACAAACAGACAACCCATTGTCTTAAGGTGAACCCCAATAACTCTAGAAAAAATATCAATTAATCTCACAAGGTCTCCAACATAAGCCAAGGTTTCTATTCTTAAGTCCAAGAAGTCTAATACTCCATAATGCCAAGGATAGTAACCAAGTAGTCCAAGTATCATTAATGTTTTTTATGGTTCATGTTGATTATTAAGTATCGTCAAAAGGAAAAGAAAAGCTCAAGTGAGCAAAATAAAAATGGCATAAAATTAAATGCTCAAGTGAGCAAAGATGAAAATAGCACGAAATGTAAATGTTAAACTAAATGGTGCATAAAGTAAAAGTATAAAATAAAATCATAAAATAAAGTCAATTGTTAGAAGTTAATGGTTAGTTGGATGACCATCTTGAAACTCGCATTTGGAACTCATTACAGGATTGGTAGAACCAAAGCCTCTCAACAACAAGTTTCATTTGTTTTTGTCAAGTATATCATCCATTTAAGAATTCTCAAGGTAACGTTTAATGATCAATGATGTTTAAGTGATCCGCGTTGACCAAAATTGATGAAGATTCATTGGAGGATTGGTAGAACCAAAGCCTCCTAACAATGAATCTCAATGTTATTGGATGAAAGGGTTTAAATTAACATACTTGGGCTTGCAAACATAGGTTTGGGCCACGAATGATCATTTTCTCAAATCGGGACAAAATTTAGTGCTATGTTAAGCAATCGTAAGTAGACTTATATAGAAGTCACACCTATTTTGATGCCGGTCAAGAGCAATATATGTACTTCATGTTTGGATAAATGATATAGAGATCATAATCCCAATACATGTAGCACAAATGAAAAATAAAGGGATAAGATGAAGAGGGGGGGGGGGGGGGGATGATAAGGTAATTTGGATCACTACCTCAAATTTCTTTCATCTTTAAATTCAATCAGTCATCTCAATGGATTAAAGTACTAAACATATCATTAATCCAAAGCACCAAAAATGAATTAAATAATTCACTCTTAGGTAGATATGAAATAAGGAACATTTATCCAACTTCATCAACACCCAAAGTCCATTGAATTTAAAGAGAAATTGGAAATTTAAAATTGCAATCCAAATCAAGAATCAAAAGGAGTGAGTAGAAAAAGAGAGATGGATCAAAACAGCCCCAAAACAAGGCAGAAAAAGCATTTTTGTTTTGTTACAATTGATTTCACTCTGACAACAATCAATTGCATAAGTGCTTTTTTCAAAAAAATGTAAAATTCTTCTATGACAATCGATTGCGCTGTTACAACAATGGATTGCACCCTGTTAAAAATAGAAAACAACACTTTAAAAGGCCAAATTCTTGTTCAAAATTTCCATCAAACACCTTATGATCATGGATTTAATTGAGCACGAAAATCCCAACAAATTATAAGAAAATAGCACCAATGGAATCATAAAATAATGCTCCATGAATCAAATCCAAAGATCAACAAGAGATAACATTGTGAAAGATGAAAAATCCAACAAACCAAAGGTAGATCTAGAGAATTATCAAAACAACTTCAAGAATTAGCTTCAATTCAGCCCCAAGAATCAATTTCCCAAGCTTGGATGTAGAGAATTGACAAAGAAAAAGTGTTTGGATGAAGGTTTAGCTCAAAGATTAGTAAGCTTCAATGCAAAGCTTACCAACTTTGTTTTTTAAAAATGGAGCTTTGAGTGAATTTGGTAGATGGAGAGAATTGAGAGATTTTTTAGCAAGGTGAATTTGGCTATCAAAAGCTTGAGATTCGAATGAAATGAGGGCTCTATTTATAGAGTTTAGACTTGGGATTAGTGGTGGTTTGATAATTAATTCTTGGGTCCAAAATTTGAATTAATGATATATCTTTCAAAAAATGAAAAATTGGAGTCAAAATTTGAATTAATGATATATCTTTCAAAAAAAGAAAAATTGGAGCCAAAATTTGAATTAATGATATATCCTTCAAAAAATGAAGAAAATTTGGAGCCAAAATTGACAAGCTTGAAATTGCTGTTTTTTTTTTAATTTTAAATTTCAATCTATGCAATCGATTTCACTCTGGGCTCAATCGATTATATCAGTGTATTTTTTTCAAATATTGCACAAAATGTACTACGTGCAATCGATTGCACTCTAAGAGCAATCAATTGTACAGTGAAAAAATGAATCTTTTTTAAATTATTTTTCTTTGCAAATAAAGATTTTAGGGAAATAATACCGGAAAACCTTATTTGTCAGATGCAAAGACAAAGACAAATATTTTTTTGTATTTTGATTAGAAGTTAGTCAACAACGCAGGAGCAAACTTAAAGATAGGATACAAATGTGATGAATGAAGCTATTTGTTAATGATTATGACCAAATGATAAAATATGATATGAAAGTGCGACTGGAAAAATTAGGGGTGAAATTTAGGGTACAACAAATGGGAATTCTACATTGACTCTTTATGTCAAGTGTTGGCTTCTTATTGGATAGATCATTCTTTTCCTTAGATTTTACCTTATGCTTTAAGATAGTCCTTTCATCTCCTTCAATCTTCTTTACTAACTTGAACAGCTTTCATAATAAACTTTGACTTAGGTCCATGCATGTATTTTAAAACTCTTAAGGTGAACTACGAGTACCCTGATCCCCTATTGCACAAGAGGTGGTACGTAGGCACTAAAGGTTCACAACTGCGGCGTGTGCAAAAATTGTAAAAAAAATACTTCTTTTCTCATCTCCGCCATCTATTTTTGTATACACCATTTATAGCCAAAATACGCAAATATTCAAAGAGGTACATGCAGAGTACCGTAGATGTTTAGGGTGCTAATACCCTCCCTTTGCATAACCAACCCCCCGTACCTAGATTATCTCTCCCTCTTTTTTTGGTTTATTCTCTCTTTTCCCATTTCCTCTGGAAATAATAAAGCGCGGTGGTGATTTTTGTAATATGAAGCTTCTCAAATATTTCTAAATGTATTTTGTTTTGATGAAGAAAAACTATATTGGCAAGAAGGCAAAGATGTTTATCAAGCTAAAAGCATCAATGGATAAAAGTATTTTGTTCAAGCTCTTGGAAAATTTCATAAGGTATAATAACAATTTTTGCTATGAACTTAAGTCTTAGATGCTCAATGATCAAAAGAAGTGTTCTTATCTTGTCCAAAATTTTTCTCAAGTTTTATAAGAAAAAATTCAATTTTCACTTGGGTGCAATCGATTTGCATGTTGATGCAATCGATTGCATGCTTCAAGTTTTAAAAATGTTAGCTACTGTTTCTAAGTGCAATTGATTTGCATGTTTGTGCAATCAATTGCTCTCTATCAAATTTTGCTACTGTTCTAAAGTGCAATCTATTTACACACATGTTTAATCGATTTATCACTGAAAATATTTGAATTTTGTAGTTGTTAAAACCCACGCAATCGATTTACACAAGGGTGCAATCGATTGCATGCTGATCGTTTTTGAAAATCAGCAGCTTTGAACATACCTTTTCATAACACCATTTCATGGAAACTTTTCATTGAAACTTTGCAATTTTTCATGATTCATTTGCAGAAATTTAAGCTGTTTCCAAGTGGTGCTATGAACATATAAATACTGAATTTTCAAAATCATTTTGTACCTCTTCAAATCAATAGTTTATGAATTTTAAAATATCAAAACTCAAGCTTTTTCTTCACTTTCATATACAAAGTTTTTCTGCACATTTTCATATATTGTTAAACAGAAAACTTTGAACATTCTATAGTCTTGAGTCATTGTATATTATTGTTATTGGAAGAGAAGATCAAGTCATTGATAAAATCACTCAAAGTGATTATTGCACTACAAACACTATCAATCAAATATTGCTATACACTTTCTTATTTTTCAGGATTGTTGAAAATAAGTTCAAGTGGTTTTGTAATCTTGTCTTTCCTGGATTGTTGGATACAAGTAAGGTCACTTTGAGAGGATTGTTCTCATTGTTGACATAGTGAAAATCCAAGAGGATTTTCTTGGTCCAAGAGGATTGTTCTTGGTTTTGGTAGTTCTTGTTTAAGTTTGCCAACTATAAGGAAATCTCTTTCATGTTGAAAGGGGAATGGAGTACTCTTGGACTATGAGGGGAACCAGGATATATCGCTTGTGTCTCTTTATTTTCCTGCATTTTACTCTTTCATAAACTCACCATAAACCAGAAAAATAATATCCATCATCACTAAAACCAGAAAAATTTTAAAGTACCTAATTCACCCCTCCTCTTAGGTGCACTTCGTACTTACAATTGGCATCAGAGCAGGTTATAGGTAACCTGTTCCTAAAAGATCCAGAATGGCTTCCGCGAATCAAAATCCTGTTTTCACAAATGGTGTTAGTAACAACAAGCCTCCTCTATTTTGTGGTGAATATTTTGACTTCTGGAAAATACGCATGAAGGCACGTCTAGAAGCACAAGGAGAAGAAATATGGGATGCCTTCGAGAATGGTCCATTTATTCCTATAACTGTGATCAATGGTGTTGGCTCATCAAAGCTTAAAACTGCATGGGATGAAGATGATAAGAAAAAGGTCCTCTATGATTAAAAGGCAATCAATCTTCTTCAAGATGTACTTAGCATGGATGAATTATTTCGTGTCTCCGCATGCAAAACAGTGAAAGAAATATGGGATACCTTGGTACAAACTCATGAAGGAACAATTGAAGTTAAAAGATCAAGACTAAATACTTTGAGTCAAGAATACGAGTTATTTCGAATGCAGCCCGGAGAAACCATCATTGACTTGCAAAAGAGATTCGTGCACTTGACAAATCATCTAAGTGCTCTTGGTAAGACTTTGACGAATGATGAACTAAATCTGAAAGTACTTAGATCCTTAACTAGGGAATGACACCCAAAGGTAACAGAAATTTCAGAAAAGAAAAGTCTCTCTTTAATGACTTCCACAACGTTGTGTGGAAAACTTCAAGAATATGAAACGGAACTCGGAAGACTTGAAAAACATGAAAATCAAGAGACGAAATACAAGAATATTGCCTTAAAGATTGATTCCAAGGAAGTTGAAAAGGAAGACAATCCGGAAGAAGATGAAAATTGCATGCTTATTGTTAAAAGGCTTGGTAAGTTTTTTGGTAGAAATGACAAATCCCTTTCTCATGCAAAAAGAAAGAAACGATTTAAGAAAATGGAAGCTTCCACATCAACACAAGAAGTTACATGTTATGAATGCGGTAAGCAAGGTCATATCAAGCCGGATTGCCCAAAACTCTTTAAGAAAGGTGGCTATAAAGGCAAAAAAGTAATTTAACAACAAAAAGGCTTATGTCACACGGGAGGATAATGAAATAAGTTCTTCATCCGATTCCGATAGTGATGAAAGTGCAAATCTAGCATTGATGGCCTCACACCATTCCTATAATGAAGATGATGAGGTTAGTAATGAAATTTCTTATTTTAATAGTGATGCACAAGGTTCTATAGATGAACTATTAAATGAATGCAAAATTCTGTATAAAACTATTTCATCTCAAAAGAAACAAATTTCATCTTTAGAAGAAAAATGTGAAACTATGGAAAAAGATTTCAAAGAAGAAAAACAAAAATTAAGTGATGAACAAAAACATAATTTTGTATGTAAAAATTATGAATCACTCTCTTTCCAAATTGTACAATTAAAAATATTTATTGAAAGATATGAAAAATGTCAAATTGGATTGGAAGGTGTTCTTAGCCAACAAAGATATTCCAATGATAAAAGTAGACTTGAATATTCAAAGTTTTCAAAACCAAGTTCTAATAAAACTATCTTTGTTAAGGCTAGTGATCAATCATCCAAAGATAAAGTGAACAAACCTAAAGTGGTTCATCATTATCCTAAAAATAAAACATTTCCTACTAAGAAATATTACCCTTCTAGATATAGAAGTAAATTTGAACGTACTTGTTTTTATTGTGGTATTAAAGGCTATACACCTAATGCTTGCTATGTTAGAAACTTTAGTGTGACAAGTGGGAATTATGTGTGGGTAAAGAAAGGTACTAATTATGAAGGACCCAAAGCAACTTGGGTACCTAATAAAACCTAATTTGTTTTGTAGGTATTCTTGAAGACCACATGCAATCTTTGGTATCTTGATAGTGGTTGTTCAAAGCATATGACGGGAGACATAAACCAATTTTCAAATCTAGTGCTAAAGGCCAAGGGTTTTATCACTTATGGAGACAATAATAAGGGAAGAATTCTTGGCAAAGGCAAAGTTGGTGCTCCACCTTTCACATCCATTGAAGATGTTCTTTATGTTAAAGAAGTAAAGCACAATATTCTTAGTATTATCGAACTTTGTGACAGAGGCTTCAAGATCAAGTTCACCAAAGATGAATGCTTGATAGAAGACGAAGTCACACATGAGGTTATACTTAAAGGTAAAAGAATTAATAATATATTCATGATTTCCCTTGATCAAGCTTCTCAAATGATTCTCAATGCATTTTGTTTTGATGAAGAAAAAATATATTGGCAAGAAGGCAAAGATGTTGATCAAGCTAAAAGCATCAATGGATAAAATTATTTGGTTCAAGCTCTTGGAAAATTTCATAAGGTATAATAACAATTCTTGCTATGAACTTAAGTCTTAGATGCTCAATGATCAAAAGAAGTGTTCTTATCTTGTCCAAACTTTTTCTCAACTTTTCTAAGAAAAAAATTCAATTTTCACATGGGTGCAATCGATTTGCATGTTGTTGCAATCAATTGCATGCTTCACGTTTTCAAAATATTAGCTATAGTTTCTAAGTGTAATCGATTTACATGTTTGTGCAATCGATTTCTCTCTATCAAATTTTGCTATTATTTTAAAGTGCAATCGATTTACACACATATGCATTCGATTGCTCACTAAAAATATTTGAATTTTTTAGCTGTTAAAACCCGTGCAACCGATTTACACAAGGGTGCAATCGATTGCATGCTGAACGTTTTTGAAAATCAGCAGTTTTGAACATACCTTTTCATAACACCATTTCATGGAAACTTTTCATTGAAACTTGGCAATGGTTCATGATTAACTTGCATAAATTTATGTTGTTTCAAAGAGGTGTTATGAACATATAAATACTGAATTTTCAAAATCATTTTGTACCTCTTCCAATCAATAGTTTTTGAATTTTAAAATATCAATGCTCAAGCTTTTTCTTCACTTTCATACACAAAGTTTTTCTGCACATTTTCATATATTGTTAAACAGAAAACTTTGAGCATTCTATAGTCTTGAGTCATTGTATATTATTTTTATTGGAAGAGAAGATCAAGTCATTGATAAAATCACTCAAAGTGATTATTTCACTACAAACTCTATCAATCAACTATTTCTATACACTTTCTTATTTTTCAGGATTGTTGAAAATAAGTTCAAGTGGTTTTGTAATCTAGTTTTTCCAGGATTGTTGGATACAAGTAAGGTCACCTTGAGAGGATTGTTCTCATTGTTGACATAGTAAAAATCCAAGAGGATTGTTCTTAGTTTTGGTAGTTCTTGTTTAAGTTTGCCAACTATAAGGAAATCTCTTTCATGTTGAAAGGGGACTGGAGTACTCTCGGACTGTGAAGGGAACCAGGATATATCGCTTGTGTCTCTTTATTTTTCTGCATTTTACTCTTTCATAAACTCACCATAAACCAGAAAATAATATCCATCCTCACTAAAACGAGAAAAATTTTAAAGTACCTAATTCACCCTCCCTCTTAGGCACACTTCGTACTTACAATTTTTATTTGATATGTGCGTGTTAAGTCAATCCAATGGCTTAATATCAATATTTCTACTGCTAAAGAAAAATGGTGACTTCATTGGGGACAAATCGACCGGATGTTGGTCCATCTCTAAGTGGGTTGAGCCTATCTTTGTTTATGTTGTGTATGTGCTATTATTTGTTGTATATTATGTATTGTATATATGTTTGTCTAGATTTTACTTGTTTTTAGGTTGCTTGGTGATTTCTCATAAGTCTTTTACCCAGACTTGGGAAAACTTAAGATATGATCGGCGGTATAGTCATGTTAACTTTGAGGGAGGAAACCCAAAAAAGGAGACATGAAATCCCCCACTCAGCGGAGGCCCCTTTGACTGTAGTATTCATTTACCGAGAAATTTAGAAGACGAGTTGATTTCGACCAGGGAGCCTGCTGAAGCTGAGGACCGTAGAAACCTTAACCCACCTTGGCCTTTTAGGTGTAGTGAGAAAAATATGACGGAGCAATCCATAAGTGGTTTTCACGTGATGCTACACTCAGATGAGTTTTTCCCAAGAATATTACTAATTACCGAGTTAAACGGGATATTAGTAATATCTAAAGGAAGGATGTAGACTCTGGGAACCTTTTAGAACCTTGTTCGGCAGGTGATAAACTATTAGTCCTTATCTTGTGGGTAGTATCTTTGACTTCATGCTCGTAACGTAGAACCTATGAACCCCCATGTTTGTGATCTTGTATGTGATGATTGCATTATAATGCATTCATGCACCCATGAGCATTCATTAAATAGTTTTTTAAGGAACTTAAGGTTGACTTTTTCAAATATCTCAGGTACTTTTTAACCATGGATTTTGGAAAAAGAAAGACTTGGGAGTACAGTTTCAAGGATCCTAAGATAGAGGAACTGATGAGTTTGATTCCTGAGATTGAGAGCTCTACAAATTTTTGGAAGAAGTATGGATCCGTCGTTCCTCTTATGAAGCTCAAGATGAAGGAGGGTATTATTTCTACATTGGTCTAGTTTTATGATTCGTCGTGTCGGTGTTTTACTTTCCATGATTATCAGTTGATACCCATATTGGAGGAGTATTTTTACTTACTTGGTTTACCTATTAATATTGTGTTCCATTCACCGGTTTAGAAGGAGAGCCTAAGTCTCATGAGATTTCCACCATGACTCATTTGAAGAAGTCTGAGACTGAGGCTAACATAACTACCAAAGCAGGAATTAGGGTTTAACTGCTCAACTTTTATTGGAGAAAGCTCGTTATTTTTCCAAAATGAAGAGTATAGTTGATTTTGAATCCATCTTTGCTTTGCTTGCCAATGGTTGTTCTTGTTTCCTAACATCGACAAAGTTGTGGATGTTAATGCCATTAGGATATTTATGATTGGGAATCCAGTCCCTACATTTCTAGGAGATACTTATTATTCCATCCATCTTCAGAATTTATATCAGGGAGAGATGATCATCTGTTGCACACCATTGTTATATTAGTGGTTTATTTCTCACTTGCCTCGGTCTGTTGCTTTTTGGGATACCAAGGAACCTCGTTGGTCCCCAAAAATTATGGCTCTCACTCATTCTGACATTGTTTTGTATAATCAGGATTTTTATGATGTGGAGATTATTGACAACTATGGTAGTTTCCCCAATGTGCCTCTTCTTGGTACAAAGGGAGGAATTAACTACAATCCCGTTCTTGCACATCGTCAACTTGGATATCCAATGAGAGACAAGTCAAACAACATTCATCTGAGTGCTTTCTTTCTACAAAGAAGGAGAAGACCATAAGGAAGCTAATAAAGAGATTGAGAAGGCTTGGCACCATATTCATAGAAAAGGTAGAAAAGATTTGGGACCAATAGGAGCTGTTTCCTTGGAGCCTCATCTCACTTGGGTACAAGCAAGAGCAATTCAGTCGAATATGCCCTATTCTCGTGAAGAACCTATACCTGATATATTTATGAGGACTACCCCTCCTCTCTTAGATGATATGGAAGAACCTCCGCTTGCCCTGGTTAGGGCATTTGAGAGCATTAAAGAGTATATGCTTGAGCCTCCTATCTTGATCCCTTCTGTTGAATAAAGACCATTGATTATGTATCTGACTATGATGGATAACTCCATGGGCTATATTTTGGGACAACAAGATGAAATAAGAAGAAAAGAATACACCATTTATTATCTCAACAAGAAGTTTACTAACTGCGAGTCACGGTATTCTATGCTAGAAAAAACATGTTGTGTTTTGGCCTGGGCGGAAAAGTGATTGCGGAAAAATATGTTGAATCATATTACTTGGTTGATTTCCAAAATGGATCCAATTAAGTATTTTTCGAAAAGCATGCTCTTACTGGAAGAATTGCCCGCTGGCAGATGCTATTATTTGAATATGACATTGAATACCATACTCATAAGGCTATTAAAGGAAGTGTGTTGGATGAATACCTTGCTCACCAACTAGTTGACGAATATCAGTCTGTTAAGTTTAATTTCCCTAATGAGGATGTGATGTTTTTGAAAGTAACAAATTGTGCTGAACATTTGCCTGAGGAATGTCCTGATCCTGAATCAAAATGGGGTATGGTGTTTGATGGAGCTGTAAATGCTTATGGAAAGGGAATTCGTGTTGTGATTATCACTCCCGATGGATCACATATCCATTTTACTTCAAGGTTGGCATTTGATTGTACCAATAACATGGCAGAATATGAAGCTTGTATCATGGGTCTTGAAGAGGCTATAGATCTCAGAATAATTTTTTTTGATGTATATGGCGATTCAGCTTTTGTAATAAATCAGATCAAAGGAGAATGTGAGACTCATCACATTGGCTTGATTCCCTACAAACATTATGCAAGAAGATTATTACCTTTCTTTAATAAAGTTGAATTCCATCATAATCCCAGAGATGAGAATCAAATGGTAGATGCTTTAGCCATTTTGGCTTCCATGTACCAAGCGAATGCTTGGAACGTTGTACCTCATATCCCAGTTTGATGTCTTGATAGACCAGCTCATGTGTTTTCTACAAAGGGGACGTCAGATGAAAAACCTTGGTATTATAATATTAAGCCTTTCCTTCAGACTCAGGAATATTTGTCGGTGCGTCAAATAAAGATAGAAAAACATTGAGAAGGTTGGCAGGTAGCTTTTTCCTCAATGAAGATGTGTTATACAAGATAAATCATGACACGGTATTGCTCAGATGCGTGGATATACACTAAGTGGACATGTTGATGCATGAGATCCATGAAGGTTCCTTTGGTACCCATACCAATGGACATTCGATGGCAAAAAAAGATGCTTAGGGCATATTACTGTTGGCTGACAATGGAATTTCACTGTTATAAATTTGTGAAGAAGTACCATAAATGTCAGATTTATGCTGACAAGATTCATGTACCTCGAACGTTTCCAATGTTATTTCTTCCCCGTGGCCTTTTTCCATGTGGAGTATTGATGTGATTGGAATTATTGAACCCAAGGCGTCGAATGGACATAATTTCATCATGGTGGCAATCGACTACTTCACCATGTGGGTGGAAGAAACTTCTCAAGCTAATGTCACTAAGTAGGTGGTAGTATGCTTTATCAAGAACAATCTTATATGTCGGTATGGTTTGCCAAGCAAGATTATCATTGACAATGGCTCAAATTTGAATAATAAAATGATGAAAGAACTTTGTGAAGAATTTAAGATTGTCCATCCCCATTCACACAATTCATCTCCTTACAGGCCCAAGATGAATGGTGTTGTTGAAGTCGCTAATAAAAACATTAATAAGATCATCAAGAAGGTGGTTGTTACCTATAAGGAGTGGCATAAGATGCTTCCTTTTGCTTAGCATGGGTATCATACATTCGTCTGCACTTCAACAGGGGGAGCCCCATTCTCTCTTGTGTATGGTATAGAAGCAGTTCTCCCCGTTGAGGTTGAGATTCCCTCTTTGCGTATAATAATGGAAACCAAATTTTCAGAGGTTGAATGGTTCAAAAATAGGTTTGACCAATTGAATTTAATTGAAGAAAAGAGAATGACGGTTTTGTGCCATGGTCAATTATATCAGAAAATAATGAAGAAAGCTTTTGATAAGAAGGTCAAGCCTCGTGAATTTAGAGTAGGTGCCCTCGTGCTCAGAAAGATCATGTCTTTTAACATTGTTTCTAGGGGCAAGTGGACTCCCAGTTATGAAGGCCTATATGTTGTCAAGAAAGCCTTCTCTGGCGGTGAATTAATTCTTAAAACCATGGATGGTGATGAGTTCCCACGTCTTATGAATGCTGATGCAATCAAGAAATACTTCGCCTAAATAAATAAAAGGACAACTCGCTAAGTTAAAAACCCGAAATGGCGGCTTGGGAAACCTAGGCAAAAGGTAGGGATTCCCTGGAAAGTAACTGCATCCGACAAGACTTGATCATTGAAGCAACAATCTTCTCAGATTCTCATCACGCATCAACTGAAGCCTCTGCTCAGGAGTTCAAAGTTGTTAGGGAGAATAGTGGTCATTGTATTTCCATGTATCTTTTCCATATATTTACCATTTTGCAAACTTTGTAATCATCCATGGAATCTCGCCATTTGCTGACTACCATTCTATTAATAAAGTTTGTGCCTTTATCCAATTATTTGTAGTTCTTATTTTATTTTGTTTACAAAAATTTCATTTATTGTTGATAGAAATTTTCAAAACAAAAAGACTTAATAATAAAAATGTTTTTGAAAATAATTCGCAAATTAATTTTTACTTTCGATTTTGTGATTCAAGTGGAATAAAAGCAGTGATTCCAAGGATGGACGAACTCCAAAGTTTTGAAAAAGATTCCAAAAGAAGTATCCCGGATTACTCTTTCATATATGCGCGTAGTCCACGTGTGTTGGATTTCATGCCAATTGATACATGGTGCGATACTGGGTTTGTAATCCCATCTCCCACAATCAAGTATTGGTTCGGATTTTCTCTAGGTTATTATATAGTTTTGGGTTTGCGTGGTTTGATACCTCTATCCCATATTCTCCAGTCAGGTATCAATATGGATATCTCTAGCTAGGTGTGATTATTTTATGAGGGAAAGATTCATGTTTTCATGATGTCAAAACCTCCCCTATCTTCAATGACATGTGTGCTACATAAAATATACTTGGGACAAAGTATGGAATGCAAGCTTGGATGAAAATAACCTTTTTCGCAAGAAAAATGAAGCCTGCGTCGATGCAAACTAGCTCTGGTCGACTCAAAGTTTTGTGCTTCTCCCGGGTTGTGTTGCACCGACCCCTTGGTCGACTCAACCTGATGGTCCAGAAAATTGAAGGCTGCATCAATGCAACCCCCTGGTGCGGTCGACGCATTCAAGCTGTTTGACTCATCTCCTAGGCGCGGGTTATGTTAGCCTTTGTAGCGGTCGACCACTAACTTAACATACTTAAAATTATGTTTGTCTTATATTCTTACTTTCTCAAATATTTTTTTTACTAACACATATAAATAGAGTTTTTATTCCTTTTGAGTGGTTAACAAGAACTAGTAAAAGATACACATAGTGCTCATCATCTTCATCCTCTCTCCTCAAAAATCAACATCTACACATAATCATGGTTGTTGATTCAAGAAAAGTGTTGTGGTGATAACGTTCAAATCAAAGATTCAATTCAGATTTGGGTTGAGCAATTGTGGGCTATTCTTGAATAAAATAGTTTGGAATTTCCCCTCCAAGATTCCAATTGATGCGGGGGTTTTTGCACAAGTCTTTGCTTCATCGAATTCAGCCGAGTGAAAGGATTAAGAAAAGGTGGGTTTTCTTAATCAAGTAGCGGTTACCGAAGGATTAAGAAGGAAGATTTGGGGTCAAATTTCTTGCGATCGAAATCAGCCCAGTGAAAGTATTGCAGAACAAGAGTTTGTGCAAATCAAGTAGTGGCAACCGGAGGTTTGTTCGAAGAATTTGGCACTTGGTTTGGCTCAAACCAAGGAAATGGAAGAAGACTGTTACATCAGAAACATTAGTTTGTTTGTATTGTGAACTATCTCTTCTCTTGTAACACCTGCATCTTAATATCAAATATCTCAATTCTAGATTCTAGAATTGGGGGCAAACTTACCCTATACGAGGACGACTATAACGCCCCGAATTTAATTAAATTAATTAAAGATTTAATTATTGGATATTGTCGATGTTGAGAATTATCAGTATTATTCTAAGAAGCATAATTGGATAATTATGTTGAGTTGCGTAGTAAGTTGATAGTCGGATAAATTAGTCAGTTTCATCGGAGAAATAATATTTGAAAAATAATATTATTATATTGGATTATTTTTGAGTTGATTAAGTGGTGGAAAATAGTATTATAATAATACTATTATCATTTCTTATGGGCTTAATTTAAAGTGTTGTTTGTAGTAAAATGAGTGGTGTGAATATTAGGCCCAATAGAATTAATAATAGAAATTATATGTTAAAGTTGAATAAGAAGAAATTAGGTTTTTTTTGTCGAGTAGAAGAGAGAATAAGAAGTGGCTGTAAAGAAAATAAGGGTTTTAGAGAAGAGAAGTAGAAGTAGAAGAACAGTTTGGAGCTATGACAGCAGCGGGTTGCAATCGGAATTATAGAGTGATCTCCAATCCAAGGTAAGGGTGGAGTTTCTTATCCTATAATGGGATTTATGAGAATTTGTATGTGGAATTTAGGGTGTAAATTTATTATTGTTTGTGTTTATTCATGGCGACTTATGTTAGAAAATTAATTAATGATGAATATTGGTGAAACTTTCGTATTCTTGTATGTTGTCGATTGATTGTTCCGTTGAAAATATATGGATACGAAGGAAACTGGAGAAGTAACAGAGAACCATAGAATGGGGGTTTGATGCCGATCGTTAGTAGGTGGGGGAAAGTGCCTATGAAGAGCGTCACAAGCTGGCAGGGAAGGCATAACGGCCGTTATGGCCTAGGGAGAGGAAGTTATGCCGACCGGCACAAGTGAGGAAGTGGAGGGAAAGTGCCCCTTTGGCACTTGGCACTTGCTTCTGTCTCTATTTTTCTGTTTCTCTGTTTCTTTGTTTTTCTTTGGCACTATGCTATATAATTTTTATATGGTATCAGTGTGGAGTTTATTAAATACAAAAGAAGTTAGGGAACAAATTAAACTATTCTTATCTTATCAGTAGTATGCTATAGCAGAAGCAACTTTAATAGAAGCACCTATATGTCAGTAATCTTAATTTAGCAATTCAACATAATTTTAACAGTCTGTAGTAATAAGACAGAGTTAGAAATAATTAGTAAAGTTGCAGTAACTGTTTTGGAGGATTAACTAAATAGCAGAAGAGAATATATTGCCAAGTAGTATATGTTGTAAGTGAATTACAGGAAGCAAGTGACACTCATTTGGCAGAGAGAGATTAGTATCAGTATAAATAAAATAATAATAATATAATGTTAAGCAATATCGATTAGCCGAATTTTTAGATTTGAGCGGTAAAAGTAGTTAATCGGAATTAGTTGAGATTGTCGGAGTAGGTCGTATATACGTATAGGTGTTTTTAGTTGGTTTGTTTTGGTTAGAATTATGTAGAATAAAGTTGATTTGCAGGTGAAGTCGATATAACTTGACTGGTTCCAGTTTATGGAATTGTGTTGTTGGTTATTGCTGTGAATAAGTCAATGTCGAATGCATTGTTGTTGTTGAATATGTTGTTGTTTATATGTTGTGATTGATAAGTTGATTAAGTTGTAGGCTTATGCCAACTTTGTCGAATACATTGTTGTTGTTGAATATGTTGTTGTTTATATGTTGTGATTGAGAAGTGGATTAAGTTGCAGGCCTATGGCCAGTGTTGAAGCGACGATGAGTACCTCTAATTTTTGGTAAAGCAATGATGTAGGCTTATCCCTTTGTGATGGTGATTGTTGTTGTTGTTGTATGTGATTGTTGCATTCATTGAGTCACATACATTTGCATTATTAAGTTAGCCTGGATTGGCACCATGTTGGCCTGGATTGGCAAAATATTAAGTTGAAGGCTTATGCCTTGTTGATGCCTCTATTAATTGGCAGTTGTTAAGTTGGGAGTTCTTCTCCGTTTCTAAGTTGGGAGTTCTGCTCCAATGGTACCACATGCATGTGCATTGTAATGGAGTCTCATTTTATGTTGCATCTTGAGTTGTGGTGAAGATATATTTGTTGTTGTTTTATGTTGTTGACTTGTGGTAACAATTATTATCGAAAAGATGTGAATTTAATAGTTATGTCGTGTTGATGTTTTGTTGTGATTAAGTTGTTTATAAGTTGTGAAGTAGTGATTTTATATTCCTGAATTCTAATATAAAATTTATCATGCGCCCACTTATACGATTTGAGAATCTCACCCCTTACTATTTGAATGTTACCCTTATGTTGGTAACGTGCAGGTAATCCAGAGTGAAGGAAGTTTACCTTTAGTATGTTGAGTCAGTGTCATTTCTCTGATACGTAACACTCGGGGGGATGAACGCGTAATGCTTAGTTATTGATTATTTATTACTGTTGCTGAATCTTTAAGTTGTTTACATGAAGTAATTGTTGTCTTGAAGTTGTTTCTGTTTTATGAAAGAAGTTAATGATTTGAAGTTGAGTATGTTATTCCGCTGCTTATTAATAAAAGGTTGTTTGATGTTAAAGAATAAATCAAGTTGTTATCGGTTCATCCGAGTTAGGTGTTATGTATCCAATTTATATGTGATTAAATGAAGTTTGATGTTTAAGTTGAAAAATGTAGCATCCTATTTATGTTGAAATCTGATTTTATTATTATCCACTGGGTAGAAATGGGGTGTTACATTAGTGGTATCAGAGAAGGTCGGTCCGTCCGACCAAGTTGTCTAATGTCGTTTATTCCTTAGTGCGCGACAAGTGTGTGAAACACTGTCGGTGCTTGTTGTTTTTCTAATCGAGTTGTATGCAAGAAGTTGGTTGAAGATAAGTGGGGGAGAAGCTTTGCTTCTTGGATATGTTCAATTGAATGGTGTTGGTTCGGTGTGCTTCCGACGATGACAATGCAAGAATTGTTGTAGTCTTGTTGTTCCCGAATTTGAAGGTGATTTGGATTCAAGGTCTTGTTGTTAGTCGAGTTAGAGCGCCTTGAGATATATTGATCAGACATTGTTGGTGCTTACTTCTCGAAGAATGAAGAGCGATGTAATATTTTTTGATTTATGAAGCAAGTGTATGATGTCGATGTTTGAACAATGGTGGAGTAATAAAGTTGTTGTAACTTTTGTATTGGGATCACATAAGTGATTGTCGGAAGCAGTTGACATTGATATGTAGTTGTGAATCACGAGTCTGAGTCGAAACTTGAAGAAGTGAGTAGCATTGCGAAAAGAATTGTTGCCCTGGTGTTTTGGAACCTGAACTTTGACGAAGGAATGCATCTCTCGAGTTATAGGAAGTTGGAAGCACATGATATGTTAAGAGTTGTTTGGAATATGTCTAAGTTGAAGACAAATGAGTTTCGGAGTGAAATTTCCATAAGTGAATCGCAGGAAAACTGCAGAATTGTTGTGGGACTTCGAAAATTCATAACTAGAGTTCCGGGTATCCGATTTGAGTTCCGTTTGAAGCGTTGGAAAGCTAACAAAATGAGCTTCATTTTAAAATGGTTCCAGTAGCTGTAATAGATCAATTTATCACGTGATGATTGTGGTACAGTGGGAGAACTAACTTGAGGGTTTTGCGTTTGATCGCAAATGTTGCGGTTTAGTAAGAGTCGCCACCGACTTTTCTTTTATCCAAAAAGAAAGGTGAAAAAGTACAGGAAGGACCTTTGAGATTATTTCTTGAGTTCGGGGGGTAGATAATGAAAATTGAAGGTATTAGCACCCTCTTCATCCATGGTTTTCCATGGGCTCTTAGTTACTTGCTAGATCACTTGCTTTTGTTTGAAATTGTGCTTTGTGTGGTTTTTTGAAAGTATTTTGTAAAGAGGCCATTTTTTAGGCAATCTTTGTAATGATTCTTGTTTGTAAGAATGTATACAAATATGTTTGACCTTTTAAAAATGTTTTCAATTTTGTAATATGTTTGAAAGTGTATGTGTTTATTTTTAAAATAGCAAGGATGTTTGTTTTGAAATGAAGCAAGTAATTAGGAGAAATCTACCTACTCAAATGTCTTTCTTGTTCATTTTCTTTCCCTTTGACATTGTTGTTTTACCATTGATTTGGTAAGCAACCCTATCTTTGGATGTAAACGGGACGGGCATGGGTCATCGTATAAACAAGATTAGCAATGTTGCAAGGCATCTTAGCATTCTCTTTTAGGGACTAAAATCATTTGTAAGGCAACTTAGATAGTGTCATCGAGGGATTGTGATCTTGTATTTGCTTGTTTTTGCTAAGATACCTTACATGCGTAATATGGTCATTTTGTATAAGGAAACTAAGTGGGATAACCCTAGGGGTGCTTGTGTGCAAGTGTATTGTTTTCATGCTTGATTTTGACTTGAATTAGGGTTTTCTAAGTATTGGTTTTAGTCTTTCCAAACAAACCCTAATTACTAGCATTTGTATATAAAGCGATAAATTGCGGAATTGAAAGTTACTACGCTATTACAATACTTGTGGGAGGGGGTGTATACAAATTGTGAATGAGGATTGCAAGAATATAAACCTAATTAATCTATTACAACCAAATTGAATTTGATATCAATGTACAAGGAAATGAATAAATATAAAGTACAAATGCAAATGGGAAAGGAGCATGATTTTTGTTTGGATTTTTATGAAAAGAGGTTTTAACCTAACCCTAATTAGAGAAAAAATAATTAACTAAAATTAATTAAATTAACTTAAACTAATTAAGAAAAGAAATTAAATTTGAAACATTTTTAAGTTTTTAAGAAAAGGTTTTAAATTAAAATGATATAACAAATTAATTAATTAAAATAAACCTAAATTCTAAATTGATTTTAATTTACAAGAGGATAATATAATAATTAAACCTAATTATCTAAATATTAATTAATTAATAAAAAAAATTAATTGTTTTTTTAAGAAAAATGTTTAGTCTTTTTGTATTTATAAAGGAAATAAAATATAAACATAATATTATCTAAATAAATAAATAAATTATTTTTTGGGATTTTTATTAATAATAATAATTATGATATAAATAATAATAATAATAATAAAAATAAAATATGAAATGAAAATAAAAGAAAAAATGAAATAATAAAAAATAAAGAGCCAGGGGGTGCATGAAGTAGGCAGGGAGTGAGTAAGCAAAAAATAAAAGAAAAGCCAGGCCCAAAGGGCCCAACGCCTGCAAACAAAACAAGTCAGAATGTCAAAAAAATATGAAAAATAAAAAAGGGTACCATTGGGGCTCGAACCCAGGTCCCATAGGTTAACAGGCGCGCGCTTTACCACTGGGGTGGCTATACATCCGTTCATATAAACAAAACAATAAATATGTAAGGCAAATCAAGTCTTGATGACTTCATCTTCAACCTCCAGCCAGTGTACTTGCAACTTCTTCATTTCTCAACAAAAATGGAAGATGACAAAATGAAAGTTGTTGCATACTTCCTCACGAATCTAACCATGTAAATAACTAAAGCTAAAAGTCAAAGATAAATGAGAATTTCTCTGGCCCTAATTTGAACCCTAAAAATTTCAGAAACTTCAACTCTAAAATTCTCTAAGCTCAGGCCATGTAAATGCAAACTATGGATATGTACAGCTTCGTGGCAATGAGGTCTACATTTTTCCTTCACAAAATAAACATTAATGATGCTTAAATGATGAGATAGGAGTTCAAGTGAAATATCTCAAAACTGGAAATCGCGAAATGCAAATGAGCTTGATTCAAAGTGCTGCAAGGATCAGGTTAGCTTCCTTGAGGTCCCAGGAAGCTAATGCAATGATTAGCTTGAGCTGAAAGTGACTGAGGAGCTCTGGAGAAGTCAAGTTGCAGACCCCTGTTTTTGAAGATGGAACTTGATGATGGAGGTGTTACAGTTGAGCAAATGGACTTTAGATGGTTTGTATTTGATGTTTAGAAGCTTTTGGAAGTTAAAGGCCAAAGAACGCACGAGGAGATTTGGAGTTTGGTATGTAAAGTCAGAATTTGCACAACAATGGTGTTTTGAGACAGTTTCTGGCTAGAGGGAGTTTGAGTGAGTTTAAGGGTCTTCAAGCTCGTGTTCTAGCTCACAAATAGTGACTATATTTATAAGCAAAAAGTTTGGAATGCTCTAGTTGATCAAAATTCAAATTAGCATCCTTAAGCTAAACATGTGATTTTTTGACAAAACAAGTTTCAAAGTCTTGTGTACTTTCTAAGATAGAGTGGTTATGCTTTAAACAAGCTTGCTTCTGACTTTGTGGATGGAGTGTGATCAGAGGGAACAAGTTAGAGGCTCAGTGTGAACTTTATGCAAAAAGCTTGCTTTACAAGAATGGCAATGTTGACTTTGTGCCATTAATGGAAATACAACTTGGATAATAGCTCAATTGATTGGATCAAAGCCCTAACAACTGTGTAAACATTTAATTATGGAGTGACAAACAAGTTTGAGGCCTGCAAAGCAAAGATTATGCAGCCTAGCATGGATTTGGTTCATGTGTTCATCAAAAATGGCTTGTAATTCAAGTGACAAAACACCAACTTCATCTCTTCGATTCTCCCTACTCAAGAATGATATCAAGGAGTTCTTTGACATTTTGGAAAGCTTGCAATGTTCTCTACAACCCATATTTGAATTGCTTTTGGATATTCACCTTGGAACTATGGGAAAAATTTCCATGAAGTTAGGTAAAAAAATCTATCTAACCAGGGCAAAATTTCACTAAGTCTTTTTTAGTTCATGAGCATGTATTCATAAAATTATAACTTGAGATCCAAGCACTTTTGGAAGAAGTTGTGTGAATAAAAGTTGTAGATTTCATGGAGATCTACAACTTTCATGTTGGAAGTTTCCTTTGAATCATCTTGCATCATAATAAAATAATTGCTCAAAGTTATGAAAAAATAAGAAATTTTTTACACTTAGAAAAATTTCTAAGTTTAGAAATTTTGACTTTTCAAAATGAAATCTTGATTTCTTGATTTCTTGATGAATAAGTTTCATATTTTGACATTTTTTGATGAATTGTAATATTTGATACTTGATTTTGACCAAAAAGTCAAAGTTTGACTTTTCAGTGTACAGTTGACTTTTGACCAGTTGACTGAAAATTCATCTGTCAATCAATTGATCTTGAGTAATATTTTGAACCATGTCATTAGGTCAAAATGGTGCAATTGGACTCTTGAGATCATGCCTTAAACCAAATGATCATTTGCTAGGTCAAAAATCAGAAATTGCCCTTTCCTATTAAAAACCCTAATTTGACCATTTTGCCCTTTTGGAGATTTGATCAAATTTCTTGAGGAATATTGGTCCAAACATGATCAAATAATACATATGAGTCTAAAATGTTGATGTGGATAAAAAATTATGAAGTTTGATTGTAAATTGGCCATAGTTGACTTTTTTCCCAATACAACTGATTTTTAGGTCAACTGTTCAATTGACTGAGCAAAAGAGTGATCCAAGGCTTGAACTTGGCATGAGTAGTCTTGGGGGTCCATAATGATCTGTGAAAGTCATATGGGGAATTGGAAGTTCAAAAATCCTTGTGCAAACTCAATCCCTGATTTTGGTCATTAGTGCTTGAGAAGGCGTCTTGAGCTGATCAACCCTAGTGCAATCTTGAGTCAAATGAGATCTTGTGAGAAGATTCTTGATATGTGAGAGGGAAAATTTTAGGGTACAACAAATATGTTGGAAGTAAGTGCAGTTTATTGTTAAGCTTGTGTTTGGGACTAGACTTGTTCTTCAGTGTTGTACGGGACGTCAGCGTCCGAGTTGGATGAATTAAAGGAGCAATTGGAAGATTTATTTAAAGTAATTTGTGAAATCAAAGGTATCATTTGGAAATATTTTGTGTTATTAATTAGAACGAAAGACAATAGTGCGGAGTTGTGTGGAATTTACTGTGTCGAAAAAGGAGGAAGATTAATGCTAAGTTGTCAGGATGTATGTTATAGTTTTGGGAGAAGAGTTCTCTTGAGTAATTTTATTTCCAAGTGAAAGTGTATGTAGATCCATTCAAGGTGGATGCAGTTCTAAGTTGGATAACGATGAAGTCTGTTATAGAGGTTAGTAGCTTGTTGAGCTTAGATGATTACTATCGTAGTTGTTTGAGGTGTAGATATATATGAAATGTTATTAGATGAGATGATAATGTTGAGAGTATGATTGGAATGTGAGTAATCGATTTGAATTGTGTTGAGTTATTTCTATGTTGGTTAAGTAGTGGTCGAAGTGTTGCCAAACGCGACTTGGGGATCAAAAAGTTGGATGTGAACTTCGCGTTAAGGGTGGTAGTATCAAGGACGAAAATATCCTAAGTGGGGGAGAGTTGTAACGCCCCGAATTTAATTAAATTAATTAAATATTTAATTATTGGATATTGTCGAATTTGAGAATTATCAGTATTATTCTAAGAAGCCTAATTGGATAATTAGGTTGAGTTGAGCAGTAAGTTGATAGTCAGATAAATTAGTCGGTTTCATCGGAGAAATAATATTAGAAAAATAATATTATTATATTGGATTATTATTGAGTTGATTAAGTGGTGGAAAATAGTATTATAATAATACTATTATTATTTCTTATGGGCTTAATTTAAAGTGTTGTTGGTAGTAAAATGTGTGGTGTGAATATTAGGCCCAATAGAATTAATAATATAAATTATATGTTAAAGTTGAATAAGAAGGAATTAGGTTTTTTTGTCAAGTAGAAGAGAGAATAAGAAATGGTTGTAAAGAAAATAAGGGTTTTAGAGAAGAGAAGAAGAAGAAAGGTTTGGAGCTATGACAGCAGGGAGTTACAATCGGAATTATAGAGCGATCTCCAATCCAAGGTAAGGGTGGAGTTTCTTATCCTATAATGGGGTTTATGAGAATTTGTATGTGGAATTTAGGGTGTAAATTTAATATTGTTTGTGTTTATTCATGGAAATTGATGTTAGAAAATTAATTAATGATAAATATTGGTGAAATTTTCATATTCTTGTGTGTTGTCGATTGATTGTTCTGTTGAAAATATATGGATACGAAGAAAATTGGAGAAGTAACAGAGAACCATAGAATGGGGGTTTGATGCCGATCGATAGTAGGTGGGGGAAAGTGCCTGTGACGACCGTCACAAGCTGGCAGGGAAGGCATAACGGTCGTTATGGCCTGGGGAGAAGAAGTTGTGCCGACTGGCACAAGTGAGGAAGTGGAGGGAAAGTGCCCCTTTGGCACTTGGAACTTGCTTCTGTCTCTGTTTCTCTTTTTTTCTGTGGTACTATGCTATATAATTTTTATATGTTATCAGTGTGCAGTTTATTAAATACAAAAGAAGTTAGGGAACAAATTAAACTATTCTTATCTTATCATTAGTATGCTATAGAAGAAGCAACTTTTATAGAAGCACCTATATGTCAGTAATCTTAATTTAGCAATTCAACATAATTTTAACAGTCTGTAGTAATAAGACAGAGTTAGAAATAATTAGTAAAGTTGCAGTAACTGTTTTGGAGGATTAACTAAATAGCAGAAGAGAATATATTTCCAAGTAGTATATGTTTGAAGTGAATTACAGGAAGCAAGTGACACTCATTTGGTAGAGAAATATTAGTAGCAGTATAAATAAAGTGGTAATAACAGAATATTAAGCAATATCGATTAGCCGAATTTGTAGATTTGAGCGGTAAAAGTAGTTAACCGGAATTAGTTGAGATTGTCGGAGTAAGTCGTATATACGTATAGGTATTTTTAGTTGGTTTGTTTTGGTTAGAATTATGTTGAATAAAGTTGATTTGCAGGTGAAGTCGAAATAAGTTGAATGGTTCCGGTTTATGGAATTGTGTTGTTGGTTATTACTGTGAATAAGTCGTTGTCGAATGCATTGTTGTTGTTGAATATGTTGTGATTGATAAGTTGATTAAGTGGTAGGATTATGCCAACTTTTTCGAATACATTGTTGTTGTTGAATATGTTGTTGTTTATATGTTGTGATTGATAAGTAGATTAATTTGTAGGCCTATGGCCAGTGTTGAAGTGACGATGAGTACCTCTAATTATTGGTAAAGCAACGATATAGGCTTATGCCTTTGTGACGGTGATTGTTGTTGTTGTATATGATTGTTTCATTCATTGAGTCACATACATTTGCATTATTAAGTTGGCCTGGATTGGCACCATGTTGGCCTGGATTGGAAAAATATTAAGTTGAAGGCTTATGCCTTGTTGATGCCTCCATTAATTGTCAGTTGTTAAGTTGGGAGTTCTGCTCCGTTTCTAAGTTAGGAGTTCTGCTCCGTTTCTAATTTGGGAGTTCTGCTCCAATGGTACCACATGCATGTGCATTGTAATTGAGTCGCATTTGATGTTGCATCTTCAGTTGTGGTGAAGATAGATTTCTTGTTGTTTTATGTCGTTGACTTGTGGTAACAAGTATTATCGAAAAGCTGTGAATTTAATAGTTATGTCGTGTTGATATTTTGTTGTGATTAAGTTGTTTATAAGTTTTGAAGTAGTGATTTTATATTCCTGAATTCTAATATATAATTTATCATGCACTCACTTATACGATTTGAGAATCTCACCCCTTACTGTTTGAATGTTACCCTTATGTTGGTAACATGCAGGTAATCCAGAGTGAAGGCGGTTTACCTTTAGTATGTCGAATCGGTGTCATTGCTCTAATACATAACACTCGGGGGGGATGAATGCTTAATGCTTAGTTATTTCTTAGTAATTATTTTCTTGAAGTTGTTTCAGTTTTATGAAAGAGGTTAATGATTTAAAGTTGAGTATGTGATTCCGTTTCTTATTAATAAAAAGTTGTTTAATGTTAAAGAATAAATCAAGTTGTTATCGGTTCATCCGAGTTAGGTGTTATTTATCTAATTTATATGTGATTAATTGAAGTTTGATTTTTAAGTTGAAAAATGTAGCATCCTATTTATGTTGAAGTTTGATTTTTAAGTTGAAAAATGTAGCATCCTATTTATGTTGAACTCTGATTTTATTATTATCTGCTGGGTAGAAATGGGGTGTTACAACGACAAGGGGAACTTCCTTAACAAATCGTGTGTTCTTCTTCTTTTTCTTCCCTTCCATACTTGACTACTATAATTTGTGGGAATTAAATTATCGAATTTTCTTGTACTGAAATTATGGAGTGTTGAGATCATTTCACAACATTGGTAACAATCTGTTTGATTGATACCTAAGAAAACTCACCGCTATAATTTAGTAAAACCAAACCTAAGGTGCTTTGCACATAAGGTGTTTAACAAATTGATTTATCCATAAATTACATTGTGTTTAGATTTATCTTAATCGACTCATTGGAAATAATTAATTCTCATTGAGGATGTTCAAGTGATTGACCAATTGAGTAAAACATATTGATTCTTACTTTGTCATCATATCCCATACGGTTACGCATATTTGATCTTTTAAATAAAGGATCGTTTAGATGATTATAGATTCCGAGAGATTTCACATATATTTCTGAAAAACTATTTTAAAAAGCACAAATAATTTTTTAAACAGTCTATTCAACCCCCCTTCTAGATCTATCACATCGTCTAACAAGTGGTATCACGAGCGCCAGTTTATCTAGTGCTTCGCATATTACATTGTAGAATATGGAGAACGATCCAAAAGGGGCTTATATGAGAGCTCATATTTTCACCGGTGGAATCTATAGCTATTAGAAAGATTGTATGCATGTGTATATTAACTTTGTTAATAGAAAGATATGGAAAGTTATCGAGGATGGCCCTATACAAATAACCATGACCAATGAGGATAATGTCACCATACCCAAACCGTAAGCACTATACGATGAGGAAGACGAGAAAAAGTATAGTTATGATTGGAAAGGTATAAATATGCTTATTGCATCTTTAGGTGTTGATGAGTATTTTAGAGTTTCACATTGTGCTACTGCTAAGGCAATGTGGGATGCTCTACAAATTGCCCATCAGGGGACAAATGATGTTAAACTTGCTAGAATCAATACATTGACTCAAGAGTTTGATCTCTTTCACATGAAGCATGATGAATCCATTACGGATATGCAAAAGAGGTTTTCTCATATAATCAATCTCTTACACACTCTTGGTCATGTTACTCCAAATGTTGTTGCTACTAACAAAAATTTGAGATGTCTTAATAGGGAATGGAAACCTAAAGCTACAACAATCAAGGAAGCTAACAATCTAGCTACACTTGACATAACAACATTGCTTGGGAAGCTTCAAGAGCATGAGAAAGAGCTCATAAATATCAACAACCACGAGAAAATAGAAAGGAAAGAAAAGCCAAAAGACACAGAAAAGAAGTCTATTGCATTAAAGGCTTTGAGATCAAAGTCCTCCACCAATAACTCATGTGTGAGTGATTCTAGTGATGATGATGAAAGTTTAAATGAAGACATGGGGTTGTTTGTGAGAAAATATCATAGACATCTCTGAAAGAATGAAGTCTAACACTCAGACAAAAATCTCATAAATTATAGAAGCCAATCAAAACCTTCAAGACAAGATGAAGGTAAGAAATCTAAATCAAGAGAATCATGTTTCAACTACGGAAAACCAGATCACTACAAACCGGATTGCCCATTGCTCAAGAAAGACAAAGGAAAATACAAATTCCAAAAGAGACCTAAAAAAGCTAGAAGAGCATATGTTGCTTGGGATAATGATAGTGAAGCTTCAAGCAAAAGTGACACTAGTGACAAAGAAGAAACTGTCAACCTTTGTCTCATGGCTCATCAAAAGAAGAAAAGGAATGTAAGTCACTCTAAATATGATCATATTGATAAAATGTATCACATAGAATTGCAAAGAGCTTTTGATACTCTACAAAATGAGGCTAAAGAAGCTTTTAAACGATTAGCCTCAAACAAGAAAAAAATTTCATACCTTGAGCAAAAAATGTTCAATTCCAAAAAAGTGTTGGAAGCCCTCAAGGCATCTATGGTAGAGAAAATCAAAACCGATAGCAAATATGACAAGTTTTCTTGGCATGATTGGGCTGGATGTGAAACTTGTTATATTTGGCAAAGAGAGGTAAAAATTCTCAAAGCCAAACTTAACAAGGCTTTACAACCCAAAATTACTTTTGGCATTGATAGATCAAATTCCAGAAGTAGTATGATTAATCCTTATCAAAAATACACTTATGAAATAAGATATCCTCCAAGTAAAAGTAACTTACTCAAAACTCTAACTTATTTATATTGTTGCAAAAGGGGCCACACCATTGCCAAATGCCAATTTAGGAGGTTTTTGGTTCCTCGAGGCATTTTCAAATGGTTGCCAAAATGCAACTCAAGTATCACTCACACACAAGGACCCAATAAAAATTGGGCACCTATTTCCCTTGTTTAAATTTATAGGTGGAATGTCTTGAGACTACGGAGAAAAGATGGTTTCTCGATAGTGGATGCTCAAGACATATGATGGGCGACATCTCCCTATTTTTTTACTTTGTGGCGAAAAAGAAAGGATTTGTCACTTATGGCGACAATAACAAGGGAGAAATACTCGGTAAAGGTAGTGTAGGTAATCCCTCTTATAATACTATCTCTGATGTCCTATTAGTTGATGGTCTTAAACACAATCTTATTTGCATTAGTCAATTATACGACAAAGGATACAATGTCTCTTTTTCAAAAGATTGTTGCATAATTGAACACAATGATAAGAAAGATGATGTGTTCAAAGGCTTGAGGGTAAATAATGTATACATGATTGACTTGAATAATTTATCCTTAACTGGAGCTAAATGTCTAGTCACTTTAAGTGAGGACTCATGGCTTTAGCATATACGTCTAGCTCACTTGAATTTTGATTTGTTAAATAAAATTGTATCAAAAGATTTAGTAGTCGGTTTACCCAAACTAAAATTCTCCAAGGATCACTTATGTGATGCTTGCCAAATGGGTAAACAAACAAGAATCTCGTTTAAATCTAAAAACATTATTTCTACAACGAGACCTCTTGAACTTCTCCATATGATCCTTTTTAGACCATCTAGAATTAAAAGTCTAAGTGGTAACTACTATGGATTTGTTATTGTAGATGACAACTCTAGATTTTGTTGGACAATTTTCTTAGAAAATAAGTGACACCTTTCTGGCATTTGAAAAGTTTGCCAAGATTTCTCAAAACAAATTGAACACTAGCATAGTTACTATTCGAAGCGATCACGGTGGTGAATTTGAGAATGATCTCTTTGATAAATTTTGTGAAAAATACGACATTGATCATAATTTTTCCTCCCCACATACTCTAACAAAATGGAGTGGTCGAACGTAAAAACTGTGTTTTAGAAGAACTCAGAAGAACTATGATCAATGAACACTGTCTTCCAAAATAATTTTGGGCCGATGCCATTAGCACGAGTTGGATGTAAAGAGTGTAAACCGTGTTTTCTTAAATGGATACATTAATGAAGAGGTTTATGTGTCTCAACCTCTCGGTTTTGAGAATTTTGAGAATCCTAACTATGTTTACAAACTTAAGCGTGTGTGTGATAGGTGGGAACGAGAACTGACTGTTTTGGAATGCTGGTTCGCGTTTGCGTTTGTTTTTGCAAAATGTCGCGGTAAGTAAGAGTCGCCACCGTCTTTTATTTTATCCAACAAGCAAAGGACAAAAGCATAGAAAAATTCCTTTTCGAGATGTTTCTCGGGTTCTGGAGGTAGATTATAGAAAGGGAAGGTGTTAGCACCCTTTCTATCCGTGGTTATCCACGGGCTCTTAGGTACTTGCTCACTATATTTTCAAAAGTTTTCTTTTCTTTGTGTTTGTGGGTTTTGAAAATAGTTTTGTTTTTGAAGAGAGTGTAAGTGCGAAAGTTTTGTTTTGTTTTTAAGAGGAGCAAGTACTTAAGAACATCTACCTACTCAAAAAGGAATTAAACTGTGCAAATGTCCATTAGACAATGCTATCCCACTATTGAGGAGTAGGTAGCATCGTCGTTGGAGTTTTTGGGTCAATTCGATTTAAGGGACGTGTGGCCACTAAAGCAATGTTAGGACGCCTTAGCGGTAACTCTAATGTCTTAGATCATTTTTCCGAGACAACCGTATCGAGGCAACTTATGATCTTTGGATAAGAGAGCGACCTCTAAAACATCCTATACTCAATGACCACGTTCGAGGCAACCAAGTGAGGTGTACCCTAAGAGTGGCATGTGCAAGTGTGTCAATTTTCAGTTAATATTATCTTTACATGTCATGGTGAGCTACTGGTAATTTTAAGTCAGGATAGATCTTGTCATGCAATCCTAGTTAGCATACATCTAAACAGTTAATATATGTACATGAATTTAAAGTGCGGGAATTGTAAATCCTACGATATTACAAAGCTTCGGGGATGGGGATTATTTACATGTCCAAAATTGGGGAATAAAGCAGTTAAGTGTAAAAGGTCTTAGTTAAGCTATTACAAACCAGTAGGCAATTACAATAAAATAAACGCGCGCGAATCTGAAAATAACGTCTAAAATTCCTAAGAATAAAATCTTTTTGTTGTTTTTTATATAAAAGAACATAAGGCCTAAGTCAATTAATTTTTTTAGTTTTAAGAAAAATGTTAAAATAATTAACTAATTTATTTAAGAAATAAATATAGTTGGAAAAACAACTAGCCTAATGTTTTTGTGATTTTTTTTATTTTAATGTTAATTAAAAAGATAAAAGGATGTCAATGAAAACAGAAATAAAATACAAGGGGGATCCTTCGATCCAGGGAAAAAAAGGAGTTTAGAGCCAAGGAGGGAATGGAAGCTTCGATCCAAACAGGGTCATGGTTCTTTCGATTGGGCCAGGAAGTGGGCATGAACATCCTTCGATCCAGGGAAGGGGATTTCCCTTCGATCCTGGGAAAAATGCCTTCTTCGACCAAGGAGGACTATGGGAAGCTTCGATCCAGAGAAGGTGTCTCCTTCGATCTGGGATGTTATACTTGCAAAAGTATGTTAGAAAAATAAAACTCAGGGCCTGGTATCGAACCTCAGGCCCTTCGATCCTGCGTGCGCTGGGTCTTTTTAGGCTAAATCTGCAGCAAATGTTAGCAAACGAAGAACATGACCTGGGGCCAAACCCAAGCCCTTGAATTCTGTCTAGGATGGCAAATCGAATGAGATAGAAAATATGGAGGTGTTATGCAAAATGAAAAGTTTTGACAATTTACCCTCTCCTACCAGCAGATTGAATCTTCGATTTGGGTACTGGCTGGATGGGAGCACTTTCAATCTGAGGGCTTCTTGTTGTGGGCACCTTCGATCTGAAGGACTGCTTTGTCTTGGAAAATTCTGACAACCTTTGATGGATTGTATGGGCAGCGCCTCTCCAATGTTTTTTTGTTCTCCTTTTTTTCCTCTGTGTTTTTTCATGTGTGCAATGTGTTTTTTCTCCATCCTCTGCACTGCATGTTTGCCCCTGTATTTATAGGAGTGTGGGGGTCTAGTAACGGCAAGAGACATCCATTTAACCAGGCCTTTAAAGCCATGAGACAAGAATCAGACACATTAAAAGTTTTCCTTTTTTGAAATATTCATGTCTCTTTGGAATCTGGAATGAACCTGGACACTTTTGATTTTCGAATGCCTTCAGGCCCTGCTCTTCGATTGACAGAATCATTATGGTTGAATCAGCTCTTTAGGAACAGAAAAGGCAAGAATCTGGCCTTTAACTCAGGAATTAAATCCACAATCAGCATTTAGTTATTTCTATATTTGCAAGGGAAACATGCCATTTTCTCACGTTCAGTGTACCTGGACATGTTTTTTTTTAGTGCCCTCTTGATGGCCTCTTTCAAATGGCCTGGAATGAGTTCTTCAAATGGCCCTGGTCCAAATATCAATCGAAGGGTACTAATTAAAATTCCAATCGAAAGGCTTTGTTAACAGGCTGATCGAAAGGTGTTGTTCATTCTAATCGAAGGACATGGTTAACATGCCTGTCGAAGCTGCCTTGACACAATGCTAAATCGAAGGATCCCTTGGCATGCCAATCGAAGGCCTTGGCATAATTCCAATCGAAGTGCTCGTCCATAATACCAATCGAAGGGCTCCTTCAGAATACCAATCGAAGGGTCTTTCAGAATGCCAATCGAAGGCCTTGACATAATGCCAATCGAAGTGCTTGTCCATAATACCAATCGAAGGGTCTTTTAGAATGCCAATCTAAGGCCTTGACATAATTCCAATCGAAGTGCTTGTCCATAATGCCAATCGAAAGGCCCATTCAGAATACCAATCGAAGGGTCTTTCAGAATGCCAATCGAAGGCCTTGACATAATTCCATTCGAAGTGCTTGTCCATAATGCCAATCGAAAGGCTCCTTCAGAATACCAATCGAAGGGTCTTTCAGAATGCCAATCGAAAGGTACTTAAAGCACCACTCAAAAATTTTCTTTTTCCTTAGGCAAGAGTTTGTGATCAACCATGCAGGGGGAAGAATTTGGAAAACATGAGAGGGCAAATTTTAGGGTGCAACAGTTGCCCCTGTTCAATTTTCTTAAACTTGAGGATTAGATTGGCTTTCGAGCCTTTCGTGATCCGAAGGTGGAAGATAATTGAACACTAGAGTGCCCAGAAATTTGCACTCGCATGGTGTAGTATCAGCATTGTGATGTCGGGAATGGGCTTACAAATGCCATTTGGAGATTGTTGGTAGGAGGATGGGCTTATAGATGCCATCTGCAGGAGTGTCGATCGCATAATAGATTCCTAAGCGAGAACTTGCATACCTGTTGTTGTAGAAGATTCTGCTGGGGAAGTCTAACTTTGTTGGTTAACTGCATATCTGGTCAGTGTATAAGCTACATCGCGACCTACTGGGGAAAGGTGAAATTGATCGTGTTTGATCAGGTCTAGGTCTTACAGTATTGTGGACTTCTGTCTGGATATAAGAGAAAAGAAACCTGGATGGTAAGGTTATGAGAAGGAACCTGGGTAAGGTTGCTTCGTGAGGAGTTTGTATAAAACTACATCTGAACCGAGAAGGAACCTGGGTAAGGTTGCTTTGTGAGGAGTTTGGGTAAAACTGCATCTGAATTGAGAAGGAACCTGGGTAAGGTTGCTTTGTGAGGAGTTTGGGTAAAACTGCATCTGGATTGAGAAGGAACCTGGGTAAGGTTGCTTTGTGAGGAGTTTGGGTAAAACTGCATCTGAATTGAGAAGGAACCTGGGTAAGGTTGCTTTGTGAGGAGTTTGGGTAAAACTGCATCTAGAAGGGAGGAACCTGTGTAGGGTTTCCTGATGATGAGTCCGTGTAAAACTGCATCCTGGAAAGAGAGGGAACCTGTGTAGGGTTTCTTGATGATGAGTCTGTGTAAAACTGCATCTGAAATGGAGGAACCTGTGTAGGGTTTCCTGATGATGAGTCCATGTAAAACTGCATCTTGGAAAGAGAGGGAACCGGTGTAGGGTTGCCTGATGACGAGTCCGTGTAAAACATCATCTTGGAAAGGTTACTTGGTGATAAGTTCATGTAAAATTTCTTCGGGATAAGTTCGTGTAAAACTTCTGGAGGAACCTGGGTAAGGTTACTTTGTGATAAGTCCGTGTAAAACTTCTGGAGGAACCTGGGTGAGTTTACTTTGAGATAAGTTTGTGCAAAACTTCTGGAGGAACCTGGGTAAGGTTACTTTGGGCTAAGTTCGTGTAAAACTTCTGGAGGAACCTGGGTAAGGTTACTTCGGGATAAGTTCATATAAAACTTCTGGAGGAACCTCGGTAAGGTTACTTCAGGATAAGTTCGTGTAAAACTTCTGGAGGAACCTGGGTAAGGTTACTTCGGGCTAAGTTCGTGTAAAACTTCTGGAGAAACCTGGGTAAGGTTACTTCGGGATAAGTTCGTGTAAAACTTATGGAGGAACCTGGGTAAGGTTACTTCGGGATAAGTTCGTGTAAAACTTCTGGAGGAACCTGGGTAAGGTTACTTCGGGCTAAGTTCGTGTAAAACCTCTGGAGGAACCTGGATAAGGTTACTTCGGGATAAGTTCGTGTAAAACTTCTGGAGGAACCTGGGTAAGGTTACTTCGGGCTAAGTTCGTGTAAAACTTCTGGAGGAACTTGGGTAAGGTTACATCGGGATAAGTTCGTGTAAAACTTCTGGAGGAACCTGGGTAAGGTTACTTTGTGATAAGTCCGTGTAAAATTTCTGGAGGAACCTGGGTAAGGTTACTTTGAGATAAGTTTGTGTAGAACTTCTGGAGGAACCTGGGTAAGGTTACTTTGTGATAAGTCCGTGTAAAACTTCTGGAGGAACCTGGGTAAGGTTACTTTGAGATAAGTTTGTGTAAAACTTCTAGAGGAACCTGGGTAAGGTTACTTTGTGATAAGTCCGTGTAAAACTTCTGGAGGAACCTGGGTAAGGTTACTTTGGGCTAAGTTCGTGTAAAACTTTAGAATGAACCGGGGTAAGGTTACTGTGAGATAAGTTTAGTGTAAAAATTCAGGATGAACCGGGGTAAGGTTACTGTGAGATAAGTTTGGTGTAAAACTTCAGGATGAACCGGGGTAAGGTTACTGTGAGATAAGTTTGGTGTAAAACTTCAGGATGAACCGGGGTAAGGTTACTGTGAGATAAGTTTGTGTAAAACTTCAGGATGAACCAGGGTAAGGTTACTGTGAGATAAGTTTGGTGTAAAACTTCAGGATGAACCAGGGTAAGGTTACTTTGGGATGAGTTCGTGTAAAACTTCATTCAAAAATATATGAGAAAGGACCCGTGTAGGATTTTTCAGGATAAACCCGTGTGAAGCTGTATTTAGGAGAACCCCGTGTAAGATTTCTTCATGACGAACCCGTGTAAAGCTGAATTTGATCGTGCAGATAATTACTCTGTTTAGTTTCCGGAGTTAATCTTGAACTTGCTGGAAGTTGTTGATGATAACCATCGTTCCTGAAAAGGTACATGATTAATCGTATATGATGCATGACATGCATGGTATGATGATGTTCTCAAAATAAATGAGATTATGCTGTATGCAATATGTATGTGCACGTCATGATGTATGAACATGAAATGCTATTGTGGTACGTCCGAGTTTGGGAAAATAAATCCTTGACTGTTGTTGGAGAATAAAGAGTTTCACTCGCTGGAGATAACGATCGAAGATGATTGGGAGAATAATCCTGCAGGAGAGAATAACTTCGCTGGGGAATGGACTGACGAGGAAATGACTTTGTGGGGAGTATATACCCTGCTAGAAGATCTGCTGATTTGGAGAAATAAAACCCAGCTGGGGATGAATTACTGTTGCTGGTGACAGTGAATCCTGTTGGGGATTGAATTTCTGCCTATGAAAGGAATGAACTCCGCTGGGGATGATTTTCCAATGGCGACTTCACTTTTAGATTCTACTGGGGATAATCTTCTAGACTCCACTGGGGATAATCTTCCAGTACTGGTGATAGATACACTCTGCTTGGGGAGAATCTTGTCGACCCATTCGTGTTTGCGAGCCTCAGCTGCGGAGAATTAATACCACTGTCCTTTTCTTACTCTGTGGGGAGTGTAGATGTTACTGGGACGCGGAATGAGGATATGACAATGACTTTGCATCGAGACTTTTCTGCCCCCGTATCTTCGGGAGAAGGTGCCTGCGGAGGCCTTGTGGATCGGGTATTATTCCAACCTATGAGGTGCTTGGTAATTGCCAATTGAAATGACAAATCTTCTTCTGGTAGGCAAATGACGAGATGACGGGACATAGTCGTACGCTTTAATCCCTAACTTTTGCCTGGACTGCCCTTTCGGGTTTTCAGTCCATCGGGATACCCTTTTTTGCCCAAGTCGCCTTTTCAGGTTTTCGACTTGCCGGGTGTACAAATTTTTCATTTTCATCCCATATTTTTTCCCGAACCCTTTTGGTTCGCCGTGAAGCTCTTATTTTTTCCTAGGCCAGTCAACCTAGCGGGTCTTTGATTATGCGTAGTACTTTTTTGACTATGTCCATTCCCTCAGGATGTAGAGAGGTGTCACTGTCTGTAGTGTTATGTTGCCATACTACCAGAAGATCTTCATTTGATCATGCAAGATTCGTTGCTGGAATTCATGTCCAATGCCCCAATTGATTCAGATGGAGATCTGCCCTGGCTATTTGGCATTTTGAGAGATTCCTTGAATCTTGACTTGACTGCCCCAGATGATGGACAATGATCATGCCGTGCCCCTTGATTGGAAGTGTTTTTCAACTTGAAGTGATCCTTTTTATTGAGAAGGTTTTTGTTCACTAGATATTCGTCGTGCGAATTTCTCTGCTATTTGAACAAATAGTCATATGCAAACAATGTTATTTTAAGAATGCAAAGCTTATGTCTGTCTTGAAGTTTTTGAAAATGCATTTTTTCAGTAAGATAGGAAAATTTTGTAAAATGTGACGTCAACTCAGGATTTACAGCAAGCCCTACAGGAGTCAGGATACCTTTTGTAACAGTATGCTTTCGAACTAACCCATGCTTCGGCTAGGACTTTTTAAGGGTTATAACGTGGCCTGGTTCAAGGTTTAAGAAACAAAGGATAAAGGCTCAAATTTTATTTGTACCCACCCGTTCTTCGTGATGTTCTTCGATCCTAAACTCAGCTAATCATGCATTAGATCTTGTTTGAGTCTTTGCTCTGGCATTCCGGTGATGGTTCGAATATTGACAGATTATTTTGAACAGGAAGTCATTTTGTTGAGAGTTTGTAGGACCTCTTTCTTTTTTTTATTTTGTTATCCCTGTCTTTTTGCCTAAACTGTTTCTTTTATGATTACAGTCAGCGGGATGCCCCAGTTTTGTAAGTCTCCTTCATAGGTTTTGACTTAATGGGCTTTTATTTCTGAGAGATAATGATTGCCTGTCCTTACGATTGTTCGGAACCATCACTGTCTCTTGTTTTGGAAGGACTCCTTTGATGCCATTCATTGTGCACCTGGATCAACTGAGAAAACTACCCTACCCCAGGTTATAATTAAGGGTTTTAATTTGTGAAAATAAAAACTCCAACATCTTTGGTTCAAAGGGGTTGACGAGGGATTATCTTCCTTATAACTCCACTGTTTAGGATTTGAAACAATGCCTGTACATCGTCAGCGGGGTCTGTTCAAAAGCATATTGTAAAGATCGTGGTATCGTTTTCGTCATCCTCCCTCTAAAGGCTTAGAGTTTTTTTTTTTAATCAAGAGTTGAACATCAGAAAAAGGAAATATGAAGAAATTTAAGCATAGTGAAAACAATTAATTCAAAAGAGACACGTGCATTGCATTAATGAAATAAAAAAAATTGACATAACAATAATTGTTTGAATAAGCAAAGAAAAATACAATTTCAGAATTCAAATGAACAAAAGTGCTTTCAATCCTAGTCATGTTTTGGCAAGGGAGCAGTGATCACATTGGGAGTCTCAGGAGGGTCGAATTCGATCTCCTTAGCGTCAATCATATTCTGAATCTTGTATTTCAGTGCCCAACAATCATTAGTATCGTGCCCCGGGCTACCGGAATGATAAGTACACCTTGCATCTGGGTTGTAGTTAGGAGAAGAAGTCTTAGGGTTCGGATGAGGGTTTATCACCGTAATCAGGTTCATCTCCAACATGCGTTGCAATGCTTGTGACAATGGCATGTGGATTTGGGTGAACTTTCTTTGAAGTCTTTCCCCCTTTGGATGATTATTTCGTTGGTGTGGTCGTTGTGTGCATGCCGAATTAGAGATCAACACTGCCCCCCACAGATTGGTGGTAGTCTGCCTGGCTACGCCTCTTCTGGCCGTGCACAACATTGGCTTCCCTCTTGCCACCAAATGACTTCTTCTCTGTACTCGAAGAGGTATCTTTCTGGATCTTACCACTCAGGATCCCAGCTTCTACTCTTTCTCCAGTCAGAATCAGTTCGGTGAAACCCACTGACGAGTTACCGATCAAATGATTGAAATAGGGACCAGACAAAATCCCAAGAAACATATCCACCAACTCCCTATCATACAGAGGGGGTTGGACTCTTCCAGCAAGATCTCTCCACTTCTTAGCGTAGTCCTTAAAGCCTTCGCCTGTACCCATAGACATACCCTGAAGCTGAGTACGTGTGGGAGCAAGGTCGGCATTATACTGGTATTGCTTGTAAAAGGCAGCAGCAAGGTCCTCCCAGTTGCGGACGTTAGCTCCTTCCAGTTGACAAAACCATTCAAGTTGAGTCCCTGACAGACTATCTTGAAAGAAATGAACCCAAAGATTTCTATCAGCAGTATAGGGTTGAATCCTCCTTGAAGGGGTGAAAAACACAAGAAGGGGGGGTTGAATTGTAAAACTGAAATCTTAAAGCAATTGACAAGATATTTTTATCCTGGTTCGTTTGATCTCAAACTACTCCAGTCCACCCGTCAAGGTGATTTCGCCTCTCTCCAACGAGGTCTTAATTCACTATATTCAACTGAATATTACAGACTGCTTTAACAACTGCTAAAGCCTTCTTGATTCAAACCACAATCCGGTTTGTCAAGGCAACACTTTCTTACAAAGGTATAAAACAATGTGTGTGAATGTTTTCTACAAAACTTTATCACAACTGTGATGTATACACAAATGAAGCTTAGAAACTAGATTGCTAAACACTAATGGAGTATCAGAGTTTGTGGTTTAGCAAAATTGGTAGAATGAAGATTATTGTTCAGCTTTGTGCGTGTAGAGATTTGGAGAGCATTAGCCATTATAATCTTCGAAGCCTTGTTTATATAGCACTTGAGAAGATGAACATTGAATGCAATATTCTTGATTCAATGCTAATAACAAGCTTTCCTTTTTGAGCAGATCTTGTCTAGAATGAGGCTGTTGGAATTGATTAGCTTTCAATGCACAGTACCGTTGCTTCTTCAATGCACGTTCTGGCTTGGCTCATTCTGATTCTGCTTCGCTGCTGATGAACTATTGTGTTTCTGTATCAGAGTGTTTACGCGCAGTTCTGTTCATCAAGCTTCAGCATGTGCGTGAGTTGATCATCTGATCTTGACGTTCTGATTCAGCAACTTCTGATGCTGGTGTATGAAATCAAATTCTGATGCTGAAGAAGTGATCTTGCTTATTTTAATCAGCGTATCTGCAAGTCAGAGCATAGTAATTTTAGGCAGCATATAGTTCAAACATGAAGCATATAAATACTATATCTTTTCACTTTGTTATCATCAAAACGAAATATAGGGTAGTAGATTCAAACATTGTTCTAACAATCTCCCCCTTTTTGATGATGACAAAAACTAGATATTTTAAATGAAAAATAACGTGAAAAGGTATCTGGGAAATGTTTCAGAGTTAAGAAGTAAGGAGAAATCAGAGTTAAGAGATACTCCCCCTGAGTTTGTTACTTCCCTTTGATATACGTGTTCTTCAGGATCAGATCTTTTTCTTTCTTTGAACATCAGATTATAAGTTTTTGACTTATCAGAGAGCAGAGCTTCAGAGCTTTTCCTGTCAGAGCTTTGCTTTGGATCAGAGTATTAGGTCGATCAGAACTTCATATTTGATCAGAGCAACATTGATCAGAGCTTCTACATTTTGATTAGAGCTTCTAGTCTTCATAGTGTTCAGGAGCTTCCTTGTGCCTGTAGACTTAAAACAAAACAGAAAAACATTTCAAGTAATAGAGTTAGAATGTTTGAGAATTTCTGTCTAGTTAGCCGTTATTGATTTCAAATATCATTCTTGTTCTCCCCCTTTTTGTCAGCAATCAAAAAGTGTTGGTGATGTGCTAAAACAATTTAGATCAGAAAAACAAATTATATTAAAATAGTTCAGAGCAAAAGAACATTACAAAAACATAGTCAAAACAAGACATCAGAACATAGTTAAAATGATTATGCATGTAAAAGATTTAGGGTTGAGGGGGCATGCGTGAGAACAGGCTTTCCAGCATCGCTTGAATCTTTTCAGAAGTTTCATTCTGCTTCTGAACCATGTTGACAACAGTGTCAATCTTGCTATCCTGTACATCCATTCTTGTCTTCATCTTCTGATCATTCTCTTCCATCCGCTGCTGTAGACGCAAGTCATTCAGCCTTAGTTCTTCCAGAGCCTGCCTGTCCAAGGCAGCTTGAGAAGCATCAGAGGGAGGAAGCTTCTCAGAACTTTCAGCGACATCTTCTGCTGGATTTTCTTCAGCCTGAATGGTCTTGTCTTCTGATGGTTGCACCCTTGCAGCTTGCTCTTTCTCAGACCAAGATTCACTGTCCAGAGGGAGCACAACTTCTTGAGGCAGCTGACTCTCAACTTCCTTCAGCAGCTTGCTGAAGTTCTGTTGAGCCTGCTCATAGTTGACGTCCTGCAACTTGAGGGCTTCAGCACGTACCCATAGTCTGAACTGTGACCAGAGCTGATCAGAAGCAGCTGGGTCAATCATCCCAGGACAGACTTGCTTCAAGGAAGCAATCCATTGCAGCACACCTGTTTCAAAAATCAAAATACCAGAGCCAACATCTGGTTGCTTTGGTTTTGGGATAGCAATTTTGTGTCTTAGATCAGCAAGACGTTCAAGACTGGTTAAGTCAATGAAGATCCTGCTGGGGTTTTCAGAGGATTGGTTTTCAGAGGTTTGCTGAGATGCTGTTGTTTTTGGAGGAGGGGTATCAGAATCAGATATTTCGATTGGAGTGGTAGGAGTTTTTGGAGGTGTCGATTCTAATGAGGATGGCAACTGGGGCCTGACGATAGTGGTTCCACATGGCAACTGGATTGCTAGCGGTGAAGGTTGAGGTGAGTGAGGGTCAGAATGATGAGGAGAAGGGGTTTCATAGTGGTGAAACTCTGTTTGTGGTGAAGGTGGATTATTTTCTGGTTGAGGAGGTGGAATCTCTGATTGCTTAGGGATCAGAGGTTCTTCTGTGAGAGGTTGTTGTTGTTGTTCTGGTTCAGGTTGTTGTTCTGGTTCAGGTTGTTGTTCTGGTTGTGGAGGAGGAATATTTGGTGGTTCAGAAATTTGTTGAGCAGAAGCATGTTCACGCTCAATATCAGCTAGCACTCGATCAAGTGCTGGTGTTGTTGAAACAGTTGGTTGTTTGGGAATTTTGATTCTGGTTCTTCTGAGTTGTAAGGCCTCAGAAGGGTCTTCTGGTATGGTTTCATCAATGGTAGGGATTGGGATTGATATTCTGTGAGAGGTTTGAGGAGGGGCAGCAGATGTTGGAATAGTAGATGAAATTGAAATAGGGGCAGCAGATGAAATACCTCTTTTCTTTGGAGTCTGCTGAGACGATCCTTCTGCTGGTGCTTTCCTCTTCTTTGTCTTCTTCTGAGTCACTTCAGGTTGGGGTTGACTCAGATCTTTGATCTTCAGCTTTGAACCTGTATCTTCTTCCTTGTACGCATCTGGATACTTGAGAAACATCTCTGGTTTGGATTCCATTTCAGAAAATACCGGAAAATCACTCAGAGGCACTCTTCTGCTGGAGATGTCAGCAGTTGAAGTAGCTCTGGGTTCCTTCTTAATATTTTCTATCAGCTTCATCTTTTTCAGGTTCTTAGCGTTCAGCGGTTTTCCAACAGTTGGTTCAATAGTGCTCAGCAGTTGAGCTTCGCTCAGATACTCTATCAGCTTATTCTCTGTCAGAATATCTGATATAAGCCTTCCAAACGGTATCCAGTCCCTTTTGGTCCTTTCTTCTTCTCTTGTTTCTTTGACACTGGTCTTGAGATGGTTGAACAGGAAGTGTGCCAGATTGATCTTTACCCTCTGATCAATAAAGTAGATCAGAAATTGCTGATCCACGTTTATATAATCAGGAGAACTTGTTGGTTTCCTGTGATTGAAGCAGCCCAGAACAATCTTGGCCCATACTCTGCAGTGATCCTTCAGATCCTTAATTTTGTTGCTGGGCATTCCAAGAGTGAAAATTCTGTTGGCTACCACACCTATATCAGGGCATCTTTCAGCCATGTCCACACAACGGACTCCACCACCACTTTGACCGATTAGCCTTCCAAGGAGATCTTCAGAAATCACTATCTTCTTTCCCATGACAGAAGAGATGACTAGATGTTTAGAAACCTTGGCGTGAATCCAAAATTCCTTGACTAGCGCTGGGAATGTTGGTCCAACCAACCTATCGAAATACCTCTCCCACTTTTGAGCCCTAATTTCTTCAGTTAGGTCAAATCCATTTTCCTTCAAACTTTCAAAGTCGATGATTAACTCAGAGAGAACTTCAAGATTCTTTACCGGTGTAAGAAGAGTTCTGAGGGGCACCTGATATGGCTCAGAAGTTTCTTTCTTCTGATTGCCTGCAGAAATGCTGGAGGATGCCATTGTTCTCACTAAAAAAGCTTTGAGAATGATTTGAGAGAAAAAGGTTTGTAGGAGATAAACTCAGAAATATGCAGAAAATACTTGAATGATTATGAGAAAGCGTAAAGAATAAGAATGAAGGATTAATGTGCTTAAATAGAGTTTTCAAAAATTATTTTGAAAAATTAAACGTTTTTAAGAGAGAAAAAAAATAATGATTGCCATTTAACAAGCGTGATTACTTTTCATTAAATGCTTGCTGATTTTGGGGGATTTGAGAAAGATACTTAAAAACGGTTACCAGACATGTGTCTCAATGCACCCAATCAGCGCTTTGCCTTCTCAGAAGCGTGCACGCGTTCTGCTTCAGAGATTTGCTGATGATTGGATGACACTTGTTTGATGTAGTGATCAGCACGTCTGTCTTTGAGATTAGACTCTCAGATCTTTAGACTTGCATCTGATACAATCTGCATGTTCTATCTTTCTGAAAGAAGATTGTTCAGAAGTTCACAGTAATATAATTACATTCTGAAGATAAATATATGGAATTAAAACACTTTCATTCTGGGCATACTTTCATGCTGAGATGTTTCAGAATGAAATTAAACCTATCTTCTGAAAGGGGTTTAGTAAAGATATCAGCCCATTGATGGTCTGTATCTATAAATTTCAAGTTCAAAATACCTTTCTGAATACAGTCCCTAATGAAATGATGTTTTATTTCTATATGCTTAGCTCTAGAATGTAAAATAGGATTCTTACTTAAGCAAATAGCAGAAGTATTATCACAAAGAATAGGAATGTTACTCTCAAAAATCTGGAAGTCTTCAAGCTGACTTTTCATCCAGAGCATTTGTGTGCTACATCCTGCTGCTGCTATGTACTCAGCTTCTGCTGTTGACAGAGCAATTGTTGATTGCCTTTTGCTGGACCACGAGATCAGATTTTCTCCCAGAAACTGGCAGCTTCCAGAAGTACTTTTACGTTCCACTCTGTCTCCAGCAAAATCAGCATCACAGTAGCCTACTAAGCTGTAATCACTAGATTTTCTATAAAACAAACCCAGATTAGTAGTACCTTTCAGATACTTGAAAATTCGCTTAACAGCTGTTAAGTGAGATTCTCTAGGATCTGATTGGAATCTAGCACAAATACATACGCTGAATAAGATATCAGGTCTTGAAGCAGTCAGATAAAGGAGAGAACCAATCATACCTCTGTAGACTTTCTGTTCTACACTTTTGCTTACCTCTTCTCTTTCCAGAATGCACGTGGGATGCATTGGAATCTTTGATGGCTTACATTCTGAGAGGTCAAATTTCTTCAGAAGATCTCTGATGTATTTGCTCTGATGAATGTAAGTTCCTTCTGGAGTTTGATTGATCTGAATTCCTAGAAAGAATTTCAGTTCCCCCATGAGGCTCATCTCAAATTCTGCCTGCATACACTTAGCAAATTTTCTTCCAAGAGAAGGATTAGTAGAACCAAAAATAATATCATCAACATAAATTTGACAGACTAAAATGTCACTCTTAACTGTTTTACAGAATAGAGTAGTGTCCACTTTCCCTCTGGTGAATTCATTTTCAAGCAGAAAGTTACTTAGCCTTTCATACCAAGCTCTGGGAGCTTGTTTCAGACCATACAGTGACTTCTTTAGTTTGAAAACATGTTCTGGATGTTTTGTATTTTCAAAACCTGGGGGTTGGTGAACATAAACTTCTTCTTCTATATAACCATTTAAGAATGCACTTTTGACATCCATCTGATACAGAGTGATGCCTCTATTAACAGCAAATGAGATTAAAAGTCTGATAGATTCTAACCTGGCGACTGGGGCAAAGGTTTATGTATAGTCTATCCCCTCTTGCTGACTATAACCTTGTGCAACCAGTCGTGCTTTGTTTCTGATGACTTCACCTTGTTCATTTAGCTTGTTTCTGAACACCCATCTTGTTCCAATGACGTTGAATCCTTTTGGTCTGGGAACGAGATCCCATACGTCGTTTCTGGTGAATTGATTCAGCTCTTCTTGCATTGCCAGAATCCAGTCATTATCCAGAAGTGCTTCATCAATAGAAGAAGGTTCAATCAGAGACACAAGTCCCATAAGAGTTTCTTCAGAGTTTCTGAAGCTTGCTCTTGTTCTGATTGGATCTTCCTTTCTTCCTAGGATAGTCTCTTCTGGGTGATCCAAACTGCTTTTGGGTAATCTCTTCTGAGGTTGATCAGCAGCAGTTGTAGGATTTCTAGCATTGCTTCTTTCAGACGTTGAAGGAATGTCTGTGTTGAGAGCTTCTGATGACTTGTCTTCAGAACCTGCAAATTCAATTTCTATACCTGCAAGATTTTCATTCTGCTTTGACTTTTCAGAGTCAAGCTTATCATCAAAACAAACACTGATTGATTCTTCCACAATCTGTGTTTCTGTATTGTATACTCTGTACCCTCTTGAGCGTTCAGAGTATCCTAACATAATACACTTCCGTGCCTTAGAATCAAACTTGTTCAAATAATTCTTTGTATTCAATATAAAGCAAGTACATCCAAATGGATGAAAATACGAAATGTTGGGCTTTCTGTTCTTCCACAATTCATATGGAGTCTTTTCCAGAATAGGTCTTATTGAGATTCTATTCTGAATGTAGCACGCTGTGTTTATTGCCTCTGCCCAGAAAGTCTTAGCAACGTTTGTCTCATTGATCATGGTTCTGGCCATTTCTTGCAATGTTCTGTTCTTTCGTTCTACAACTCCATTTTGTTGGGGAGTTCTAGGACAAGAGAAATCATGCAGAATGCCTCTGTCATTAAAGAATGACTCAAAATCTTTATTTTCAAATTCTCCACCATGATCACTTCTGACTTTAACGATTCTAAGATCTTTTTCATTCTGAACTTGGTTACAGAAGGTAACAAACACAGAGTGTGACTCGTCCTTGTGTCTTAAGAACTTTACCCATGTCCATCTGCTATAGTCATCTACGATTACTAACTCATACTTCTTACCACTGACTGAAGCAGTTTTAACTGGTCCAAATAAGTCAATGTGCAGAAGTTCTAATGGCTTAGAGGTGGAAACAACATTTTTGGATTTAAAAGAAGGTTTTGCAAATTTGCCTTTCTGACATGCTTCACACAGAGCATCTGAATTGAACTTCAAATTAGGAAGTCCTCTGACCAGATTGAGTTTGTTAATCTGAGATATTCTTCTCATACTAACATGCCCCAATCTTCTGTGCCAGATCCACTGCTCGTTGTTAACAGACAGAAGACATTTTACGTTCTGACTCTTTAGTTCAGAAAGTTTGATTTTGTAAATGTTGTTTTTCCTCTTACCATTAAACAGGATAGTCCCATCTTTCTGACTAACAGCTTTACATGATTTTTGATTAAAGATTATATCATAACCGTTATCACTTAATTGACTTATGGATAACAGATTATGCATCAATCCATCTACTAGCAGAACATTATTAATAGAGGGAAGATTTCCATTACCTACAGTTCCAGAGCCAATTATCTTTCCCCTCTGATTGCCTCCAAAGCCAACGTGGCCTCCAGGCTTAAGTTCCAGGCTTTGGAACATATGCCTTCTTCCCGTCATGTGTCGTGAGCAGCCAGAGTCCAGGTACCATGACTGGTGTTTCTGACTTGCTGCTAAAGATATCTGCAACATGTATTATTTTATCCTTAGGTACCCAGATCTTCTTGGGTCCTGATTTGTTAGTTTTACCAAAACTCTGGTTGAATTTTGGTTTCACAGAGTGCTTACTGCTAGTATATTTGATGTCATGTGTGTGACCATACACAAAGTGTGAATTTAGAGGAGTGTGTTTAATGGTTAAATCCATGACATTCTTTGGTGTAGGAACCTTACCTAGGTATCCTATTCCTTTCCTGCCGTTTCTGCTAACTCCATAGATCATTGAAGCCATTCTGCTTCTATCTATGCTTTTAGCAAGGAACTTCTGGAAACTGTGATCATACTCCTTAATGATCTCATCAGCGTTGCTGGGAGTTTCAGAAATTGCTTCCTTCCGAGAGTTTTGTAAAGAGTTTTCTAATTTTGAAATTTTGTCTCTCAGCTCAGAGTTTTCCAATTTGAGACTCTCAGACTTATTAGAGTCAGATTCAAGATTCCTTTTCAGGTCTCTGAATTTAGCTCTAATCTGCTGATAACGTTCCAGAATTTCATTGAGGCTTTCAGCAAGTTCAGCCTTTGTAAAATTAACAGCGAAGTTAGGAAATACCTCTTCTGTGTCTGATTCTGAGTCTGATTCAGAAGCTTCACTATCATCTGGAATGTTAGCCATGAGCGCTATGTTTGCCCTTTCATCATCTGATTCTGAGTCAGCTTCAGACGAGTCAGAGTCATCCCATGTGGCCATGAGACTTTTCTTCTTCTCTCTTCCAAACTTCTTTTTGGGCTTTTCCCTCTGAAGCTTTGGGCAGTCACTCTTGTAGTGTCCTTGCTCATTGCACTCGTAGCAGATGATGTCTTTTGTGTTTGGCTTCTTGCTACTGGAGGAGCCTTCAGATCTTCTGTATCCAGAGGAAGAATCTGTCCTTCTGAATCTGGAAGAAGACTCGTTCTGATCAGATCTTCTGGGATTCCTGAACTTCCTTTGTCTTTGCTTCCACAGTTGATTTACTCTTCTGGAGAGAAGGGAAAGTTCGTCTTCTTCTGATGAGGATCCATCAGATGTTTCTTCAACTGCCTGCAAAACTTTAGACTCAGATTTTCTGTTAGATTTTAAAGCTAAAGGCTTACCTTGCTTCTGAGGCTCATCAGCTTCTAGCTCTATCTCATGACTTCTGAGGGAGCTTATAAGTTCCTCCAGAGTGATTTTGTTGAGATCTTTCGCTAGCTTCAGAGCAGTAACCATAGGCCTCCACTGCTTGGGTAAACTTCTGATTATCTTCTTGACATGGTCAGCAGTAGAGTATCCTTTGTCCAGAACTTTGAGACCAGCTACCAGAATCTGGAATCTAGAGAACATAGTTTCAATGGATTCAGATTCTTCCATTTTGAACGCCTCATACTTCTGAATGAGCGCCAGAGCTTTTGTTTCTTTGACTTGAACGTTGCCCTCATGCGTCATTCTGAGAGAATCAAAGATGTTCTTAGCTGTATCTCTGTTGGAGATCTTTTCATACTCAGTATAGGAGATGGCACTGAGGAGGATGGTTCTGGCCTTATGGTGATTCTTGAAGTCACGCTTTTGTTGATCAGTCATTGATTTTCTATCAATCTTCTGACCAGTTGCATTCACAGGGTGCGTGTATCCATCTGTCACCATATCCCACAGATCAGCATCATGTGCTAGAAAGAAGCTTTCAATTCTGTCTTTCCAGTAATCAAAGTTTTCTCCATCAAAAACTGGAGGTTTGCCGCTGAATCTGTCTCTGTCCTCATTGTTGTCATTGCTGAAATGAGAGTTGTTTCCTGCCATTGTGTTTTTCTGACGCTGGATCTTGTACTGACACGGTTAAGTGTTTTAGCTCAGAACCAGGCGCTCTGATACCAATTGAAGGGGTGAAAAACACAAGAAGGGGGGGTTGAATTGTAAAACTGAAATCTTAAAGCAATTGACAAGATATTTTTATCCTGGTTCGTTTGATCTCAAACTACTCCAGTCCACCCGTCAAGGTGATTTCGCCTCTCTCCAACGAGGTCTTAATTCACTATATTCAACTGAATATTACAGACTGCTTTAACAACTGCTAAAGCCTTCTTGATTCAAACCACAATCCGGTTTGTCAAGGCAACACTTTCTTACAAAGGTATAAAACAATGTGTGTGAATGTTTTCTACAAAACTTTATCACAACTGTGATGTATACACAAATGAAGCTTAGAAACTAGATTGCTAAACACTAATGGAGTATCAGAGTTTGTGGTTTAGCAAAATTGGTAGAATGAAGATTATTGTTCAACTTTGTGCGTGTAGAGATTTGGAGAGCATTAGCCATTATAATCTTCGAAGCCTTGTTTATATAACACTTGAGAAGATGAATGTTGAATGCAATATTCTTGATTCAATGCTAATAACAAGCTTTCCTTTTTGAGCAGATCTTGTCTAGAATGAGGCCGTTGGAATTGATTAGCTTTCAATGCACAGTACCGTTGCTTCTTCAATGCACGTTCTGGCTTGGCTCATTCTGATTCTGCTTCGCTGCTGATGAACTATTGTGTTTCTGTATCAGAGTGTTTACGCGCAGTTCTGTTCATCAAGCTTCAGCATGTGCGTGAGTTGATCATCTGATCTTGACGTTCTGATTCAGCAACTTCTGATGCTGGTGTATGAAATCAAATTCTGATGCTGAAGAAGTGATCTTGCTTATTTTAATCAGCGTATCTGCAAGTCAGAGCATAGTAATTTTAGGCAGCATATAGTTCAAACATGAAGCATATAAATACTATATCTTTTCAGTTTGTTATCATCAAAACGAAATATAGGGTAGTAGATTCAAACATTGTTCTAACACTCCTCACATATGACCGGAGGTGTAGCTTTGGACAGGAAGCTTCGTCATACTTGGCAAAGGCAGGTGCCTTGAATTTATGGGGAATCACCACCCCAGAGGATAGGCCTAGGTCTCCGAAGTCCAGACCGGGCACCTTCTGTATTTCCATATCGTTCAAACAGTCTTCCATTTGTTTGTACTTATCCTCAGCAGGAGGATACTGTTCTTCATCATAGTCCATCTCGTTGTCGGAGACTTCAGGGCTAGGAGCCCTCCTTTCTTGTGGACTGTCTTTCCCTCCAGATGAGGTGGTCAGGTCAACTTCATTCTGCAGCCCGTTTCCAAACCTGCGTCCAGTGTTGAATAGGATGGTCCTCTTTTTCTTCTTCTTTTTCTCTTTCAGAATCAGGGTCTTCAGGTCCTACTGACCCTTATCTAGGCTCATGACCAACTCTTGAAATTGGGCATTCTGGGCCTGGAGGGCCTTGATAGCTTGCTCAGTTGAAGGTTTAGTAGACATGATGATTGCTGAAATAAACAGCGAAGAAAATGAGAAACTTGTAATGGTACCTGTAATGCACTGATATGTATGATATATGTATGCAATGTTTTCAAGGATCTTGCAGGGTAAACAAGAAACTGTTAGAATCTGAATCTGGTAGCTTGATTGAAGGAACTTCATGTTGTTGAGAGTCCTTCTTCAAGAGTCAAGCTCACCATATCGAGTGGGTCATAGCCACTGACTCAAGTTATCGTGCTTGGATTTCTAGACAACCTTGGCTAGAGGAAAATAAATCCCATTTGCCCCTTGCTAGCCGTTTGATTTACCATAACCTGCATCACAGACCCTTGAGATCCTTGAAATGGTTAAAGAAATGTTAAGGCATGATGTTATGATGTGTATGTTATGCGTTTAAGCAAAAGTGTGAGGTGATGTAAGTAAGCCCTGCAATAAATCCATATTATTGGATAAGGACTGTAAACAAAACCTGCAAGGAACCCATGTTGTCAGATAACAAGAATGTGCAAATAGTTCAAGTTTGAAGGCACACAAGTCACACAAAAGAGCCCTTGGATTTCAGGCTTGCATGAGGTTTCATAGGTAAGTACCCTCTTGAGTTTAGTTGGCTCAAAACCTGTCCTATAAATAGTAACCGGGTTCTAAGGAGCTCAATATCATTGGATTGTTTTCTATGTTCATCGTTTTGGTTTAGCCACTTACTGGCGACCAAAATATTCCAAGAAACCAATCCTCAATGAGTGTAGTATCGAGTATCTACCAACTTCGGACTGCACCAAAGTCGGTCATCTCACTACCCCTAAAAAAGGTCAAGATGGTCAAGTAAGGTTCTAGGTCATTAGTGCTTAGTGACATCACTCAGCGGCCCCGTATTCTCTTTGACTAACTCAAAGGCTACCGGTACTCACAAATATGTCGCACTAATATTGCTATTGCTTCAACCGTGTCGGTATACCCGCACAGTTTCCACAATGTATTGCTATCTATGAATGTTTCCGAAATCCCGGTGGAGGATTTCAAACCCAAACAATAGAACCAAATTTAAAGCATACAAAGCATACAATTGAAAACACAAGTGATCTAATCCTAAGGTACACCCCACTTATATAACAATCCCCAGTAGAGTCGCCAGTTCTGTGATCAGTGGGAACGAGAACTGACTGTTTTGGAATGTTGGTTCGCATTTGCGTTTGTTTTCGCAAAATGTCGCGGTAAGCAAGAGTCGCCACCGTCTTTTATTTTATCCAACAAGGAAAGGACAAAAGCACAGAAAAATTCTTTTTCGAGATGTTTCTCGGGTTCGGGAGGTAGATTATAGAAAGGGAAGGTGTTAGCACCCTTTCTATCCGTGGTTATCCACGGGCTCTTAGGTACTTGCTCACTATATTTTCAAAAGTTTGCTTTTCTTTGTGTTTGTGGGTTTTGAAAAGAGTTTTGTTTTTGAAGATAGTGTAAGTGCGAAAAGTTTTGTTTTGTTTTTAAGAGGAGCAAGTACTTAAGAACATCTACCTACTCAAAAAGAAATTAAACTGTGAAAATGTCCTTTAGACAATGCTATCCTACTATTGAGGAGTAGGTAGCATCGTCGTTGGAGTTTTCGGGTCAATTCGATTTAAGGGACGTGTGGCCACTAAAGCAATGTTAGTACGCCTTAGCGGTAACTCTAATGTCTTAGATCATTTTTCCGAGGCAACCGTTTCGAGGCAACTTATGATCTTTGGACAAGAGAGAGACCTCTAAAACATCCTATACTCAATGACCACGTTCGAGGCAACCAAGTGAGGTGTACCCTAAGAGTGGCATGTGCGAGTGTGTAAATTTTCAGTTTATATTATCTTTACATGTCATGGTGAGCTACTGTTGATTTTAAGTCAGGATAGATCTTGTCATGCAATCCTAGTTAGCGTACATCTAAACAATTAATATATGTACAGGAATTTAAAGTGCGGGAATTGTAAATCTTACGTTATTACAAAGCTTCGGGGAGGGGGATTATTTACATGTCCAAAATTGGGGGAATAAAGCAGTAAAGTGTAAAAGGTCTTAGTTAAGCTATTACAAACCAGTAGGCAATTACAATAAAATAAACGCGCGCGAATCTGAAAATAACCTCTAAAAATCCTAAGAATAAAATCTTTTTGTTGTTTTTTATATAAAAGAACATAAGGCCTAAGTAAATTAATTTTTTTAGTTTTAAGAAAAATGTTAAAATAATTAATTAATTAATTTAAGAAATAAATATAGTTGGAAAAACAACTAGCCTAATGTTTTTGTGATTTTTTTAATTTTAATGTTAATTAAAAAGATAAAAGGATGTCAATGAAAACAAAAATAAAATACAAGGGGGATCCTTCGATCCAGGGAAAAAAGGAGTTTAGAGCCAAGGAGGGAATGGAAGCTTCGATCCAAACAGGGTCATGGTTCTTTCGATTGGGCCAGGAAGTGGGCATGAACATCCTTCGATCCAGGGAAGGGGATTTCCCTTCGATCCTGGGAAAAATGCCTTCTTCGATCCAGGAGGACTATGGGAAGCTTCGATCCAGAGAAGGTGTCTCCTTCGATCTGGGATGCTATACCTGCAAAAGTATGTTAGAAAAATAAAACTCAGGGCCTGGTATCAAACCCCAGGCCCTTCGATCCTGCGTGTGCTGGGTCTTTGCAGGCGAAATCTGCAGCAAATGTTAGCAAACGAAGAACATGACCTGGGGCCAAACCCAAGCCCTTGAATTCTGTCTAGGATGGCAAATCGAATGGGATAGAAAATATGGAGGTGTTATGCAAAATGAAAAGTTTTGACAATTTACCCTCTCTTACCAGCAGATTGAATCTTCGATTTGGGTACTGGCTGGATGGGAGGACTATCAATCTGAGGGCTTCTGGGCGTGGGCACCTTCGATCTGAAGGACTGCTTCGGCTTGGAAAATTCTGACAACCTTTGATGGATTGTATGGGCAGCGCCTCTCCAATGTTTTTTTTGTTCTCCTTTTTTTCCTCTGTGTTTTTTCGTGTGTGCAATGTGTTTTTTCTCCGTCCTCTGCACTACATGCTTGCCCCTGTATTTATAGGAGTGTGGGGCTCTAGTAACGGCAAGAGACAGCCATTTAACCAGTCCTTTAAAGCCATGAGACAAGAATCAGACACATTAAAAGTTTTCCTTTTTTGAAATATTCATGTCTCTTTGGAATCTGGAATGAACCTGGACACTTTTGATTTTCGAATGCCTTCAGGCCTTGCTCTTCGATTGACAGAATCATTCTGGTTGAATCAGCTCTTTAGGAACAGAAAAGGCAAGAATCTGGCCTTTAACTCAGGAATTAAATCCACAATCAACATTTAATTATTTCTATATTTGCAAGGGAAACATGCCATTTTCTCACGTTCAGTGTACCTGGACAAGTTTTTTTGAGTGCCCTCTTGATGGCCTCTTTCAAATGGCCTGGAAGGAGTTCTTTAAATGGCCCTGGTCCAAATATCAATCGAAGGGTACTAATTAAAATTCCAATCGAAAGGCTTTGTTAACAGGCTGATCGAAAGGTGTTGTTCATGCTAATCGAAGGACATGGTTAACATGCATGTCGAAGCTGCCTTGACACAATGCTAAATCGAAGGATCCCTTGGCATGCCAATCGAAGGCCTTAACATAATGCCAATCGAAGTGCTCGTCCATAATACCAATCGAAGGGCTCCTTCAGAATACCAATCGAAGGGTCTTTTAGAATGCCAATCGAAGGCCTTGACATAATGCCAATCTAAGTGCTTGTCCATAATACCAATCGAAGGGCTCCTTCAGAATACCAATCTAAGGGTCTTTCAAAATGCCAATCAAAGGCCTTGACATAATTCCAATTGAAGTGCTTGTCCATAATGCCAATCGAAAGGCCCATTTAGAATACCAATTGAAGGGTCTTTCAGAATGCCAATCGAAGGCCTTGACATAATGCCAATCGAAGTGCTTGTCCATAATGCCAATCGAAAGGCTCCTTCAGAATACCAATCGAAGGGTCTTTCAGAATGCCAATCGAAAGGTACTTAAAGCACCACTCAAAAAATTTCTTTTTCCTTAGGCAAGAGTTTGTGATCAACCATGCAGGGGGAAGACTTTGGAAAACATGAGAGGGCAAATTTTGGGGTGCAACAGTGTGTTATACAGTCTTAAACAATCCCCTAGGGCTTGGTACTAACGTCTTAGCAAATTCTTACTAGATCAAGGATTCTCAAGAGGAAAGGTTGACACAACCCTTTTTATTAAGCATGAAGGAAAACATTCTATTTTAGTTAAAGTATATGTAGATGACATTATTTTTGGTTCTTCTAACATATCTTTGGTCAAGGAATTCTCTAAGTTAATGCATGGGGAATTTGAGATGAGCGTGATGGGGGAGTTAAACTACTTCCTTATTTTATTGCATATATTCCCTTAATGTTTGATGTACTTATTGATAGTTTTAGTGAAAACTCTCATCAATCTTCATGAAGGTAATATCCATACTATCTATTTACTCTTCTTGATCATATATATGTGTTTACTTAGGTCATCTTCTTGCTCTACATTCATTATATTGTTGATATGCATGTGTGATTTATTTTTACTTCCCATATTACATGACTTTCCTTCAAAAATGTAGTAAATCTCAAAGTCTCGCAGGATGAGTCGACTCACAACAAGATTGTGTCGATGCACTCTTATAAAAACTCTTCAATATCATTTTTATTTAACATTGTATCAATGGACGACCTGGTTTGGTCGATGCATCTCGTGAATTTTCAGAATTTTATTTGTATGCTATGTGGTTTGTATTAATTCAATTATCCTTATTTCTTCCAAACCCCACAAATCCTAAACTCCTCTAAACCAAAAACAAAATTACCTCTACTCCAAACTCTTCAAAAAAACATCATCATGGCCACATCTAGGGTTGTAAAGAAGAGAACCCTCAGAGGTAGTTCCTCAAATGCTCCTTCTGAATCTCCGGTAAATTCTCTTTCTCTTCTCTATGATGACATAGTTGGAAAGAGAAAGGTTGTTAAGCAATTATTTTTTGGAAATGACAACTTTGGGTCATTTACACCTTCCTGAGCTCATTGGTATTATTAGATTTCATAAACTTCACAACTTTCTTCAATGTAAGAACAAGTATAATGAAGATCTGGTTAGGATATTTTTTGTGGGTGTCCAAGGAAATTTTGATGATTTTGAGTTTAGGTATAGGATGAACAACAAAAATTATATGATAAGTTCTCATGTTTGGAATGATTTGGTTCAGATGTGCTCTATTTACTCTGATTTAATTAAATTTTTTGATTCTAATGTTGTTCCTGGATATAAATTTAAGAGCGCTTTGAACTTTATGCTTAAGAAACCCTACACTGAGCGGATTGTGAACAATAATCTATTTCCCAAGTCCATTACCACGGGTGCCCTAGCTCCTCTTGATAGGATTTTGTTTTGGATGGTTTTCACCATTGTTCTACCAAAAAAGGGCGTGTACTCTCGTGTGGACAATCCAGAGGTTCAGCTCATGTATGTGCTCAAGAACAAGATCAAGATTCATTGGCCATACTACTTTGCTAGAAGGATCTTTGATCTACATAAGTCTTAGAGAGGGACTGCACTATGCTACCCATCATTTATCTAACGAGTTCTCAACATAGAAAGTATTCATGTGCCCGATATCTCTTACATGAGTTTGGGTATGGACCAAGAATTCTCCAGCAAATCACTCACCTTAATGGGTTTTCTGTGGCGTTCCCAAAGGAAAAGATACAAACACATCGTAAGAAGTAACCGTGTACAATTCCAGAACAGTAATGGTGAAGAGGATGAGGAAATTTATATTTGGAGTGAAGAAGAAGAAAGTGATGAAAATGCTGAAGATATGGATGAGGATACTCCTGCTGCTCAAAGTGACAACTCTAGTGTGTTAGCTCAATTGGAAAGGATTCAGATTCAACAACATGAATATGCTTCTCTCAAAAATGAACAAATCTCTAACCTCTACAACATTACCAAGATCCAAAGTGAAACATTTACTTCTTACTCGGTTGTCCAAGCTTAAAGGTATTGAACCTTGCATGGCATGATTCAAACATAAGCTGGTAACTTAGCCTCCTTCCAACCCACCTTCATGCAACACTTTCAGCATCCTCCTCAATAAGGTCCTTCAACCCAAGACCAAGACCAAAACAATGAAAGTTGAACCTGCTTTGTGTCTTGTTTTTAGCTTAAATTTCATCTAGCTACAATTTTGTCATGTTTTGCCTAACTTTATTTGCTTTCCTTAAACCTACTTTGTGTTTGTTTAAGTTTATTTGTCATTTGGTATATATAGTACTTTGTGATGATTGTTTAATTATCTCATTTGCACTATTTTTCATTTTATGTGAATGGTCTTTAGTGTGTTAAGGTGAAAATTTATGATCTCTACTCTACTTTTAATTACTACTATTAATCAAATGCTTTTCTCTTTTTGATGTTGTCAAAGGGGGAGAAGTACTATGAGAGTGACATAGACTTACAATTTCTGAGTTCTGAAGATGTCCATAAACTCAGGGGGAGTTCCTTCTTCTTATGTCATTTGCTGTATTTTTTATTTGAAAATATTGTGTAGGTTTTACCATCATCAAAAAGGGGGAGTATGTGAGGGCAAGATTCATGTTTTCATGATGTCAAAACCTCTCCTATCCTTAATGACATGTGTGCTACATAAAATATACTTGGGACAAAGTATGGGATGCAATCTTGAATGAAAATAACCTTTTTGGCAAGAAAAATGAAGCCTGCGTCGATGCAAACTAGCTCTGGTCGACTCAAAGCTTTGTGTTTCTCCCGGGTTGTGTTGCACCGACCCCTTGGTCGACTCAACCTGATTGTCAAGAAAATTGAAGGTTGCGTAGAGGCAACCCCCTGGTGCGGTCGACGCACTCAAGCTGTTTGGCTCATCTCCTAGGCGCGGGTTGTTTTGCATCGACCCAAGCCTCTGGAGCGGTCGACCGCTCACTTAACATACTCAAAATTATGTTTGTCTTATTTTCTTTGTTTCTCAAATATTATTTGTTTTACTAAATCATATAAATAGAGCTTTGATTCCTTTTGAGTAGTTAACAAGAACTAGTGAAAGGTACACATGGTGCTCATCATCTTCATCCTCTCTTCTCAAAAATCAACATCTACACATAATCATGGTTGTTGATTCAAGAAAAGTGTTGTGGTGATAACGTTCAAATCAAATATTCAATTCAGATTTGGTTTAAGCAATTGTGGGTTGTTCTTGAATAAAATCCTTTGGATTTTCTCCTCCAAGATTCCAATTGGTGCGGGGTTTTTTGCACAAGTCATTGCTTCATCTAATTCAGCAGAGTGAAAGGATTAAGAAACAATGGGTTTTCTTAATCAAGTAGCTGTAACCAGAGGATTGTGAAGGAAGATTTGGGGTCAAATTTCTTGCGATCAAAATCAGCCGAGTGAAATTATTATAGAACAAGAGTTCATGCAAATCAAGTAGCGGTACATGGAGATTTGTTCGAAGAATTTGGCACTTGGTTTGGCTCAAACCAAGGAAAGGGAAGAAGATTGTTACATTAGAAACATTGGTTTATTTGTATGGTGAACTATCTCTTCACTTGTAACATTAGCATCTTAATATCAAATATCTCAATTCTAGATTCTAGAATTGGGGGCACACGCACCCTACACGAGGACGACAAGGGGAACTGTCTTAACAAATCATGTGTTCTTCTTATTTTTCTTTACTTCCATACTTGACTACTATAATTTATGGGAATGAAATTGTCGAATTTGCTTGTACTAAAATTATGGCGTGTTGAGATCATTTCACAACATTGGTAACAATCCGTTTGATTGATACATAAGAAAACTCACCGCTACAATTTAGTAAAATCAAACCTAAGGTGCTTTGCACATAAGGTGTTTGACAAATTGATTCATCCACAAATTATTCATTATGTTTAGCTTAATCTTAATCAACTCATTGTAACCAATTCATACTCATTGAGGATGTTTAAGTGATTGACCAATTGAGTAAAACGTATCGATTCTTACTTTGTCATCCTATCCCATACGGTTACAAATATCTGATATTTTCAATAGAGGGTCGTTTAGACGATTGGAGATTCTGGGAGCTTTCGCATATATTTCTGAAATACAATTTTAAAAAGCGCAAATAATTTTTAAACGATGTATTCAACCCCCTTCTAGATCGATCATATCATCTAACATATTTCCCCAGTTGAGTTGTGATTAAATGAAATTTGTAAAGGTTATGAAGCCTTTGTTCAGTGATGAAGTTGTTTCTCCCTTTTGTATGTTGAGAACTGATAAAGAATCTCTTGTAGAGTATTACTCTCTCTAGTTATGATGTTTATGTTTGTTGTGTGCCCCCAAGTAGCCAAACAAGGGTAGTATCTTTTCTAAAAAGGGTTGAGACAACTGTCAATTTTTTGGGTTTTCTCTCACCAAGTGTTGAGTTTGATTTAAAATTCCCACAATTTTAACTTCTTGCTGTGTTGTTAACTTCTTAGATCCCCAAATGAAGCAAAGATGATGCTTCTCTCTAAAGTTGTTATCCCCATGAGGCTTTATAATTTCTCCCCAGAGAAATTTGTGTACACTACCTTTGATATTGAAGAATGTATTGGGCTCCCCTCGATGTGTGTGGTGTGTTCTTCCCTAGTGAAATCAGTACATAATCCCCAGTTAAAGTCTAGATGATGTGGCATTGTCTTCCCTAATGAAGTTTGTATGATATTCCCCGGTGAAGCCTGGAGGAGGGTGTTATATCCCTAAAACTGTATTGGTTTATTTATATAAGATTGTGCTTTGATTATTTTCAATCCATGTTTCTCCTCGATGGAGTTAAGTTGTGAAGTAGGAATTTGTTTCCTCAGTTGGTGCTTATTCTCTTATGGAATCTTCATCCTGGATGTGATTTAGCGGAGTGTTGTTTTTACCCAAGTTGGTTTTGTCTGGTTATTCATAGTGTTGTATGACTATTTTGTCAGCATATACATGATGACATTCATACATTCATACACATCATGCATAGCTGAATTAAAATTCATTTCACATTTGCACTCATTGATGTTATTGTTGGTATATTATACTCGTTGTGGAGTTATGTTACCCTCTCTCCAATAGATTGTCAACCTTAAGAATAAAGTATATATCATTTCAATTTCCCCACTGAGTTATCCCTCGTGGAGGAATTTTTCTTTAGGCTTCTTGCCCAGTTCATCATCTGGATGGAATGCGATCCCCATTTGAGTTTATTCCTCATTCGGTGGTGTCTTGGTTGAATGTTTCACTCCAGTCTATTCCTGGTTTGAATGTTAATCCCCATCAACATTGTTATTTTGATTTCTATTGGTTGTAAGCCCTGGTTTGAGAATGTGCATTTATTTTTCTCGAGAAGAGTTTACCTCCTCAGAAGCGATGCATTGGCATTTCCCCAAAAAAAGGTTAAGATTCATTTCCCAGCAGCGTTATCGCAATCCTCTTTGTAATCAACAAGTGGCAGGTCTCTTTATTTGAGCAACCTGTTCTTCCCCAGTAAGTTTGTTAATGCCAGAGAAGATTTTTACTCCAATGGATGGTAGTCTCGTCATTATGGGAGATAGTTCATTGTTGAGATTTGTACTTTGATGGATGGTAGTCTCGTCATTATGGGAGATAGTTCGTTGTTGAGATTTGTACTTCGATGGATGGTAGTCTCTTCATTACAGGAGATAACTCGTTGTTGAGATTTGTACTCTGATGGATGGAAGTCTCTTTATTATGGGAGATAGTTCATTATTAAGGTTTGTACTATGATGGATGGTAGTCTCTTCATTATGGGATATAGTTCGTTGTTGAGATTTGTACTCTAATGGATGGTAGTCTCTTCGTTATGGAAAATAATTCATTGTTGAGATTTTTACTCCGATGGATGGTAGTCTCTTTACTATGGGATATAGTTCGTTTTTGAGATTTGTACTCCAATGGATGGTTGTCTCGTCATTATAGGAGATAGTTCTTTGTTGAGTTTTTACTCCGATGGATGGTAGTCTCGTCATTATGGGAGATAGTTTTTCGTTTATATTTGTACTCCGATGGATGGTAGTCTCTTCATTATGGGAGATAGTTCGTTATTGATATTTGTACTCCAATGGATAGTAGTCTTGTCATTATAGGAGATAGTTCTTTGTTGAGGTATTACTTCGATGGGTGGTAGTCTCTTCATTATGGTAGATAGTTTGTTGTTGAGATTTGTACTCTAATGGATGGTAGTCTCGTCATAATGGGATATAGTTTGTTGTTGAGGTTTTACTCCAATGGATGGTAGTCTCGTCATTATGGGTGATAGTTCGTTGTTAAGAAATTTTACTCCTATGGATGGTAGTCTCGTCATTATGGGAGATAGTTTATCATTGAGATTCGTTTTACTATAATATAGTTACTTTTGTTCCCAGCCATAAGGGTCGATGTAAACTTTTGTTTCCGGTCGTAGGTACCAATGTCAATCATTTGTTACCGACCCTAATATTGGTATTTACCAGTATTATCTTACCACTTCTATTTGCATCCTCCGGGTCGTTAATTTTTGATCCCCTACGAGTCGACGTTACGCTCTTTTTTCTATCCCCTCTAGGAGTGGGTAGTTCACAGTTATCTATCGATCATTGTCATCCATTACTTTTTCCTCATTTATTGAGTTAGTCATACTTTATCTCCTCTTTGGGCTTTACCCTAGTAGAGTTGAGTCTTATGTTCCCTATGATTTATTTTCCTGGTTAGACTCACTTTTTCTGATCTATTGTTTTATCTTCTGCTTACATAGTGGTGTTCTGTGTCGCCTTTGGAGTTATTTGTTTACATGCATGATCGTAAGCATTTCATGTCATCTTAGGGCCAAAAATAGGGTTTGTTTTATATTTAAGTATCTTCATTCGTGTTGAGACGAAGATTTTAACCTTCATATCTCCGCATAGAAGACACTTAAATAAGGGCACCTATTATATCCAAATTTCCCCCCTAAGATTTCTCATCATCTCATGTCACAATGCATCAAGACATACACATTTGGGTTGTTTCTCTCTTTATCCTATCTTTAAGTTTGCTCTCGAGGGATTCCGAAGCACATTTAATTGTGTATCTTTTACTTGTGTTATTTTAACTAATATGAATATATTTATATATGTTCCTTTGAATGTTCATATTGCAGGTGATCACAATTGCATTCATCTTACCATCTAATATGGGGTTTGAGGGGTTATTATCAGTCAAATGGTTCTATAATAGATTGCAAGAGCTCAATCTTCAAGGTCATGTATATGCCATCAAAGATTTGTGGTTCAAGGAGCTCTCTCACTTTACTTAGGTCAAGATCTCCATAAAGTTGGTGGTGGAATTCATTAAGATGATTCATAGGTTCATGTGTTTATTTCCATGCCTTCTTTAACAAGCTTAATTGAAACTTAAGTTCCATCATTGAGTGTACTTCAAACATCATTTCAAGGCCTCTCATGATTCATCACGCTTTATTTATCCAAGAAAGTTCTAAGAGATTCAAGGTTGGCTCAACAAGTTTGACCTGATTGAGAAACTACTAGATTCAATGATCACAAGTGCATAACTATCTCAATTTTCAAAATTTTGAGTTGGTTCTGTTTACCATGGATTCTTATCATCACCTAAAACAACCTCTCTTCACATGACAATATCCAATTGTGCAAGAAAAATCATCAAACATTGAAAGGGGTTTCAAGTCATTTTGACACTCTCTGAGCTAGGATTTGTTAACTTCTAGGGATCATATCTTGCTTATTGTTTGAGAATTTTTATTGGTTCCAAATCTATGATTCTCTTTAAAGGGTCCTTAACAAGCTCTCTTCAGAGATCTAAGGCTAAATTTGAATGGAAGATCACTAATGATTGAGAAAGATTAACAAGTCTCCTTGAAAGGCCTTTTAATTTTAGGACTTGACTTCAAATGATCATAACTTGGTCAATTTTTATCTCCTTGAGCCCATTCATTTTCCATAATAATCTTTGGGATGTCTACTATAACTTTTTTGTCATGTGCAAGACTTGAGAATGCTTGGAAAGTGGTTGAAGAATTGAAAAGATTATAGGTCTTTTGTGATTTTCCCCAAATTTGTTCATCATCTTCCAAAGACCATAACTCTTTAAATTTTTATGATTTTTGAGTTATCTTAATTCCACACTTCAATTCAATAGGTTTACTTCATGCCATATTCAGATGTCAAGATCAAATTTTGAGTGGTAGGTCATGTAATTTAGAAGAACATTATAGGTCATTTTGAAGTTCAGCATAAAGAATTTTCTAAGTACAATAGATCCGTGTGTTTTTCACAAATTCAATTGGACATAAATTTTTGCTTAATTATCCAAATGGATTCTTTCTTGGCACATTGTAAAAATTGTAACCTCATCTTCCAAATGCTTCAAGAATCATGTCATAAAGCCACCCGAGTTGTTTATACCATAGATTCAAAGTTGGCACCATGAAACTGATTTTGTCAAAACAGTTAGGTTGCAAATTGGTTAATGTGACCTCTAATCATAAAATTGTTGCACGTTTTTACGTTTAATTATGCTTAACAATCTTCCAGAAGTGATTAGCACCTTGAAACACAAGTTTTGGCTGAGTTTTGAGCAAATATGAGTCACACTTTTCATGCTTGAAACTTCACACGAATTCTCTCAAAATCTCATCATTTTACACATTTGAGCATTACATTTTCTTCCCTATAAATAGAGAATGATATCCCACTCATTTGACAAGCTTTAGAGAGCCAAAGAACCTATGTTGAACTTCCTTCATACCTCTCAATTCTACAACTTTTAATTTGGTTCTAAAGCATCTTTCAATCCAATATCTTTGTCGATTCTTCATCCTTGAACTTCCTTGAAGATAACCAAAGAAGAATCAAGTCTTGAGGTGCCCTGAATCGTGCTAGCCAAGTCAAGTTTTAGAGCTCTTAATTTGAACTTCAACGGGTAGATTCCTCCATCAATTCTCTCCAAAATTGTTGCTACAATGTATCTCTCGTCACTATGATACTGATTACACCATTAGCTTTTAACTGGAAGTAAGTTTTGCTCATGAATTTTCAAATCTCTTTCTAACTTTTTTCTTCTGGTTTTTCTCAAATCGATTAATTTGTGGTTTAAAGAAATTTTTTGCCAGGGTGAGGTTAGGATCACCTTGAATAGACGAATCCAATGATACCGGTTTGATCTTCTAACGATTTTGTCTGAAGAATCTCATGAAAACCCCACACGCAGAGGTCTGGAGGTTAAAGACGACCTACATGTCGTTCTTCAAACAATGATAGCGTGACAATTGTTTTATTTTGATTGGCTCAGATTTATTTGGTTATGTGTGTTTTTCAATAAGGTCCATAATTTGCATAGCGCGCGAGGTCCCTCAGATTTATTTGACATTGATCAGATGGTCCACATCTTGTTGGCTTTATTTTATTTTATGTTTTTTATATTTTAATTGTTTTAAACTTCAAAAATTCATAAAAAATTCATTTTAACTTCAAAAGTTATAAAAAAATTCTCAAAAATACTTTTGATTTTTCTCTTTCTGGTTTTTTTTTAACAATTTTATTTTGTGATTAGATATTTTTATTTTTTTTTTCACTTTATTTAACTTGTTTTAATTGTTTAAAAATACTTTTCTTGATTTTTAAATTATGGAAAAAAAATTAAAGGATCCAATGACATCTTGACAAATATCGGTGACCTTTTTTTATTTTTATTTCTGATTTAACTATTTTTTACATTTATTGGTTTATTTTTCTTATTTCTTTAAATTTTAAAAATAGTTCCTGACTTTAAAAAATTCTGAAAATTTTTGTCAACACTTATTGACTCTTGTTTAACATCTAACACTTTTTTGGAATTTTTATTTGATGTTTTAATATACTTTGTGTATTTTACCAATTATTTATCTTTTATTAATCATTTAAATATTGTTTTATTGAATATTATTTTATTATTTTTGATTGGTCCTGATTTGGGTGTTATTTTGGGACAAGTTCCTCAACTTCATTGGATCTTGGGTTTTGATAGGTTGAAAAACCAAATCCACCAAAATAAATGAATGATGTTGATGATATTTGAAACCCTAATTTTATCTGATACATCCCATTCCTCTTCATCTCATATTTTTCTTACTTGTGCTACAAGGTGTTCGAGAATAATCTACATATCATTTCTCTAACATGTGGTACATATATTGCTATTGTTCGGCCTTAAAATAGGTGTGACTTCTACATAAGCTCACTTATGATTGCTTTACATAGCGCTAAATTTGTCTCGATTCAAAAAATGATCATTCATGGCCCAAACCTATGTTTGCAAGCCCAAGTATGTTTAATTTGAAACTTTTGATCCAATAAACTTGACATTCATTGTTAGGAGGTTTTGATCTTATCAATCCTCTAATATACTTTCATGAATTTTAGTCTAAGTGAATCATTTAAACATCGTTGATCATATATGCTTGCCTTGAGTACTTAAAATGACTGATATACTTGACAAATAGCAAATGAAACTTGTTGTTGAGAAACTTTAATTTTATCAATCTTCTAATGTGTTTTCAAATGCAAGTTTCAAGATGGTCATTAAACTAACCTCTAACTTCTAATTCATCAAAATTTTACTTTACTTTATGCTTTTAATTTGTGCTTTTACTTTATGCCCTTTATTTTATGCCTTTACTTTTATGCACCATTTACTTTAACATTTACATTTCATGATATTTTCATCTTTGCTCACTTGAGCATTTACCTTTATGTCATTTTATCTTTGCTCACTTTAACATTTATATTTATGTCATTTTATCTTTGCTCATTTGATCATTTATCTTTATGTCTTTTTTTTTCTCACTTGAGCTTTCTTTTCTTTTTTAAGACACTTAATAACCAACTTGAATATTAAAAAAAACTTTAAGGTTTCTTGAACTATTTGGTTACTATCCTTGGCATAATGGACTTATGGATCTTTTGGACTTAGGATTAGAAGCCTTTATTACCCTTAGGACCTTGTGACTCTGTTGTTATTTTTTCTGAAGTTCTTGGTGTTTACTCCAAGATATTAAGATGATTTTCTTTGTGTGCAGGTTATTCTAATTATATGCTTTGTCTATGATTGACAATTCCTCTGTATACAACTGTTACTCTGCCCAATTGTTTTTTGAAGACTTAATTCCTATGAAGCTTGGTATTCCTAAAAGGTTTAGTATTTTTGATTGCTTGGTTTCAATCCAAAGGATGGGAATTCTACATTGACTCTTTATGTCAAGTGTTGGCTTCTTGTTGGTTAGGTCGTTCTTTACCTTAGCTTTTACCTTATGCTTTAAGATAGTACCTTCATCTCTTCCCATCTTCTTTAATTTCAAAAAATCATCCCCCTCCTTTTCAAAACTCCTCATGTTTTACTAACATGAACCACTTTCATAATAAACTTGAACTACAAATACCCTGATCCCCTATTGCACGGAAGGTGGTACATAGGCACTAAAGGTTCACAACCGCAGAGGATGAAAAAATTGTATAAAAATACTTCTTTTCTCATCTCCGCCATTTATTTTTGTATACACCATTTATAGCCAAAATACACAAATTTTCAAAGAGGTTCCTATGGAGTATCGTAGATGTTTAGGGTGCTAATACCTGCCCTTTGCATAACCAACCCCCGTACCTAGATTCTCTCCCCCTTTGTTTTGGGTCTATTCACTCTTTTCCCATTTCCTATGGAAACAATTAAGCGCGGTGGAGATTTTTATTTGATATGTGCGAGTTAAGTGAATCCAATGGCTTAGTCTCAACATTTCTAACACTAAAGTCACAACCAGCAGTGACATTCACATGCATGTCCTTGGGCACCTTGCTCATTTCCAAGATTGGCATCTAGAGATTTTTCACCTAGAAGTAGCTGAGACGAGACAAATGATCCATCTCTTTATTATCTGCAATTTCACACACTAAAAGGAAAACGTTAAATTAAAAACTCGTGGGTTTCCTCCCACGCAATGCTTTGTTTAACATCAATAGCTCGACGGCTCGGGAGTGCAAGCACTCATGGTGGTTTTCTCGAGAATGACTCCTTGATCAAACTTTTGACAACTTATAAAGCCATCTTACATATTCCTCATCTTTTCTTTTCTTTCTTTTGTAGAATGGTTCATTCTTTTGAAATTGTGGCGGTGGTTCTGGATCTATCCTGAGTATCATTTTTTCATGTTTGAGCTTGGTTGTTTCATCCACCACCTCAAAGGTTAAGCTTCCTCTCTTAAAAATGTTGATTTCTCTAGTTGCATTATCCTCTAATTTTCCCTTTTTATGAAAGACTTCAAAAAAGGGTGCATTGGTGTGGAAATTTTCCAATACCCCTACCTACGTTTTGGATTTAGATTCTACCTTAATGTCCCTAAACCTTTATAGAAAAGGGATTGGTGGGTTATAAGGAGGAGGAACAAAAATAGATGTTTCCTTTTCTACCTCTTCAACAACCTCCATTTCAGATGGTGTCGGTGTATTTTTCTCAATCTCTACTCTTTTCTCATCAGAACACTTCTCAACCTCATTATTACTCTCTTCAAACTCATTATCACTCTCCTTAGGATTTTCGATTTGTTTTTCACAACAGGTTGTTACAACATCCACATGCTCCTCAGGGAAGGGGCCTAGAGGATTTTGTGCAAGCATGGAGATTTTGTTATTATGGAGATTTTGTTTTCTAAACTCTTCATTTTTCATAGTTTATGTCTCAATATAGTGCTCTATCATAGGTTTTATCCTATAGTGATTAGCATCTCATCGAAATCCTCCATTGATGTTTCGAGGTTAAAATTATGGAATTCTTGCGGTTCCTAAAAGTGAGTTAGTGTCGCATTTTGTATCTCCACAAAGAGCTTCGTTATCATAGATTCTAGCCTAGAGCGAGTTAGTATCACAGTGAGATTCTCCATTTATGTGTCAAGAGTGGAATTTTTGGATTCTTGTGACTCCTCAAAATATTGGGCGTGGTGATTGTAGAAGAAATTTGGTTGAGGATAAGTTAGAGTTGCATTGTAATCCTCCAGTAATGTTTTGAGATTGGATTTATGGGATTCTTGCGACTCCTCAAAATGTTGGGATTGGTAGTTGTAGAGATAATTTGGGTGAGAGTGAGTTAGTGACGCATTGAAATCCTCCATTAGTATTTCGAGGTCGTATTTATGGGATTATCATGATTCCTCGTAATACTGAGAATGGAAGTTATAAATTTTTTTTGGGTGATATATAGTAATTAAGTTTAGATTGCCTTAGTCTATACGATGCAACAACGGAAATAACAATATTGACTGTTGGACCCCGGCAACGGCGCCAAAAACTTGATGCATCCGCAAGTGCACATAAATATCAAAGTAATATAAAAGATTGTCGAACTCACAGAGATCAATTTCAACCTACTGTAATCTATCGTCTCTTTGTGAAGCTAAGGCTAATGAAATAATTGATTTAGGTGAAACTAAGAACTAAAATTGAAATAAAATAAAGTTTAAGATAAATATAAGAAAAGAGAGACCGGAATGTGTATTTCGCGTACCTCAGGAAATCTGTAACTCACTGGCTTATACTGATGTTAAAAATGTGTTTAGTAGAAAATATCAATTTAAAGACTAAACCTCACACACTCGTGGTTTTGAATAAAGCAACATTCTTTAACCATGGTATTTTTCTCTCTCTCTCCCATTCTAATCGAGGAACGCATTTTGAAAATTGAACAAGTTCTAATTAATCCTAAAACGCTCTCTCTCTGTTTAGGATTAATGCCTAGTTTCTACTATATGGTTCGACCCCCATGATCTCGGAGTGCCAACTCAAACCTTAGTTAATTTATCACTCTCGTTGCAAAATCGTGTTAAGTAACCTCTCACTATCTCGTGACAATGCTATTTAAATTAAGTTTGAAAACAAAGATCGAAACTGAATTTTCAAACATATATTAAGCCATCTTATTACTGAGTCCCATCGGGAACGACGATCCTCACATACTGGACTCAAGACAAATTAGCTAAACATGGAATTAAGCATAAACAAACTAAAACATAAAGATTGCAATTAAGAACAACATCAAAATTAAATTAAACAAACAAAACAATAGAAATGAGAAATGCGATAAAAAAGAAACCTGTAAAAATAGAAATAAATGAAACTGGAATTACTGTTGAAATCCTATTTGCGTGTAATAACTTGAAACCAATTGAAAATGTTCTGACACGCTTGAAGAATCTGGTACATAATTTAAAAAATGGAAAACTCTTAAAACTAGAGTTGTGATAACTCTTCCACACCAGAAGAGCTATAACTTTTACAGGTAATTCTCCCCCTAAAAACTAAGAATAATACACTGCTTGCCACCAAAAAATGGTTGAACCATTCAACATGGAAGAATTGTTCTTTTATAAAATCTCTCCTTAATTCTTGTAACTTCCGTGAAGAAAAATCAGGCACTGGTGGCAACGTGGAGAATTTATTGAGAGACATTGCTTGCGAAGAAATATCAGGAAACTGGGCATATGAGTTAGTGACGTGGATAAAACAAGTACATGGCCTGCAAGAATGAGCCATGGTGAGGGCCACGCTTTGTGTGGGGAGGGCCACACTTGCTTGGCTCCTGTAGAGAGGACCACAGGTTGAAAATCTGTTTTCCTGCCCTTTTTATGATTTCTTCCATTCTTCTCAATATCTTGGCCATTTCTTGTCCTTTTTCGCTTGTGAGCTTTGTGGTAGGATGTATCTGAAATAGAATAAAAAGATATCTTTATGAAGATTCTCAGATCTAGATACTATTGGTCGTCTATGATTTAAGACGCCAAAACCTATGTCAAGAATTATGAGCAGTGTCACATCCATGGAGATTTCCACCTTGACCGTTTGACCGAACTCAACTTATTGACTTCACTGTGGTCTTTCACCAAGTGGGGCATGGGCATCCCTGTCCCTTTTACATTGGACCCTGGGAAACTAAAAGTTTTTATCATCTCTATAGACTATTTAACTAGGTAGAAGAAGCATAAAACTTTGCAAAGATCACCACGTCCAACATTCAAAATTTATTTAAAATAAGTATCCTTGTGAGGTATGACATCCCCTACCATGTTATACTAATAACATGACCCAATTCACATACAATAATATCAAGAAACTCTTCAAATATCTAAGGGTCAAACATCACTTTATGTCGATGGAACACCCATTGACCAATGGAAAAGCTAAAGCCCTTAATTGAGTTTTATTGAGAGGGATAAAGAGAATAGTTCAAGGGTTTAAAAAATACTGGTTAGAGGAAATCCTACACATTCTCTTAGAATATTTAACTACACACTTTACTCAACAATAGACAAAACCCTATTTAGGCTTACCTATGAGACTGAGGTTGGTATTCCATTCAAAGTGTGGGAACTCAGTTGAAAAACATAACACCTTTTAAAAGAAGGGAACAAACCATAAGCCATCAAAGAAGAGCTGAAACTTCTAGAAGAAATCATTTTCATCCTCACGAGTGTCATTGTCAAGGATGTCGCAACCACGAAATACAATAGGAAAGTGAAACTCCAAAGCTTCCAACTTGAAAATCTCATAATCTGAAGAGTAGACGTTAGAGGATGAATGTCAAAAAATAAAAATTTTCTTCTAATTGGCAGGGGCCATATTATTTCCTAAAATTGCTTGACCTTTGTAGTAAGGACATAAGTGGTGTCATGTTACTATTCCTTCTTTTAAGTTGAAACAATGATCCCTTTTGTCTCTTTTATCTTCTTTTGAAGATCGTCCCTCCCTATAAGAACAACATCAAACCACTTTTATAGTTCTCCCTCTCCTTTATAAAAGCTACCAGGAGCCAACTTATCCCCCTTTTCCAACACAAAAATGGACAAATCATCAACCACTTGCTGAAATGGAAAAATTTCTCAACCATTGATTCATTCCTACTATTTTTTGTAATTTGAGAAAAATAGGTGTTATCACCCTTTAGGAAGTTGGCATGCTCATCTTTGGTGAAGTAAGGGATCATTGGGGAGGAGGAATTAAGTCATGGAATAAGTAGGAAGTGTGCGCTGGGTTCCCCTTATGGCCAACTTTCAGCCTTAATCACTACCACCTTGAATCATTTTGGATCACGTCCACCATAGATTGACCTATTTTATTTCTCCCATTTTTAAGAATCATTATTCTACGCCTTTGAGAGGTCCAAAACACGGTTCCCTAGAAGATCATGAGATTTCTTACTTCACGCCTCAAAAGGTTGATGGATTTTGGTCGTTACCCCCTTCACACTTTCCCTAGGATGACTTTTGAGTTGCTCAGGGTTTTGTGTTGTGTCTCCTTCACTGACCACATCATGTGTTCTTGCCAATTATTTTCTTTATCATAATCAACTTATTAAGGATGCTCGTATTATCTTCTAAATAGAGAAATGGAAATGATTAAATTAGATAAATGGGTGATATTAAAAAATATACACGAGATCAATTTCCCCCCTTCCCAAATATTTCCTTCCTTTCTTCTTTATTGGTTGTCTCAACCAACAATCATGTCTTAATATATCACCTTCTTTATTGAGGCGCCAAAGTGTGAGAAGGATCAGCACCATCAACGAATCCTAGGCGTTCTCAAAGACTGATAAGTTCATTCTTTATATTCTCTCACTCTAGAGGCAAATCACATGAATTGAAGATATATTTGTTCGGAGTATCCAAAAAGTGGTTAAAATTTCAATACTTGGGATATTTATCTACACATCTTGGTGAATCTGAAGAAGTTAGGCAACAATAATAACCCCCAATAAGAAACACAAGCTCTCGTGAGTCTTGCAACTTTAGGGATTGGCTAAGTATCACCGATCCTTGAAGTTTTTGAAGCTGTCTATGAAAACATCAAACATTTTCTTCGATTGATGGAATGAAAGTAGACCTTGGTCTCACTTCGCCGTGACTGAAGAATGTTACATATTAAAATTGTGTATGAATAACTTTTGAGTTGGAACACCATTCTTATATTTTCACCAATAATAAAACTCTTTCATATAAGTCCAACTCACTAGGTGTTGTTACGATGGGAACTTTTTAAGTTATTCATGACCCCACCTCAAACTCATTAAAATGAAGTTTGAATCCCATTATAGGAAACAAATACTCATGTAATGGAAATAAACATCAGTCAAAGATACTACACAATATTTTATCAGGCTTTATGTTAGAGACCAACCAATCAAAAGATGGGCCCATTCCCTAATAGGAATTATTCATCTAGCGCACCTAATTGAAGACTAAAGTCTTACAATGGTGTCCCTTTCCACCAAGGGGCATTAGACTGCATTAATGGAAGCTCAATATTTTCCCCCTTTGGACCATCTCATTCTCAATATCAACAAACAAAAACAAATCATGATCATAAATTTTGGAATAAGACTGAGACTCAAGCAATCCCATAACTTCATCATCACTAGTTTCTCAGCCGGTAAAAATATTAAAAGCCTTAATATAAACATGAGACATCAATTCCCCTCAATATCCCCCATTGTGTTCATGTTTACTATGGGGATTTTAGTTAAAGCAAAACCATAATAGACTTCTCTCACACTAAACCTAAACTTGTTTCATCGCCCATCATTTTCTATGTAGTTGTTTAGTTATTGGCATGCATTTTTGGTAAAACCAGGTGTGTGAATGTCATGACTGATGTCATAACATCCTAGTTTATTAGGTACTGATTTATTAGGTACCTTTGCAGAAAAATAATGTCATACATGTGCTGCTGTTTATGAGTGTGTATCTGAGCATTTTGCAAAATGATCACATTTACCAAAATCAGTAAACAGGAATTCAGATGTCATAACAAATGTTAAGACATCCTGTTCTGAACTAACAGTTATGCAGTTTGGTTATTTCTGAGTTTTTTCAGGAAAATGACTCAGTCTTTCCAGATTAGAATCTCTCGTGGTCTTGGGGTTAACCTAGCTCAACCCTAACCTGGTTGATAAAGTCCTGTGACCAAGTCTTAAGGTCAAATGGAATTAACCCTAGCTTTTTGTGGAAACCCTAACTGAAGAAGCAGCTGTTATATATTCAACAGGGCTGCTGTTTTGAATTCATCCCTTTTTGACAGAAGATCATTTAGAAGCTGTATAGTTTTAACTATTGTAATCCAAGCAAGTATCATTGTGCTAAGTGACTTGGAATAGGTTTTAATTGTAAGGGTTTTGTATCACTCAAAGCTTTGAAGCAAGAGTGTTTTGTGTCTCTTGACTAAAGCTTTGAAGCAAAGTCAAGTTAGGTTTATGTATCACTCAAAGCTGTGAAGCAAGAGTGTTTGTGTTGCTTGATTAAAAAGCTGTGAAGCATAATCAAGTGTATGTTTTGAAGAGTGTCTTCATTAAATCATTAGTCAATTGTTTTAAGTATCACTGCTGTGATTGAGGGGGAGTGAGTAGGAACTCAGGTTTAAGTTGTACTTAGATTGAAGTTGCATTGGGTAGGTCTTAAGTGAAGGAGATAAACTGGTTGGTTTATTCCTGAATTAATATCTCTTATAGTGGATTTCCTCCCTGGCTTGGTAGCCCCCAGAGTAGGTGTTGTTGCACACTGAACTGGGTAAACAATTGACTGTGTTCTTTACTGTTTTTGTATTTACTGTCTTATAGAAAGTTAGATACGGTGTCATAACATTGAACGTGACATTGAGTATCTGCAGCCAGAATTTCAATTGGCATCAGAGCAGGCACCCTGCCTGTATTACTGGGTGAGATCTAGGGATATCACTTTCTGGCACTATGGACAAAGAAAGAGTTTTTGGAAATAGACCACCCATTCTGGATGGAACAAATTATGACTACTGGAAACCTCGTATGATTGCCTTCTTAAAATCTCTGGACAAAAAGGCTTGGAGAGCTGCTGACAAAGGATGGAACCATCCCACCATAACTGAGAAAGATGGGACAATCAGTCTGAAGCCTGAGGAAGATTGGAGTAAAGAAGAAGATGAGTTAGCCCTGGGTAATTCCAAAGCTTTAAATTCCTTGTTCAATGGAATTGATAGAAACATATTCAGACTAGTACATCAATATGAACTGGCCAAGGAAGTTTGGGACACTCTCAAAACTACCCATGAGGGCACTTCCAAAGTAAAAATGTCAAGGCTTCAGATGTTGACTACCAAGTTTGAGAATCTAAAAATGATGGAAGATGAAACCATTCATGAGTTTCACATGAACATCTTGGAGATTGCCAACACCTCAGAAGCATTGGGAGAAAAGATGTCAAAAGAAAAATTGGTGAGAAAGATTCTCAGATCCTTTCCTAAAAGATTTGCAATGTAGGTAACTGCCATAGAGGAAGCCCAGGACATCAGTAAGTTGAAAGTGGATGAACTTATCGGGTCTCTTCAGACTTTTGAGATGGGGATCACTGAAAATGGTGACAAGAAGAACAAGAGCATAGCACTTGTATCCAACACTGATGTTGAAAACAAGGAGGATGAAGAAGAAAATATTTTAGAAGCTATAGCCATGCTTGGAAGACAATTCAACAAACTTATCAAAAGAATAGATCCAAAGTCCAGGTCAAATGTTCATAACATCCCCTCTGACATTGACAGTTCCATCAGAAGACCAAGGTCAGAAGAGAAGGGAAATCAAGGGAGAGGAATTCAATGCCATGGTTGTGAAGGATATGGGCATATTCGAGATGAATGTCCTACCTTTCTTAAGAAACAAAAGAAAGGAATGACTGTTACCTGGTCTGACTATGATTCAGAAAGTAATTCTGAAGAAGAATCTGCCAAACTAGTTACTGCACTAACTGGTGTTTGTACCTCTGAAAGTGACACTAGTGATGAGGAAGTAACATTTGAAGAACTGGCTGATACTTACAAGAAATTGTGTATCAGAAGTACTAAAGTCTATGTGCAAAATGAGAAACAATCAAAACTCATGATAAAGTCGGAGGCTGGAAAAAGGGCAGACCTTGAAACTATAAGTCATCTAGAAAGGGAAGTTCAAATGCTGAACTCAAAACTAAACCAGATGACCAAATCTGTCAAGATGCTGACAAATGGAACAGACAAATTGGAAGAAATCCTTCAGGTTGGACAAACTATGGGAAACAAGTCTGGTCTAGGATTTGTGGCAGCAAAGAAATCAGGTGCAGACAAGAAGATCACGTCTAATAAACAATTGTCAAAGCAGATGTCTCAACACAACTCTCAACATCAGGAACAGAGACATATGAAGAAAAGGTACCAAAGATGGAGATGTCATCATTGTGGGAGGTATGGCCACATAAAGCCTTTCTGCTTCAAATTGCATGGATACCCTAATCAAAACTCAGGTGTTAAACCTAAGTCAAAAAGGGTACCACATACTCCTCAATGGAAGAAAAAGGCTACTGCCCTGATAGCCCACACTTCCCTGAGAGTCTCTGCAAAGGAAGGCTGGTACTTTGACAGTGGGTGCTCTAAGCAAATGAATGGAATAAAGAACATTCTCAATCATGTTAAACCTCACACCACTAGTTATGTGACATTTGGAGATGGTGCTAAAGGTGAAATCAAAGGAGTTGGTAATTTGGACTACCCTGAAGTTCCAAACCTGAATGAAGTACTATTGGTAAAAGGCCTGACTGCTAATCTCATTAGTATCAGTCAATTGTGTGATCTAGGATTCAAGGTTAACTTCTCAAAATCTGAATGTCTAGTAATTAATGAAAAACTAGAAGTTGTAATGAAAGGATTCAGATCTAAAGATAACTGTTACTTGTGGCAGCCTGAGAACACTAATAACTCCACTATGTGTTCTATTACCAAAGAAGAAAAAGAGATGAAACTGTGGCACCATAAACTTGGCCATCTTCATCTAAGAAGAATGAAAAGAACTATCTCTATGGTAGCAGTCAGAAGGATTCCAAGACTGCAAATTGATAAAAGGAGGGTTTGTGGTGAACATCAAATTGAAAGGCTTGGTAAAAAGAGATATGTCTATGATGTGGTGAATAACCTTGAATTTTTTAGAGAACAGTGCAAGAAAACTCAAAAAGAAGGATGTATTGTCAGAATCAGAAGTGATCATGACAAGGAATTTGGAAACAACAAGTTTAATAAATTCTGTTTCTCAGAAGAAATGAGTCATGAAGTCTCTTCTCCTATAAATCCTCATCAAAATGGAGTTGACAGAAGGAAAAATAGGATCATACAGGAATCTTCCAGAGCTATGATTCATGTCAAAAGATTGCCTTTTCAACTCTGTGCTAAAATAGTTGCAGCTGGTAGTAGCTGTTCTCAAATTATCTGGACAAAACAGATGCTCACTGAGTATAATGTCTCACAAGATGTTGTGACATTGTATTGTGACAATCTGAATACAATCAATATTTCCAAGAACCCTATTCAGCATAGCAGGACCAAGCACATTGACCTTGTAGAGAAGAAGACAATTAAACTGGAACATGGTGTCATTAAGCTACAGCTGGCTGATTTGTTTACCAAGGCTCTTGATGGAAATCAACTTGAAAACTTGAGGGGCAAGATGGGTATTTGCCAACATGAGAAATTATAGCAATTAATTTTGCTTAAAGCAAGGGTTGAAGGAGTTATTTTTGTTAAGACTATTTTTAGTGGGTTATTCATATGTTTTTCCAGTTCTTTCAAAATTATTAAGAAGTTGAATAGACTCTCATTTGCCTCCTACCTCTCTCGACTTTGCAACCTATTCCTTTCTCTCAATCAAAGTTTTCTCTCAAATTGCTACTGGTGCTCTAAGTCAACCAAAATGTCTCAAACATCATCTTCAACCAAGGCGACCACTTCATCTTCATCATCTGACCAAGATTCTCGAGCAATCACCACATGCATAGATTCTGAAGTCCTGGAGATCACTCCTCTCAGAGAAATGGCAACTGACCCCTCCAAAGTCAAAAAGCTGAGAACTAGGCATGCAGGAAGAGCTCAAGCTACTGCTTCTGGTAATCCTTCTCATCCTTCTTCCTCTGTACCAAATAGGGAAGGATCAGCTCAAGTACATCAAGCAATTGCTAGGCTTGTTACAAGAATACTAAGCGAAAACCACTCTGTACCGGGGATTTCTGTCCCATTAAATCAAGAATCAGCAAGCCCAAATGTTGAAGCAAATGTAGATGTCTCTGAGAATGGTGTGACACCAAATGACAACATTCAGAACCCTTCAGAGAAGACTGTTGATCCACCTGTCATTGATGTGGATGAGGAATACTCAGACAATGATCTAATTGCCAATGTAAACCCTAGCATAGCTAGGAGAATGATGAAAAGAAAGGGTAATCAGAATGCTGCAATATGTATGACCAAAGAGAAACCTGCTAATAAGAAATCCAAGGCTGAAGGCAAGACTGGGGTAGAATCTGTGAAAACTGGTCAGTCCAAAGGGAAGGTGAAAGCCCAAGTGCATACTGGTAGACAACCAATTACAAAGAAGAGAAAAGAACCTGAGTCTTCTGATTCCGATGAGGAATCAGAATTTGAAATTGAGGCTGAAGAAATTTCTATCAGAAGGAAACTCCCTTCCAGCAAAATTGCTAGAGTTCCTGAAGTCCCAACAGACAACATCTCTTTTCACCATCCTGACAATGCCAACAGATGGAAGTATGTTTGTTTGAAGAGAATAGCTTTAGAAAGAGAACTAAACAATGATGCCATGTATTGCAAGGAAATCATGGAACCGATCAAAGCTGTTGGACTGATGAAGACTGTGGTAAAATTTACCAAGTGCTATGAAAATCTGGTCAAGGAATTTATAGTGAACTTGTCTGATGAATGTGCTGATGGAAGGTCAGCTGACTTTGAATGTGTTTATGTTAGAGGAAGAAGGGTTAATTTCTCTCCATCAGAAATTAACAAATTTCTTGGAAGATCAAATGAGGATTGCCCTGAACTGGAAGTCACTGACAATGAAGTTTGTCAAACCATCACAGCAAGACAAGTCAAGTGCTGGCCCTTGAAAGGCAAGTTGAATGCCAGCAAACTAAGCATGAAATTTGCCATCCTGCACAAGATTGGTGCAGCCAACTGGGTCCCTACAAACCATAAATCTACTATCTCCACAGAATTAGGGAGATTTATTTATGTTGTGGGAACCAAGACTGAATTTGACTATGGCAGGTATATTTTTGAACAAACTCTAAAACATGCTGGTAGCTTTGTTGTCAAAGGCCCTATTGCCTTTCCCTCCCTCCTGTGTGGAATTATCCTTGCACAGTACTCTGATATCCTGGTGGCAAGAGATACTGCTTGCAAAAGAGCTCCTGCTCTTGGGTTACACTACAAGCTGTTTCAGGGATCTCATGCTCCTGATATTGTCATAACATCAGCTGAGACATCATCTGTAAAGACTCAGTCCAAAACATCTGATGTTATAGCTGTATTGAAAGAGACCTGCAAAGAGCTGGAAACTAGGAAAAAGACCCTAAAAAACCTAATTGTCGGGTTAGAAAAGGAGGAAGCTGAAGGAAATAGAAGGGAAGAGGGTGCTGCTGAAGATCAACTCAATACTGAAGAAACTAGCTCCTCTGAAGGGGACAGTGCTTAAAGGTTGGTGGAGTTGTTGCTGGTCCCTGGTTGAGTTTGCAAGTGTGTTCAGATTTTAGTTGTTATTTTTATTACTTTTTCTGGATGACTGTATAAACATTTAAGAACATGTATCTTTGGCCCATTTGTGGCTAAAGAGGGGGAGATATTATTCTGTGATAGACATTCTATTTTTCTGCAGTCATATTTATTCTGCTGCTATCTATCTCTGATTGCTTAGGGGCTTTAGCCAAAAATCTGCCAAAGGGGGAGTTTGTAGTTGTTTAGTTATTAGCATGCATTTTTGGTAAAACTAGGTGTGTGAATGTCATGACTGATGTCATAACATCCTAGTTTATTAGGTACTGATTTATTAGGTACCTTTGCAGATAAAATAATGTCATACAGGTGCTGCTGTTTATGAGTGTGTATCTGAGCATTTTGCAAAATGATCACATTTACCAAAATCAGTAAACAGGAATTCAGATGTCATAACTAATGTTAAGACATCCTGTTCTGAACTAACAGTTATGCAGTTTGGTTAATTCTGAGTTTTTCCAGGAAAATGACTCAGACTTTCCAGAACAGAATCTCTCGTGGTCTTGGGGTTAACCTAGCTCAACCCTAACCTGGTTGATAAAGTCCTGTGACCAAGTCTTAAGGTCAAACGGAATCAACCCTAGCTTTTTGTGGAAACCCTAACTGAAGAAGCAGCTGCTATATATTCAACAGGGTTGCTGTTTGGAATTCATCCCTTTTTGACAGAAGATCATTTAGAAGCTGTATAGTTTTAACTATTGTAATCCAAGCAAGTATCATTGTGATAAGTGACTTGGAATAGGTTTTAATTGTAAGGGTTTTGTATCACTCAAAGCTTTGAAGCAAGAGTGTTTTGTGTCTCTTGACTAAAGCTTTGAAGCAAAGTCAAGTTAGGTTTATGTATCACTCAAAGTTTTGAAGCAAGAGTGTTTGTGTTGCTTGATTAAAAAGCTGTGAAGCATAATCAAGTGTATGTTTTGAAGAGTGTCTTCATTAAATCATTAGTCAATTGTTTTAAGTATCACTGCTGTGATTGAGGGGGAGTGAGTAGGAACTCAGGTTTAAGTTGTACTTAGATTGAAGTTGCATTGGGTAGGTCTTAAGTGAAGGAGATAAACTGGTTGGTTTATTCCTGAATTAATATCTCTTATAGTGGATTTCCTCCCTGGCTTGGTAGCCCCCAGAGTAGGTGTTGTTGCACACTGAACTGGGTAAACAATTGATTGTGTTCTTTACTGTTTTTGTATTTATTGTCTTATAGAAAGTCAGATACGGTGTCATAACATTGAACGTGACATTGAGTATCTGCAGCCAGAATTTCATTCTACATTATACTCCAGGTCTTTCGCATTTTGGGGACCCTTATACACATCACTATTATCTTCAAATCTCCCCTCAACATTGGAGATATCATTAATCTCTATAAAATCTATGGGAGGATATCTTACTGCTAACAGAACCACCTCTAATGTTTTAGGTTCTATAACCCTAGTGCATGAGGAAGCATCAATTATGTCATCCCCACTAGATAAGTCCCTAAATGCATATGCGGGTTTCCTATGTTGTATATGTCTAATAAATAAATGAGAACAATTTAAAGGGTAGTGAAGCAAATTATTACTTCAAAGAAACTGCAAAGTTAGAGTCGAATATAACAAGGAAGGATCACCAGAAATGCATAAATTTTTCATAAATGTGGGGGTGAAAATAAAAGGAGACGATCAACATATCACTTGTGAGGAAGAATGGCCAAGATAAGGGGAAATACAAGGCTTTTTAACAAAAGAAGCAAAAGATAAACTTATGGAGATTAACCCCCTTTTATAGGAAATCAAGTAAAATAAACATATGACTAAAAATAATAAGAATAACAATGGCAAGATCAACAATCCAAAGTTGTCCTTGATGCCATAACGACACTCAAGTACATTGTTGACCAAATGACTCCAAGCACAAAAGGGAGGGTGAATTGTGATATTTGAATTTAAAAAAAAAACATTTTATAAAAACTTTGATTTTAGAAACATTAATTTTAGAAGATAGAAGAATGAAAGGATGAAGCAGTGAAGTAAAATAAATAAATAAAGATGAAAGAGATAATAGATATAAAGATCACACTAGAGAATTATCCTGGTTTAACCTAATTCACTTGACCTACTCTAGTTTCTAAGTGTGCATACTTGAGATTTATGCTAAAAGAAATTGAGTGTTTCACAAAATCAACCAAATAACCTTTCACAACAATATGGGATTTGGCATAGGATCAACCCAAAGACATTTCACCAACCAAAATTTTTTTCACACAGGCTCAACTCAATAACCTTCGTCCAAGTTTTTTCCAAAATTAGTTTGCAACCTTCAAAACAATTAAAAAGATATTACAAAAGAACTACGCTATTGATTAAATACTTTCAACATAACACTAGTATAACAACTCTCACCTTAAACTTTTCACTCTCTTGACATTAAGACAACACTAGTAAAAAAGAAAATTTTATAAAATAATGAGATAATGAATGTTAGAAGAAGGTTTCTATTCAACAAGCTGGTGTGTTTTGAAATAAGGAGAAACCACCTTTAAATAGGACAAAAATAGGCTAAAAAAGGAAACAATCAACGGGCCATTTTAATGAGCTGATCAATTAAAATCATATATTAATCTATTAACCAAGCTAAAATATGAAAGTTTGAAATTCTACGTCACTTAATCAATTATCTTCCCTCTTAGTTGATTTTGAGGTGCTACACTTTGATTTAATATATTAAAAGACCTCTTAAACAATTATATAATGTATTTTACCTTCCTAGTTGATTAAATAAGCTTCTAATCAATTAAGTGCTTGTATGTATTGATTTTAAGAAGTTTTTATAAAAAGAGAAGAGGTTTAAAAAATTTGTGTATGAGAATTGCCTTAGTACCTCTAGACTTACTCTTGTTCCCCTTGCAAATAAACTAATCAAAAGTAAGAAAAACTCTAAGTGCATGGTCAAACAAACTTTCACAACTTTTGAGAACTTCAAACTTTCACAACATCAAGAGCACGTCTTCAAGACTTTAAGCTTTTGGGTAACAAGTACAAGACCTTTTGTTTAATTCAACATTATCTGAAACTTTCTACTTGATCTTGATACATTTGACTGATGAGACTTGTGATATCTTATTTCTTGTTCAGATGCCATCATAAAAAATCTTTGAAAGGGATGCCGTGAACAAAGTCTTTTGACAATTGTCACTAAAAAACCATTTGATAGTTGTCATCAACATAAAAAATTTACAGTTGTCACTAACACAATCCTTTGGCATTTTTTGTCATCAAAACCATCATATTTTGATGATGTTATCTGCACATCGAATTTAACCACATATGTAACGCCCAATAATTTAATTAATTATTTAACTAAATTATTTTCGAGTTATTTGTTGAAATGTGTGAGATGTTTCTATATATTGCAAAGTTGTTATTTGGTTGATTATTTTAGTTGATTAATATTAGCAATAATATTAGAATAATATAAGATTAAGTTGTTGGGCTTAGTTATATGGTGGTACGTAGTAAGGTGGGAGTGTGTAAGTTAGGCCTAATATGATTAATGAAATAAGGTTAAGTTGACATAAGAATTAGGTTAATTAGAAAAATAAGGAAGTCTTGGTGTGCTGATCATAGAAGTTGTAGAGAAGAGGGAAAATAGGCAAAGGTAGATTTTCAATAGGAGAGTTATAGAGAGACCTTCAATCTAAGGTATGGGTGGCATTCTGACTCTACAATGAGGCTTATGCTGAATATTATGTAGGTATTGGTTGTGTGAATAATTGTTGTCGTGCATGAAATTGTTGTTGTTTTTGAATTTCATGTTACCGCTGTCATAATTTCTAATAACATTGTAGTAATTCCATCAATGAATGAATGGTTGGAAATTAACCCATGTTAGTGTAGTTTTTATGTTTTGTGTTAATCAATGTTATTTTGGTATGAGATTTGTAATCGAAAGAAATTTTGGAAAATTTTGCGTTAGTATCAGTAACAGACTGGAGTATGTGCAAAAGTGTTGAAGACACACCATGCCGAGGGGCACAGGTTCTTGTGCCGAGCGACACAAGGTTACAAGGTGTGCCAAGGGGCATGCTGTGTGCCGACAGTCATACCCCAAAATTTTCCTACCTTTTACTTTTGTCTGGCTTAGACTTCACATTTCATCTAAGTCATGTTCACTAGTTCCTTTGCATATCATGCATTTCATTGAATAAAAACACCTGAGGCCTAAGAGTTCAGTATTTATGCAATATTAATGTTTCACAGTTTTTTCAGGAAACTAGTATTTTTGCTTCAAGGTTACATTAAGCTTTATCTCCTTCTACAAGTCAATTGCTTATCAAGAGGTTTAAGGGGTGAAACCAATGAATTCTTCTCATATCGGTTAAAGTTTCTTTGAGGAGTTTCTTGAGGGACTAAATTTTGAACTAATATGGCATCTATCATTTTCAAAGTGGTTTGAATTTGTCATGAAGATTCGAAATTGGAAGAGAAAGAAAACTTGGATTTGGATTGCAAATTGTAAATAATGGAAATTGGTATTTCATACAATGTCTTTTGGTTCACAAGTCACCAATTCCTTTCATCACAAGTTACTATATTCAAGATTCATGTCACTATTGATTATCTTGAAATTTTTTTGGATTCATACCATGAACATTTGAAACCATACAAAGGAATTTCTCATTACAAGTCCAAACTATCAAATTTGTTGTTGTATAAAGCCCAAAGTTTGCACCAACCAGCTCCACAAAATTCTCCAAACTGTTGTTGTCCATTCAGCTGCATACCAGTCTATAAACTTGCCCACTCCACTCTAAAACCCACACAAAAATAGTCCAAGCATATCAGTCCAAAACATGTTGTTCCTACACCAAAACAGTCCATGCATAACATTCCAAAAACTTGCAAAGGCATCCTGCTAAAACTATCAAAACTGCTGCCAGCAAATGCCAAACATTACACAAAATAGAAGTCACCCAAATATGTAATGGAAAAGTAGTGAAATAGCATGCCAAAATTGTTTAAAATCTCACCAAGCTTTCCCCTCAATTACCACCTCTCAGTTGATATACAAATGATAGAATGGGCAGAAAAGAAAGGGAGAAGATACAAGAGCAATATTGAGGGAGGATAATTTTTTGTGAAAACAAAAGGGACACAATAGAAATATTGAGAGAGGAGTGTGAAAGAAAGAAGTAAAAAAAGAGATTGTGAGAGAAAGAGAGAAAAAAACACTGTAAAACCAGAAAAGAAAAACAACAGCAACCATGAAACTATTTTGAACCATAAAACAACAGCTACAAAAGAACAGTAGCAACCCAAAGAAAACACAAACAGAAAAAATACTTCAACCCCCTATACAACCTTGCAGCTCTCAATACAAAGTAACGATTGGAGAAACTTCCTCGAGGTTCACTGAAGTTGTTCAGATCATCAAAGCCTCTTGAAAGGTGTTCAAACTCATAACACAAATTTCAGTTTGAAGGTAAGTCTTCTTGACTTTGAGCTCTTCACTTCAAGAATCATTAGTGATTCATTTTTGAAGATAAATGTAGATATAATACCCTTGAAGCTAACCACATGCTTGTTTTCATTTTTATCAATTATATGTTGAGAACTGACTATTACATGTAGCAGAGCAATGTTAGAAAAAAATCAACAGTATGAGTCGACACATGTCTTGATGAGTCGACACATATCAAGCACAAAATAGGTTATGAGTCGACACAAAATGCACATGTGTCGATACAAAACGAAAATGAGTTGACACAAACCCTTATGTGTCGACTCATGTTATGTTTGTTTTTTATTTCCAGGGGCAAAAAAGGTGCATGAGTCGACACAAAACACGAATGTGTCGACACAAACAAGAAATGAGTCAACACATACCATTATGTATCGGCTCATACTGAGTTGAATTTGATTTTTCAGAAACAAGAAGTGGCATGTGTCCATGCATAAGGATATGTGTCAATACATAAAGTTTGTTTTTCTTTCTTTGTACACTATTTTCCTTTTTATATATTTATTACTATTCATTTATTCAATATGGTTGTAATAATTTAATTAGGCTTGTATTTCATCCCCATTTATAAATTTGTACCCCCATCCCATATGATTGTAATAGCTTAGGGTTTTTTTTTAAGTTTTAATTGTTGCTTAATTATGCATATGTCATCCAATTATAACACATGGCCTCCTCTTGGGCCCATCACCAATGAGAAGGTATCCACTTACAAATGCACACTTGCACACATTTCATAGTTTGGTCTTGGGCTTTTCTACAGCGACAACTATTCAATCGATTGTTTCAATTGGTCGTTTAGAATACTAGTGCCACGCTAGTCCCACTTTCTAGGAGCATGCATATAGCCACCTTGTATGGGCTTTTGATTTTTATCTTATCCATTGAAGCAACTTCTCTCCCCTAGGTTTACATACCAAGCATCTTCTTAAAGGGTCTCATAGTTGAGTTCGGGCATGACCATTCTCATGAGGTTAATCAAGTCTTTCCCTTGGTTAACCATAACTTGAATCAACCACTTAGGTCCATATACCAAGTGTTTCCATGCACAAAGGGTCTCATGGTTGAGGGCAGGAGCACCTATTCTCACGAGATTAATCATGTGTGCCCCTTGGTTAATCATAACCCAATTCAATTCCCATACACCAAGCATTTCATTTATGCCTTTCATAATACTACTCATTTTATCATCACTTTTCCCATGATCACTCTTCACAAAAACCGTCTCCTTTTACTTTTTATAACATGCTCCCTTAGGATGATAGTTTCCTCTTCTTTAAGATGCAAACTAATTAGACCATAGGTTGGAACCCATGCATAACAACATTAGGGTAGACTTTCCCCTTTGACTTTTCTTTTGTTATTAATATTAAAACTTATAATTCACAAATCAAAAATCCAAAAATATTTAATCATTACTCAAATTCATTCTAAAACTCACAAAACACTCCACCAATAAAAACTCCCTAAAAGGGCATGCTAACTCCATTCTACCGCGATACAGGTCGTGCCTATTGCTAGAATGTGTGCGTTAACATCTCCCACTATAAAACACCATCAAACCAACATTTTTAGAGGAACTACGGAGTTTTGATTCCTTCACTGGATACGCAGGCAAAGGGTTGCGAGAACCACACGAACGCACTAATAAAAAATCGTCTCTTCCCCCTTTGCAAGTATAGTTATAGATAAACACACCTTTTGAAGAAAACAAACAAAATGGATCCCATTGAGTACAATGGATGTGAGGGGTGCTAATACCTTCCCCTCGCATAACCGACTCCCTTACCCTTTCTCTTGGTCGCAAGATCATCTTATCCTTCCTCTTGTGGTTTTCTCGATATTTACCCTTCCTTCGGGATAAATAAAGTTCGATGGCGGCTCTGTGTTTTTTGCCGGTAGCTTCAGCTGGCGACTCTTCTAGGGACCTTTGTTTCGTGAGTCTCTCCTAGTTTTGTTCATTTGTCTCTTTGGGTGTTTATTTATTTTCTTTATTTGGTTTACCGCTTTATTTCTTTGCTTTATTGTTTTCTTTTGTATATATTGCATTATATTATTGCTACTCATATTTTGGATATGCCGTGATGTTGGGTTAGGTGATTACATTTGATAAGTCCTATACCCGGACTTGGGTTACCCTTAGGATCAGGACGGGCGGTATGGTCATGCTAACGTTGAGGGTGTAATCCTGAAGAAGGAAGCATGAAAATCCCCCAATAAGTGGAGGTCCCCTTGAAAGTAGCTTTGTTTATCGAGTAATTGAGAAGACATTGTTGCTTTCGACCTGGGACCAGAGAAGCTGAGAGCTGTAGAACCATTAACTCATCCTGTCCTTTTTAGGTGTAGTGCGAAGACTATAACAGAGTAATCCGGAAGTAGGTGTCAGGCGATGCTGCACTTGGACGAGCTTTTCTTGCGAATATTACTGATTACCGAGTAATGGGGACTTCAGTAATATCCAAAGGAAGAGAGTAGACTCTGAGGTTTCCCTAGAACCTTGTTCAGAAGGTGATAAACCCCTAGTACATACCTTATCGGTGGTTACTTTGACTCCATGCCTGTGATGTCGGAATTTTGATCTTGTTACTTTCAGTTTATGCAAAGTACTACACAGTGGTTATCCAGAATATGTGGGGCTGGAATCTCATTCCATAGCATACCATCACATCATACCATCATGTATATACACCTCATATCTAAGGAATTCCAAAAACAAGTCTCGTTGGTCGAGCTCTTCAACAATGAAAACAAAAATTTTAAAAGATAGACTAGTCTTTGGATTTCCTTGGAAATTAAGATAAAAAATTCATTCATGCTATCATCCATTCATTATTCACAACAGAAACTTATTGGGGTTCGTTTTCCATCAGACATTAGTGAACAGCAAAGACGACTTCTCCACATCCTTACCTTACAATAAGCAACCAGCAAAGACTTATGGATCTTTTTGAAGAGAATCAAAATGCTCTCCTCCGAGATATGGACACCATGGGCACTCACATGGATCAGCTTATAGAAACCCTTCATGCTGTTATCAAGGGTCAAGAAGAGCTTTATCAAAGTGTTGTCAAGCTTGCCACTGCTGCCCCCTCCACTTCTGCAAATGGAAGGAATGATAATGCAAATGTTTTGACCCCTACGAGAGCTCCTTAGAATGATGTTGATGATCATCACGATGTCATTGATCTTGATGAACCCCACATGAATCTTGCCGCTGGAGTTGCTGAAACTGCAAAAAAGTACCATGCTCTTGAAGAGCATCTCAAAGCCATAGAGGGTATCAAGACTTTGGGATTCAACATGGATGTAATGTGTCTCATGCCTGGGGTAGTTATTCCTCCCAAATTCAAGGTTCCTGATTTTGACAAATACAAAGGCACCTCCTGCCCAGAGACTTATCTTCGTTCCTACTGTCGCAAAATGGCAGCCTATGCTGAAAATGAACCGTTACTCATGCACTTCTTCCAAGATAGCTTGACAGGGGCACCGTTGGACTGGTTTATGCAATTATAAAGAAATCATGTCAGTACTTTGGGAGAGCTTTTTGACACCTTTTTGAAACATTACCATTATAATATTGTCGTGGCTCCTAGCCGCACTCAGCTTCAAGGGACGATACAGAAATCCGAAGAGTCATTTAAAGAGTACGCCCAAACGTGGCGTGAATTGGATGCAAGGGTTCAACCTCCCCTATTGGATCGTGAATTGACTTTTTTGTTCGTGGGCACCTTACAAGACCCATATCTCTAACACATAGTTGGTAGTATTTTGACTTCCTTCTCGGACTTGGTTACCATTGGGGAATGTATTGTAGATGGCCTCAAGTCAGGAAAAATTCAGGGTACATCTAGCGTTATCAATGGGAATAACAAGAAACCTTGCTTTGGCCTTCTTATTAAGAAAGAAGGAGAGACTAGTTCTACTATCGACGAAGGGAAGGCCCCAGTCCATCATTAAGACCAAGCTCTGCACCGTCAAGCATCAGTTCTTCATCCTAATCGATATGTTCCTCGAGCATGTGCTACAATATCAGCTCAACAACCTCGGGTGGCTCATCATTAGTCAATCCATCATCAACAGCAGTACACATAAACACAACTGTATGTTCAACGAACACGATCTGGGCCTTTTCAGCTAAATCAACAACCCAGGGGAAACGAGGACGAAAGAGGAAGAAAGCTCCTGAAAGAAGGGTGGATCCTATATCTATGCCTTATGATCAAATCCTCCCTCAGTTGCTTGCCAATCAGTTGGTTCAATTGCGTGAACTTGGTCCAACATAAAATCCTCTCCCGTGGGGGTATGATATTAATGCTCGTTACAAGTTCCATTCAAGGGCTCCAGGCCACACAATTGAGAATTGCAGGGCACTGAAAAACAATGTTCAAGACCTCATTGATGCCAAAGTTATCGCATTCACTCCAAAGGGTATGATAATGGATTGAATCCTCTTGCTGAGACAAGTGTCAATACTACAAGGGAGCCTCCTCAAATAAGTCCAATCTGAAGAAGCCTCCTGAGCATGGCAATTTCTAATTTCATTTGTGTAAGTGTTTAGTTATTGGCATGTATTTTTGGTAAAACCAGGTGTGTGAATGTCATGACTGATGTCATAACATTCTGGATTATTAGGTACTTTATGCAGAAAAAGAATGACATACAGTAGCTGCTATTTATGAGTGTGTATCTGAGAATTTTGCAAATGATCACATTTATCACTTTCTACTAAAATCAGTAAACAGGATTTATGTTGTCATAACAAATGTCAAGACATCCTGTACTGATCTAACAGTTATGCAACTTGGTTTATTCTGAGATTTTTCAGGAATTTGGTTCATACATTCCATAACAGAATCTCACGTGGTCTTTAGGTTAACTGAGCTCAACCCTAATCTGGTTGATAAAGTCTTGTGACCAAGTCTTGTGGTTAACCCTAATTAACCCTAGCTTTTCGTGGAAGCCCTAACTGAAGAAACAGCTGCATATATATTCAACAGGAAAGCTGATTGGAGATTAACTTTTTGACAGAAGATCAATTAGGGACTGTATAGTTTTAACTACTTTAATCCAAGCAAGTATCATTGTGATAAGTGACTTGGAATAGGTTTTGATTGTAAGGGTTGTGTATTACTCAAAGCTTTGAAGCAAGAGTGTTTTGTGTCTCTTGACTAAAGCTTTGAAGCAAGGTCAAGTTAGGTTTTTGCATCACTCAAAGCTTTGAAGCACGAGTGTTTGTGTTACTTGATTAAAAGCTGTGAAGCATAATCAAGTGTATGTTCTGAAGAGTATCTTCACTATTTCATTAGTCAATTGTTTAGTATCACTGCTGTGATTGAGGGGGAGTGAGTAGGAACTCAGGTTTAAGTTGAACTTAGATTGAAGTTGCATTGGGTAGGTCTTAAGTGAAGGAGATAAACTGGTTGGTTTATTCCTGAATTAATATCTCTTATAGTGGATTTCCTCCCTGGCTTGGTAGCCCCCAGAGTAGGTGTTGTTTCACACTGAACTGGGTAAACAATTGACTGTGTTATTTACTGTTTTTCTATTTACTGTCTTATAGAAAGTCAGATACGGTGTCATAACATTCACTGTGACATTGAGTATCTGCTGCCAGAATTTCAATTGGCATCAGAGCAGGCACCCTGCCTGTCTTACTGGGTGAGATCTAGGGATATCACTTTCTGGCGCTATGGACAAAGAAGGAGTTTTTGGAAACAGACCACCCATTCTGGATGGATCAAATTATGACTATTGGAAACCTCGTATGATTGCCTTCTTAAAATCACTGGACAAAAAGGCTTGGAGAGCTGCTGACAAAGGATGGAACCATCACACCATAACTGAGAAAGATGGGACAATCAGTCTGAAGCCTGAGGAAGAATGGAGCAAAGAAGAAGATGAGTTAGCCCTGGGTAATTCCAAATCTTTAAATGCCTTGTTCAATGGAATTGATAGAAACATATTCAGACTAGTACATCAATGTGAACTGGCCAAGGAAGTGTGGGACACTCTCAAAACTACCCATGAGGGCACATCCAAAGTAAAAATGTCAAGGCTTCAGATGCTGACTACCAAGTTTGAAAACCTAAGGATGATGGAAGATGAAACCATTCATGAGTTTCACATGAACATCTTGGAGATTGCCAACACCTCAGGAGCATTGGGAGAAAAGATGTCAGAAGAAAAACTGGTGAGAAAGATTCTCAGATCCTTGCCTAAAAGATTTGCAATGAAGGTAACTGCTATAGAGGAAGCCCAGGATATCAGCAAGTTAAAGGTGGATGAACTCATTGGGTCTCTTCAGACTTTTGAGATGGGGATCAGTGACAATGTTGACAAGAAAAACAAGAGCATAGCACTTGTATCAAACACTGAAGATGAAAACAAGGAGGATGAAGAAGAAAATATTTCAGAAGCTATAGCCATGCTTGGAAGACAATTCAATAAACTCATCAAGAGAATGGATCCAAAGTCAAGATCAAATGTTAAGAACATCCCTTCTGACATTAACAGATCTTATGACTCCAGCAGAAGACCAAAGTCTGAAGAGAAGGGAAATCAAGGCAGAGGAATTCAATGCCATGGATGAGAAGGATATGGGCATATTCGAGTTTAATGTCCTACCTTTATTAAGAAACAAAAGAAATGAATGTCTGTTACCTGGTCTGACTGTGATTCAGAAAGTAATTCTGAAGAAGAATCTGCCAAACTAGTTACTACACTAACTGGTGTTTGTACCTCTGAAAGTGACACTAGTGATGAGGAAGTGACATTTGAAGAACTGGCTGATACCTACAAGAAATTATGTATCAGAAGTGTTGAAGTCTGTCTGCAAAATGAGAGACAAACAAAACTCATAATAAAGTTAGAGGCTGAAAAAAGGGCAGACATTGAAACTATAAGTCATCTAGAAGGGGAAGTTCAAATGCTGAACTCAAAATTGAATCAGATGACCAAATCTGTCAAGATGCTGACAAATGGAACTGACAAATTGGAAGAAATCCTTCAGGTTGGACAAAATATGGGAAACAAGTCTGGTCTAGGATTTGTGGCAGCAAAGAAATCTGGTGCAGACAAAAAGATCAGGCCTGATAAACAAATGTCAAAGCAGATGTCACAACATAGCACTCAACATCGGGAACAGAGAAATATGAAGAAAAATTACCAGAGATGGAGATGTCATCATTGTGGGAGGTTTGGTCACATAAAGCCATTCTGCTTCAGATTGTATGGATACCCTAATCAGAACCCAGGTGTCAAACCTAAGTCTAACAAGGTACCACATACTCCACAGTGGAAGAAAAAGGCTACTGCCCTGATAGCCCACACTTCCCTTAGAGTCTCTGCAAAGGAAGACTGGTACTTTGACAGTGGGTGTTCTAAGCACATGACTGGAATCAAGAACCTTCTCAATAATGTTAAACCTCACACCACTAATTATGTGACCTTTGGAGATGGTGCTAGAGGAGAAATCAAAGGAGTTGGTAATTTGGACTGCCCTAGAGTTCCAAATCTAAATGAAGTACTATTGGTAAAAGGCCTGACTGTTAATCTCATTAGTATCAGTCAATCATGTGATCTAGGATTCAAGGTCAACTTTTCAAAATCTGAATGTCTTGTAACTAATGAAAAGCAAGAAGTTGTAATGAAAGGAGTCAGATCTAAAGACAACTGTTACTTGTGGGAGCCTGAGAACACTAATTACTCCACTGTGTGTTCTATTGCCAAATAAGAAAAAGAGGTGAAATTGTGGCACCAAAAACTTGGCCATCTTCATCTAAGAGGAATGAAAAGGATTATATCCATGGAGGCAGTCAGAGGGATTCCAAGACTGCAAATTGATGAAGGAAGAGTTTGTGGTGAATGTCAGGTTGGTAAGCAGACTAGGATGTCACATCCAAAGTCAAGACATCTGACCACCTCTAAGGTTCTAGAACTTCTACATATGGATCTGATGGGACCAATGCAGGTGGAAAGTCTTGGTGGAAAAAGATATGCCTATGTTGTTGTGGATGATTTTTCCAGATTCACCTGGATTAACTTCATTAGGGAAAAATCTGATGTATTTGAAGTTTTTAAAGAACTGTGCAAAAGAATTCAAAAAGAAAAAGAAGGATGTATTGTCAGAATCAGAAGTGATCATGGCAAGGAATTTGAAAACAGTAAGTTTAATGAATTATGTTCCTCAGAAGGAATTAGTCATGAATTCTCTTCTCCTATAACTCCTCAACAGAATGGAGTTGTAGAAAGGAAAAATAGGACCATACAGGAATCTTCCAGAGCAATGATACATGCCAAAAGACTTCCTATTCATTTTTGGGCTAAAGCTATGAGTACAGCCTGTTATGTCCATAACAGAGTCACTTTGAGAAAGGGAACCTCATCCACCATTTATGAACTCTGGAAAGGAAGAAAGCCAACTGTGAAGTACTTCCATGTATTTGGTAGGAAATGCTATATTCTGGCAGATCGTGAACAAAGGAGAAAGCTGGACCCTAAAAGTGATGAAGGTATATTTCTAGGATACTCCTCCAACAACAGAGCTTATAGGGTATTCAATTCCAGGACCAAAGTCATGATGGAATCAATCAATGTCATATTTGATGATTATCATGAAGAAACATATGTCCCTTGTAATGTTGAGACATTCTTTGAGACTCCAAATCAACAGAATGACCTACCTAACACCACTACAGCAGACTCTGAATCCAAGGAAGCTAGCAAAATCCCTTCCATCAGAATTCAGAAAGATCATCCTAAAGATCTCATCATAGGGGATCCTAACAGTGGAGTCATTACAAGATCTAGAGAAATCATCTCAAACTCTTGCTTTGTGTCTAAAATTGAACCAAGAAATGTTAAGGAAGCTTTAACTGATGAATACTGGATTGGTGCAATGCAAGATGAATTGAACCAATTTAAGAAACATGAAGTTTGGGAGTTAGTTCCTAGACCAGAGGGAACAAACATCATTGGCACAAAATGGATATACAAAAACAAATCAGATGCTGAAGGAGTTATCACCAGGAATAAGGAAAGACTTGTTGCCCAAGGATACACTCAAGTTGAAGGGGTTGATTTTGATGAGACCTTTTCCCCTGTAGCCAGACTGGAATCTATCAGACTCCTATTGGGAATTGCTTGTCTCCTGAAGTTCAAGTTATTTCAGATGGATGTAAAAAGTGCTTTCCTAAATGGGTACTTAAATGAGGAAGTTTATGTGGAACAGCCTAAAGGTTTTGTGGATCCAAACCACCCTGATCATGTCTACAAATTGAGGAAAGCTTTATATGGCCTGAAACAAGCTCCTAGAGCATGGTATGACAGGTTAACAAAATTTCTCTCAGACAAAGGATACAGAAAAGGAGGCTTGGATAAAACCCTCTTTGTCAAAAATGAAGGAGGGAAGTTAATGGTAGCTCAAATATATGTTGATGACATAGTGTTTGGGGGAATGTCAGATCAAATGGTTAAACATTTTGCTGACCAGATGCAGGCTGAATTCGAAATGAGTCTCATGGGAGAATTGACCTACTTTCTTGGACTGCAAGTCTCACAGATGGAGGACTCAATTTTTCTATCTCAAAGCAAGTATGCAAAGAACATTATCAAGAAGTTTGGTATGGAGAATGCCAGTCACAAAAGGACTCCTGCACCTACTCATTTAAAGATATCCAAAGATTCAAGTGGGGTTAAAGTGGACCAAAGCTTGTACAGAAGCATGATAGGAAGTCTGCTGTACTTAACAGCCAGCAGACCTGACATTGCTTTTGCAGTTGGAGTTTGTGCAAGATACCAAGCTGATCCTAAAGTCAGTCATATCAACCAAGTGAAGAGAATTTTGAAGTATGTAAGTGGAACTTACAACTATAGCTTGTTGTACTCTCATGGTTGTGAACCAACTTTGACTGGTTATTGTGATGTTGATTGGGCTGGAAGTGTTGATGATAGAAAAAGCACCTCTGGAGGATGTTTCTTCTTAGGAAATAACCTGGTCTCCTGGTTCAGCAAGAAACAGAACTGTGTGTCTCTCTCTACTACTGAAGCTGAATACATTGCAGTTGGTAGTAGCTGTTCTCAAATGATCTGGATGAAACAAATGCTTACTGAGTATAATGTCACACAAGATGTTATGACATTGTACTGTGACAATCTGAGTACAATCAACATTTCCAAGAATCCTATTCAGCATAGCAGGACCAAGCATATTGACATTAGACATCACTTTATCAGAGACCTTGTAGAGGAGAAGATGATTAAACTGGAACATGTTGCCACTGAGCTGCAGTTGGCTGACATTTTTACCAAGGCTCTTGATGCAAATCATTTTGAAAATTTGAGGGGCAAGTTGGGTATTTTCCAACATGAGGAATTGTAGCAATTAATTTTGCTTAAAACAAGGGTTGAAGGAGTTGTTTTTGTTAAGTCTATTTTGATTGGGTTAATCATATGTTTTCCTATTTCTTTCAAAATTATTAAGAAGTTGAATAGACACTCCTTTACCTCCTTCCTCTCTCGGCTCTGCAAAAAATCCCATTCTCTCAATCAAAGTTTTCTCTCTCTTTGCTACTGGTTTTCTAAGACTATCAAAATGTCTCAAACATCATCTTCCAAGATGACTGTTTCATCCTCATCCTCTGATCGTGATTCTAGGGCAATCACATCATGCATGGATTCTGAAGTCCTGGAGATTACTCCTCTTAGAGTAATGGCAACTAACCTCTCTAAGGTTAAAAAGCTAAGAACAAGGCATGCATGAAGGTCTCAAGCTACTTCATCCGGTAATCCCTCTCAACCTTCATCTTCTGTTCCAAATAGGGAAGGCTCAGCTTATGTTCATCAAGCAATAGCTAGGCTTGTTACAAGAATTCTGAGTGAGAACCACTCTGTACCTGGGATTTCAGTTCCATTAAATCAAGAATCAGCAAGTCCAAATGTTGAAATAAATCCAGATGTCTCTGAGAATGTTGAGACACCAAATGACAACATTCAGAAATCATCTGAAAATCTTGATGATATTCAGAACCCTTCAGAGAAGAATGTTGAACCACCAGTTATTGATGTGGATGAAGACTACTCAAACAATGACCTAATTGCAAATATCAACCCTAGCATAGCTAGGAGAATGATGAACAGAAAAGGCAAGCAGGATGCTGCAAAATGTCTGACCAAAGAGAAGACTGCTGATGTTGCTCACAAGAAAACCAGGTCTGAAGGCAAGACTGGTGTAGAAACTGTGAAGACTGGATTGTCCAAAGGGAAGGTGAAAACCCGAGTACATGCTGGGAGTCTCTCAAAGCCTGTGAGACAACCAATAGCAAAGAAAAGGAAATAGCCTGAACCTTCTGATTCTGATGAGGAATCAGAATTTGACATAGATGCTAAAGACATTCCTCTCAGAAGGAAGCTCCCTTCCAGTAAAATGGCTAAAGTTCCTGAAGTCCCCACTGACAACATTTCATTTCACCACCCTGAAAATGCCAACAGATGGAAGTATGTTTGCTTGAAAAGAATAGCCTTGGAAAGAGAACTGAACAATGGTGCCATGGATTGTAAGGAGATCATGGACCTAATCAAAGCTGCTGGACTAATGAATATTGTGGTAAAGTTTACCAAATGATATGAAAATCTTGTCAAGGAATTCATAGTGAATTTGTATGAAGAATGTGCTGATGGAAGGTCAGCTGACTTTAAATGTGTCTATGTGAGAGGAAGAAAGGTCAATTTCTCTCCCTCTGAAATTAACAAATTCCTTGGAAGACCAGATGAGGCTTGCCCTGAACTAGAGGTTACTGACAATGAAGTTTTCCAAACCATTACTGCAAGACAAGTCAAGTGCTGGCCCTTAAAAGGCAAGCTGAATGCTAGCAAGCTAAGCATGAAATTTGCCATCCTGCACAAGATTGGTGCAGCCAACTGGGTTCCTACCAACCATAAATCAACCATCTCCACAGGATTGGGGAGATTCATTTATACTGTTGGAACCAGGACTGAATTTGACTATGGCAGGTATATCTTTGATCAAACTTTAAAACATGCGGGAAGCTATGTTGTTAAAGGCCCTATTGCCTTTCCCTCCCTCCTATGTGGTATTGTCCTTTCTCAGTATCCAGACATTCTGGTGGAAAGAGATATTGTATGCAAAAGAGCCCCTGCTCTTGGGTTGCACTATAAGCTATTCCAGGGATCTCATGTTCCTGACATTGTCATGACATCAGCTGAGACATCATCTGTAAAAACTCAGTCCAAGACATCTGATGTTATAGCTGTGCTGAAGGAAACCTGCAAAGAGCTGGAGACAAGGAAAAAGACTCTTGAGAACCTAATTGCCAAATTAGAACAGGAGGAGACTGAAGGACAAAGAAGGGAAGAGGATGCTGCTGAAGATCATCTCAATGCTGAAGAAAGTGCCTCCTCTGAAGATGACAGTGCTTAAAGTGTGGTGGAGTTGTCAAGCTTGATGCTGGTTCCTGTTGCTGCAAGTGATTTCAGATTTTTTTTGTTGTTTTTATTACTCATTTTGGATGACTGTATAACAAATAAGTACATGTATCTTTGGCCTATTTGTGGCTAAAGAGGGGGAGATATTTTGTGTTAATTACTTGGTAGACATTATTTTTTATGCAGTCATATTCATTCTGCTGCCCTCTATTCTCTGATTGCTTAGGGGTTTTAGCCAAAAATCTGGCAAAGGGGGAGTTTGTAAGTGTTTAGTTATTGGCATGTATTTTTGGTAAAACCAGGTGTGTGAATGTCATGACTGATGTCATAACATTCTGGATTATTAGGTACTTTATGCAGAAAAAGAATGACATACAGTAGATGCTATTTATGAGTGTGTATCTGAGCATTTTGCAAATGATCACATTTATCACTTTCTACCAAAATCAGTAAACAGGATTTATGTTGTCATAACAAATGTTAAGACATCCTGTACTGATCTAACAGTTATGCAGCTTGGTTTATTCTGAGATTTTTCAGGAATTTGGTTCATACATTCCAGAACAGAATCTCAAGTGGACTTTAGGTTAACTGAGCTCAACCCTAATCTGGTTGATAAAGTCTTGTGACCAAGTCTTGTGGTTAACCCTAATTAACCCTAGCTTTTCGTGGAAGCCCTAACTGAAGAAACAATTGCATATATATTCAACAGGAAAGCTGATTGGAGATTAACTTTTTGACAGAAGATCAATTAGGGGTTGTATAGTTTTAACTATTGTAATCCAAGCAAGTATCATTGTGATAAGTGACTTGGAATAGGTTTTGATTGTAAGGGTTGTGTATCACTTAAAGCTTTGAAGCAAGAGTGTTTTGTGTCTCTTGACTAAAGCTTTGAAGCAATGTCAAGTTAGGTTTTTGCATCACTCAAAGCTTTGAAGTACGAGTGTTTGTGTTACTTGATTAAAAGCTGTGAAGCATAATCAAGTGTATGTTCTGAATAGTGTCTTCACTATTTCATTAGTCAATTGTTTAGTATCACTACTGTGATTGAGGGGGAGTGAGTAGGAACTCAGGTTTAAGTTGAACTTAGATTTAAGTTGCATTGGGTAGGTCTTAAGTGAAGGAGATAAACTGGTTGGTTTATTCCTGAATTAATATCTCTTATAGTGGATTTCCTCCATGGCTTGGTAGCCCCCAGAGTAGGTGTTGTTTCACACTGAACTGGGTAAACAATTGACTGTGTTATTTACTGTTTTTCTATTTACTGTCTTATAGAAAGTCAGATACAGTGTCATAACATTCACTGTGACATTGAGTATCTGCTGCCAGAATTTCAATTTGCATTATCATTTGTAATATTTCTTGTTTTGTTCACTACTTTCTTGTATGCAAAACTGTTTATTTTTTTCACAATCCACTGACTGTGTTTGTCTAGAACTAATCCATTCGTATTCACTCATTTACGTTTTTGTTATTTTACTTTCTTGTGATGCTTAACTCGTTTTAATTTAAAAAAACAAAAAAACTCTTGAGGGAGGATGATAAACATATGATACCTAGATTCTCGAACGGTATGCTTTGGAATAAAAATCTGCTGACGATGTACAAACATTGTTTCAAATCTCCAAACACTGGAGATATAAGGGAGATAGACCCTCTTCAACCCTTTCGATCCTTGAAGTAGGAGTTTCTTTTATGCAGAAAAACCCTCAATTTTAACCCCGGGGCGAGTTGATTTCAGTTAATCTAATCGAGCGTTCGTAACTCTTCAAGAGTGAGCCTCTAGGGATACAACAATGGTTATCCATCAAAGGGCTAGGGAAATTCAAAACCACAATGATTAACCTTTACCTATCAGCAGCGTGCATCAAAGAGAACGATATCCCCATGGGTATCTCTCGCACATCTGAAGGTTAGCAGATGAAGATACCATAACGATTATCCTTCATCTATCCAGGACTCAGGCAACCACAACCATTTCCAACAAATCAAAGACGATGCGAAGATCAATGACTTGTTCAAAAAGAAAGAGACAAAAATACCCGCTAAGTCGAAACTTGAAAAGTAAGTGGCTTAGGCAAAATTCAGGGCATCCAGCTGGACTGCAACTTCAAAATAAAAAATTTGTCCAGGAAAAATTTGGGAAAATGAAAGGATTTCAAAATAAATATCCTGAGTAAAGAACAAGGTCGAGTGATTAAACACCAAGAAGTCAGTGATTGTCGGGTCTTAGAAACCCCTGTGGTTCCTCAATCATCGCAAACTCTCTTCTCGAAGAGATGAGTGCTCATATCGAGTTAACTGAACATATGAATGGAGAACATCATGGAGAATGGGCGGGAACCTAACAATTTTGAGCCTTAAATCCTTTTTTCTAAAACCGTGAACCAGGCCACGTTACAACCCATAAAATTCATAACTGAAGCATGGGTTAATTCGAAAGCAATAATGTAGCGAGAATATGATAACCTGACTCCTCAGAGATGTTCTAAAAATTTGAGTTGGTAACACACCACCTTTTAAAAAAACAAAAAAAAAACTGATGCTTCGACATCTTTTCAATAAAAGTTTTTAAAACTTCAAGACAAGCATATAATTTTCATTAAAATCATCATTCTTAGACAAACATTCTTTGCATATAAATAAGTTCTTGAACATTAAGTAAGCTTTCATGATGATCATAAAATGAACATCTGGTTATCTTAAAGGACGAATTGCTGCAGGAATATGTCAAAAAGCAAATAACCTTAAAGAATGATCTTATTCTGGGGCATTCCCTCGAAGTTGTCAATCAGAGGCTATCACATCGATGAATCTCAAGTTCCCATCAATCAGAAGCAATCATGTCGATAAATCTCTTTAAACTTTAATCTGGGGAAATCAAGCGGAGTAATCTGTTCAGAATTTGTTCAACCTGGGGCAATCACGTCGAGATTCGACAAATCTCTCCCAGAGTCCAGGATCAGAAGCATTTTATGTTGTGGCTAAAGATATTAGGGCATGCCACCTTATGTCGTATTATGAATCAAATCTTCCATCCTTCCACTCGAAGAGATCATTGCAGACAGGGGCATTCCTCCTCCCCTCTTATGAAGCTGCTCAAGCAAATTCCTATCATCCGTACAAATGCATTCAGGCTAAAAGAATCGTGATGTTCACTTTAGCTCAGTTAACATTCTCAAAATCACTGTCATTCCCTGTAGATGTTTAAGCATACAACTCCCCAGCAATGAAGTGAACTCAGGGCATCTGAAGACACTCATGTCCATTTCCTAATCCCCAAGAGGTTTATGGAGTAAGGAAAGTCAGAAAGGGCCCTTTCCTCTCCAACACCGAGAAACTGGGGACATGTGATGAGATCCATGTCTCTACTCAATCAATCTACAAGAAGTCCAGCATGTCATATCAAGTTACTCCTTCTCAACAAGATTTAATCCACAGTGAACTCGACAAGGCTACAACTCAATTCTCAAAATTTTCAAGCACTAATCTATATTGGTATCTCAAGACAACGGGCAACAGACCCCGAGGAGCCCTATCGCTCGCATCCTGCATAGTAATCTTCAATGCATATTACATCCTTAAATGCATAGCATATCCATGGATCATCATGCCACACTTCAAAATGCATACGAAGCATGAGCCAAATTTGGTACCTAGCACGAAAGTCCCAAATAAATCCTCAAAACAGCAAAACATCCCCACAGAGAATATCATCCTCATAACTCCCAGTTGACATCCGTCATTACACCACCAACATAAAAAGGAGTCATGGTTCCAGTACATTGTACTCCCCAACTCTCAATACTCACGTTATCTTTTCTAGGGTCGTAGGTCATCCATAGGTCTTACCCTCACGTTATCTTTTCTAGGGTCGTAGGTCGTCCGTAGGTCTTACCCTCATGTTATCTTTTCTAGAGTCGTAGGTCGCCTGTAGGTCTTACTCTCACGTTATCTTCTAGGGTCGTAGGTCACCCGTAGGTCTTACCCTCACGTATCTTTTATAGGTTCGTAGGTCGCCCGTAGGTCTTACCCTCATGTTATCTTTTCTAGGGTCATAGGTCGCCCGTAGGTCTTACCCTCATGTTATCTTTTATAGGTTCATAGGTCGCCCGTAGGTCTTACCCTCACGTTATCTTTTTTAGGGTCGTTGGTCGCTTGTAGGTCTTACCCTCATGTTATCTTTTATAGGGTTGTAGGTCGCTCGTAGGTCTTACCCTCACGTTACCTTTTCTAGGGTCGTAGGTCGCCCGTAGGTCTTACCCTCACGTTATCTTTTATAGAGTCGTAGGTCGCTCATAGGTCTTACCCTCATGTTATCTTTTCTAGGGTCATAGGTCGCTCGTAGGTCTTACCCTCACGTAATGGAAAACTAGTGAAACAACATGTCAAAATTGTTTAAAATCTCACCAACCTTTCCCCCCAATTCCCACCTCTCGTCTGATATACAAATGATAGAATAGGCAGAAAAGAAAGGGAGAAGATACAAGAGCAATATTGAGGGAGGAGAGTTTTGTGTGAAAAGAAAAGGGAAACAATAGTAATATTGAGAGAGGAGTGTGAAAGAAAGAAAGAAAAAAATAGATTTTGAGAGAAACAGAGAAAAAAACACTGTAAAACCAGAAAAGAAAAATAACAGCAACCATGAAACTATTTTGAACCATAAAACAACAGCTACAAAAAAATAGTAGCAAAACAAAGAAAAAATAGAAACAGAAAAAACCCTTCAACCCCCTATACAACCTTGCAGCTCTCAATACAAAGTAAGGATTGGAGAAACTTCCTGGAGGTTCACTAAAGCTGTTCTGATCATCACAGCCTCTTGAAAGGTGTTCAAACTCTTAACACAAATTTCAGTTTCAAGGTAAGTCTTCTTGACTTTGAGCTCTTCACTTCAAGCATCATTAGTGATTCCTTTTTTCAGATAAATGTAGATATAATACCCTTGAAGCTAACCACATACTTGCTTTTCATTTTGATCAATTATATCTTGAGAAATGACTTTTACATGTAGCAGAGCAATGTTAGCAATAAAAAACAGCAGTATGAGTCGACACATGTCCTTATGAGTCGATACATATCCGAAACAAAATAGGTTATGAGTCGATACAAAATGAGCATGTGCCGATACAAAACGGAAATGAGTCGACACAAACCCTAATGTGTCGACTCATACTGTGTTGTTTTTGATTTCCAGGGCCAAGAAAGGTGTATGAGTCGACACAAAACACGATTGTGTCGACACAAACAAGAAATGAGTCGACACATACCATTATGTGTCAACTCATACTGAGTTGATTTTGATTTTATCATAAACAAGAAGTGGCATGTATCCGTGCATAAGGATATGTGTCAATACATAAAGTTTGTTTTTCTTTCTTTGTACACTATTTTCCTTTTTATATTTTTATTACTATTCATTTATTCAATATGGTTGTAATAATTTAATTAGTCTTGTATTTCATCCCCATTTATAAATTTGTACCCCCATCCCATATGATTGTAATAGCTTTGGGTTTATTTTTTGTATGTTTTAGTTGTTGCTTAATCATGCATATGTCATCCAATTAGAACACATGGCCTCCTCTTGGGATCATCATCAATGAGCAGGTATCCACTTACAAATACACACTTGCACACATTTCATAGTTTGGTCCTGGGCTTTTCTACAACAACAATTATTCGATCGATTGTTTCAATTGGTCGTTTAGAATACTAGTGCCACACTAGTCCCACTTTTTAGGAGCATGCATATAGCCACCTTGTAAGGGCTTTTGATATTTATCTTATCCATTGAAGAAACTTCTCTTCCATTGGTTTACATACCAAGCATCTTCTTAAAGGATCTCATAGATGAGTTTGGGCATGACCATTCTGACAAGGTTAATCAAGTCTTGCCCTTAGTTAACCATAACCCGAATCGACCACTTAGGTCCATATACCAAGCGTTTCCATGCATAAAGGGTCTCATGGTTGAGGATAGGAGCACCTATTCTCACAAGATTAATCAAGTGCGCCCCTTGGTTAATCATAACCCGATTCAATTCCCATACACCAAGCATTCCATTTACGCCTTTCATAATACTACTCACTTTGTCGTCACTTTTGCCATGATCACCATATATGATCACTCTTCACAAACACCTTCTCCTTTTACTTTATATAACATGCTCCCTTAGGATAATAGTTTCCTCTTCTTTAAGATGCGAAATAATTAGACCTTAGGTTGGAACCCATGCATGACAACATTAGGGTAGACTTTCCCCTTTGACTTTTCTTTTGTAATTAAGATTAAAACTTATCATTCATAAATTAAAAATCCAAAAACATTTAATCATTACTCGAATTCATTCTAAAACTTGCAAAACACTCCACCAATCAAAACTCCCCAAAAGGGCATGTTATCTCCATTCTACCGCGATACAGGCCGTGCCTATTTCTAGAATGCGTGCGTTAAAATCTCCCACTAAAAACACCAACAAACCAACATTTTAGAGTAACTACAGTGTTCTAATTCCTTCAATGGATACGTAGGAAAAGGGTTGCGATACCCTCACGAACGCACTAATAAAAAACTGTTTCTTTTCCCCTTAGAAAGTATAGTTATAGATATACACACCCTTAGAAGCAAATAAACAATATGGATCCCCTTGAGTACAACAGATATGAGGGGTGCTAATACCTTCCCCTTGCATAACCGACTCCCTTACCCTTTATCTTGGTTGCAAGATCATCTAATCCTTCCTCTTGTGGTTTTCACGACATTTCCCCTTCCTTCGGGATAAATAAAGTTCAGTGGCAGCTCTGTGTTTTTTGCCCGTAGCTTCACCGACCGGCACAGAGGCAAAAAGGGGGAGTGCCGAGTGGGAGGGTTGTTGTGCCGAGGGGCACACGTATTTCTTATTATTTTTTTCTTTTCTCATGTGCATCCTAATTGGTAAAATATTTGTTTAACAGTCTTGGCATAATAATTAGACTTCTTAAGGTAATTTACCCCCTGAATAATTACTGGGTTACTAGTAGATATTGAAGAAGAGAAAAACACAAGAGGGGGGGGGGGGTGAATTGAAACTTAAAATCAAAAGCACAGTAGACACGATAATTTTATCCAGGTTCGTTTGATCTCAAACTACTCCATTCCACCCGTCAAAGTGATTTCGCCTCTCTCCAACGAGGACTTAATTCACTAATCAAAAACTGATTACAACACTACTTTGACAACTACCAAAGTCTTCTTGAGTACAACCACAACCCGGTTAATCTCAAGGAAAACTAGCTTAATCAAGATAAAAGACTATTCTGTGTATAGTTGTTTTTCCTTACAAAAACAGTATCACAACTGTGATATTTTACACAATTTTGAGCGTAAATAAGAATATGTAAGATTGCAGTGTTTTAGAGGTATGTTGCAGTTGTGAAAAATCGTAAACGATTTGTCCTCTTATCTTGTTTATATAGGCATGGAAATCCTGTCCAACATAAATCGTGATAATGGACATTCAATGTTGTTTCCATATTGAGAAGATTCTTGTCTGAATGAAGTCATTGCATGTGATGCTATCTTGATTAAATAGTAATGCTTCAGAACTTAGAATCTTGCATGTTGCAATTGCTTCAAAACATTTATGACTCATAGATGTGAGGATATGATGGTATATGAAACTTCTGTTCAGAATCAGAGTATTCTTCACTTCAGCGCAGGTTCTGATCATCATTCTTCAGCGCAGATTTTGATTACCTCAGCTTGAGAGCTTCTATAGCTTAACTTCTAATGCTGTTTTGGTCAGAACTTCTGCATACAAAATAACACAAATTTAGAGTTCATATTTGTTCTTTGTGTTTGTTATCATCAAAACTCTAATTAAGGGTTATAGAATCAAACTATGTTCTAACAATCTCCCCCTTTTTGATGATGACAAAAACTAGGATTTTCAATGAAAAATACAGAACAAGAAGCTTAAGAGAGACTCCCCCTAAGTTGATTACTTCCTTGAAGTTCCTTCTCGTCAGAGCTTTTGATGCATCTCCTTATGTCCTTATCAGAATGTGTTCCTGTTCAAGCTTTTCAGAAAATATAGAGGTTAAAATATTCATAATGTTTGAGACTTTGTCCCGGTATTCTGTTATTCAAAATATCTTACTTTCTCCCTATTTTTGTCAGGTATCAAAAAGAAATATAGTCAGAGTCAAAAAGGATGATTTATTGAAAACAAAATGCAATGACAATTCAGAAACAAGGAGGATAAGATGAAAAATATAGATAAACAGTTTAAAGAAAATCTAAGAAAGAGGGGGAAGGCGTGTGAACAACGCTTCCAACAAGCTCTTGATCTGAGTGCTTTACTCTTCCTGATTTCCTATAATGTATTTGATTTCTTTTGTAGTATCTTTTTGTTTATCCAAAATACCCTTGATCTCTTTGTTTGTATCCTCTTGCTTATCCAGTCTGGCATGGATTAAGGCATTCTCCTTCTTCAACTCTTCCAGAGTTTGCATGACTAGTGATGAAGTTGGTGTATCTTCAGGGGTTGCATGTCATTCAGAACATTCTGCTGCCTCTTCTGATTGAACCACTTCTTCTGTTGCAATCATGTTTTCTAGAGCAGTAGTAAGAGGGTGACTATCAGAATCTGGTTCAGTGACTTCTGAAGGATGGTGCTCTTTCCAAGGAGCATTATCTAGTGGAAGAATTTCTTTCTTGTACCATTGGTTCAGAACATGATATTGGAAGGCTTTCAGCTGATCACTGAAGTTCTGCTGAGCCCTTTCATAGCTCAATTCTTTCAGCTTCCGGGTTTCAGAGTTGAGCCATTTTCTGAATCTTTCCTATAGAGAATCAGAAGCAGCAGGATTAGAAATCTATTGACTTGCTTGCTTCAAAGAAGAAATCCATTCCTGCATTTCTATTTCAAAAATCAACAGATTCTTACCAACATCTGATTTGGTTGAGGTTGGTTTAAGTTTGGGAGTGTCAATTTTGTTTGAGGTGGAAGCTAGTTGGTCCAACACTTGTGGATCAATGACAAGTCTGAGGTTTTCAGCTGGACGGTTGATGGGTGATGAAGTGGAAGAGTCACAAATCAGGATTGGTGAGTTAGGGGTGTTTGGTGTTGTAGATTCATATTGTGAATGGATTTCTAGAATATCATGAATAGTGAGAGGTAAGCGAACTGTAAGAGGTTTTGTTATTCCAGGGATTGGGATAGTGGTATCAGAATCTGAAGGGGAGTCTTCATATTGGTTTACGGTAGTGTATTGAATTTTTGGTTCAGGAATTTCAGAAGATGGGTTTTCAGAAGGAGGAGTGACAGAGTTTCCATTCTCTTGTTGAGGTGAGTTGAGGTTCAGATTTTCTGGTTGAGGAGAGTGTGGTTGTGTATTTTTTGGTTGAGGAGAGTGTGTTTGTGGATTTTCTGGGGGTGGTGAGGAAAATCTTGATCAAACAGTTTAATATCAGATAGAACTTTAGCAAGTTCTGTTTGATGATGTTCTGGATTTGGATTTGGATTGGGGGAGTGAGGTTCATTCAAGAAGTTTCCAAGAATTATAGATGGGTCAAACTCTATGTCAAAATCCTCAAATGTTTGGGGTGAAGGATTTTCTGTTGGTTGAGGGGGAATGGTTTCAGATGTTAGAATAGCTATTGACTCTACAACAGAAACAGAAGATGGATTACCTTTCTTTTTCGCAGCTTTAAATGTCCTCTAAGAGGATCCTTCTCCTGCTGCCTTACTCTTTTTGGATTTCTTTAACACAACCTCTGGAGCTGGCTTGTGCAGATCTTGGATGTTGATTTCTGGAGTAGTCCCATCAGCCTTACAAGCCTCAAGGTATCTGACTATGATTTCTGGAGAGGCATCTATCTCAGAAAATAGTGGAAAATCCTTCAGAGGGACTCTCCTAGAAGTGATGGCCCCATGAGAAGCAGTTGTTGGTTCCTTCTTAATATTCTCAATAATCTTCATTTTCTTCAGATTCTTTGCATTCAAGGGTTTCATAGCGGTTTCTTCCAGAGTACTGATTTCTTGAGCCTCTGTCAGATCTTCTATCAGCCTGTTTTCTGTTAGAATATCTGAAATCAATCTTCCAAGAGGAATCCAATCCCTCTTAGTTCTTTCTTCTTCTCTTGTCTCTTTCACACTTGTTCTGAGATGGTTGAAGAGCAAGTGTGGAAGGTTTATCTTGGTCTTCTTTGTAATGAAGTAAATCAGAAACTGTTGATCAATATTGATGTAATCAGGAGAGCTTGTAGGCTTCCTGTTATTGATGCATCCTAGAATTATTCTAGCCCAGATTCTGTGATGATCCTTTAAGTCTTTGATCTTGCTGGATGGTTGTCCTGAAGTGAAGATTTCCCTGAAGATGAAGATTCAGGAGCACTGAGATTCTTGAGACTTGATGATGATGCCATTGTTCACACAAATTCTTTGAAGAAAAAATAATGGAAAGGGTTTTTGAAAAAGAACTAGAACAAGAGAGAATTTAGAAGAGGGTAAAACGTGAATGAATGAAATAGTAAATTGAGTTTATATAGGTTTTTAGAAATCGTAATCAGTAAGAATGAAAATAAGTAATGGTTATATACATTAATGAAACCTGAAATTAGGGGATTTAGAGAGATATTGAACAGTTACCACTGACAAGTGTCTCAATGCATCCAATCAGATCCTTGGACCCTTCAGAATTTGAACACGTGTTCAGCCTCAGAAGGTAGCTTGTGAGAGGATGAAAAATGTTTGATGATGTGAACTGCACGCCTTTATCCTTGAAATGAAACGTTCAAATCTTCATAGATAGATTCTGAGGCAACTGTACTTCTAACTTCTGAAGACAAGTTGATCAAATGTTCATAGAAAAACAATAAAGTTCTGAGGGTTAGGATATGCAAATAAAACATTTTATTTTGGACATAACTTCATGCTGAGATGTTTCAGAATGAAATTGAATCTGTCTTAAGAAAGGGGTTTTGTAAATACATCAGCCCATTGATGGTCTGTGTCAATAAATTTTAAAGTAAGAATTCCTTTCTGAATATAGTCCCTAATAAAGTGATGTTTTATTTCTATATGCTTAGCCCTAGAATGCAAAATGGGATTTCTACTGAGACATATGGCAGAAGTGTTATCACAGAAGATATGAATGTTACTCTCAAATATGTTGAAGTCTTCAAGTTGACTTTTCATCTAGAGCATTTGAGTGCTACATCCAGCAGCTGCTATGTATTCATCTTCTGCTGTTGACAATGCTATTATGGACTATCTCTTGCTGGTCCATGAGATCATATTGTCTCCCAGAAACTGGCATCTTCCATAAGTGCTTTTACGCTCTACTCTGTCTCCAGCAAAGTCAGCATCACAGTATCCTACTAAGTTGTATTCATTGGATTTTCTATAAAACAAACCCATATTAGTAGTACCTTTTAGATACTTGAAAATTCGCTTAACTGCTATTAAGTGAGATTCTCTAGGATCTGATTGGAATCTAGCACATAAGCAAACACTGAATAAAATATCAGGCCTTGAAGCCGTCAGATAAAGGAGAGAGCCAATCATACCTCTGTAGATTTTATGCTCTACCTTTTTACTTACTTCTTCCTTTTCCAGAATGCACGTGGGATGCATTGGAGTCTTTGAGGGCTTACATTCTGAGAGGTCAAATTTCTTTAAAAGTTCTCTGACATATTTGCTCTGATGAGTGTAAGTTCCTTATGGAGTTTGGTTTATTTGAATGCCCAGAAAGAATTTGAGTTCCCCCATTAAGCTCATCTCAAACTCTGCCTGCATGCACTTAGCAAATTCTCTTCCCAGAGAAGGTTTAGTGGATCCAAAAATGATATCATATACATAAATCTGACAAACTAAAATGTCATTCTTAAATGTCTTACAAAACAAGGTTGTGTCCACTTTCCCTCTGGTGAATTCCTTTTCTAACAGGAAGTTACTTAGTCTTTCATACCAAGCTCTGGGAGCTTGTTTCAGACCATAGAGTGACTTCTTTAGTTTGAAAACATATTCAGGGTGTTTGGACTTTTCAAACCCAGGGGGTTGGTGCACATATACCTCTTCATCTATGTAGCCATTTAGTAATGCACTTTTGACATCCATCTGACACAGAGTGATGCCATTGTTTACAACAAATGAGATTAAGAGTCTGATAGATTCTAACCTGGAGACTAGAGAAAAGGTTTCTGTATAGTCTATCCCGTCTTGCTGACTATAACCTTGTGCCACCAGTCGTGCATTATTTCTGATGACTTCTCCTTGCTCATTCAGTTTGTTTCTGAACACCCACTTTGTTCCAATGACGTTGAATCCTTTTGGTTTGGGAACCATATCCCATATGTCATTTATGGTGAATTGATTTAGTTCCTCCTGCATTGCCAGAATCCAGTCATTGTCTAGAAGAGATTCATCAATTGTTGTTGGTTAAATCAGAGAGATCAGTCCCATGAGGGATTCTTTAGAGTTTCTAAATGTTGATCTTGTTCTGATTGGATCATCCTTCTTTCCCAGGATCTTATCTTCTGGGTGAGCTATGCTGCTTCTGGATAACCTTTTCTGGAGTTGATCAACAGGAGGTATGAGATCACTTGTAATATTTCTTTATGAAGTTGTTGGAGCGTCTCTGTTGGGAACTTCTGATGAGTTGTCTTCAGTACCTGTGAATTTAACTTTTATATCTTTGAATTTTGAGGGTCAAGCTTATCATTAAATCTAACACTGATTGACTCTTCAACAATCTGTATTTCTGTATTGTATATTCTGTACCCTATTGAGCATTCAGAGTATCCTAACATAATACACTTTTGTGCTTTAGAGTCAAACTTGTTTAGATGATCTTTAGTATTCAGAATAAAACAGGTGCATCCAAAAGGATGGAAATAAGCAATGTTGGGCTTTCTATTCTTCCACAATTCATATGGAGTCTTTTCCAGAATAAGTCTTATAAAGATTCTATTCTTAATGTAACACGCTGTGTTAATTGCTTCTGCTAAGAAGATCTTAGCAATGTTAGTCTCATTGATCATGGTTCTGGCTATTTCTTGCAGTTTTCTATTCTTTCGTTCTACAACTCCATTTTGTTGGGGAGTTCTAGGAAAAGAGAAGTCATGCAAGATGCCTTTTTCATTAAAAAATGTTTCAAATTTTTTATTTTCAAATTCTCCACCATGATCACTTCTGACTTTGACAATTCTAAGATCCTTTTCATTCTGAACTTGGTTACAGAATGCAACAAACACAGAATGTGACTCATCCTTGTGTCTTAAGAACTTTACCCGTGTCCATCTGCTATAGTCATCTAGATCACTAACCCATACTTCTTTCCACTAACAGACGGAGTTTTTACTGGTCCAAATAAGTCTATGTGCAGAAGTTCTAATGGCTTAGAGGTGGAAACAACATTTTTAGATTTAAAAGCAGGTTTTGCAAATTTGCCTTTCGGCATGCTTCACACAGAGCATCTGAGCTGAACTTCAGATTAGGAAGTCCTCTGACCAGATTGAGTCTGTTAATCTGAGTTAATCTTCTCATACTAACATGCCCCAATCTTCTGAGCCAGACCCATTGCTCGTTCTTAACAGAGAGGAGACATTTTACATTCTGACTCTTTAGTTCAGAAAGTTTTATCTTATAAATGTTGTTTTTCCTCTTTCCATTAAAAAGGATAGTTCCATCTTTCTGACTAACAGCTTTGCATGAATTTTGATTAAAGATTATATCATAACCGTTATCACTTAATTGACTTATGGATAACAGGTTATGCATTAATCCATCAATTAAGATCACATTATTTATAGAAGGAAGATTACCATTACCTACTGTTCCAGAGCCAATGATCTTCCCTCTTTTGTTGCCTCCAAAGCCTACATAGCCTCCAGGTTTAAGTTCCAGGCTTTGGAACATATGCTTTCTTCCCGTCATGTGTCGAGAGTATCTAGAGTCCGGGTACCATGACTGGTGTTTTAGTTTTGCTGCTAAAGATATCTGCTACATATATAATTTTTTCCTTAGGTACCCATATCTTTTTGGGTCCTGGTTTGTTAGTTTTACCAAAATTCTGGTTGAATTTTGGTTTGACAGAGTAATCATTACTAGTGTATTTTAGGTCATGTGTGTGCCCATATGTGAAGTGTGATTTAAGTGGTGTGCGTTTTATGACAAGGTCCATGACTTTCTTAGGTGTAGATACCTTACCTTGGTATCCTATTCCTTTTCTTCCATTCCTGCTAACTCCATAGATCATTGAAGCCATCTTGCTTCTATCTATGTTTTTAGCCAGAAACTTCTGAAAGATGTGATCATACTCTTTGATGATCTTATCAGCATTACTGGGAGTCTATGAGATTATTTCTTTCTGAGAGTTTTGTAAATCGTTTTCTAATTTTGAAACGTTTTCTTTTAACTCAGAATTCTCTGATCTAAGACTCTCAGTATTTTCAGAGTCAGAGACAAGATCCCTTTTCAGGTTCTTGAATTTGACTCTGATTTGCTGATACCTTTCCAGAATTTCATTCAGACTTTCTGCAAGTTCATCCTTAGTAAAATTAACAGTGAAATCAGGGAATACCTCTTGTGTCTGATTCTGAGTCTGAACCAGAAGCTTCACTGTCTTCTGACACATTTTCCATGAGAGCTATGTTGGCTCTTTCATCATCCGACTCTGAGTCAGCATCAGAAGTGTCTGAATCATCCCATGTTGCCATGAAGATTTTCTTCTTCTCCTTGAAGAACTTCTTTTTGTGATTCTCCTTCTGAAGCCTTGGACAGTAACTTTTGTATTTCCCTTGCTCATTTCACTCATAGCATATGATGTCCTTGTTATTTGACTTTCTGTGTCCTGAAGAACCTTCAGATCTTCTGTGTCCAGAGGAGGACTCAGACTTTTTGTATTTGGAGGAGGATTCATTTTGATTCTCTGATCTTCTAGGGTTTCTGAATTTCCTTTATCTCTACTTCCACAGTTGATTGACCCTTATGGAGATGAGAGACAATTCATCTTCTTTTAATGAGGATCCATCAGAGGTTTCTTCCATAGCCTTCCAAACCTTAGAATCAGATTTTTTGTTAGATTTTAATGTTATAGGCTTACCTTGCTTTTGAGGCTCATCTTCTTCTAGCTCTATCTCGTGACTTCTGAGGGAGCTGACAAGTTCCTCCAGAGATATCTTGTTGAGATCTTTAGCTAGCTTAAGCTTAGTGACCATTGGCCTTCATTGCTTGGGTAGACTTCTGATGATATTCTTTACGTGATCAGCAGTAGAATATCCTTTGTCAAGAACCTTTAGCCCATCAACAAGAATCTGGAATCTTAAGAACATTGGTTCTATGGATTCACTGTCTTCCATCTTGAATGCTTCATATTTCTGAATGAGCGCAAGGGCCTTGTTTTCTTTGAATTGTATGTTGCCTTCATGCGTCATTCTTAGAGAGTCAAGCATGTTTTTGGCTATCTCTTTGTTTGAGATTTTCTCATATTCTGAGTATGAGATAGCACTGAGAAGTATTGTTCTGGATTTATGATGGTTTCTGAAATCACGTTTTTGCTGGTCAGACATCCTTTTTTTGTCTATCTTCTGACCACTTTCGTCCACTGGATGTGTGTATCCATCAATTACCATGTCCCATAGATCAGCATCATGAGCCAGAAAGAAGCTCTCAATTCTGTCTTTCCAGTAGTCAAAATTTTCTCCATCAAAGACTGGAGGTTTGCCACTGATTCTGTCCTTGTCCTCATGATAGTCATTGCTGATGTTTTAGCTTGGTCCCACCATAGTGTTTTTCTAAAGCTTGGATCTTGTACTGACACGGTTAAGTGTATGAACTCAGAATCAGGCGTTCTGATGCCAATTGAAGAACTGAAAAACACAAGAAGGGGGGGGGGGGGGGGGGGGGGGTTGAATTGAAACTTAAAATCAAAAGCGCAGTAGACACGATATTTTTATCCTGGTTCATTTGATCTCAAACTACTCCAGTCCACCCGTCAAGGTGATTTCGCCTCTCTCCAACGAGGACTTAATTCACTAATCAAAAACTGATTACAACATTACTTTGACAACTGCCAAAGTCTTCTTGAGTACAACCACAACCCAGTTAATCTCAAGGAAAACTAGCTTAATCAAGATAAAAGACTATTCTGTGTATAGTTGTTTTTCCTTACAAAAACAGTATCACAACTGTGATATTTTACACAATTTTGAGCGTAAATAAGAATATGTAAGATTGCAGTGTTATAGAGGTATGTTGCAGTTGTGAAAAATCGTAAACGATTTGTCCTCTTAGCTTGTTTATATAGGCATGGAAATCTTGTCCAACATAAAGCGTGATAATGGACATTCAATGTTGTTTCCATATTGAGAAGATTCTTGTCTGAATGAAGCCGTTGTATGTGATATTGTCTTGATTGAATAGTAACCCTTCAGAAGTTAGAATCTTGCATGCTGCAATTGCTTCAGAACATTGATGACTCAGAGATGTGAGGATCTGATGGTATATGAAACTTCTGTTCAGAATCAGAGTATTCTTCACTTTAGCGCAGATTTTGATTACCTTAGCTTGAAAGCTTCTATAGCTTAACTTCTGCTGTTGTTTTGGTCAAAACTTCTGCATACAAAATAACACAAATTTAGAGTGCATATTTGTTCTTTGTGTTTGTTATCATCAAAACTCTAATTAGGGGTTGTAGAATCAAACTATGTTCTAACAAATATAAGTTAGTAGTAGGAGAGATAGTTGAATTAATAATTAGTAGAGAACTATTAATAAGGTTATCAGTAAAAGTAATTTAGTAGAGTTTTCAGTAGCAGTATTAACAGGAGAACAAATTAGTAGCTAGTAACAAATATGAAATAATTAATAAGTGATTAGCATTAAACCGTATTGAATTGGAGATAGTAGTACAGAACCGAAAACATTAGTATTTTAGCAAAAAACTATTTAGCCAAATATAATCGAATTGCCCGAGTAATTACGTGGGATATCGTAGGATATTTTGGTTAATACGGTGTATTGCATACTTTGTTATAATTTGAGAATTTGATAGGTGATGATGAATTTTGTTAAGATGCCTCTAATTATTGGCAAATATCTAGTGGTAGGCTTATTACCAATGTTGATATTATTGTTGAGTTGTTGTTGAATGGTTGTTGTCATTGCATAGTTATCATTGTTGTTGTTGTTGCTTTAATCATGTTATCGCATACATAACATATCAAGTTGGGAGCTCATGCTCGGTAAGTTGGCATGGATTGGAAGATATAAAGTTGAAGGCTTATGCCTTGTTGATGCCTCTATTAATTGATAGATTATTAAGTTGGGAGTTTTGCTCCGTTTGTACCACAAGAATGTGCATAAAAATAAGTCGTATTTCATGTTGCATCCTGTTGTACCCCAAAATTCTCCCTCTCATTTTCAAGTAATCTCTCACAAGACACCTCCTCAAGCACTAGTGACTGAAAATTAGGGTTTGAGATTTCACAAGGACAAATGGACTTTTAATGCCTCATATGAATTTCATGGATCAGTTTGGACTCTCAAGATTTCTCATGTCAAGTTTCAAGTCTTGGATCACATTTTTGCTCAGTCAATTGATCAGTTGACTTAAAATCAACTATATTGGGGAAAAAGTCAAATGTGGTAAATTTACAATCAAACTTCATAATTTTTTATCCATATCAATATTATGAACTCATATATGTTAGTTTATCAAGTTTGGATCATAATTCCTCAAGAAATTTGATCAGATCATCAAAAGGGCAAAATGGTCAAAATTAGGGTTTTGACTGAGAAGGTGCAATCTCTGATTTTTGACCTAGCAAATGATTGATTGGTTTAAGTTATGATATCAAGGTTTCAAATGCTTCATTTTGACCTATTGGAATGGCTCAGAACATCTCTCAAGATCAATTAGTTGACAGATGAATTCTAGTCAACTGATGAAAAGTCAATTGTACACTGAAAAGTCAAACATTGACTTATTGGTCAAAATCAAGTATCAAAGATCACAATTTATCAAGACATGTCAAAATATGAAACTTGTTCATCAAGAAATTAAAAAGTCAAGATTTTATTTTGAAAAGTCGAGATTTTATTTTGAAAAGTCAAAATTTCTAAACTTAGAAATTTTTCCAAGTGTTGGAAAATTCATATTTTTCATAACTTTGAGCCAAATTTCCACCATGATGCAAGATGATTTAAGAGAAACTTCTAACAATAAAGTTGTAGATCTCAATGAGATCTAAAACATTGTAGAACATAACTTTTTCTATGAATGCATGGATTTCAAGTTATGATTTTAAGAAGACATGTTCATCAAAGTTGGAAACTTAGTGAAATTTTGTCCTAGTTTAGGCAGGATTTTGACCTAACTTCATGGCAATTTTTCACATAGTTCCAAGATGAATCTTCAAAAATTTCCAACATAGAGGTTTTATAACTCATTGAGATCATACTTGAGTAAGGATAATCAAAGGCAAGAAGTTAGAGTTTCATTCTTGAATTACAAGCCATTTCTTGATGAACACATAACTCAATTTCAATGTTAGGCTGCATAATCTTGCTTTGGAAGCCTTCTAACTTGTGTATGTATCCATCATTAATGGATTACACAAACTTTTGAGCTATAATCCAAGTAGTTTAAGCTTTATCCAATTCACATTTCCATTTTTGGAAGAAAGTGAAGAATGCCATTCTTGAAAAGCAAGCTTTATGCACAGAGTCAATTCTTGAGCCTCTAACTTGTTTCCTTTGATCATACTCCATCTACAAAGTCAGAAGCAAACTTGTTTAACGCATAATCACTCTACATTAGCAAGTACACAAGGCATTGAAACTTGGATTTCTAAAGAAATCACATGTTGAGTTTAAACATTTGTTTTTGAATTCTGATCAACAACAAGTCTCCAAACTTGTTTCTTATAAATAGAGTCACAATTTGTGAGCTAAGACACGAGCATTAATACCCTGAAACACTCCCAAACTCCCTCAAACCAGAAATTGCCCAAAAACTCCATTGTTGCACAGTTTCTGACGTTAAACTCCAAACTCATATTTCCCTCGTGTGTTTCTTGGCCTTTTGGCTCCTAAAGCTTCCTTACATCAAATACAATTCATCCACATCCTTATTCCAGAACTGTAACACCATTTACCATAACCTCCATAACCAAAAAACAGAGTCTGCACATTGACTTCTCCAAGCCATTCCATCCATCCATTGCACAAGCTAATCATTGCATTAGCTTCCTGGGAACTTGAGGAAGCTAACCTGATCATTACAACTCCTTGAAAGCAGCTCAAACTCATTTCACGAATTGCAGTTTTGAGGTATATTTTATGAACTTCTATCTTCTCATTTAGGCATTGTTAGGCTTACATTTGTAAAGATAAAATGTAGACATTATTGTCCTGAAGCTGTACATGTCTATAAATTTCATTTATATTGCTTGAGCTTAAAGAATTTTGAGTTTGAACTTTCTGAAATATTTAGGTCAGAATTTGGTACTTTCAAAAATTCTCATTCATCTTTGATTTATAGCTTATGATATTTAAATGGTTGGATTCGTATGGAAAAATGGAGCAACTTTCATGTTTGCATATTTCATTTTTGTTGAGAAATGATGAAGTTGCAGATGTTCTGGATGGAGGTTGAAGATGAAGTTCATTTCTGGATCTTGTTTTGTATTATGTATTTATTATTTCAGTTAAGTTAACAGATGTACAGCCACCCCAGTGGCAAAGGTAGTGCGCGTTTGTGTTGGAGGTCATGGGTTCAACACCCAGCGCTACCTTTTGTGTATTTTTCAACATTTTTCCTTTTTTTTTTCAAATAGCAGTGCTAGGCCTCCCCTTTTGGGCTTTCCATTTTTGCTTTCTCTAACCCCCTGTTTACTTTTGCAAGCTAGCCCAATTTCTTTTTATTATTTTATTTTATTTATTTTCTTCTTCTTATTTTTATTTTATTTCAGTCTCTTTTATTATTTTTATTATTATTACTATTATTATCATTATTATTTTTATTATTAAAAATATAAAAATATTATTTTTATTTATTATTTACACTTATTTATTTACTTTCTTTATAAAACAAAAAAGAACAAAAAACATTTTTATTAACAAATTATTTCCTTTTTTTTCTCTTAAATAACTAATTTTTAGACTTAGGTTTAATTATTATATTATTTTCTTTTAAATTAATATTAACTTAGAATTTAGTTTTCTTTTAATTAATTGATTTTTTTCATTAAGTTAAAACCTTTCATAAAAAACCCTAAAAATACTTTTTAATTTATTTTCTTAATTAGTTTAAATTTAATTTTGTTTATTTTTAACTAATCATTTTCTTAATTAGGTCAAGACTAAACTCTTTCATATAAAAACCAAACAAAATCATTTCTTTTTCCATTTGCATTTGTACATTATTTATTCAATTCTTGTATATTATTCAATATGGTTGTAATAGATAATTAAGTTTAATTTTCTTGCAAATCCTCATTTGTAAATTTGTACACCCCCTCTCCTAATGATGTAATAGCGTAGTAATTTTACTTTCTGCAATTTATCGCTTTATATAAATGCTAGTAAATTAGAGTTTGTATGGAAAGATAAAATCAACAAGTTAGCAAACCCTAATTCAAGATAAACAAATGCATGTAAATCAAACACATTTACACACTTGCACCCTTAGGGTAATTCCATTTGGTTACCTTACAAAAATGGTCATGTTATGCATGTGGGATATCTTAGAAAAAGCAATAAAAAATACAAGATCATAGTCCCTTGATGACGCTATCAATGTTTCCTTTCAAAATGATCTTAGTCCCTCAAAGAGAAATACTAAGATATCTCACAACATTGCTATCATGACTATACGATGACCCACGCCCGTCACTTTACATCCAAAGATAAGTCTACTTACCAATCAATGGTAAGATAACAATATCAAAGGAAATGAAGAAATGAACTAAGAATTTTGAGTCGGTAGATTGTTTCTAGTTGCTCGATCATTTTCAAATCAAACACTCTTGCTTATATTTTAAAACAAACACCAACACTTTCAAAAACACTTTCAAAACATTTTCCAAACATGAAACATTTTCAAAAGACCAACACTTTGTATACGTTCTTACGAACGAGAACTATTACAAAGTTTATCTAAACGAAGGCGCCTTTTCAAAATACTTTCAAAAACCAAACAAAGCATATTTTCAAACAAAAACAAGTGATCTAGCAAGAAACTAAGAGCTCATATATAACTATGGATGAAAAGGGTGCTAACACATTCCCTTTTCATAATCTACCCCCCAAACTCGAGAAATAATCTCAAAGGTCTTTTCTGTTCTTTTCAGCCTTTCCTTTTGGATAAAAGAAAATTCGATGGCGACTCTTGCTAACCGCAACATTTGCAATAAAATACAAAACACCCAAGTCAGTTCTCCCACCGTATCACACATCCTGAGTTGTTGTATGGATGAATTGATTATGTTAAATCTTGTTAAAGAGCCGCGAAGTGGTGATTTTATATGAACTGATTCTAATATATTATTTATCATGCATTCTATTATATTATTCGATATCTCACCCTTCTGTTTGAATGTTACTCCTATGTTGGTAACGTGTAGGTAATCCAGTGTGAAGGTTGTTTACCTTGATTAGTTCGAGTCGGTGTCGTCACTCTGATACGTAACACTCGGGGGGATGAACGCTTGTTGCGTTATTGTTGATTTTACTTCCATTGGGGAATATTAATTTGATTTACTAAGTACTTTGTTGTTTCTAAAGTTGTTTCGGTCGAACAAAGCTTTAATGACATTGAGTTGAAATTGTGATTTTGCTGCTTAATTATAAAAGTCGTTTTTATTTTAAAGACTAAATAATGTGGTTAACGGTTCATCCAAGTTTAAGTATTATGTATCTGTTTTACATGCGATTAAATAAAGTTGTTTTTAAGTAGTAAGTATAACATCCTATTTATATGTCGAAATTTTATAACTCTGATTTTAATATTATTTACCGGGTAGAAATGAGGTGTTACAACATACGCTAGAGGCCTATAATATTGTTGCACTCCCTACCCTAGAAGCATAAAGCCTCGTGAAGGAAATTAAATGCGAAACATTTTGGTTACAAGAAAAGAATGTCTTGCCCATGTTCCCGAGATCACCAACTCCTACTTAACATGTTCCAGCCACGACTCAAAGATGAGGATATCCATGTGGGCCCTGAGGTGGATAAGGAAGGTGGTCTCGGAATTTTTGCAACACTCCTAAATTCATAAATGATACTCCCTCTGTCTAATAAAAGTCTTATTTAAGCAATGCACGACTCTTAAGAAAATGATTAGATGTGTTGGTTTTAATGATAAAATTAATATTATTGACTAGAAGACCCTTATTAATGGTAGTTAATATAGTGATTGAATAAAGTGAAAGGTAATAAATAGGGGTATAGTAGTGGAAAAAAATAAAAAATGTTGTATTGGTATTATAAAGGGACAATTATTTTGAGATAGATTAACAAATGTAAATGAGACATTTTTTATGAGACATATGGAGTAGCAAAGACTGAGGGACAACTGTTTGAGACCGGCCAAACGACCTAAAAAGACCGTCCCAATAGCGAAGGCACAATCCAGAATACTGACAACTGTTTGAGACCGGCCAAGCGACCTAAAAAGACCGTCCCAATAGCGAAGGCACAATCCAGAAGACTCTTTGTGGGGATTGACGAATAGATAGACAATGTTTGGAGGATCATACTTTAAATCTAGACCGATTTCCCATTAGTGGAAGTGGTTTTAACCTCCCATCAAATAAAAGCGCTTCACCCGCACTATAACTAATACTTTTTCACTCACTCTTTCAAAATTATATCTCTCTAATCTCATTGACTTAGGCGTTAGAACACCAGATATGATATCCAAACCATCGTATCCGAAGAGCTCTACATCTACACGTCATCTATCTTTTATTCCACACCAGAATATTTAGACAAACTCAATTTAATCCTTCACAAATTTGAGAATCTAAAAGGAGCAAAATTAAAATAGTAACCATATATCATTTAAATTTGGATGGAATATGCATGTGACTGAAACGTGATTATGAACATTTTGCCTAGCCATGCATACATATTTTAGGGCATTCAGAAGATAGTATATAAAAACAAACGCCCACTTCTGTTTGTCGAATAAAACCTGACCCACGTGTGTCCAGGAAGATGGGATTAATTACAAGTGGAAATTTTGGTAACTCAAAGTCTGATTGATTATACACTAATCATCTTTTTCTTTGGTTACATTATACACTAATCATATCATCTAATCACTAACTACCACATATTTTTCATAGAAATTAAAATATTGAATATCTTTCCTCAATCAATTTCTAGAGTACTAAAATAATTCCTTAATATATCAGAGTTAAGTGAATATCTTCAAAAAGTATTAAATTAATGAGAAGGAAATGATTCAACTAAACAAGGTCATGATGAGTGCGATCCTGACAAGGCGCATTGTAATATAATATATCTAGTATTTGTAATACATGTGAGAAGAAAAATAAGGAGATAAGGGAGAGGGACCCATTGCCATTGGCGAGCAGGCCTAACACCAGCTTGCTTGCACACAACTTTTCTCAAGACAACATGGCAAGTGCGTTCACTCTTTAATCACACTCTCATATTCTTTGATTTGCCACTGCAATTGCATTATTATTTGTAGAGGCGTTTTGTTCACAACTTCTTTTCTTTTATGCATGACTTGTTGTTGTTGACATGCATGGTGTCCAATAATGGTTATCAATTTTCACCTAAATAATATAGTTTAGATAAATGCTAGTGTCATCTTACTATATATATATACTGTTAAGCTAAGATAATTTTCTATTGGTTTCCAACCGATCCATTCTTTCTATATTGCAGCCTCAAAATACTACGGAAGTTGATTTACTGCACTTAAAGAAAAGATGCATGCACCTTGTCACGGATTTATGATCGTGTGATCTAGATCAGACAATATATATTTGAAGTTAAATATTTTTTGTTATTTGATAAGTGAACACTGTAATAAATTTTAACCACTATCTCAATCAAACGGTTACAAATACTATAATTGTGTGAATGCAGTAATCCATAATATATCATATTAAAATAAAGCGAGTACGAAATCCGTAACATCTCTCTTATCCATTCTTACGAAATGAAATTTTAGTAATTAAAATATTAGAAAAATAAAACTCATTCTTCTGAAACACAACCATAAAATTATAACATAATTTAAGGTGTTATTTAAGAAATTTTAATTGATGGGAGATCGAAGGTTGCGAATTGTAATGACGGACTTGAACTTTCAATGCGGTGAAAAAGGGGCGGACTTAGAAGGTTATCACTCCATCGTTCAAGTTAATATGAGAATAAGATGGATGAATGAAATTTGAATTAAATTGTACCTGGAAGACGCACACCCTCTTTATAAAGTACAACAAGATCTGTTAGATGGACCTTGGATCCATATCAATCGTGCTTTGACCTAGGATAACACTCTTGTTTCATAAGTGACTTTGGTGAACTATAACGTTTGTCTGGATCACACATATTGAGCCTTCTGACCAGTCCAAAAGAGTTTTCCCCCAAGTCCTTGCCCTTTTTTGTAGGATGAGGACTTTGTTGCATTTGTTTTTTTTCTAACGTTTATAGCCAGACTTAAGTGGAAAGTCAATAATTAATGTTTATTTTATTGGGAGCTTGCGCCTTAAATGCGCCCCATGCTCTTATGTCTTTTCGTATATTCTATAATAACGAACTTTAAAAACTAAACTACTTCAGTGTTTTTCTTAGACAATCTAGACCATTGACAATGCCTATTGTAACACCCTAAAATATCTCTGTATAAATAATTAATGTTAATTCTCTGAATTATGTGATTGACATTATATTTGGTAAAACTAATATAGCAGCAATATGATAGACATGATGTATTAACTTGCTAACAGAAATAGGTTGAGTAAGAAGTCATATCTTATGTTTATACATGTTGAGTTGAAGTATGTCAACATCTGGAGCAATACGTCGGATCAGATGTCCTATGAAGGAGTATACGACATCGCGCCTGAGCTGAAGTGGACTGTTAGATTCTATTATGATTTAACTGATGCGAAATATTCTGGTGATATTATGTTATCCTATGTGACGCTTAATTACAGGTCTAGAGGAATCAAGTCAGAATATTGAAGATTATGCAGTTTCTAATTATGGAGATAATTTATGAAGAATTGATTGAAGACCTTGTTTGTAGAAGAAGTTACTGTTGTTTGTAATAGCCAAAGAGCCGTGTTTTTAAGACCCAAATCCAGTTGGATATAGGTTATAAATAGAAAATTTATAACCTAGGATTTGTACCAGCCGAAATTAGAAATAATGTAATCATTAGGGCTGAGTTCGTTCCACTCTCTAGGAGAGTTAGTTGTGTAATCGACTCGGGTAGTGAGTAGGATTTGTTATAGAGTTGTAAGTCTCTATTATTACTTTCCTCCAAGCTTTTAAGCAAGAATGAGTATTGTTCTTGGAGGAAGATTTTAAGTAACTCTAAGTATTGTTCTTGATCAAAGCTGTGAAGCAAGATCAAGTATGTTGATCTTAATCAAGGGGTGTCTTGATTAAAGTGTTTGTTTTGTATTTGAAGTGTGATCTTCATATAGGTGAAAGGTCCTCGATACATTAACTAGGACTGAGACTGTTAGACATCGTTGCGGTGATTAGAAGTTAGTTGGTATACTCATATCTAGGAGTTCCTAGGTCGAAGTTGCATTGGGTAGGGATTAAGTGATAAGTTGTAAACGGGGGAATTTAGCTTTTAATTAGTACTACTGATAGTGGATTTCCTTCCTGGCTTGTTAGCCCCCAGAGTAGGTGTTGTTGTCACTGAACTGGGTTAACATATCATGTGTTGTTTATGCTTTTTAGTATTGTTTTATATTGTTTAAACCTTACCATGTTGTTTTTATCAGAATAGATGTCTCGACATCCTATAAGATATCTGAGTTCTGACCTACCAGAATTTTAACTGGTATCAGAGAAGGCATCATGTTCTATTCTGGATGAGATCTTGGGATGATACTTTATGGTTTTTCAAGGAAGAAGGTATTACTGAAAAGTTGTTTGAACATGGAGAGTTCATATTGTTGCTTGAAAGGTCCCTTGAAGTGGAGGATGAACTATTCAAGATAGGATTATGTTGGACATGTCTGTTGTTTTCAGGCGTGTAGCTTTGGTGGTAAGCTATTGTGCTTTTGTGGTTTGATTTATTTTCAAACCTACGGTGACCTATTGCATCTGAAGGATGGTGTTATGCAAGGGTTTGTGTTGTGCCTGGAGAATGTTGAGGAGATTTGGTTGTTGTGTATTCCTATGATTGGTATTTGATGTTACTCTGGGTGTTTCTTGTGTCACAAGTAATAAAGGGCGTTAGGGTTAGGTCTCATCGGCAAGTTTGGTGTGTGATGTTGTAGTATGTACAAGATAACCTCAACTAACTTTGTGAAGTTTCCAATGATACTTGAGTTGCATCCCTCAAGTCCACTCATAGAGGCACTTTTGCTGAGTTTGTTGAAGAAAGACTAGAGCCATTTACTTTGTCTTCTTGCAGAGCCTTCCTAATACTTGACCTAATTAGGAAAGTGACTCTGAATCTTACTTCTGTTTGGTGTTGCTGAAGCTTGGAATATTTTTAAGGACCTTGAAGGTGATCAAGGGTTGTTTGTTTTCTGGAAGCAGTGTTAGGCTTCAGAACCAAAGTTTATTTTATGAGTTCCAGAGGAAGGGAACAAATGTCCTACAAGATATTGGGACATTATGTCAGCATGTGTGAAGATTCCTATTGCATAACAGATGCTCTGGTGCTAAACAAATGTGTGATCCCATATGTTTGGAACCTACTCCTGATTTGGAAGAGGATGCATCTGGGCTATGTATCTAAGATGTTTATCTAGAAAACACGTCTTAGATTGATGGGTTGGTTGATTGATGGTCAACCTATGGCTATTGCTTGGTTCAGTTTATTTCTGATTCAAGTTAGTAGAAGTGAAGAGGCTAAGCTCTAATTCTAGTAGAGGTTTGTTATCTCAGAAAGATTCTTTGTTTTATGGAAGTCAAGTTCATATGGAAAGAAAATTCTCTCTACCATCTAGTCTCTTATAATCAAAGAAGCCAGATGTGTGTGATCCTGTTCAGGTGGAACAAATTCTGTTACAACATAGAAAGATTTGTGTGGGTGTGAACTAACCATATTTTGTATTGCAATTAAGGAGGATAATATATTATTATCAAGATGTTTATAGCACTTGTTGAAGAAGAATCACTAATCTGGAGTTAAATATTCTTGAGATGTCAGATATAATGTCTTGACATCTTTGTGTTGAGAATTTATTATTCTCGACGTTTTTTACTGGTGTTTCTCTCAAACAAGATGGAGATTATTTACTCTAACTTGATATCATTTATCAAGTCTATGAGAACATGGAACTCTTGTTCTGATAAAGTGGAAGAAACATACAAGTGGTTGTGTGCATTGGTGATACATCAATCTGAGTTAAGTTAATATTATAGAAAATGAACTTAAAGTCATAAAGTTCTTGGCCAAGTGTTTATTGGTATTGTACAAGTTTCTTGGATAAGGTGTCCTATTGGTGAAGGCTGAAGAATGGGAGAAACAGACTTTTCTGAACAGTCTGTTCATGGTATAATGATCAATAAATACCATGGTTGTGATGCTCTTCATTTTAGAGGGAATCTCTTCTTTATGTGCAGAAGGATGACATCTTACAAGAGGTCTGAATATTGTGCTTACAAAGAATCCTTCTAAAGTGTGGTATCAGTTGCTGATTTTTTATCAACATATACGATCAACTGTTGATTTGTGGTTCTCTTGTGTTCTCCATCAAGAGTTGTTGTATGGGTGTTATCTCCAAAACCATAGTAACTGGTGGATCCATATGTTTGAAATTGATGACTTATCTGATGTCAGAACATCATCTCAAGGTGTGTGCTTCCTCAAAAAAGGAAGATGTTTTGAAGATCATGGGGTGAGTATTGCTAATCACCATTGGATTCCAAATTTGGAATATTTAGCCATGATGGAGTTGAAGTCCAGTCTCTGACCAGTCAGAAATATTGTGAATAATCCTCTTGTGCTAGAAATGTGAAGAAGAAGGATGTCAGAAAAAATGTTCTAACATCTGTTGAAAAGAAGTATCGTCTGCAGCTGTGTGTGTGAGGAAGTTTTCTTCTGATGGTAAATACATTGTCGGTAGCTGGGTATAAGTTTGATCTTGTGAAGATGTGCATGTTACTGATGGTAAAGACCTTGTCGGGAGCTGGGTACTTATCAGATGTGTGGATGAAAATTTGGTTTCTGATCTCTTTGGTTCATAAATTTTAGGAGAGTTTATTTCTCTCATTGGGTGTTCAAGTGTATATGATTACCTGAATAAGCCGCAAAAGGTGTATGCTTTTGAGATTTTCTTGTTTGAAAGGACTATCATGTATAATGATCTCTTTGAATGATAAATCAAGAACCATTTCATTAGGATCTTTGAAGAAAAGCTGATGTCCTAAATGATGTCGTAACACCATTTTATTTGTTATCCTTAAAGCATGTATGGGATTATTATTATGAAGGATTGAGGATCAACTTTGTTGTTAGAAAATGGTGTTTGACTATGTGGATTGGAATGTGTAGATTCTGATCTTGTATAGTAGTATGTTCTGGAAAATCATGACTACTACCGTTCTAAATACTTCATTAGTATCAGCAATTGCTAGTGGAAGTAAGGGTAGAGGAATGGTTATCAGACACTCAGGTATGATCAGGATTTTTTTGGGAGGTGGTTTCTTCTACTACGAGTGACAGAGTATGGAAAATATGAATCTTGTATAGCAAGCAAACTAAGGGCATTTGTTCTAGAATATGTTAGAAATTCCAAATCAAGTATGCTTATGGAATTGTGAGGACATTATTAAATATTTCCTTGTTATGAGTATAGCTCAGGGTGCTTGGAGTAATTCCCAAAGAGCTAGTATATTTGGATCAGCAAAATTCAAATTTGATTTCACAATATATGAAGGTGTTCAGCAGGGATGGTCATCCAGACATGTGAAGTGGCTGCCCTCCAGTGAGAAAGTATGAATAATTTCATGTGTTCTTGTTCTGTGCTCAACTGGTTATGTTCAACATGAGCATAGTTTATCCATGATAGGGGGAGTAAAATGAATGTCTATGGGTTATTGTTGTTGTAGTGCAGATATTATGAAGCTTGTTTGTGGTTCATACTTGTGAATATTGTGATGTCAGACAACATGTCATGACATGTGACTACAATGTGTAGTTGTTTATGCTCTTAACGAGGGTCTATGTGGTTCTATCCAGGGGAAGCTAGTCTATATTGGTCTCTCTAAGAGATAGTATGGTTTATCTGCGAGAATTTACTTTTCTCTGCAGTGTTTGATAAGGCCCAGTGTATGGTCTGGAGATACCATATATGATGGAGCTGGTATCTTGGGTTGTGTCTCTCTTGAAGGCTGAAGGGAATGCTTTTGGAGTTTTGTGGGAGGCATTGTGTTTCTGGGTTGAGGGGGAGAGTTATTTATCTTCTTCCTCATGCACACCATGACTTCAGGACTTTCTCTTTTTATCCTGATGTTGTTGTTCTGTGGTGTTGTGATTTATGAGCTATAATGGATTTGTTCGGGTTGTTGTGAAGAGATGTTAGATATGGTGTCCTGACATCAATCAGGTTCTAGATGTTACCTCTTGATAAATCCTTTGTCATATTCTGGCTAAAAGGGGGAGAGAATATGTGTTGGATTGTCATGAAGATGAAGAAGTACTATTGTTGATGTTGTGACATCATGTGAAGACTAAAGACTGGCTCTGCTTCTGATGTTTTAGTTTAATGGTTGTTGCTGATTTGTATTGTTTAGCCCTTGAATTATGGTTTTGTTTTATGTATGTACAAAGGTTATGTAAATTAGTTTTATCCAAAATAAGCTAAAGAGGGGAGATTGTTAATTCTCTGAATTATGTTATTGGCATTATGTTTGGTAAAACTAATATAGCAGCAATATGTTCGATATGATATATTAGCTTGCTAACAGGACATGTTGAGCAAGAAGTCCTATCTTATGTTGAGACATATTGAGTTGAAGTATGTCAACATCTGGAGCAACATGTCAGATCAGATGTCTTACGAAGGAGCATACGACATCACGCCTGAGCTGAAGTGAACAGTTAGATTATGTTATAATTTAACTGATGCAAAATATTCTGGGAATATTATGATATCCTATGTGGAGCTTAATTATAGGTCAAGAAGAATCAAGTCATTATATTGAAGATCATGTTTTTTCTAATTTATGGAGACAATTTAGGAAGAATTGATTGAAGACCATGTTTCTAGTAGAAGTTACTGTTGTTTGTAACAACCAAAGAACCATGTTTTGAAGGCCCAAATCCAGTTGTGTATAGGTTATAATTAGAAGCTTTGTAACCTAGGGTTTGTACCATCTGAAATTAGAAAAGATATAATCATTAGGGCTGAGTCTGTACCACTCTCTAGAAGAGTTGGTTGTGTAATCCACTCGGGTTGTGAGTAGGATTTGAAATAGAGTTGTAAGTCTTTATTATTTTTCTCCTTGAAGCTTTTAAGTAAGAGTTAGTATTGTTCTTGGAGGAAGCTGCTAAGAAACTCTAAGTATTGTTCTTGATCAAAGCTCTGAAGCAAGATCAAGTATTTTGTTCTTAATCAAGGGGTGTCTTGATTAAAGTGATTGTTTTGTATTTGAACTATGATCTTCATGTAGGTGAAAGGATGTCGACACAGTAACTACGACTAAGACTGTTAGATATCGTTGTGGTGATTGTAAGTGAGTGGATATACTCATATCTAGGAGTTATTAGGTATAAGTTGCATTGGGTATTAAGTGATAAGTTGTAAATGGCAGAGTTTAGATTTGAATTAGTATTACTAATAGTGGATTTCCTTCCCGGCTTGGTAGTCCCCAGAGTAGGTATTATTGTCACCGAACTAGGTTAATATATCCTATGTTGTTTATGCTTTTCAGTACTGTTTTATATTGGTTATGCCTTGCCATGTTGTTCCTTTCAGAACAGATGTTTCGACGTTCTATAGGATATCTGAGTTCTGACCTTCGATAATTTCAATTAAAAATTAAGAGTAAATTAACACAATTTAAACATTTAAGATGTCACCTTCTATCACCAACATACTCATGTAATAGGATGCAAAACACATTTAAAAACATGAATATATATTTTTCATGTTCGAACATCAATGGATTTATTAGCAGCGGAAAATATCCACAATAGTTAGTCATAAACTCCTCAACATGAGTTATAATCATAACAATCCAAAATAAACATAAATCACCAAATATATCCAACAAATGGAGTTACACATAAGTTTACTCCGAACATAAATAAAACAAACTCAAAATCCCGCCAGTGTTACGTATCAGAGCAGACACTGACTCAATCTATTTAATAAGAGGCAATCTCCTCGGCTAAACTCAATCCCGAGCTACTCCTAAGTATCTGCACGATGCCGTATAAAGCATCATTCAAACATAAGGATGAGATTCTCAATCACATAAAGAATGCATAAATATATATAAGCACATAACTATTAATCACCCACGCAATCATCAATCCACACCAACAATTCGATGCATTAGTGAAAAATCCAACAATTCACATAAACTAATCAACAACACAACATATTATATTATGTAATGCAATGAGACTCACTATGTGACTCAATGCATGTGGTACCATCGGCTCATAAGAACCCACCAATTAATTCCCGTCAGAATTCGGGTACATAACTCACACCCCGCATGGGCACACGATCATCCCACTCTTGGTCGTTCACACCCCATCGGGCACACGACCAATCCTCATCGCTCACACCCCACCGGGCGTACAATGACACGATTATCGAATAAAATTCGGATATATCACTCATATCCCACATGGGCACACGATAATTCCACACTTGTACATAAATGTATGCATGCCATATGTAAAACTCATACAAAAACAAAAATAGGAACATCAACCTTAACCATGGCCAGTGCACCTCAACATTAAGTGCCAACGCACAGCGTCCACATGTCAAACATGCAGCAAGAACAATCCGCAGATATAACAAATATTCACACTGCATTTACAATATTTCACAAAATCAACACAGCTCGGCACATACAAAACACATGTCCACGCATTGAATAGTTAGAATTTTGATACTGAAAATAATTTTAATATAAAGTACGTTAAACCAGCTTTCCAACAATTTGAACAATGCACCAATCGAACACCCAAAATAAAAGTTATGAATTTTTGAAGTTTTAAGAATGATTTTGTTAGACTCAATGGTGATCGGTTACCTCCAGACTGGTAACCGGTTAGACCACTTGTAACAAGACTTGCAATGCCACTATTTTAATCTGGTAACCGATTACCCAAAATCTAGTAACTGGTTACACACCCTGTAACCAACTTCCACACCTGTGTTTTATGTTTGGTAACCGGTTATCCCAAAATTGGTAACCAGTTACACCCAGTGCATAAGCACTTTTTCTACTATTTTCCTATTACGAAAATCACATATTTCTACGCCCAAATAGTCCTAAATTCCACACAATGCACAACCTAAATTTGAATTTTTAATTCCTATTTATATAAACCATTATAAACATTTTAATTCAGCAAAAAATTGCAATCACATACATGAATTCACACAATTTCATACACAGGGCAAAAATCGACACATCCATTACATCAAAGACAAACAAGAGATATGATAACCACGGAGATTAACAGCTACCCACCCACATATATATATATATATATATATATATATATATATATATATATATATATATATATATATATATATATATATATATATATATATATATATATATATATATATATATATATATGTGTGTGTGTGTATATATATATATGTATATATATATATATATATATATATATATATATATATATATATATATATATATATATATATATATATATATATATATATATATATATATATATATATATATATATATATATATATATCATGTAATTCCTAAGCAATAGAAAACTCCACCCTTACTTTAATCGACGTTCTTTGAAGGTGCTCAAACGAAGGTTCTCTTAGCCCTATATTTTCCTTTCCTTCGTGCTTCCTCTTCTCCCAAACCACAATATTTTCTTTTCTTCTCTATTTTCTACGATCACTCAAAATAAAGTGATTATTCCCTTCATGGTTTTTACTAATTTAACCCCTAGACCGTTATTATCTTATTCCACTTATGTCCTTCATCATAATAATAATAATTAAGAAAAATAATCATTTAATTATTACCAATATAATTATTATTCTAATATTCTAGTAATAATATTCTAATAATAATATTCCAATAACACTCTCCCTTCACCCCTATGCCTATACACTTTTGGTCATACGCCCTCTAACATATTATTTTTCTATATTTTCTAAGGTAATTACCCCTCAACATGGCATCACGACACATACAAAAGAGGGAGAGAGAATCTAGGTACGGGGGTTGGTTATATAAAGAGAAGGTATTAGCACCCTAAACATCTACGATACTCCGTAGGATCCTCTTTAAAATTTTTGTGTATTTTGGCTATAACTGTTGTATACAAAAATAGATGATGGAGATAAGAAAAAAAAGTATTTTTTACAATTTTTGTACCTTCCGAGGTTGCGAACCTTTAGTGCCTACGTACCACTTTCCATGCAATAGGGGATCAGGGTACTCGTAGTTCACCTTTAAAAAATTTAAAAAAACAAATGTATTGGTTAATTTTAAGAGATGAGACATCATCATCATATCCAAATGGAAGAACATACTTACTACCCACGATTATGAGAAAGGAGAATTTGCATCATCTCAAAGTGGAGGATATAGATTGGATTTTAAAATCAACAAAGCCTCACTCGACACCCAAGCGAAAAATACTTTACTACATATCGTAGAAGTATAGTAGCTCATATCACTTCAAGGATTGAGAAGAGTCTAATCTTTTGAGAAAAGTTTAAAGTAAAAAGCCAAAGTGACAAAAATGGTTTGAATGAGATTGACTGACTTTTAGTCTTCTCACAAAAATGTCAAAGTATGATTAAGATGTTTAAAGTTTGATTAAGAATTTTTTTTTTAAAAATACATGGACCTAAGTCAAAGTTTATTGTGAAAGCGGTTCAAGTTAGAAAACCAGAAGAGTTTTGAAAAGGAGGGAGAAGATTTTGAAATTAAAGAAGATTGGAGGAGATGAAGGGACTATCCCAAAGCATAAGGTAAAAAAGCTAGGGAAAAGAACTGGCTAACCAACAAGAATTAAACACTTGACACAATGAGTCAATGTAGAATTCCCATCCTTTGGATTGAAACCAAAAAAGCAAAGATATTAAACCTCTTAAGAATATCAAACTTTAGATGCATTAAGTCTTCATAAAAAATTGGGCAGAGTAACAGATGTATACAGAGGAATCACAATCACAAATAAAGCATATGATCAGAATAACCTACACACAAAGAAAATCAACCCAATGTCTTGGGGGTAAACCCCAAGAACTCCAGACAAAATAATAACATAAGTCACAAGGTCCCAAGGGTAGTTAAGACTTCAAATCCTAAGTCCAAGAGGTCCATAACTCCATAATGACAAGGATAGTAATCAATTAGTCCAAGTAACCTTAAAGTATTTTATTGTTCAAGTTGGTTATTAAGTATCTTCAAAAAGAAAATTAAGCTCAAGTGAGCAAAATAAAAATGACATAAAGAAAAATGCTCCAGTGAGCAAAGAAGAAAATAACATGAAATGAAAATGCTAAAATAAATAGTGCATAAAAGTAAAGACGTTAAGTAAAAGCATAAAATAAAAGTCAACTGCTAGTGAGTTAGAAATTAGAGGTTAGTTGAATGACCATCTTGAAACATGCATTTTAAAATTCATTAGAAGATTGATAAAATCAAAGCTTCTCATCAACAAGTTTCGTTTTCTTTTTGTCAAGTATATATTTCATTTCAAGTGTTTGAGGTAACAATATATGATCAACGATGTTTAAATGATTCACTTAGACCAAATTTGATGAAGGTTAATTACAAGATTGATAAGACCAAAGCCTCTTAACAATGAACCTCAAGGTTATTGGACTAAAGATTTCAAATTAAACATACTTGGGCTTGCAAACATAAGTTTGGGCCACGAATGATCATTTCTCGAATCGGGGAAAAATTTAGTGCTATGTTAAGCAATCGTAAGTGGACTTATATAGGAGTCACACCTATTTTGAGGTCGGTCAATAGCAATCTATGTGCCATATATTTGGAGGAATGATATGTAGATCATCCTCTAACAACATGTAGTACAAGTAAAAAAGGGATAAGATGAAGAGGGAGGGTAAATATTTGAACCAGAGATTTTAATCAAACTATCATTAAAATCATTCATCCATTTTGGTGGAGTTAAACTCAACACCCAAGATTCAATGATGTTAAAGAAGCTCATGAACAAAAATCACATAGTTCAAGCTCAGCCAGAATATATTCAAAAATAATATTGCATTTAATAAGCAAAATAAAAAAAGAAAATGATTTTTAAATGATTTTTTATGTGAAAATAAAAGTCAAAATAAAAAACTAAATTCAAAGTATCAAATAAAAATTAAAAGAAAACAGAGAAAAATCAAAGATGATTTCAAGTATTTTTCAAAAAATTTTAGTAATTTTATTAAAACAGAAAAGTATTTTTAAAATATTTAAAAACACTCAAGTAAGTGAAAAATGATTAAAAATAATAAAAATCAGAACAAAATTTTAGAAAAATTCCAAAAAGTCAGAAATAAAGAAAATGGTCTTGATGAATATTTTCAGAATTTAAAAATACGAACAAGTATTTTTAAATAATTAAAAACAAGGCAAAAAAAAAGAAAAAATAATAAAAAATATCAATTCTGAAAATAAAATTATGAAAAAATAAAAATCAGAAAGAGAACATTTAAAAATAATTTTGTGAATTTTTTCATAATTTTTTTGAGTAAAAAATGAACTTTCTATGATTTTTTGAAGTTCAAAACAATTATATATAAAAAATCAGAAATAAAAATAAATTCAGAAAAATGTGGACCATTAGATTAATGTCAAATTATGTTAATAAGCATATCCAAGGGATCTGACACGTTGTGCATAATATGATCATCTTTGTAAATCACATCAAATCATTTTTTAATAATTAAAAGTAACTTAAAATCGGGCGCATTGGATGGAGTCTGACTAATGAAAGTAATCAGATCCAATGGTTCTTAAGACGCGCGTATGGTAAGACAAGTGCACTGAATAATATTTAAAAAATCACATGTCACGCTATCATTGGCTGAAGCACGACACATAGGTCGTTTTCAACCTCTAGACGCCCTAAATTGGAGTTTCATAAACTGTAAAATTAGAGAACCAGACTGGTACCATTAGATTCGTCTCTTTAAGACGATTCTAATTGTACCCTCGTGCCAAATTTATATAAGTTGTGCAAGGCTGCATTTGGAGAAAACTAGAGAAAATAGCGAGCACGAAAATCCCAAGTATCTCTCTCAATTCTCAATGAAAATAAAAACTGTAAGAAGTGTGAGAACCAGAAGGATGAATAGAGTAGAATATGGATTTATTTGGTTCAATTTGGTTGAGAATTCTACCTGAACGAAGTAGAAAAAAATTGCTCTGAAACTGGATTTGGCTAGCACGATTTAGGACACTTCAAGGCTTGGAACTTCTTCTGTTAGCTTCAGTGAAGTTCAAGGATAAAGAATCAACAAATAAATTGGATTGAAAATGGAGAAAATATGAATTCGAAAACTCAGAAAAGTGGGTTATGCAGAGAGTTTGGAAAGGTGATTTTTGTTGTCCAAGCTTGAGAAAATGAGAGGAGTCAGGTCTTCTATTTATAGGGAAGTGAATGGTGCAAAGAATTGAGAGGAAAATTGAAGTTTGGAGGAAAATTGGATGAAGCCCGAAAGTGGAAAATGTGTGACTCCATGTGCTTCAAAACTTAGCCAATTCATGTGTTTTGATCCTTAATTCAACTTTGGGAACTTTGTTAAACATTTTTAAATCAAAATGCGTGCTAATTTTGTGTTTAAAAGCTTGATTATGAATTTCAAATTCTGACTTGGAAGAAAAAATCAATTTCAAGTAGCTGACTTGGAACTCACGGTGTGCACGATTTAGGGAACCTTAGGACTTGATTCTTTATGCATTGGAAAGATGAGGTAAAATTCTTTATAACGTGCAAAGAAAGATTTCATTTTGATGCTTGAGCTAGAAGTTGTGCTTGGTCAAAATCAGGAAAAAGTGTGTTGACTTTTATACTTAGAAAAAATTCTAAGTTTTTTCTTCAAAAATGACCTATAATGTTTTGATTCCAAACAAGGTCTTCTTCCAAAATTTTGCTTTGATAAATGATGCTACCTTGAAGTTGAATCCTTAAAGAGTATTTTTAAACCTGTATCACTTAGAAATTTCAAATATTGGACAAGTTATGATCCTTTGAATTTGATGAAAATCCGTAAGGTGACCCATAATCGTTGGAGCTCTTAAGGGATCTTCTGACCATTTTCAAGTTTTGCACATAAAATAAGAGTTGAAGTTCACACTCTTAAGATAATTGTGGAAAAATAATGGGCTAAAGAAGATACAAATTAAACAATTTATGACCCTTTGAAGTCACATAAGGGAATTTGATGGCCTATCTAGAGGACTTGTGATCTTTCTAAATCATTAACGATTTGTCACATAAATTTGCTTGAAACATTTGAAGTGATTTTTTTGATAGCCATTTAAATAGAATAATATATTTGGAATCACTAAAAAATATCAAAATATGTACAAGATATAGCCCTTAGAAGTCCAAAACCCTAACTTCTAGAGCATCAAAATGGCTTGGGAACCCCTTTCAAGTTTGACAATCTTTCTTGTACAAATACTTTTGCTATGTGAAGAGAAGTTGTTGTGGATGATAATAATAACCTATAGTAACAATAAACCCTTTCAAATGTTGATAATTGAGGGAGTTATTCACTTGTGATCATGTAATCAAGAATTTGTCCAAATAGGTCAAACTTCTTTAATCAATTCTTGCATCTTTTGACTTCCTTTGGAAAATTGAAGCATGATGAATCATAGTAGACCTTGTCGTGACATTATTTTAAAGAACTCTTAAAGATGAATCTTAAATATCAATGAAGCTTTGTTGAAGAAGGCATGGAAATAAACTCATGAACCTTTGAATCAACCTGATGAAGTGTGTTATGCCATCAGCTATAGTACCAACATTTATAGAGCAAAAATTCATTATATTTGTTAGCTAAAAGTCAATCAACACAAGACATATATGACCATAATATACAAATCAAAGTGCTTGGTGATCCATCATGAGAAAACCTAAATATAGGGAGAAGAACCAAACCCTGGTGTGATCTTGATATGATTGGGTTGATATGAGATGATAGAGGAATCTTAGGGGCAAAAATCGGGGTATAACATAAGGCATGAAACTTGGTATGAACATTCTTGGAGACCTATAAGAAATCATGGAAACAACTTGAGACCTTAGAAACCCAAACTTCCTTGTGAACAATGAAACCCTATTTGTGGACCAATTGCTTAGGAGGAGAATTTGTCTGATCAATTCTTTGAGCAACCTTGAGCATTTGAGAACCCTAGAAGAGTGTCTTGAATAAAATGAGAGGGGAGATTTTGGGGTACAAAAATTACCAATATAATTATTATTCTAATATTCTAATAATAATATTCCAATAACACTATCCCTTCACCCATAAGCCTCTACACTTTTGGTCATACATCCCCAACACCTTATTTTCTATATTTTCTAAGGTAACTACCCCTCAACAAGGCATCACGACACATAAAAACACTCATCAACGCATGTAAAAGAACAACATGACATAATTAATTCATAAAAATTAATTTAATAAAGATAAGGGTGTTACAACTATCACTTTTCTTTTGGTAAGGAATTGAATGATCTTTGTGTAGTCACTTGCATAATTTCTTGGGGGTGTTACCATTGTTTTTTTGGCATTTGTACTTCCACAATATACTACTTTCTCAGTTTATGGAAGTGGTGCCCAACATGAGTTAAAAATCAAAAGAGGGAACTTCTATAGTCTGGGTTGATCCCGCAATTTCCACAATGACTTCTATCTTTACTTGCAAAGATAGACTCGAATGGGCTTTCCTTGGCATGGGTTCTTCTTGACTTAGGCGTATTTATCCTCGAGGAAAATAAAAAAATATCTTGTGAATATGGTGAGTACATTATTCCTTTTTATGAGTGAACTTTTTCAATTTTGTGTCTCTGCATTCCCTTCAACAGTTTTAAAATAGAGGTTTTGAACCATCTGGTGATTTCCCCATCACAACGGCACCCTGTGAATTGTGCCTACATCAAAGTCCTTCGGTACTGGTGTGACTATTAGGGATGGAAGTCATCTTTATCCCTTTTATTCCATATTTTCAAGATACAACATAGCTTAGCGAACCATGAATTATTTCGAAGCGTTTTATGATTGTGTGAAACATTTCGAAGATCGATTCTTTTGGTTACCCCTCTCAACGAAGAGGCTCGTATGATATGCCATAGGATTTGGAACTGAGAACATGTGTATAGTTTTGTTTCATAAGTGTTGAAACCAATACCACTTTTTAATGGGCAATGAATCATACGTTTACAAGGAAAGTGACGTACCCCAAGAGGAAATTTACCTAAAGAAACGAATAATCACCCAAAGAGTTTGGTTACACCTGAGTTGTTGTGTAAAACCTTGTTTTGCAGGTAATATGACATCTACTTTTCATGATGACAACCACCGTGATGACAACCACCATGATGACAACCACCATGATGATAACTATGATAAGTCAATCATGAACGATTAAGCGGCTAACCTAAGTATTATGGTTTGATAAACTTGACTATTCAATGAGGGTAAACTAAATAGAAATAATCTTTAAGCCTCGTATCAAAAGATCTCAACTAGTGTCAACTTAAAGAGCAACACATAACAAAATATGTTAGAATAAGAGTAATCTCCAAATTTATTAAGTGAGTGGACATATGTAAAGAAAATGGAATTTACCAAAAAAGCACAAGGCTAAAACACACACACACACACACACACACACACACACACACACACACACACACACACACATACTCCAAAACCTTTTTCAAAATTATTTTCCAAAAGAAAATACTTTGAAAGACATCTAGAAGTTGTATCATATAAATTGGGAACGATTAAATAAGCTATGTATGAAATTTTGACTTTTCTAACTGATTAAAACATATGTCTAATTGATTAGAATTGCACAAATATAAGGCCCAAGCTAGTATGAATTCACCTTGATAATATGCAACTAGGGATGTTATAGGGAAGGTTTTTGGCATGGTATTATATTATCCAACCCCATACTTGCGGTTTAAAAAAATCCACGTACCCAAGCTCACACCCACAAGAGCATCAATGTTTATACTCGTACCTGTACTCTACGGGTACCTAATTACCCTTACCCATACCCGTTTATTTGCATTTCTAATAAAAAATAATGCATCATTTATAATTTATCATATCATTTTAAAATTTTAACAACATTACAAAAATTCAAGGATGATTTTGATGTGTTAAGAAATAAACAATCATTTATATTAAAATGCGTACAAGTTTAATAATGATTCATTTAATAAAATTGATAAATTAACATGTATACATAATAATAAAAATAAAAATATATAAATATATGTTGTGTGAGTATGGGGAGTGTGGGTATTAAGTTATTCGTGCCCGCACCCATACCCGCTTATTTAACTTTCTCTCACTAAATGTTTTAGCCAAAAGCCTTTGTGAGAAAAGTTATGCAAGCGAGAAGAAGGTTTTGGAACTCACTAGGCTAATTCATAAGGAGCAGACTCTAAGTGCCTACATAGCACCGAAAATGATGCGCACTACTTTTTTATCTTAGAGTTTCATATTATTTTGTCCAAGGGGAATTGATGTACTCAAACTTTATCTTATTAATATAACGTGTGTTTCCTTTTTTGTCTAAAATGAACTCGAATCTTTGAAATCCTTGAGAATATTGCATATGCACATATCATTCATCATAACATAAACAGGTCTTTTGCAAAGAGTTTCCTCATCTCTCTACTGTTTATTTCAGTAAGATGGATCTCGAACAGACAGACAAAGATCTCCAAGCTCAGAACACGTAGTTTCAATAGTTGCTCATGACCCTAGCCAAGGGGAAAGAAGAGTTGAAGACTCTGCTGGCTGAAGAAAGGGAAAAGAAAAGAAAGAAAGTCACCAAGGTTTTAAACATGGGGAGAAGATCTCAGGGGCAGACTAGAAGAACCTTGAATTTTGCAACAACATACGGTGAAGGAGAGGGGAAAGGAAAAGAAACAACGGTTCCATCAGAATCTGAAGAAGAGGAAGACTACTCTGAGGAACAATATCCTCCAGCTGATGATAAGTACAGACATCTTAAAGAGCGTTTGAGTGCTATGGAAATGCAAAAGGTGCCAGGCCTAGACTTTGAAGAATTGGGATTAGTGTCAGGAATTGTGATTCCTCCGAAATTCAAAGTGCCTTTGTTCGTAAAATATGATGGAGTGTCATGTCCTAAGATGCACCTCTAGTTATATGTGAGAAAGATCTAACCACACTCCGCTGATAAAGACTTATGGGTGCATTTTTTCCCAAGATAATCTATCTAGAACATAACTCGACTGGTTTTACCAACTGGAAAGGGCCAACGTCCATAATTGGGAAGATCTTGCCGCAGCTTTCTACAAGCAATATCAATATAATGTTGATTTGGCTCCTACCCGTACTCAACTTCAGAGTATGGCTATGGCTTCCAATGAGGGTTTCAAGGATTACGCGCAGAAATAGAGAGTTCTAGCTGGAAGAGTTCAACCCCCTTTGTCTGAAAGGGAATTGGTAGACATGTTCTTAGGCACTCTATTGGGCGCTTTCTTCAACCATTTAATTGGAAGCTCATCTGCAGGATTTACTGAGTTAATACTGACCGGAGAGAGGGTGGAAGCTGGCATAAAAAGTGGAAAGATTCAGAAGGATTCATCTTCTTCTACAGTTGTGAGGAAGCCTTTTATTGGGAAGAAAGAAGTAGCTGTTGTATATCCACAAAGGAACCAAGGCAGAGCCGAACGCGGACCAATGGTAGGGACTGTTATGATCCCAAAGCCTACATCTGATCAACCAAGAAGTAATCAACCGAGGGTGGAAAGGCCAGTCCGACAATTCACCAGAATCAATATGACTCTGTACCAAGTATTACCCCATCTTCTAAAATCCAATTTGGCAACTTTAAAAGAAGCTCCAAAAAACCCCAACACAACGTCCCCTCATTATCACCCAAATGCCCATTGCGCATATCACTCAGAAAGTACGGGTCACGATACTAACAACTGTTGGGCCTTGAAAAACAAAATTCAAGACCTTATAGAGGTGAAAGAAATTGAGTTTGATGCGCCCGAGAAGCCAAATGTCATTTCTGCTCCTATGCCCAGACATGGTCACAACACCAATGCTATTGAAGAAGATTTGTTTGTTACCATAATTGATGAACTCGTGACTCCACTCCCAATCATTAAGATAAAATTTTTGAAAGCCGGTGTATTCCCGGGTTGTAATGAAGACTGCCACCTCTACTTATCCTCATCAATTGTTTGCCCTTTGTTGAAAACATGCATTCAACGCTTGATAGACAACAAAGAGATCTTGTTTGAAAGTACTCTTGTTTCACCTGTTCCTATTGAAGACGTTTCAATCATTACCATCTCCACCAATTCTTCCAGGGTCCCCAAAAGATCCGTTAGAATTACGTCGGTTAAATGCCTGGGTTAGTCCCATATGAATCAGACAAAACTGTGTCGTGGAATTACGGTGGGGACATCTACTACCATGGCATCAAAAAAGATGGGCTGGCCGTCGAAGAGATAAACTCAGAAGAAGAAGATTCCGACATTAGCAATATTGCCGGAACTAGTAAGATTACCAAAGCAGTAGGATCTTTTCTCTAGAGATTGCCCCGCAAAGGCAGTTTTTGGACCTGTGGCTGCTCCAAAGGTTACTTCCGTACCAATAATCATACCTGCAAGTGCTCCTATTGACGAAGTCGTTATAACTCCTGCTGTCATTCCTACCGACACGCCTGCTGCTGAAACTCGAGGAAAAAGTATTCAAGTGGAGCCTGTCCAGACGAAGGCTCAATCACTGACTATCCCCGAGACCTCCAAGAAAGAAATGGAGGAGATCCTGAAAATAATAAAAATGAGCGACTACGACGTAGTTGAATAGTTGGGGCAAACTCCCTCCAAAATCTCCATGCTGGCATTGCTACTGTGTTCCGAGGCACATGCGAAAGCCTTGGTGAAGTTCCTAAAGACAGCCCATGTGCCTTAAGAGGCGTCTGCTGATCAATTTCAAGATTGCGTGGCCAGCTTGACAGCGGATAACGGTCTAGGCTTCTCAGATGCTGATCTGACACCAATGGGAAGAAAGCACAACGAGGCATTACATGTCTCTGTGGAATGTAGAGGCACAACTCTGGCCCATGTCTTAGTGGACACTAGCTCATCTTTGAATGTTCTACCGAAGAAAGCTCTCGACAGACTGGACTGCGAAGGATTGATGTTAAAGCCAAGTAACATAGTCGTAAGGGCATTTGATGGCTCAAAAACGATAGTACACGGGGAGGTGGATATCCCCATAAAGGTTGGGACTCAAACTTTCAATTTAACCTTTTATGTAATGGACATCCGCCCCTCTTACTCCTATCTGCTAGGACGACCATGGATCCATAATGCTGGCGCTGTCACCTCTACATTGCACCAGATGCTGAAATATCCAGTCCAAGGAAATATTATCACTGTCCACAGAGAGGAAGAGTATATTATTAGCCACCTCAATTCCTCCAGGTATGTGGAATTGGACGGTGAGTTCATTGAAACTCCTTTTCAACATTTCGAAGAGGTCCCCCAAGAGGTAGCAGTGACCAAGACTGTGTCCCAGATTCCCAAGATTACAAGACCTCCACTCTGGATGTCATCTCTTAAGGACGCCAAAGCAGTAGTAGAGGAGGGTGGATGCACCATCTGGGGGAAACATCAGGATATTCCGTATAAATCTAACAAATTTGGCTTAGGTTTCACTTCAAGTGCTCATAAGGTTGTACGCCGTGCCCGTGCTGGAGGGCCACCCTTGAAGATTAGCAACCGAGAGGTCAATGCGGTAGAAGATGGTGAAGAGGATTGCAGCTTGGAGGATTGGATCTTTCTGACGATCGATGGAGGACTTCGCAATTGGGAGGCCAGAGACTTTGTCCCAATAACTTTCATCCCTCAGTAACTTACCTTTACTTTTTTTGTTGGATCTGTAATATTCAAAAACAATTCGCACTCTTAAAACCTTGTGTCTTTCCCGAGGCACAATGGTTCATTTGTAAGGGTTATTATTTCATCTTCATATGACATTCAATGAATCATGGACGTTTTTCGCATACAAACTTTTGTGCTCATTGTTTTTTTTACATTTTTTTAAGGATGGATATACCCTTACACACACCCACACTCACAAATGCAGGTACCCCTCCATTCTAGATCCCATGGGTAACGATACTGCTATGGCCTTTTGTGACTCTGAGGATCTAATCTACCAAGCCGAAGACGAAGGTGAGGAAGATTGTGAAGTACCAGGGAAACTTGCCAGACTACTACAACAAGAGGAAAGAACCGTTCAGCCTCACGAGGAACATGTGGATACAATCAACCTAGGTACCGAGGAGGATAAAAAAGAGGTCAAGGTGGGTGCCAATCTAGAGCCCAGTGTCAAGGAGCGTCTGATTCAGCTGTTGCATGATTATGTTGAAATCTTTGCTTGGTCATATGAAGATATTACGGGACTTGATACGGACATCGTGGTACATCGTCTGCCTACAAAAGAAGATTGTCTTCCAGTAAAATAAAAAGTCCTCCGCATGAGACCTGATATGTCAAAAAAGATCAAGGCAGAGGTCATGAAGCAATTCAATGCTGGATTCTTGGCTGTCTCTTCCTACCTTCAATGGGTTGCCAACATTGTTCCCGTACCTAAAAAAGACGACAAAGTACAAATGTGCATGGACTATAGAGATTTGAATAGGGCAAGCCCTAAATATGATTTTCCACTCCCCCACATCGATATCCTGGTTGACAATACGGCCCAACACAACGTGTTTTTCTTCATGGACGGATTCTCAGGTTACAACCAAATCAAAATGGCACCTGAAGACATGGAGAAAACAACATTTGTCACACAGTGGGGCACATTCTGCTACAAGGTGATGCCATTCGAATTGAAGAATGCTGGGGCAACCTATCAGCGCGCCATGGTAGCCTTATTTCACGACATGATACATCATGAAATAGAGGTCTACGTAGATGATATCTTTGTAAAGAGGCCATTGTTTATGAAATCTTTGTAATGGTTCTCGTTCGTAAGAATCTATACAAAGATGTTTGATCTTTTGAAAATGTCTTCAAGTTTGTAAGTTGTTTGAAAGTGTAGGTGTTTATTTTGAAAATAGCAAGGATGTGTTTGAAATGAGCAAGTAATTAGTAGCATTCTACCTACTCAAATGTCTTTCATGTTCAATTCCTTTTTCCTTTGACATTGTTATCTTACCATTGATTTGGTAAGTAACCATATCTTTGGATGTAAACGGGACGGGCGTGGGTCATCGTATAACCATGATTAGCAATTTTGCAAGGTATCTTAGCATTCTCTTTTAGGGACTAAGGTCATTTGAAAGGCAACTTAGATAGCGTCATCGAGGGACTACGATCTTATACTTTGCTTGTTTTTGCTAAGATACCTTGCATGCGTAATATGACCACTTTGCAAAGGCAACCAAGTGGAATTACCCTAGGGGTGCTTGTGTGCAAGTGTATTATTTTCATGCTTGATTTTGTCTTGAATTAGGTTTTTCTAAGTATTGGTTTTAGTCTTTCCATACAAACCCTAATTACTAGCAATTTGTATATAAAGCGATAAATTGCGGAATTTAAAATTACTACGCTATTACAATACTTATGGGAGGGGGGTGTACAAAGTACGATTGGGGATTGCAAGAAAATAAACCTAGTTAATTTATTACAACCATATTGAATTGGTACAAGAATAAATAAATGTACAAAATATATAAATATGCAAGAATGTAAATGTGAAGAAAATGGATATTTTTGTTTGGATTTTTAGAGAAAAGAGATTTTGATTTAACCTAATTAACTAAAGAAAAATAGTTTAATTAAAAGTGGAATTTAGATTTACTAGAAAAGAATCTAAATAAAAAAACCTAGTTTTTTAATTGATTAAAAAGAAGTTGAGTTTAAGAAAAGTATTTTTTTGTATTTTTGTCTTGAAAATAAATTATAGTATTATAAAATATTTTTGTCCTTTTTTATATTAAAATAATATATTTTAATTGGTGTAAGAGAAAATAAATAATAACCTAGTTTTAATTAAATTTACAAGAATAATTAGTAAAATAAATAAAGTATGGTTAAATAAAATATATTTTTTGTGATAAAAATGAATAAGCTAAGTTAAAATATAAATCTACTATTTTTATATTTTTTATGATTTTTTTAATATTAGAAAAATAATTAAGAAAATAAATAAAATGAAAATAAGAAAAGAAAATAAAATTGGGTCAGGGGTGCTGATTGCCTACAAGGGGTTAGAAAGAAAAAACAAAAAAAAACAACAAAGCCCAATGAGGCCCAGCGCCTGTCCAAGAAACAAAGTCAGAAAGCAAAAAATGTGAAAAAATCAAAAGGGTGCCACTAGAGCTCGAACCCAGGTCCCAAAGGTTACATGCGTGCGCTTCTACCACTAGGGTGGCTATACATCCGTTAACATAAGCAAAACAATAAATATATGACACAAAACGCGCCCAGAATTATACTTCATCTTCAACCTCCAACAAGACCAACTGTAACTTGTTCAAATCTCAACAAAAATGAAAACTGTAAACATGAAACTTGTAGCAAATTTCCTCACGGTTTCAGAAATTTAAAGCATTAAAACTATAGCTCAAAGATAAACATGAATTTCATCGGCCCTAATCTGAACCCTAAAAATCTCAGAAATTTCAAACTTAAAATTCTCTAAGCTAAAGAAAAATTAATGGAAACTATGAACATGGTTAGCTTTAGGGCAATGATATCTACATGTTTCATTCACAAATAAATCCACTACAAGAAAATTAGTGTTTAACGACACAAAAATTGCGACAGTTATGTGATAACTGTCGTAATTGACATATAGAGACAGTGTTTACGACAGTTGACACCAACCGTCCCTAATATTTATTTTGCAACGGTATATTTAACTATCATAATATTATTATTACGACGGTAAAACAACCGTCGGCCCCCATTTAACACTTTTAACATTGATTTTTCACCAACAACTAGTCACGACGGTAAAATTAACCGTCCTAAAAGGCATATCACGACGGTAAAGCACCCGTCGCACCCTTAAACCTTTCACGACGGTAAAATTATCCGTCCTAAAATTAATTTCACGACGGTAAAACAACCGTCGCACCCAAAACCTTTAAAAATCTCTTGCTAACTTATATATTTTATCTAATTATAATTGTTATGTATATTTAAGTTCTCTCTTGTTAAGGTTAAGTTTATGCATTATTATATATTCTATGAATTTGATACGACAATGGTGTTATGTTCAATTTAATCAATCAAATAAATTTAATCTTTCATCTTTTTCTCAATGCTTGTTATATTTGTATTATGCTTGAGGACGATCTATGAGATGTCGAGACAGTCTGATAGGACTAGACCAAGGGTAACTTATGGTTATGCCTCGAAAGACATGACTTTTATAACATGATATGTGGATTTAATTGATGTTGAAAAATGATTTTAAGTTTATACCTAAATAATCATTTATCATGAGCTAAAGTATATACATAGAGCTTGACATAATATTCACATATATAGTTGAAACACAATGTTATTGTTAAATTTATACCTAATCCTAACTAAACACAAATTGAGTTGCACATTTCCTCTGAAGTTAGAATTTTGATAAACCCATCTCGCAGCCATTACAAATCGTGTATTGAAGTGAAGAATGCTTCCTCAGCGAATGAAGAAAGTCGTTACTGATAACCCTAAAAAGCTCGCAAACTTGATCGATCTCGTTAACCTTCCTCCCACTCTCAGAGACTTCGTCGGTCAATCTCAGACTTCTCGATTAACCTGTTTCATGCGTGTTTGGTCCTACGTCAAAACCAACAATCTTCAGGTTCTGCTTTGTTTTTTCAACTCATGAAAATTGATTCACATCAAAGTAATTGTTGTTATTATTCTGTTTTCAGGATTGGAGAATTTAAACTTTGAATCAGTGATTAGAATTGGTTGTTTCCTTGCTTGTGCAGGATCCAAATAACAAGAACATGGTAAACTGTGATGAGAAGTTAAAATATATTTTACTCGGGAAACCTCGGGTTGAGTTAGCTGAACTTCCAGCACTTATCAAGCTACATTTTCTGAAAGAGCCCAAGTGATGATGTGTGCGATACGAATCAAGATGCATACCCTTCCTCAAGATGAGTCTCTCAATTGTTTTTCGCTTTTCTTTACCCCCATAGATTCAACAACAACATTAGTATAGAAAGGAACCTAGCAGTTGAAACACCAAATTGGCAGTTTTCTTTGTTGTGTATGAATAATGTATTAGATTAATCTTATCACATGTGATCCAATTTAAAAATCTCCTATTTTGCTGCATGCTTTTGCAACTATATAAGTTGTTTTAAAGAAATTTTTTTGCCGGGGTTGTGATTTGTTATGCATAAATTTGTGTATATTATTATGATTTATACCGAGTCATTTTGTTTTTTCCTTAGGATTTGGAACTTCTCTAGCGGCTGCAGAACTATTGCATCCAAAGCCTCTGCAGTCGATACAAATGAATTAGATAATCCCCATACCCTCTCACATCTCCGTATGCATACTGTTACTCTTTATCAAGAATCATCTTGAACTTGCAAGTTATGATTTCTCCCAAACTCGTTACCATAAGTAGATTGTATGCATTGCAATCAGTTTAGTTAAAATTGATTGCTTAATGTTGCTCCCAAAAACATGAAATTTCATAGTCGAAGTACCTGGCCCTCTTTGTTTACTAGGAATCAAACCTTCCTCATTTGTAAGAAATCTCTTTTGAACTCTTTAAATGATATAGTTGAAGGTACTCTTGCTAACTTTTGAGTGGAACAAAGGGATACCTATAGACTTTCCTTGCTAACTTTTGAAGATTAACTTTCTGGCCAGCTTGTTCACATCACATAAAAAGTTTTCAATAAGAATCTGAACTTATTGGAGCTGCTGCTGAAACAAGATAAGAAAACAGACTCGAATCGATGCAAATTATATTGAAAACGAAAATCCTATAAGAAACCGAAAAGCATTAATGTACCATATAGTGTAATAGGTAAACGTGTGAATGTTGAATATAATGATTAAAGTTGAATAGAGTAATTAATGCAACATATGTAAACTGGATGCTATTGATTTTGCATATCCACTACATGGAAACTCTGTTAATTTTCATTTCAAATGCATATATGTGATGTTTAATTGAATAGTACAGCCTTAGGGGTTCTTAACATCAATACCACTTTTTACTTTTCACCACAAACGCCACACAACTTGTTTGTTCTCCGATTGATCCAGACTACTGTGATGATATAATTGCATCATGTGATGGCAAGTATTTGTGGCATACGTAAATATTGGATGCTACTATCTAATCAGCACTTGGAATTTTATAAAAGTGCACTTCCTCAACCTTTGACTTCGATTCAGCGTCTTTATATTAGTCGGCTAGTTGAGAAATATGGAGCTGATTTTCAGGTTTGATCTGTTGTCATGTTAATTTCAATTGAAGATATATTAACATTGTAAAGTGAAAATGTTGCTGTTAGGAGGCTGTTTAATGTTTTGTTGTTATTATGGCAGAGAATGATGATGGATATAAAGCTAAATCCTATGCAGCATTCTGTTGCAACTTTAGAGAAATTGTGTATGAGCTATTACATTTACAAGAACAAGAATCCTCTTATTGTTGGAAGATGAAGTACTTTGCATATGAACAAGTGTAGTGCTGTCGAAGATTACAAACTTCCGGTTGTGAGTTGTGATGGTTGATCCATGAATGGGCAAAATGTTGTTACAATGAAGATTTTGGTTGTTTTGACACTTTGGATGTTGCTCGGGTAATATTGTTATAAAATTTTGTTGATGCTTTTTAATTTTGTATGGATTTTAAGGAAAGTTCGATGATGCTTTGCAGAAGTATAAGTTGGTAGGTTGACTTTTCAGATTGCTTAACTGTCTCCTCCACACCTTTCATTGTTGTTTATCTCTATTTTGAGACTATAGGAAATTATCACTATAAGTCTATATCACCTTGTTTTAATTTTTACATTTTAGGCCAAGGAAAACATCAAAGAGATTCCATCTTTTCAAAGTAGAAAACTTCTTTTGGCATAAAGGTTGTGAGCCGAGTTGTGTGACATACAGCATATTGATTTGTTCACTTTGTCGTGATGGTAAAATTGTCGAGGCTGAGAATGTGTTGAAGGGTATGAAGAAGAGAGGGTTGGCTCCTAATGCTTATTGTTACAATCCATTGATTTCTGCTATTTGTAAAGAAGGAAAAGTAAATTTGGCTATAGAGTATTTAAATAACATGATATCAGATGGTGGTTTGCCTAGTATTGTTTCCTATAACTCGATCTTGGCAATTTTGAATTTGACTTTACTTATCTTCTAGTCGAACTTCAGTTAATGCTAATGTTAAGTATTGAATTTTGCAGAGGCAAGCAGATGTGAACTCACTGATGCTGATACTGGCATTGCTATGTCTTTTGCTTCCAATGCTATTTACATACAGTGCTGCATCACCGGAACTCACCGTAGAATCTTCACTCTACTTGTCAAGAGCTGCTAGCATTGTCATGTTGGCTGCATATTTTGTTTACTTGATCTTTCAACTATGGACACATAGGCAACTATTTGAAGCTGAAGATGTATGTTTTCTTAACTGAACCATATATGAAAATGTTGAATTGTTGATTGTTGCAATTATAGTTTATTAAAAAGAATTGAGCAGGAAGGCGGAGATGAGAACATTGAGGAAGAAGAGGCTGTGATTGGATTTTGGAGTGGATTTGCTTGGTTGGCTGGAATGACCGTGTTCACTGCGTTGTTGTCTGAATACGTGGTCGATACAATTGAGGTATTTCAATTTAATTGCTTAGATCTAATTTGGAATTCTTTTGAATAAACAGCTCAATTAAGCACTTATTTAATGAGCGTATCACATAATCAGTTATGCATAAGTCAGGAGCAGGTTTAGATTGACTTATTGTAAGGCTGTTTGGTAGAGCTTACAATATGTCCACATGCTGTTTTCAACTTATTTTTCTAAGCTCTTCATGATAGCTTTTATAAAAACAGTTTATAGCTTATACGATTTTTTTTTGGCTATTTTATCTTTTGTTGTAGAAGTAACTTATACATAAACACTTATATGATAAGCATTTATGCTTTAAATGTGTAGTTAAACTGTTTACCAAACAAGGTCCTATAATCAAATATGAAATGTGTTTAACCTGTTTTTATATTAGTTATAAATCGTTTTGCTAAGCTTATAGAGAGTTTTTACTAAAATAAGCTTAAAACAACTTATAGGCGTGTCATAAACTATTGTTAACAGGATGCATCAGATTCATGGGGTTTATCAGTGAGCTTCCTCAGCATAATCTTGCTTCCAATAGTTGGCAATGCAGCTGAACATGCTGGAGCAATCATTTTTGCTTTCAAGAACAAGCTTGTAAGAATTTATATTATAGTGTTACTCAATTCCATACTTAATCCTTTCATTTAACATATGATTAAATTCATATTTTCCAAGCTATAAAGTTGATGAATTGAAAGGAAAAAACAATATTCAAGTGAAGCTGAACTAATTTCATGACTGCAGGACATTTCCTTAGGTGTTGCATTGGGCTCTGCTACTCAAATTGCCATGTTTGTGGTAAATAAATATACTCTTACCTTTATGGATAATTTGATTTTAAATTGCATTTACGATTACGCTGCATGTCTCTTTATATTATGAGAAGTGCAGCTGAGATACCGTTGTAGAATCCTCACAGTCCTTTATATTGCGGCTACAATTGTTATTGCAGACTACAATTTAAAACATATTCGGATAGTTGTCTTTATTTGAATTATAATGACACATATATAATATTAAAATTCAGGTTCCCCTCTGTGTTACTGTTGCTTGGGGAATGGGAGTGAATATGGACCTAAACTTCAACCTCATTGAGACAGGTTCTCTTGCTGTGGCAATTATAGTCACAAGCTTCACTTTACAGGTATGTAAATTTCACATCCAATTAAACAAAACACCAAAACGGTAATAGTAATAGAACCATCCCAAATAAAACTCACCACTGGAATTTATATATATAATATGGAGAAAGAGCCCGATATATGCTTGGATTCCACTTGATGACATTGTAAATGCCAATCGTGAAAATAGATAGTAACCATAGGATGATTATGGGAGGAAACGTGAAAGCAATCGCGTGGGAGCCACGGTGTTGCAAAATAAAGAGACCAACCAGTAGAACACAGGAAATAAGAGGCATCATACCTGCATAGATTAGAAGCGTAAGTTGTAATGGAAAAATCACCTATGCTGCATTTGACATATATTTGAAACATTGAAAACTGTGGGGTAACTTTAGTGGGAAATTTTAGAATAAATATCCTAGAGTGATTTTGTTTATACTGAAGAATGGTGGATAGCAAGCTTTACTGAACTTCTTGTAAACAATTCTCCATGTCACATTTGCAATAGTTTGTGCCACCTCCTAGTTTGTGCCAACTTCTTTTTACGTATATATGGAAGTCCATGATTTGATCAAGAGGTTCTCCCCCAATATATTATTCTTGTTATATAAACAATAGCTCAATTTTTTCTTTTTCATGTGCAGAAAAAATTACAAGCTGCAATTAAGGATTCTATGTCTGAAAATGAGGCATTTCAGAAAGTATTTGGAAAAGAAAAGCATGGATATGTTCGTAGTATGGGACTTGGAGTTACACCATCTCAAATTAATAGATCTACGAGATCGACATCTTCTTCTGCAGAAAGTGAACAAATAAAGGAAATGCAAGAAGAAATTAATGCACTTAAAGAAAAGAATTCAAAAATTGATGAATTAACACAGGCAATCATATTCTTAACGCAAAGGGACAAGGCGAGGACAAAGGAAAATGAACTCTTAATGCAAATGCAGAATTTTAGTGGAAGACAGGTATATTATTTTGACGCATTTAAAGTTAAATTTTATGAGTATTATTTTAAAGATTATTATTTTAATACCTTTTTTTAGGGATTGGAATCACCCGCTGATGGTAGACGTTCATCTGAGTCTAGCTACCGTATTGGAGATAATGGAACTTCAGGGGGGACAAATTAGACTTTGCTATGATCGAGATAATTAGATTGTGAACTTTCTCATGTATTTTTGGCATAATGATACTTATTATTATAAGATTAGGAATTGATATATTTTGGGTTTTTTGTACTACTTGACATGATTATGGAACTCGCATTTTACATGATTATGGAACACACATTTTTTTGGATATTATAATGCTTATTTGATGTTAAATATTTTTTATTGAAATTATTTTTACTATATTACAAAGTGATAGAAAATAAAACAAAAAATAATACTATAAATAAATATATTAAAGAAGAAATAATTTAAAGAAAAAAATAACACAAAAAAAAACTATATTTAAAATTTTTTACATAGATAATAATTTAAATAAAAAATATATATAATAGAAAAATAAAAAAAAATCAAGACATAAACAAAAGTCATGGCGACAGTACCGAACCGTCGTAATCAACAATTAAAAATAATCAACAAAAGTCATGACGGTATCGAACCGTCGCCATAAACAATTTAATCAATTTCAAAAGATATTCACGACAGTATCGAACCGTCGCCATCAATAATTAAAAGAAACTCAAAAGATAGTCACGACGGTATCAAACAGTCACCAATACTTGATTATGTCAGCTCCAAACCCGTCGTAAACTTGAACGACAGTTTTTGTAACCGTCGCGAAATAGGTTGGGGACACACACTTCTGCAACGGTAAAGCAACCGTCGTGGAAAGCAAATTGTGACGGTTTTAACCGTCGTAATCTACAAAAATACCTGTCGCAATCTGCCAATTTTCTTATAGTGATCATTGATGATGCATGTATGAAAAGTTCCAAAGTTATAAAACTTACCTTAGTAGAGGGTATCGGGTTTGAAGTTTGAGCAGCTTTCAATGAGTTCCAATGATTGGGTTAGCTTCCTCAAGTTCCCAGGAAGCTAATGGGATGCTTAGCTTGAGCTGAAAGTACCTGAGGAGTTCTGGAGAAGTCCAAGTGCAAAGCTCTGTTTTTGAAAATGGAGGATGGTGTTAATGGTGTTACAGTTCTGTATCAGGGTGTGGGATCAGTTCTAAATGATATTTAGAAGCTTTAGGAACCAACTCTTGAAACTTCATATGAGTAATCTTGGGGGTCCATAATGATCCATGAAAGTCATATGGGGCATTGGAAGTTCAAAAATCCTTGTGTAATCTCAAACCCTAATTTTGGTCATTAGTGCTTAAGGAGGTTTCTTGAGCTCATCAACCCTAGTGCAGTCTTGAGCCCAAGGAGATCTTGTGAGAAAATTCTTGATAAGTGAGAGGGCAAATTTTGGGGTACAACAGCTTCCCATGTTCAATCTTCTTAAGCCTAAAGAGTTGGACTGGCGAGTTTTGCCATTTGTGACTCGAAGGTGGAAGATGATTGGACACTAGAGTGCCCAAAAATGTGCACTCGGTGATGTTGATGGTAGATGGTATATGGAATGGGCTTAAAGATGCCATTTGGAGAGATGATGGAAAGTTGTTGGAGATGGGATTGTAGATGCCATCCATAAATGATTGTTGAATCATATCTATAAGCTGAAACTGAATGAGTATCAGAATGGTGTCCGTGTCTAGAGTGTATCTGAACTGTATCTGAGAGCTGAATTGAATGAGTATCAGAATGGAATCCGTGTGTAGAGCGTATCTAAAATGTATCTGAAAGCTTGAATCGGAATGAATATCAGAATGTCATCCGTATCTAGAGCGTATCTGAACTGTATCTGACAATTGAATCTGAATGAGTATCAAAATGGCATCTGTGTCTGGAGCGTATATGAATTGTATCTGAAAGTTGAATCTGAATGAGTATCAGAATGGCATCCGTGTCTAGAGCGTATCTGAACTGTATCTGAAAGCTTGAATCTGAATGAGTATCAGAATGAAATCCGTGTTTGGAGCGTATCTGAACTATATCTGAAAGCTGAATCTGAATGAGTATCAGAATGGCATCTGTGTCTGGATCGTATCTGAACTGTATCTGAAAGCTTGAATCTGAATGAGTATCAAAATGGCATCCGTGTCTGGAGCGTATGTGAACTGTATCTGAAAGCTGAATCTGAATGAGTATCAGAATGACATCCGTGTCTGGAGCGTATCTGAACTCTATCTGAAAGATGAATCTGAAAGAGTATCAGAATGGCATCCGTATCTGGAGCGTATCTGAACTGTATCTGAATCTTTGAACATTGTTAATGGTAGATGTTGATTAACCTTATCCTGAAAAGGGTAAAATGTTAGCTAATATGTAATGTCATGTTGTATGAAATGCATGGTGTAATGAGATTGTGATACATGCATTCATGTTATCAATGTTTATGATATATGGATGCGATGTATGTGTATGTGAGCTAATCTACTACACTATTGTTGGATTGGGGAAAATAAATCCCTGACTACTACTGAGGATATGGAGTATAAGTCTTCATGTTATAAAGCTGAAGTGTTGACTAATTTCTGCTTAGAGAACTCAACTCTGTTGTAAGGGGAATGTCATATACTGCTTGTAACATCCTGTTGGGGAATCCCGAGAAATTTGGCGACTTCTACCGGGGAGTGATAACTGGAAGCTTTATTCTACTGAGGAATAAACTGCACACTTTGGGGGATTTCATGGAAATAGCTTAGAGAGATTTCCCTATGTCTTGAAGCCATCAGTGACTGTCTTTCTATTTTGTTTATTTGTAAACAGTAATTATGTTCAAATGCATATGTTCAACAATAGATCATTGGACATTTTTGTAAGCAAAACACAAGAGTAAAGAAAAACAGATAGTTTTGCACTTTTAAAGGGATATCTTTGTATTGACTTTGAGTAAGTATTTTTGTACAATGAGACAAACATTCTAGTAAGAGAATGCCGTCGTAAAAAATAAAAATTTGATACAAAGAAAAGATAGCTATGTGAAATAATCCCATATGGTTCCCATTCTGTTATAGCCTTCGCGTCTCTGAGCATCTTGTCTGTTTATTGCCTTGTTCGAAGCTGATTGAATTGATCAGAATCGTCGAGTTTGCAGGTTGTCCGTAAGGTGATCCAACAGGACATAGTCATACACTTTAATTCCCTAACTTTTGTCTGGACCTCCCTTTCGAGTTTTTAGTCCACTGGGATACCCGTTTTTGCCCAAGTCGCCCTTTCGGCTTTTCGACTTACTGGGTGTACAGATTTTTTTGTTTTATCCCTAATTTTTGCCTGAACCTTTTTGGTTCTCCGGGATGCCCTTGTTTCGCCTAGGTGTGTCAACCTAGAGGGTCTCTTATGCATAGTATCTTTTGACTATGTCCGCGTTCACAGGGTGCGATAGGTCGTTGCCATCCATGGTAGCCAAGATCATTGCTCCACCAGAGAAAATGATTTTGATTACAAATGGTCCTTCGTATGTAGGAGTCCATTTTCCCCTGGGATCGCCTTGCGGCAGTATGATGCGCTTGATCGCCAAATCCCTGACTTGATATACTTGGTGTCTGACCTTTTTGTTCAAAGCCTTGATCATCCGCTTTTGATACATTTGACCATGACAGACAGCAGTAAGCCTTTTCTCATCAATCAAGTTTAGTTGATCAAGTCGAGTCTGGATCCAATCTTCTTCATTCAAACCTGTGTCCTTCATAATTCTCAGAGAGGGGATCTGGACCTCAATAGGCAAGACAACCTCCATTCCGTATACCAGAGAGTAGGGTGTTTCCCCGGTTGATGTGCGAGCTGTGGTACGATACCCGTGGAGAGAGAATGGTAGCATCTCATGCCAGTCTTTGTATGTGACAGTCATTTTTTGTATGATCTTTTTGATATTCTTATTTTCGGCTTCGACAACACCATTCATCTTTGGCCGGTAAGGGGAAGAATTGTGATGCTGGATCTTGAATTGCTTGCACAGGGCAGTGATCATAGTATTGTTTAGATTCGAACCGTTGTCTGTGATGATCCTCTCCGGGATACCATACCGACATATGAGATTTTGTTTAATGAATCGGGCTACAACATTCTTGGTCACGGAAGCGAAAGAGGCTGCCTCAACCCAATTTGTAAAATAGTCAATGGCCACTAAGATGAAGCCGTGTCCATTAGAGTATGATGGTTTGACTTCCCCAATCATATCGATGCCCCACATAGCAAAGGGCCAAGGAGCCATCAAGACATTCAGAAGAACCGGAGGTACGTGCACCTTGTCAGCATATATCTGACACTTGTGGCACGTTCGAGAGTGTTGATAGCAATCTGCTTCCATGTTAGACCAGTAATAGCCTTCCCGTAGGATCTTCTTTGCCATCGAATGCCCACTCGAATGGGTGCCAAAAGTGCCCTTATGTAGATCAGCCATGATCTTTTCGGCTTCAACCTTATCTACGCACCAAAGTAACACCGATTCATGGTTGCGTTTGTAGAGAATGCCATTACTAAGGAAGAATTTAGCATAGAATCTCCTTAAGAACTTCTTATCATCGACTGAAGCTCCTTTCAGATATTCTTGAGCCTCGAGATACCTATTGACTTCGTGAAACCAAGGCTGGTCCACTACTTCTTCAGTATTAATCTCGTGACAGTGAGCTGGTTCATCCATTCGTTCAATGGTGATATGGGGAGCTTCATTATCCCATTTAAGTTTAAACATGGATGACATTGTGGCTAGTGCATCTGCTAGCTGATTTTCTTCTCGCGGGAAATGCTCGAAGGTAATCTTCTCAAAAAATGGGAGCAATGTCAAAAACATGTTCTTTGTAGGGGATAAGGTTAGGGTGTTTGGTTTCCCATTCCCCTTTGATCTGGCTGATGACCAAAGCTGAATCTCTGAATACATTTAAGGATTTGATCCCCAAATCTATGGAAGCTTTGAGAACAAAGATGCACGCTTCGTACTCTGCCATGTTATTTGTATAATTGAAGCAGATTCTTTCCGTAAAGGGAGTATGACATCCTTCAGGAGATATGAGTACAACACCAATACCATTTCCGAGTGCGTTGGACGCCCCATCAAAAACCAGGGTCCATCGGGATCCTTGTTCAGGTCCGTCATATGGCCTGAATTCTTCATAGTTATTTACCATCATGATGTCCTCATTTGGGAATTTGAACTTCATGGACTGGTAGTCTTCCATAGCTTGGTGAGCAAGGTGATCAGGTAGTACACTTCCCTTTATTGCTTTCTGGGTAGTATACTGTATTTCATTTTCTGTCAGGATCATCTGCCATCTCACTATTCTCCCAGAGAGGGAGGGTTTCTCGAAGATTTATTTTATTGGATCCATTTTAGATATGAATAATGTAGTATGGGTCAGCATATATTGTCTTAGCCGGCGAGCAGCCCATGCCAGAGCGCAGCAAGTTTTCTTGAGCAGTGAATATATTGTTTCACAGTCACTAAACTTTTTGATCAGGTAATAAATAACATGCTCTTTTCGTCCAGCATCGTCATGCTTCCTCAGCACACACCCCATTGAATTTCCCAAAACAGTTAGATACATGATCAATGGTCTTCCCTCGACTGGTGGCATCAAAACAAGAGGCTCTTGTAAGTACTCTTTGATGTTATCGAAAGCAGTTTGGCACTCATTATTCCATTTGACTACTTGATCTTTCTTCAGTAATTTGAAGATTGGTTCACAAGTAGTTTTTAGGTGAGAAATGAATCTGGCAATGTAGTTTAAGCGTCCCAAAAATCCTCTGACTTCCTTCTCAGTACGAGGAGCAGGCATCTCTTGTATCGCTTTCACCTTGGCAGGATCTACTTCAATACCCTTATTGCTGACGACAAATCCTAAGAGTTTACGATACCTTACCCCAAACGTGCATTTATTTGGGTTCAACCTCAACTTGTATTTCTTTATCCTCTCAAACAGTTTTTGTAAGTGATCAAGATGCTCTTCTTCTGTTTGAGATCTAGCTATCATGTCATCCATATAGACCTCTATTTCGTGATGTATCATGTCGTGAAATAGAGCTACCATGGCACGTTGATAGGTTGCCCCAGCATTCTTCAGCCCGAATGGCATAACCTTGTAGCAGAGTGTGCCCCATTGTGTGACAAAGGTTGTTTTCTCCATGTCCTCAGGCGCCATTTTGATTTGGTTGTAGCCTGAGAAACCATCCATGAAGTAAAACACTTTGTGTTGCACCGTATTGTCAACTAGAATATCAATGTGGGGAAGTGGGAAATAATCCTTAGGGCTCGCCCGATTCAAATCTCTGTAGTCCATGCACATTGGTACTTTGCCGTCCTTTTTGGGCATGGGAACAACATTGGCAACCCATTGCGGATAGGAGGTGACGGCCAAGAATCCAGCATTGAATTGTTTCATGACTTCTGCCTTACTCTTCTTCGACATGTCTGGTCGTATGCGACGGACCTTTTGTTTCACCGATGGACAATCCTCTTTTGTAGGTAGACGATGTACTACAATATCTGCATCAAGTCCTGGCATGTCTTCATACGACTAGGAAAATACCTCAATATACTCGTTCATCAACTGAATCAGACGCTCTTTGACACTGGGTTCCAGATTGGTACCCACCTTGACCTCTCTTTTGTCTTCTTTGGTACCTAGGTTGATTGTGTCCACTGGTTCCTTGTGGGGCTGAATGGTCCTCTCTTCTTGTTGCGGTAACCTGGCGAGTTCCCCTGGTACTTCACAATCTTCCTCACCTTCGTCTTCGGCTTGTTAGATTTTATTTTCAGAGTCACAGAAAGCCATAGCAGAACCGTTACCCATGGGATCCAGAATGGACGTAGACCTGCATTGTGAGTGTGAGTGTGTGTAAGAGTATAACTATCTTTGAAAGAAATGAAAATTTAAAAAGAAAAACAATAAGCACAAAGTTTGTATGCAAAGATGTCCATGATTCATTGATGTTATGTGGAAATGAGATAATAACCCTTACAAATGGACCATTGTGCCTCGGGTAAGACACAAGGTTTTAAGAGTCTGAATTGTTTTAAATATTACAGATCCGACAAAATGTAAAGACAAATTACTGTGGGATAAAAGTGATCGAGACGAAATCTCAAGACTACCAATTGCTGAGCCCTCCACCGACAGTTGAGTAAATATAACCCTCCAGGTCATAGCTGTCTTCATCATTCTCCATGGTGGTTACTTGGTGGTTGCTGATCTTCAAGGGTGGTCCTCCGGCACGAGCACGGCGTACAACCTTTTGGGCACCTGAAGTGAAACCCAGACCAAATTTGTCAGATTTGTATGGGATATCTTGGAGTTGACCCCAAACATTGCACCCACCTTCTTCTATCACTTCTTTGGCATCCTTCAAAGATCACATCTTGAGTGGAGGCCTTGTGATCTTGGGAACTTGAGACACAACCTTGGTTACTGCCACAGTCTGCGGGACTTCTTCAAAGTTCAGGAATGGAGTTTCAATAAATTCACCATCTAATTCCTTATATCTGAAGGAATTTAGGTGGCTGACCATATACTCTTCTTCTCCATGAACGGTGATGATTTTCCCTTGAATTGGCTATTTCAGCATTTGATGCAACGTAGAGGTGAATGCACCAGCATTGTGAATCCACTGTTGGCCCAACAAGAAGGAACATGAAGAGCGAATATCCATTACATAAAAACTTGAATCACATGTTTGGGTTCCAACTTTTATGGGGATGTCCACTTCCCATGTACCATCCTTTTTGAGCCGTCAAAGGCCCTCACTACTATGTTGCTTGCTTTCAATGTCAATCCTTCACAGTCAAGCCTATCAAGAGCCTTTTTAGGCAACACATTAAGAGACGAACCAGTGTCCACCAAAACATGAGCCAAGGTCGTGCCCCTGCGTTCCACTGAGACATGCAATGCTTCATTATGCTTCCTCCCCATTGGCATTAAATCAGCATTTGAAAAACCTAAACCATTATTTGCAGTCAAACTGGCTACAAAGTCTTGGAACTGATCGACAGATGTTTCTTGGGGTACATGGGAAGTTTTGAGGAACTTTACCAAGGCTTTTGCATGAGCCTCAGAACATAATAATAGATCTAGCATGGAAATTTTTGATGGAGTTTGCCCTAGTTGCTCAACTACATTGTTGTCGCTTCTTTTTATGATCTTTATAATTTCCTCCATCTCTTTGTGGGAGGTCTCAGGGATAGCCAGTGATTGTGCCTTCATTCGTACAGGCTCAACCAGAATACCTTTTCCTCGAGTCTCGGTTAACTCGGCAACAGGGATTTCCATAGGGGTGATAACAGGGACTGCAATAGTTTTGTCGACAGGAGTATTAGCAGAGATCATTGTAGGATTGAGAATAGACTTTGGAGGAGCAACAACAACATGAATGATTACGGGTCCAGAAATAGCTTTTGGAGGAGAAATTTCTGGAGAGAATACCCTTCCGCTTCGGGTTATCTTGCTAGTCCCTGCGATGTTACTGATATCATAATCAACTTGCTCAAAACTTGAATCTTCAACAGCTGGCCAATCTTGCTTGATACCGTGGTAGTAGACATCACCTCCATAATTCCATGGGACAGTTTTGTCTGACGAATACGGGATTGGTCCAGGCATTGTAATTATCAACGGAGCTACTTTAGGAACTGATGTAATTCTAACGGGTCTTTTGGTCGAGACCCTGGAAGAATTGCCGGAAATGGTCACGATGGAAACATCATTATAAGTAACAGTTGGAATTGAAGTCTTCTCGAACAAAATTTCCTTGTTATCTATTAGGCATTGAACACATGCTTTTAAAAACTCACAGCTGGTTGGTGAGGATAAACAGAAATGACAGCTTTCATCACAGCCTAGGAATACACCGGCACTCAACAAGTTCTTTTTGATAGTTAGGAGTGGGGTCACAAGTTTATCAACCAAAGTAACAAACGTATCTTCCTCAATGGTGTTGACATTTTGGCCGTGTTTGGGCATAGGGGCAGTGATTACATTTGGAATTTCTGGAACGTCGAATTTAATCTCTTTGGCTTCAAGAAGGTCTTGTACTTTGTTCTTCAGAGCCCAACAATTGTTAGTGTCATGGCCAAGACTCTCGGAATGGTATGCACAGCGGGCATTAGGATGATAGTGAGGAGAGGTTGTGTTAGGGTTCTTTGGAGCTTCTTTCAAAGTTACTACATTGGATCTTAACAAATGTGGAAATACTTGAGATAGTGTCATATTAATTCGAGTTAATTGTCTGATTGGTCTTTCTATTCTTGGTTGGATGTTTCTTTGCTGAGAAGGTGCGGGTTTAGAAATCATGACAGCCGCCACCATTGGACGGTGTTCAGCCCCATGTTAATTTCTCCGAGGATACACAACAACCACTTATTTCTTTCCAATGAATGGTTTCCTTACAGCAGCAGAGGATGCATCCTTTTGAATTTTCTCATTATTTATCTCGACTTCTATTCTTTCTCCGGTCAATATCAACTCAGTAAAGCCTGTCGATGAATTCCCAATTAAGTGATTAAAGAAGGGACCAGACAAGGTACCCAAAAACATGTCTACCAACTCTCTTTCAGATAGGGGAGGTTGGACTCTTCCTGCTAAGTCCCTCCATTTTTGCACATATTCCTTAAAGCCATCACTTGAAACCATGGCCATACTCTGGAGTTGAGTAAGGGTGGGCGCGAGATCAGCGTTGTATTGGTATTGTTTGTAAAAGGCAGCAGCCAGATCTTCCTAGTTATGAACATTGGATCTTTCTAACTGATAAAACCAATCAAGTTGAGTTCCAGACAGACTGTCTTGGAAGAAGTGTACCCATAAATCCTTGTCAGAGGTATGAGGCTGGATTTTCCTCACATAGGACCGGAGATGCTTTTTGGAACATGAAACTCCTTCATATTTGGCGAACACCGGGTGCTTTGAATTTTGGGGGAATGATTATCCCAGATACTAACCCCAACTCCTCAAAGTCCAATCTAGGCACTTTTTGGATTTCCATTGCACTTAACCATTCTTTTTGATGCTTATACTTGTCGTCGGCTGGAGGGTATTATTCTTCAGAATAATCTTCTTCTTCCCCTTCCTCTTCCTCTTCTGAATCTGGCTGGACAACTGCTTCCTTGCCTTTCTCATCTTGATTGTCTTTCTCACCAGATGACGTTTCAAAGTCCAGGGTCCTTCTTGCCTGTCCTTGGAATCTTCTTCCCATGTTCAGAACTCTGGTTATTTTCTTTTTCTTCTTTTTCTCTTCAACCAGCAAGGTCTTCAACTCCACTTGTCCTTTGGCTAGAGTTAAGAACATCTGTTGAAACTGGGCATTTTGGGCTTGGAGGTTCTTCACCATTTGGTCGAGATCCATCTTACTGAAATAAACAGTAGAAAGATGAGGAGACTTGTTGTAAGAAACCTGCTTATGTTATGATGAATGGTAGATGCATATGCAATGATTTCAAGGATTTTAAAGATTCAAATTTGTTTTAGACAAAAAGGAAACCCACGTTATATTAAATAAATTAAAGCTTGAGTACATCAATGCCTATTTGGGCAAAATAATACAAAAACTTTAAGATAAAAAGGTAGCACGCTTCCTCTTTGGTGCAATATAGGCATTCAAAAAGTAGAATTGGGCTTCGAAAGTATCTCGCTCCCCCTTGAGGTTTATCCAATCTCTTTGTAAGTCTTCAAGAGAGGTGGGCATGTCAGGATGTAGGATAGTGTATGGAACATCTCCTTCCATAACAGGCTCAATGATTACCGGGAGAATGGAAGGATAAGGAATCATAAGACTCTGAGCACAAGTTCGTACCCATTTAAGGTAAGACTCAAGAGGGATAGAATTCATATGCCCCAATGTCTTGCTATCTACCTTGTTCAACATCCTCCAAGCTCGGATAAACCTCTGGCGAAGACCTTGATCGTCGTTCTGGTAGTCAAATACCAAACCATGAATGAGCATCTTATGAGGGCCATCCCTTCGGGCGTAACCAAATTGTCTTAAGGCTAAGAAGGGATTGTAGGTGATACCTCCCATAATGCCAAGTAAGGGGACATTAGGTAATTCTCCACAACGGCCGACAATAGTAACATTCTCTAGGGATTGGGAACACCAAAGGATGTCTGAATGTTTGAGCGTCATCAACCTCTGTGACCACCTTGAGCCTTGTTCTTTCTTCAATACAGATTGGGGAACATGCGAAATAAACCATCTTGCCAAGAGAGGAGTGCAACACAAAGGGACACCTCTTTTCCTCATCGTGTGAGTGTGAAAAGAATGTAGGATGTCCCCTAGCAAAGTAGGCACTGGGTTACGAGACATAAAGATCTTGACGGTGTTCACATCTATGAGTTGGTCAGGATTTGGAAACAAAACCATCCCATAGATGAGGAGAGCCACAATTTCCTCAAAGGCTTGCAAATCCAATGAGTTCCAACAATTTCGGGCTTTCTCAAACAAGAAATTTGCTAGGAAACCTTTGACAACACTCTTTGTTTCCCAATTAGTTGTGACATCAGATGACTGCAAGTGTAGAGCTTGAGCAATCTCTTATGGATTTGGGTCTCTTTCCGTACCTTTGAAAGATAGTTGATTGAGAATGGGAATCCTCAAGAGTTGGGAGAATTCTTCCAAAGTTGGCACAAGTTGATAATCGGGAAATGTGAAGCAATGGTGTAAGGGATCAAAGAACTGAAAGAGCACCTTCATCATGTCTTCATCAGTGTTGGGAATGACCAAGTTGAGTAGGCGGCCATGTCTCTCGGTAAAAGGATAATTTTCAAGAATCCTTGAAGCTAGCTCCTTAAGTTGTGGATGGATCCTCACAAGATTGACTTGAATAGTTTTCCTGCGAATAGAATCCATGTCCTACAAAACATAACAAAGATAAATCCCAAAATCCTTGAAATGGTTAGTGAATGAGTATGATGTTATGATGTTCATGATGTTATGTACAAGTAGATATACATAAACAAAGCAAACAAGTCCTTAGGTTTAGGCTTGCATGGAGTCTCGTAGGTAAGTACCCTCTTGAAGTTTAGTTGGCTCAACATGTCCTAGCAATACTAACCAGGTTCTAAGGAGCTCAATATCAATGGTTTGTTTCCTTGAGCATTGTCTAAGCATAAGCCTCTTTAATGGCGACCAAAATATCTCAATAAACCAAACCTCAATGAGTGTAGTATCGAGTATCTACCAACTTTGGACTGCACCAAAGCCGGTCATCTCACTATGTCCTAAAGGCCAAGTTGGTCAATTAAAGGTTCTAAGGTCATTTGATGCTTTATGACACCACGCAGCGGCTCCGTATTCTCCTTGATTACTCAAGGGTTATTGGTACCAACCAAAGTGTCACATCAACATAGCTATCACTTCAACGGTTTCGGTATATCCAGCATAATTTCCACGATCTATTGCTACTTACCTAAAAGGTTCACCAAATCCGGGTGTAAGATCTATAGTAACCCAAACAAATCCCCCAAAAGTAAAGCAACCAAAGCACACATAGCAGTTAAATAATGAACTAACTCCAAGGTAACCCCACTTTTTGTATTCCCCAGCAGAGTCGCTAGTTCTGTGATACGGTGGGATAACTGACTTGAAGGTTTTGCGTTTGATTGCAAATGGTGCGGTTAGCAAGAGTCGCCACCGACTTTTCTTTTATCCAAAAGGAAAGGTGAAAAAGCACAGGAAAGACCTTTGAGATTATTTCTTGAGTTCGGGGGGTAGATTATGAAAAGGGAAGGTATTAGCACCATTTTCATCCATGGTTTTCCATGGGCTCTTAGTTACTTGCTAGATCACTTGCTTTTGTTTGAAATTATGTTTTGTGTGGTTTTTTGAAAGTATTTTGTAAAGAGGCCATTGTTTAGGAAATCTTTGTAATAATTCTCGTTCGTAAGAATGTATACAAATATGTTTGATCTTTTGAAAATGTTTTCAAGTTTGTAAGATGTTTGAAAGTGTAGGTGTTTGTTTTGAAAATAACAAGGATGTTTGTTTTGAAATGAGCAAGTAATTAGGTGCATTCTACCTACTCAAATGTCTTTCATGTTCAATTCCTTTTTCCTTTGACATTATTATCTTACCATTGATTTGGTAAGCAACCCTATCTTTGGATGTAAACGGGACGGGCGTGGATCATCGTATAACCATGATTAGCAATGTTGCAAGGTATCTTAGCATTCTCTTTTAGGGACTAAGATCATTTGAAAGGAAACTTAGATAGCGTCATCGAGGGACTATGATCTTATACTTTGCTTGTTTTTGCTAAGATACCTCGCATGCGTAATATGACCATTTTGCAAAGGAAACCAAGTGGAATTACCCTAAGGGTGCTTGTGTGCAAGTGTATTGTTTTCATGCTTGATTTTGTCTTGAATTAGGATTTTCTAAGTATTGGTTTTAGTCTTTCCATACAAACCCTAATTACTAGCATTTTGTATATAAAGCGATAAATTAGGGAATTTAAAATTACTACGCTATTACAATACATGTGGGAGGGGGCGTACAAAGTATGAATGGGGATTGCAAGAAAATAAACCAAGTTAATTTATTACAACCACATTGAATTGGTACAAGAATAAATAAATGTACAAAATATATAAATATGCAAGAATGTAAATGTGAAGAAAATGGATATTTTTGTTTGGATTTTTTAGAGAAAAGGGATTTTGATTTAACCTAATTAACTAAAGAAAAATAATTTAATTAAAAGTGGAATTTAGATTTACTAGAAAAGAATCTAAATAAAAAAACCTAGTTTTTTAATTGATTAAAAAGAAGTTGAGTTTAAGTATTTTTTGTATTTTTGTCTTGAAAATAAATTATAGTATTATAAAATATTTTTGGCCTTTTTTATATTAAAATAATATATTTTAATTGGTGTAAAAGAAAATAAATAATAACCTAGTTTTAATTAAATTTATAAGAATAATTAGTAAAATAAATAAAGTATGGTTAAATAAAATATATTTTTTGTGAGAAAAATAAATAAACTAAGTCAAAATATAAATATACTATTTTTATATTTTTTATGATTTTTCTAATATTAGAAAAATCATTAAGAAAATAAATAAATGAAAATAAGAAAAGAAAATAAAATTGATCCAGGGGTGCTGATAGCCTGCAAGGGGTTAGAAAGCAAAAAAAAAAAACAACAAAGCGCAATGAGGCCCAGCGCCTGTCCAAGAAACAAAGTCAGAAAGCAAAAAATGTGAAAAAATCAAAAGGGTACCACTGGGGCTCGAACCCAGGTCCCAAAGGTTACAGGCACACGCTTCTACTACTGGGATGAATATACATCTGTTAAGATAAGAAAAACAAGAAATATATGATACAAAACGCACCCAGATTTATACTTCATCTTCAACCTCCAGCCAGACCAACTGTAACTTGTTCAAATCTCAACAAAAATGAAAATTGTAAACATTAAACTTGTAGAAAATTTCCTCACGGTTTCATAAATGTAAAGCATTAAAAATATAGCTCAAAGATAAACATGAATTTCATTGGCCCTAATCTGAACCCTAAAAATCTCAGAAATTTCAAACTTAAAATTCTCTAAGCTCAAGCAAAATTAATGGAAACTATGAACATGGTTAGCTTTAGGGAAATGATACCTACATGTTTCATTCACAAATAAATCACTGATGATGCCTGTATGAAAAGTTCCAAAGTTAGAAAACTTACCTTGCAAGACGGTATAGGGTTTGAAGTTTGAGCAACTTTCAATGAGTTCCAATGATTGGGTTAGCTTCCTCAAGTTCCCAGGAAGCTAATGGGATGCTTAGCTTGAGCTGAAAGTTCCTGAGGAGTTCTAGAGAAGTCCAAGTGCAAAGCTCTGTTTTTGAAAATGGAGGATGGTGTTAATGGTGTTACAGTTCTATAACAGGGTATGAGATCAATTCTAAATGATGTTTAGAAGCTTTAGGAACCAAAAGGCTTGAAAACGCACGAGGGAGTTATGAGTTTCAAGTTTTTGGTCAGTTTATGTGAAAATGGAGGTATGAGATGTGATTCTGAGCTCTTGGTGTTTTTAGGGGTCAAGCATCCGTGTCTTTGTGGCAAATACTTTGTATATCTATAATCAAAAGGATTGGAGTGGTTTGGACAATCAGAAGTACAAGTTTTCAGCTAATTGCTAGGTTACTTGATTTTGAAGAAAAGTGGGAAACCAAGATTCAATGTGAGGTACAAGCATGGGCTGAGTGATTGTAAGTGTCTATCAAGTTTATTATGGGTTATGGGACTTGTATGATCAGAAGAGAACAAGTACAAGGCTCAAGAACAAGTTTTGTGTAAAAAATCACTTTATCAAAATGGCAATGTACACTTTCTTCCCAAAATGGATATAAAGCATGTCCATGCATTGAATGCTTGAAATGAGACCTCTAACAGTTGTGCAAGCAATTAATTATGGAGTGAATAACAAGTTTGAGGCCTGCAAAGTAGAGTTTATGCAACATAACTTTGAATTTGAATTTTGGTCATCATAAAATGCCTTGTAATTCAAGTGATAAAACCCTAACTTCATCTCTTTGATTCTCCTTACTCAAAAATGATCTCAAGGAGTTATTGGACATTTTGGAAAGCTTGCAATGTTCTCTACAACCCATATTTGAATTAATTTTGAAGATTACCCTTTTAACTATATGAAAAAGGGCCATGAAGTTGGGTCAAAATCCTGACCAAATTAGGGCAAAATTTCACTAAGTGTTTTGTTTCATGACCACATGTTCTTAAAATTTTAACTTGAGATCCAAGCACTTTTGGAAGAAGTTGTGTGAAGAAAAGTTGTATATTTCATGGATATCTACAACTTTTATGTTGGAAGTTTCTCTGGAATCATCTTGCATCATGGTGAAAAATTTGCTCAAAGTTGTGAAAAAATAAGAAATTTTCAACACTTAGAAAAATTTCTAAGTTTAGAAATTTTCACTTTTCAAAATGAAATTTTGAAATTTGAATTACTTGATGAATAAGTTTCATATTTTGACATGTTTTTATGAATTGTGATCTTTGGCATTTGATTTTGACCAAAAATTCAAAGTTTGACTTTTTAGTATACAATTGAGTTTTGATCAGTTGACTGAAAATTCATATCTCAATCCATTGGAATTGAGCAATGTTTTGAGCCATGTAATTTGGTCAAAATGATGCAATTGGACTCTTGAGATAATTCCTTAAACAAATTAATCATTTTCTAGGTCAAAAATCAGAAATTGCCCTTTCTCAGTCAAAACCCTAATTTTGATCATTTTTCCCTTTTGAAGATTTGATCAAATTTCTTGAGGAATTATGGTCCAAACTTGATCAAATTATAAATATGAGTTTAAAATTTTTATGTGGATCAAAAATTATGAAGTTTGATTATAAATTGGCCATAGTTGACTTTTTCCCCAATACAACTGATTTTTAGGTCAACTGCTCAATTGACTGAGCAAAAGTGTGATCCAAGGGTAGAAACTTGACATGAGTAATCTTGGGGGTCCATAATGTCCATGAAAGTCATATGGGGCATTGGAAGTTCAAAAATTCTTGTGCAATCTAAAACCCTAATTTTGGTCATTAGTGCTTAAGGAGGTGTCTTGAGCTGATCAACCCTAGTGCAGTCTTGAGCCCAACGAGATCTTGTGAGAATATTCTTGATAAGTGAGAGGGAAAATTTTGGGGGTACAACACACTTATTTGGATTCAATATCAGCTTGTATTTCTTCAATCTCTCAAAAAACTTGTGCAGGTGGTCAATGTGTTCTTCTTAAGTATGGGATCTGGCTATCATGTCATCAACATAAACTTCTATCTCGTGATGGATCATATCATGGAACTAAGCTACCATAGCACACTGATATGTTGCACCGGAGTTCTTCAAACCGAAAGGCATAACTTTGTAACAGAAAGTTTCCCACTGTGTGACAAAAGTAGTATTTTCCATGTCTTTGGGCGCAATCTTGATTTGATTATAACCGGAGAAACCATCCATGAAGGAAAATACTTTATGCTGAGCGGTTTTGTCAACCAGAACATCAATATGTGGAAGCGAAAAGTCATCTTTGGGGATCACCCTGTTCAAATCCCTGTAGTCTACACACATACGCACCTTACCATCTTTCTTGGGTACTGACACCACATTTGCAACCCACCAAGGATAGGACGCAATAGCTAAGAAACCTGCGTTGAATTGCTTTATAACCCCAGCCTTGATCTTTTCTGACATCTCAGGATGCATATGACGAACCTTCTGCTTTATATGGAGGCAACCTTCCTTCATCGGTAGACGGTGAACCACAATATCAGTATCAATCCCTAGCATGTCTTCATATGATCAAGCAAAGATCTCAACATAGTCATGAAACATCTGAATTAACCTCTTTTTGATATTGTCTTCTAGGTTGGCACCTATCTTGACTTCTTTCTTGTCTTCTTAGGTACCGAAGTTCACAACCTCGACCAGCTCTTCATGTGGTCGTATAACCCTTTCTTCCTGCATTAACTACCTAGAAAGCTCTACAGTTATTTCACAATCTTCCTCACCTTCATCCTCAGCTTGGTAGATCAGATTTTCGAAGTCATAATTAGAAATAGCAGAATTCTTATCGATGAGATATAGGGTGGATATGGATATGCAATTTGTTGTATGGGTGTGTGTAAGAATACATAGTTGTTTTGAAAATAATAAAGCAAAAGAATGACAAATATCACAAAATTTGAGTGCAAACGTCCAATGATTTATTAAATGAAAATATGCTTATGAATAATGACAACCCTAACAGATGGACCATGGTGCCCCGGGTAAGGCACAAGGCTTAAAGTCATTGTTTAAATTACATAGCCAAAAAAACTTAAAAGTAAGAAAACAGAAGATAACATTTACTCCTGACTAAAGGAGATTGGTATTACATCTTCAACCTTCCAATTATTTAGCCCATTTCCGATAGTAGGGAAGATCCAACTATCTAGGTCGCAACCACTATCATCGTCTTCTACAACATTAATATGATTTTTGTGAACTCCACTATTGTTGATGTGGAATGGTGGTCTCCCAGAATGAGCACGAGAATGACGGACAACCCTCTGAGCTTGAGCAGTAAAACCTAAACCAAACATGTCGAATTTGTAAGGAATGTCAAGAAGCTGACCTCAAACAGTGCAACGACCTTCTTCAACCACAACCCTAACATCTTACAACAAAGCCATTTGTTATGGAGTTTTAGAAACAGTGGAAGAAGCTTCATCTACCGGGGTTGTCTGAGAAACAACTTCAAAGGTATGGCAGGGAGTCTCGAAAAATTCATTGTCCACCCGACATATTTAAATGGCTCACTGTTGTACCCCAAAATTTTCCCTCTCATTTTATCAACATTTCTCATCACAAGACTCTTGGAACTCAAGACCAAGCTAGGGTTTGCTCTACTCAAGACATCTCCTTGCATTGTTGATCTGAAATTAGGTTTTGAGTTTGCAAAAGGATATTTGGACCTTCAATGCCCAAATTGACGTTCATACTACATGTTGAACTCATAAGTTTTCCCATACCAAGTTTCAAGCCTTGAATCAAATTTTTGCCCAACCAATTGGACAGTTGACCTAGAAATCAGCTGTATTGGGGAAAAAGCCAAATGTGGCCAATTGACAGTCAAACCTCATGAATTTTGACCCACATCAACATTATGAACTCATATGAACCATTTGATCAAGTTTGGACCACAATTCCACAAGAAATTTGATCAGATCACCAAAAGGGCAAAATGGTCATTTTTAGGGTTTTGACTATACAAAGGCAATTTTAAACTGTTTGACCTAGCCAATGGCAAATCAAGCTCAACCATGGACTCAAGGACTCAATGACATTATCTTGACCCATTCAATAAGTTCAAAATATCTCAAATGCATAGGATTGACAAATGAATTTTCCAGTCAACTGATCAAAATTTGACTGCACACTGAAAAGTCAAACTTTGACTTTTTGGTCAAAATCAAGTGCCAAGAGTCATTTTTCATCAAGACATGTCAAATTATGAAGCTTGTTCATCAAGAAACCCAAAATTGCAAATTAGGGTTTAAAATGGAAAAAATTTCATAACTTAGAAATTTTCTAAGTTATAAAATTTTCTTAATTTTTCCTAACTTTGTCCCACATTTTCACCAAGATTCAAATGGATTCAAACAAAACTTACAACATGAAATTTGTAGTCCATCACAAAGTATACAACTTCTATTCACAAAGTTTTCTCAAAAGAAGCTTGGATCTCAAGTTATGATTTTTGGAACAAGGGTCCCTAAAACTTTTAACTAGAGAAATTTTGCCCTAGTTTAGGCAGGATTTTAACCCATCTTCTTGGCCATTTTTAACATAGTTCCACTTGGAGTCTCAAGTTTCATTTCAAAGATGGATTGTAGTACATGTTTCAAGATTTCCAAATTTTCCAAGAACTCCTCAAACACCTTTGTGGTTAGGGAGAATCGAATGCTTAAAATTGGCAAAAACTCACTTTGTAACCATGGCCAATACACGTTCATACCAAGTTGCAAATCTGACCAAACTAGCTTAGTAAATGATTACAGGCCTGTAAACCAATTTACACTCAAAAATTGAATGCAAATACATTGTACATTGGCATTGTTCTGATCAAGAGAGCTTTGTACATTGAACATTTCCATTTTGGGCATAAAGATGGCACTTCCATTTTCATAAAGGCAACTTTATGTCAAATTGCATTTTCTTGAGCCTTGGACTTCTTTCCTTGCAGCAAACAAGTTCCCTAATCTCAGGCATAGTACACCAACTTAAGCATGCTTGGAGCTAGCATGTACAGGCCATAGCTTGGTCACTTCACATCTTTGCTTCAAAACCAAGGCATTGTACAAAAAGTCAATAACTCACATATCTGATATATTGAACTAAAGCAAGGTTTTCAAACAAGTTTGATATATCATTGTAAGCCAGAAACACGAGTCTTGGTCCTCTCAAACCCCCTTGTGCACTAAATCTTCATTTCTGCCCAAAACAGGGCAGGTTCTGCAAATCACAAGTCACAACCAAATCCCCTCGTGCGTTTTGTCCCAAATCACTTCAAACACATCCTAAACAATACACCTAAGTTGTCCAGACCATTCACGAGCTACTGTAACTCCATTTACAGTGATCACCATTTTTGTTTGGAAGCTTTGCAGGTTGAGTTTTGTAGCACGATTCAGGCCACTTCAAAATAAACTAAGCATTGGGAAAGGTTCAGGGGACATCAAGCAAGCTCAAAAGAACCTCTGGCCCCATTGAAAGTTGGTGCATTGTCCAACTCGTGTCCAGCTGAAACAGGTATTTCATGAACTTCTATCTCTCTATTTAGGAACATTTAGCCTTAGGTTTGTGAATTAAAGATGTTGCACTCATTGCCCTGAAACCATACATATGCTCAATTTTCATTTATATTAATCGTGCTGGGAGAATTTCATCCATGACCTTTCTGAAAAAACCAGGTTAGAAATTAGGGCCAAAGAAATTCTCTCTGGTCTTTGAGAGTTAGATTAAGTTTTTTATATGGTTAGATTCATGGTTTGATTCTCTACAAGTTTCATGTTTTGAGTTTTGTCAAAAGATCACAAATACAGGAGATACAAGTTTGTACAGGCATGCGCGCGTTTTTCAAATTTCTGGAGGTTGAAGATGAAGTCTGGGCTGGGCCTGAATTTTCTTGCTTCCAACACCTCCCAGCTTACTTTCAGCACCCCCAGGCCCATTTCTTTGTATTTTCATTATTTTTGCATTTTAATTTCTTTTCTGACTTTGATATTTTATTTTCAAATATAAAAAATACTCTAAAAATATTTTCTTAATTTTTTTCATTTATTAGATATTTACTTTAATTATTTCTAAACATTAAAATGTTTAAATACTTATATTATTTTGTTTAAACTTAAAAATAATGCAAATAATAATCCTATTTTTCATTTCTATTTTTTATTCACATTTGAAAATCTTTTCTTGAAAATATACATTTTTTGTAAATATTTTATTTTATTTTATTTTTACATACTTAACATATTTAATATATATATATATACTTTTATTTTATTAAATACTTAGAAATAAAAATACAAAAATATTACTTTTTTTATTTTTATTATTATTTATACTAAAAAATACCTTTTTAGATATATTTCACTTTCATACATATTTTTGTACATAAATAATACATCATATTTATTTTCTTATGAAATTAGGGCTTTTTGCCCTAAAAACAAATAAAATTAATCTCTTATTTATTTCTTTATACCTTTTAAATTAAAAAAATACTTTTGCATACATGAACAAATAAAAACTTTTTTTTGCATAATACATTTTTATTTAAATATTTGTTTATTTTGTTTAAATATTGTAAATTTAAATTTTGATTGCATTTGATATTCAATTTGGATGTAATAGTAATTAGGGTTTTATATTTCTTGTCAAATACCCCCTATTCAAAATTGTACCCCCTCCCTATATCAAAGTTGTAATAGCTTAGATTTATTTTTACGCACTAAAATGCTTTCAATTATGCCATGATTAAAATTAGGGTTTGTATGCAAAATCAAAACCAACAAATAGTTTGACCTAATCAAAGACAAAAATGCATGAAAAACAAACACAATGCACACTTGCACCCCTAGGGTTTCAATCCACTTGTTTCCTTCAAAAATGGGCCATGGTATACATGTCATGTACTTTGGAAAAACAAAAACAAAACAAAAGATCATAGTCCCTCGATGACGCTATCTGAGTTGCCTAAACAAAATAATCAAGTCCCTAAGGAAAATTGCCAAAAATACGATGACCCGCGCCTGTACCGTTTAACATCCTAACACAAGGTTGTTTACCAAATACAATGGTGAAGCAACACTGTTAAAAGGGTTAAAAACATAAGAAAGACCTTTGAGTAAAATAGGGTATATAACTCTTAGTTACTTGATCAAAAGCTTGCAAAAACATCCTTGCTATTTTCAAAACACACTTCACAACACAATTTCAAAACCCTACTTTCAAACATTGGAAACTTTTCAAAGACAAAAACACCTTTGTATACATTCAAACAAGAATCATTAGAAAGGTTTCCACAATGATGACCTCTTTTCAAGACATCTTTCAAAACCACACACAAAGCACCATTTCAAGCAATTGAAGAGCACCATTTCAAACAATTGAAAAGCAAAGCAAGTGATCTAAACAAGTAACTAAGAGCCCATGGATAACCATGGATAGAAAGGGTGCTAATACCTTCCCTTTATATAATCTACTCCCCGAACCCAAGAAAACATCTCAAATGTCTTTCCTGTGCTTTTTGACCTTTCCTTAGGATAAAATAAAAAGTCAGTGGCGACTCTTGCTAAACCGAAACATTTGCGAACACAAACGCAAAATCCCAAGTCAGTTCTCCCATATTATCACAGAACTGGCGACTCTGCTGGGGATTACTTAAAAGTGGAGTAACCTTAGGGCTTAGATTACCTTTGCATGCTTACCTTGTTTGCTTTGATTACTTTACATTTGGTTCTCTTGTTTGGGTTTGAAATCCTCTACCCGGATATTTGGGAAACATTCATAGGTAAATAACAATACATTGTGGAAACTGTGCGGGGTATACCGACATGGTTAAAGCAATAGCTATATTAATGCGACATATTTTTGAGTGCCGATAGCCTTTGAGTCAATCAAAGATAATACGGGGCCGCTGAGTGATGTCATGAAGCACTAATGAACTCTTAGAACCTTACTTGACCATCTTGGCCTTTTATTAGGGGTAGTGAGATGACCGGCTTTGGTATAGTCCGAAGTTGGTAGATACTCGATACTACACTCATTGAGGGTTGTTTTCTTGGAATATTTTGGTCGCTAGTTAAGTGGATAAACCAAAACAATGAACATGGAAAACAATCCAGTGATATTGAGCTCCTTAGAACCCGGTTGCTATTTATAGAACAGGTTTGAGCTAACTAACTTCAAGAGGGTACTTACCTATGAAACCTCATGCAAGCCTGAAACTAGGGTTTTGTGTGACTTGCTTGTACATGTGCTTGTGCATACATCATGAACATCATAAAGCATTATATGCATCCACTAACCATTTCAAGGGTTTGGATCTTCATCTTTGTTCTTGTTTTGTAGGTCATGGAATCTCTTCGCAGGAAAACAGTTCAAGTCAACCTTGTGAGAATCCCTCCTCAACTCAAGGAGCTAACTTCCAGGATTCCAGAGAATTCTCTCTTTAGTGAAAGACATGGTAGGATTCTCAACTTGGTCAGCTCCAACATTGAAGAAGACATGGTGAAAGTTCTCTTCCAGTTCTTTGACCCCCTACACCACTATTTCACATTCCCTGATTACCAACTAGTACCTACTCTGGAGGAGTTTTCTCAACTCCTGAGAATTCCTATTCTTCATCAACTACCCTACAACGGTACAGAAAAAGAACCAAAGCCTGAAGATGTTGCTCAAGCATTACACTTTCAACCATCTGACATCAAAGGACATTGGGAAACTAGAAGTGGTGTCAAGGGTTTCTTGGCAACATTTCTGTTTGAGAAAGCACAAGACTGTTGGAATTCTCTAGATCTACAAGCTTTTGAAGAGATTGTGGAACTCCTCATCTACGAGTTGGTCTTGTTCCCAAACCCTGATCAGCTTATAGATGTGAATGTTGTCAAGATTTTCATATCCCGGAATCCTCTACCTACATTGCTTGGGGACATCCTACACTCATTTTACACACGAACAATGAGGAAAAGAGGTGTTCTCATGTGTTGTACTCCTCTCCTAGCAAGGTGGTTTATTTCTCACCTTCCACAATCAGTTTTGAAGAATGAGCAGGGTTTAAGGTGGTCACAACGGTTGATGACTCTCACACATTCTGATGTTCATTGGTGTTCTCGATCCAGAGAAAATGTCATCATCATTGATCGTTGTGGAGAATTCCCTAATGTTCCACTACTTGGCATTAGGGGAGGCATAACCTACAACCCCTGTTTAGCTCTAAGACAGTTTGGATATGCTCGGAGGGATGGCCCTCATGACATGCTGATCCCTGACTTGGTTTTTGACTTCGACAAAGATGCGCAAGGACTTCGACAAAGGTTCATCATTGCTTGGAGGATGCCCAACAAAGTGGACAGTAAGACACTGGGGCACAAGAATTCCACCCCCCTTGAACCTTACCTCAGGTGGGTACGAACCCGCGCCCAAAATCTTATGATGCCATATCCTCACATTCTCCCCGTGATCAAAGAGCCTGTTATGGAAGGATAGGTTCCATACACCCTCCTAAATCCAGACATGCCAACATCATGGGAAGAATTACAAAAGAGTTGGGTCCAACTCAAAGAAGAACGGAATACTTTTGAAGCCAATTTCTATGCCAGTGAGAAGAAGGTTCTGAACTTACCCGTCGACTTCATGAGGAGGAAACTCTCAACATTTACATCAAACCAAAAATGATGCGCAGTGTCTTTTTACATTAAGGATTTTGTAATATTTTTCCCATGGGGCACTTATGTACTGACAATTTCTTCTTAATATGACGTGTGTTCTTTTTGTTTGCAAAAAATTTGAATTTCTGAATCCTTGAATGCATTACATGAATAACATACCATTCATCATATGCATAAACAGGTCTTCACACCAGGTTTCCTTATCTTTCTGCTGTTTATTTCAGCAAGATGGATTTGGAGCAGACGGTTAAGGATCTGCATGCACAGAATTCTCAGTTCCAGCAACTCCTCATGACCTTAGCAAAGGGTTAATAGGACCTCAAAGTACTGTTGGAGAAAAGTAAAGAGAAAAAGAAGAAAAGGCCCGGGGTAGCCACCTTTGGAAGAAGGTTTGAAAGCAACGCTAGAAAAGTTCTCGAGTTCCCCTCAACGTCTGATGAAGGGGCTGGTAAAGGGAAAGGAGCTGCAGTACCTTCTGAATCTGAGGTTGAAGAGGAAGAAGAGGAAGAGGATGAGGACTACTCCGAAAAGCAATATCCCCCGGCGGATGATAAGTATAAAAATCATGGAATTGATTGGCAGCCATGGAGTTGCAAAGGGTACCTGGTTTAGATTTTGAAGAACTAGGGTTGGTCGCTGGGATCGTAATTCCTCCCAAGTTTAAAGTACCAACATTTGCTAAGTATGACGGCCTGTCCTGCCCAAAGATGCATCTGAGATCCTATGTCAGAAAGATCCAACCCCACTCATCTGCTAAAGACCTCTGGGTACACTTTTTTCAAGACAGTTTGTCAGGCACACAATTGGAATGGTTCTATCAACTTGAGAGATCTGAGGTTCATAACTGGGAAGACTTAGCTGCTGCTTTTTACCGTCAATACCAATACAATTCTAATTTGGCGCCCACTCGTACTCAGCTACAAAGTATGGGGATGGCTTCCAATGAAGGATTTAAAGAGTATACCCAGAAGTGGCGCGATCTGGCTGGAAGGGTGCAGCCACCGTTGTCGGATTAAGAGCTGGTTGACATGTTTTTAGGGACCCTGTCTGGCCCTTTCTTCAATCATTTAATCGGGAGTTCCTCTGCGGGATTTACCGAATTAATTCTGACCGGCGAAAGGGTCGAGGCCGACATTAAAAGTGGTAAGATTCAGAAAGATGCCTCCGCATCCGCTGCTGTTAAGAAGACCTTCCCAGCTAAGAAGGAAGCTTCTGCTGTTTATTCTCAGAAAAATCAAGGAAGGGGAGAGCGCCGACCAACCGTAGGGACTGTGATGATCCAAAACTCTTCAAATGATCAAACTCGCAACAATCAGCCAAGATCTAATCAGCAACGAGTAGAAAGGCCACAACGGCAGTTCACCCGAATCAACATGACACCAGCTCAAGTACTCCCTCATTTGCTAAAGCTGAATCTTACCTATTTGAAGGAGGCGCCAAAGAACCCTAATACCTCTTCCCCATATTACCACTCCAATGAAAAGTTTGCTTACCACTCTGACAGTGTAGGGCATGATACCAATAACTGTTGGACGCTTAAGAATAAAATCCACGACCTGATTGACGCCAAGGAAGTAGAATTCGATGCGCCCAAAAAGCCGAATGTGATTTCTACCCCGATGCCCAAGCACGATCATAATGTTCATGCTGTTATGGAAGACCTTCATGTTACCAATGTTGCTGATCTTTTGACTCTGTTACCAGTGATTAAAGTGAATTTGATGAGAGCCGGGATATTCCCAGGTTGTGGAAAAGACTGTTACTTTTGTTTAAACATACGAGTTGACTGCCCAATGTTGAAATCAGGTATCCAACGCCTGATGGATACCCAAGAGATACTCTTCCAAAAGACTTCTGTTGATACCTTCACTCCTGTTACTCCTGCTACTTTTGCTACTTCAACCAATGACATTGCAATAATAACCATCTCCAACAATCTTCCCAAGGCTTGCAAAAGGCATGTCAAAATTACGCCTGATACTAAGTTTATGCCGTTAAAATTCACCATGTCGGGGCATGTCCCGTATCAATCCAATAAGAAGATACCATGGAACTACGGAGGAGAAATCTTCTATCATGGTATCAAACAGATTGAATCAGTCCAAGAGAACTCTGAAGATGAAACCCCTGATATAGGGAACATTGCAGGAACAAGCAAGATAACTCGCAGCGGACGGATTTTTTCTCCGGAGATTGCTCCCCCTCGAGCAGTCTTCGGACCCTCGAAAGCTTCTGTGCCTGTTAAGCCATCTATGCAAGGCCCGATAATTGAAGAAATTAATGTACCTAAAGTTAGACCCTCTACTACCGATAAGGGTAAAGGGGTACCAGGAGCGCCTGTCAGGATGAAGGCTCAGACTGTGGTAATCCCCGAAACCACCCATAAAGAGATGGAAGAAATCTTAAAAATAATCAAGAGGAGCGACTACGACGTCGTGGAACAGCTAGGGCAGACCCCTTCCAAAATCTCAATGTTGGCTCTTCTACTCTGCTCTGAGGCCCATGCTAAGGCCCTGATCAAATTTTTAAAGGCGGCACACGTGCCTTAAGAAACTTCAGCTGACCAGTTTCAAGAGTGTGTGGCCAGCCTCACTGATGATAATGGTCTTGGTTTTTCCGATGCTGATTTGACTCCCAAGGGAAGGAAACACAATGACGCGCTACATGTCTCAGTTGAATGCAGGGGAACCACCCTCACCCATGTCTTAGTTGATACCGGTTCTTCTTTGAATATGCTGCCGAAGAAAGCGTTAGACCGTTTGGACTGCGAAGGATTGACCCTCAAACCCAGTAACATCGTTGTTAGGGCCTTTGATGGGTCCAAAAGAATGGTTCACGGAGAGGTTGACATTCCTATCAAAGTAGGAACAGAAGTTTTCAACTCCACCTTTTATGTGATGGACATCCGTCCTTCATATTCATGTTTGTTGGGAAGACCGTGGATCCATTATGCTGGGGCAGTTACCTCCTCTTTACACCAAATGCTAAAATATCCTGTTCAGGGTAAGATTATAATGGTGCACGGCGAGGAAGAGTACATGATAAGTCACCTTAACTCCTTCCGCTATGTGGAGTTGGATGGCGAGTTCATAGAAACGCCTTTCCAACATTTTGAGGAAGTTTCTCCTGAGGTCGCAGTTGCGAAGACAATGGTTAATGTGCCTATCATTCCAAAGCATGTATCTAGGATGGCATCTCTCAAGGATGCAGAGGCTGTAATCAAAGAAGGAAAGAGTATAGTGTGGGGGCAACTGCCTGACTTTCCCCATAAGACAGACAAGATTGGACTAGGGTTTACTGCTGCAGGCCAGAAAGTTATGCGTCGCTCCAAGGCTAGAGGACCACCCGTCAAAATCACTCACCATGGAATTAATGCTGTAGAAGATGATGATGAAGAAGACAACTTTGAAGATTGGATCTTTCCAACCGTCGAAGGGGGTTTAAGCAACTGGGAAGCAAAGGATTTTATTCCCATCACCTTCATCAACCAGTAATTTATCTTTGAACAATTTCTTATTTTGGTCTGTAATAACTAAACAATTCGTACACTATTTTCACCTTATGTCTTGCCCGGGGCATATAGGTCCATTTGTAAGGGTTTGATTTTCTTCATCATCATATGCCATGTTTTAATGAATCATTGGACATTTTCATCTATAAACTGTTGTGTTCATTTTCTTTCCTTTTGCATTTTGTTTTGTTTAAGGATGGCTATCCCTTACACACACCCACACTCACAAATGCAGGTACCCATCCACTCCGGATTCCATGGGTGACTATTCTGCTTTAGCCTTCGGTGACTCTGAGGATTTGGTCAATCATGCTGAGTGCGAAGTTGACGAAGATTGTGAAGTACTAGGAGAGTTAGCCAGATTTTTGCAACAAGAAGAGAGGGCTATTCTGCCCCATGAAGAGTTGTTGGAGAAAATCAACTTGGGAACAGAGGAAGACAAGAAAGAGGTAAAAGTGGGTGCCAACCTGGAACCAAGTGTCAAAGAGCGCTTAGTGCAGTTGTTGAACGAATATGTTGAAATCTTTGCCTGGTCCTATGAAGACATGCCGGGACTAGATACAGATATTGTGGTTCACCGTCTCCCTACGAGAGAAGACTGTCCACCGATCAAACAAAAGGTCCGCCGAATGAGGCTTGACATGTCTGAGAAGATCAAAGATGAGGTAATGAAGCAATTCAACGCTGGTTTTCTGGCTGTTACTTCCTATCCATAATGGGTTGCTAACATTGTGCCCGTGCCTAAGAAGGACGACAAAGTTAGAATGTGTGTGGACTATCGGGACTTAAATAGGGCTAGCCCTAAAGATGATTTTCCATTGCCATACATCGACATCTTGGTTGAAAACACAGCTCAACACAAGGTATTTTCCTTCATGGATGGATTCTCGAAATACAACCAGATCAAAATGGCTCCCGAGGACATGGAGAAAACTACTTTTGTCACGCAATGGGGGACCTTCTGCTACAAAGTGATGCCATTCGGACTGAAGAATGCAGGGGAAACCTATCAACACGCCATGGTAGCTTTGTTTCATGATATGATACATCATGAGATCTAAGTTTACATAGACGACATGATAGCTCAATCACAGACAGAAGAAGAACACCTTGATCATTTGCAAAAGTTGTTTTCCAGGTTGAAGGAGTATAAGCTCAGACTGAACCCAAGCAAGTGCACTTTTGGAGTAAGGTCTGGTAAACTTTTGGGATTTATTGTCAGCAACAAAGGCATTAAGGTTGATCCAGCTAAAGTAAAGGCTATACAAGAAATGCCTGCCCCCCGCACTGAAAAGGAGGTTAGGGGATTCTTGGGACGCTTAAACTATATCGCGAGGTTCATCTCTCACCTGACATCTACCTGTGAGCCAATTTTCAAACTGTTGAAGAAAGATCAGGTAGTTGAATGGAACAATGATTGTCAAGTTTCTTTTGATAAGATCAAGGAGTATTTACTAGAACCTCCTATTTTGATGCCACCCATTGAAGGAAGACCGTTAATCATGTATCTGACTGTTTTGGATAACTCAATGGGGTGCGTACTGGGCCAACGTGATGAGTCTGGCCGAAAAGAGCATGCCATTTATTACCTTAGCAAAAAGTTTACCGACTGTGAGACTCGCTACTCACTGCTCGAGAAAACTTGTTGCGCTTTGGTATGGGTTGCTCGCCGGCTAAGGCAGTATATGTTGACTCATACCACTTTGCTGATTTCCAAAATGGATCCGATCAAGTATATCTTCGAGAAGCCTGCTTTATCTGGAAGAATCACTAGATGGCAAATGATCCTGACTGAGTATGATATCCAGTATACTACCCAAAAAGCTATAAAGGGGAGTGTACTAGTTGACCATCTAGCTCATCAAGCCTTCGAAGATTATCGATCCATGAGATTTGACTTCCCTGACGAGGACATCATGACATTGAACAACATTGAAGGTAACGAACCGTGTTATGGACCTGAACAAGGATCCCGATGGACCGTGTACTTTGACGGTGCTTCAAATGCACTTGGCAACGGTATCAGTGCGGTACTCATTTCTCCGGAAGGTTGCCATACACCTTTCACTTCTCGACTTTGCTTCAGCTGTACCAACAACATGGCTGAATATGAAGCTTTCATTTTTGGTCTCAAGGCTGCCATAGACCTGGGAATCAAATCTTTGGTCGTATTTGGGGACTCGGCTTTGGTTATCAGTCAAATCAAAGGAGAGTGAGACACTAAGCATCCTAATCTTATCCCATACAAAGAACATGTCCTGACATTGTTTCCTCATTTCGAGCAAATTACTTTCGAGCATTTCCCGTGAGAAGAAAATCAGCTAGCAGATGCTCTGGCTACAATGTCTTCCATGTTTAAACTCAACTTGTATAACGAGGCTCCCCAAATCACCATCGAGCGAATGGACAAACCTGCACACTGTCATGAGATTAATACCGAAGAAATAGTGGAACAACCCTGGTTTCATGAAATCAAGAGGTATCTCCAGACTAGAGAATGTCCTGAAGGAACTTCAGCCAATGATAAAAAGTTCTTAAGGAGATTTGCTGCCAAGTTCTTCCTAAGCAATGGAATCCTTGATAAGCGCAACCATGATTGTGTTCTACTTCGTTGTGTGGACAAGGTTGAAGCAGAGTTGATAATGACCGAGATACATAGTGGCACTTTTGGCACCCATTTAAGCGGACATACGATGGCCAAGAAGATTCTAAGGGCAGGCTACTACTGGTCTACCATGGAAGCTAATTGTCATCAACATTCCCGTACTTGCCATAAATGCCAAGTCTACACCGACAAGGTACATATTCCTCCTGTTCCTCTCAATGTTCTGACAGCTCCTTTGCCATTCGCAATGTGGGGCATTAACATGATTGGGGAGATGAAGCCTACGGCATCCAATGGACATCGCTTCATCTTGGTCGCTATTGATTACTTCACCAAATGGATTGAAGAAGCTTCCTACACCTCAGTTACAAAGAATGTGGTTGTCCGCTTCATTAAGCAGAACCTTATATGCCGGTATGGTATCCCTGACAGGATCATTACGGACAACGGTACAAATTTGAATAATACTATGATCACCGCTCTGTGCGAGCAGTTCAAGATTTATCATCACAATTCATCTCCCTATCGGCCTAAGATGAACGGTGTTGTTGAAGCCGCGAACAAAAATATCAAGAAGATCATTCAAAAGATGACAGCCACCTACAAGAACTGGCATGAGATGTTACCATTTGCTCTGCATGGATATCGTACCACGTCACGTACTTCAACAGGGGCAACTCCCTTTTCTTTGGTATATGGCATGGAAGCTGTTTTACCTATGGAAGTTCGGATTCCTTCCTTGAGGATTATGAAGGATGTCGGTTTGAATGAAGACGATTGGATTCAGACCCGACTTGATCAACTTAACTTGATCAATGAGAAACGACTTACTGCTATTTGTCATGGTCAGACATATCAAAAACGGATGATCAAGGCTTTCAACAAGAAGTTCAGGCGTCAAGTATATCAAGTCGGAGATCTTGTAATCAAGCGGGTCATCTTGCCGCAAAGTGATCCCAGGGGCAAGTGGACTCCTACTTACGAAGGACCATTTGTGATCAAGAGCATCTTTTCTGGTGGGGCAATGATTCTGACCACCATGGACGACGACGACTTGCCACACCCTGCGAACGAAGACATAGTCAAAAGATACTACGCATAAAACGACCCGACAAGTTGAAAACCCGAAAGGGCGACTTGGGCAAAAATGGGCATCCTGGTGAACCGAAAACCCGAAAGGGCGGTTCAGGCAAAAATTAGGGACAAAACAAAAAAATCTGTACACCTGGCAAGTTGAAAACCCGAAAGGGAGACTTGGGCAAAAAAGGGTTTCCCGGTGGATCGAAAACCCGAAAGGGCGGTCCAGGCAAAAGTTAGGGAATTAAAGCGTATGACTATGTCTCGTCGGATCACTTTAAGAACAATCTCTTCACCAACAAGCTCCAAGCTACTGATTAATCCAATCATCGGTGGACGAAACAGCGGATGGACAAAATATTCAGAGTTGTGCAGGCTATAGCAGAATGGGAATCCCATGGAATTGTTACACATAGCCATCTTTATTTTTGTATAAATTTGTTCTCAATTTTTATGACAACATTCTCTTACTAGGATGTCTGTCTCCTTTGTACAAAGATACTTACAAAAATTAATACAAAGATAGTTCAAAGTGCAGAAATTTGCTTGCCTTTCTTTCTTTTTACACTTATGTTTTATTTTGAAAACGTCCAAAGTTTTATTAAATAAGCATATGCATTTGAATATAATCACTGCTTACAAATAAAACGAAATTGAGAAAGGATAATTACTGGTAGGTTGAAGGTGTAGGAAGATATCTTTGTGCTATTCCAGAAGAAATCCCCTACAGTGCATCGTTCAGATCCTCAACAAAGCTAAAGCCTTAGAGTATGTGTCCCCAACGGAGTTAAATTTCAAGATCCCCAATGGAGCCCGAAAACCTTGAAGTACATATCCCCAGCGGAGCCAGAATATTCTAAACCTATTCCCCCATAAAGTTATTTTAAAAGTCTGAGAACCAAGCTGATAACAGTTACCTTCTTGTCTTATCCCCGACTAGGGTGATTCCCCAGTAGTTTGACATACAACCCAAAGCTTCTGATGTCACCGGCTGAGTAAACATTCTCCACAAATCTCCAAGGATTTTCAATCTCCAGCATTGGTCCCAGGATTTCTCCTTCTCAAACAATTAGAGATCTTTAATCCCCAAGCAGTCAGCAAGGATTACTCATCTTCAGCAATCAAAGATTTTTGAATCCTCAACATCGGTCAAGGATTTACTGTCCCCGGCAGCAGTCAAAGATTCCATTTATCTCCAATTATCAAGGATTTATTTTCCTTATCAGGACGGCTACTCAGCTTATATGCACATCCATTACATTGATATATCATATACATTGATGAAACACAGTTCATTGCATCATACATATCATGCAACATAACTTTGTGTTTTAGCTAACATTTTACCCTTTTCAGGATAAAGTTAAAGGCTATCATTAACAATTATTCAGATACAGTATGGATACACCCTAGACACGGTGGTCATTCTATTACTCACTCAGGATTTCAAGTCAAAATACAGTACAGATACCCCCCATACATGGTGGTCATTCTACTACTCATTCAGACTTCAGCAATCAAATACAGACTAGATACGCTCCAGACACGGCGGCCATTCTATCTCTCATTCATATTCAATTCTCAACTTCAGTTCAGATACGCTCCAAACACGGATGCTATTCTAGACCTTACACCAGAAGTTTGATTCTCCCTAGTGCAGTAGCCACGGAAGTCATTCTATCACTTATTCAGATCCCAGTTACAGTCTCAGATACATTCCAGACACGGAAGTCATTCTCCTACTCATACAAATCTCAACTTCAGATACAGTCCAGATATGCTCCAGACACGGTTGCCATTCTGTCACTCATTCAGAATTTATCCCCAGCACACAGTTGCTCCATATATAGATATTTCTCTATTACCCATTCAGAATATAGATACACTCCAGACACAACAGTCATTCTGATATTCATTCAAATATCAAATACAGTTACAACTCGGATACGCTCCAGAAACGGGCGTCATTCTTTCGCTCATACAAACTTAGTCTTCAGATACAGTTCAAATGCATTCTAGACACGGATACCATTTTGATGCTCATTCTTCTGACCTACAACATTGCAGTTCAACGAACATTCTTGGATGGCATCTTTAAGCCCATCTCCAGCAAGATTCTACCATCTCCAAATGGCATCTTTAAGCCCATTCCCTCAACAATATTTCGACGAGTGCAAATTTACGGGCACTCTAGTGTCCAATCCTCTTTTACCTTCGAGTCACGAAAGGCAAACTTGCCAATCTAACTCTTCAGGTTCAAGAAGATTTAACAGGGGAAACTGTTGTACCCCAAATTTTTCCCTCTCATTTTATCAACATTTCTCATCACAAGACTCTTGGAACCCAAGACCAAGCTAGGGTTTGCTCTGCTCAAGACATCTCATTGCACTGTTGATCTGAAATTAGGGTTTGAGTTTGCACAAGGATCTTTGGACATTCAATTCCCAAATTGACTTTCATACTTCATGTTGGACTCATAAGTTTGCCCATACCAAGTTTCAAGCCTTGAATCAAATTTTTGCCCAGCCAATTGAAAAGTTGACCTAGAAATCAGCTGTGTTGGGGAAAAAGCCAACTGTGGCCAATTGACAGTCAAACCTCATGAATTTTGACCCACATCAACATTATGAACTCATATGAACCATTTGATCAAGTTTGGACCATAATTCCACAAGAAATTTGATCAGATCACCAAAAGGGCAAAATGGTCATTTTTAGGGTTTTGACTATACAAAGGCAATTTTTGACTGTTTGACCTAGCCAATGGCAAATCAAGCTCAACCATGGACTCAAGGACTCAATGAAATTATCTTGACCCATTCAATAAGTTCAAAAGATCTCAAATGCATAGGATTGACAGATGAATTTTTCAATCAACTGATCAAAATTTGACTGTACACTAAAAAGTCAAACTTTGACTTTTTGGTCAAAATCAAGTGCCAAGAGTCATTTTTCATCAAGACATGTCAAATTATGAAGCTTGTTCATCAAGAAACCCAAAATTGCAAATTAGGGTTTAAAATGGAAAAATTTCATAACTTCGAAATTTTCTAAGTTATAAAATTTTCTTAATTTTTCCTAACTTTGCCCCACATTTTCACCAAGATGAAAATGGATTCAAACAAAACTTAAAACATGAAAGTTGTAGTCCATCACAAATTCTACAACTTTTATTCACAAAGTTTTCTCAAAAGAAGCTTTGATCTCAAGTTATTATTTTTGGAACAAGGGTCCCTAAAACTTTTAACTAGAGAAATTTTGCCCTAGTTTAGGCAGGATTTTAACCCATCTTCTTGGCCATTTTACACATAGTTCCACTTGGAGTCTCAAGTTGCATTTCAAAGATGGATTGTAGTACATGTTTCAGGCTTTCCAAATTGTCCAAGAACTTCTCAAACACCTTTGTGGTTAGGGAGAATCGAATGCTTGAAATTGGTAAAAACTCACTTTGTAACCATGGCCAATACATGTTCATACCAAGTTGAAAATCTGACCAAACTAGCTTAGTACATGATTACAGACCTCTAAACCAATTTAAACTCAAAAATTGAATGCAAATACATTGGACATTGGCATTGTTCTGATCAAGAGGGCTTTGTACATTGAACATTTCCATTTTGGGCATAAAGATGGCACTTCCATTTTCATAAAGGCAACTTTATGTCAAATTGCATTTTCTTGAGCCTTGGACTTCTTTCCTTTCAGAAAACAAGTTCCCTAATCTCAGGCATAGTACACCAACTTAAGCATGCTTGGAACTAGCCTGTACAGGCCATAGCTTGGTCACTTCACATCTTTGCTTCAAAACCAAGGCATTGTACAAAAAGTCAATAACTCACATATCTGATATATTGAACTAAAGCAAGGTTTTCAAACAAGTTTGATATATCATTGTAAGCCAGAAACAAGAGTCTTGGACCTCTCAAACCCCCTTGTGCACTAAATCTTCATTTCTGCCCAAAACAGGGCAGGTTCTGCAAATCACAAGCCACAACCAAATCCCCTCGTGCGTTTTGTCCCAAATAACTTCAAACACATCCTAAACAATACACCTAAGTTGTCCAGACCATTCACGAGCTACTGTAACTCCATTTACAGTGATCACCATTTTTGTTTGGAAGCTTTACAGGTTGAGTTCTGTAGCACGATTCAGGCCACTTCAAAATAAATTAGGTATTGGGAAAGGTTCTGGGGACATCAAGCAAGCTCAAAATAACCTCAGGCCCCATTGAAAGTTTGTGCATTGTCCAACTTGTGTCCAGCTGAAACAGGTATTTCATGAACTTCTATCTCTCTATTTAGGAACATTTAGCCTTAGGTTTGTGAATGAAAGATGTTGCACTCATTGCCCTGAAACCATACATATGCCCAGTTTTCATCTATATTAATCGTGCTAGGAGAATTTCATCCATGAACTTTATGAAAAAACTAGGTAAGAAATTAGGGACAGAGAAATTCTCTCTGGTCTTTGAGAGTTAGATTAATTTTTTTATATGGTTAGATTCGTGGTTTGATGCTCTACAAGTTTCATGTTTTGAGTTTTGTCAAAAGATCACAAATACAGGAGATACAAGTTTGTACAGGCATGCGCGTGTTTTTCAAATTTCTGGAGGTTGAAGATGAAGTCTGGGTTGGGCCTGGATTTTCTTACTTCCAACACCTCCCAGCTTACTTTCAGCACCCCCTGTCCCATTTCTTTGTATTTTCATTATTTTTGCATTTTAATTTCTTTTATGACTTTGATATTTTATTTTCAAATATAAAAAATACTCTAAAAAAATATTTTCACAATTTTTTTCATTTATTAGATATTTATTTTAATTATTTCTAAACATTAAAATGTTTAAATACTTATATTATTTTGTTTAACCTTAAAAATAATGCAAATAATACTCCTATTTTTCATTTCTATTTTTTATTCACATTTGAAAATCTTTTCTTGAAAATATACATTTTTTGTAAATATTTTATTTTATTTTTACATACTTAACATATTTAATATATATATATATATATATATATATATATATATATATATATATATATATATATATATATATATATATATATATATATATATATATATATATATATATATATATACATATATACTTTTATTTTATTAAATACTTAGAAATAAAAATAAAAAAATATTACTTTTTTTATTTTTATTATTATTTATACTAAAAAATACCTTTTTAGATATATTTCACTTTCATACATATTTTTGTACATAAATAATACATCATATTTATTTTCTTAAGAAATTAGGGTTTTTTGCCCTAAAAACAAATAAAATTAATCTCTTATTTATTTCTTTATACCTTTTACATTAAAAAATACTTTTGCATACATGAACAAATAAAAACTTTTTTTTTGCATAATACATTTTTATTTAAATATTTGTTTATTTTGTTTAAATATTGTACATTTAAATTTTGATTGCATTTGATATTCAATTTGGATGTAATAGTAATTAGGGTTTTATATTTCTTATCAAATACCCCTATTCAAAATTGTACCCCCTCCCTATATCGAAGTTGTAATAGCTTAGATTTATTTTTACGCACTTAAATGCTTTCAATTATGCCATGATTAGAATTAGGGTTTGTATGCAAAATCAAAACCAACAAATAGTTTGACCTAATCAAAGACAAAAATGCATGAAAACAAACACAATGCACACTTGCACCCCTAGGGTTTCAATCCACTTGTTGCCTTCAAAAATGGGCCATGGTATGCATGTCATGTACTTTGGCAAAACAAAAACAAAACAAAAGATCATAGTCCCTCGATGACGCTATCTGAGTTGCCTAAACAAAATGATCAAGTCCCTAAGGAAAATTGCCAAAAATACTTGACATAATTGCTATCATGGTCTATACGATGACCCACACCTGTCCCGTTTAACATCCTAACACAAGGTTGTTCACCAAATACAATGGTGAAGCAACATTGTTAAAAGGGTTAAAAACATAAGAATGACCTTTGAGTAAAATAGGGTAGATAACTCTTAGTTACTTGATCAAAAGCTTGCGAAAACATCCTTGCTATTTTCAAAACACACTTCACAACACAATTTCAAAACCCTACTTTCAAACATTGGAAACTTTTCAAAGACAAAAACACCGTTGTATACATTCAAACAAGAATCATTACAAAGGTTGTCACAACGGTGGTCTCTTTTCAAGACATCTTTCAAAACCACACACAAAGCACCATTTCAAGCAATTGAAGAGCACCATTTCAAACAATTGAAAAGCAAAGCAAGTGATCTAAACAAGTAACTAAGAGCCCATGGATAACCATGGATAGAAAGGGTGCTAATACCTTCCCTTTAATCTACTCCCCGAACCCAAGAAAACATATCAAAGGTCTTTCCTGTGCTTTTTGACCTTTCCTTAGGATAAAATAAAAAGTCGGTGGCGACTCTTGCTAAACCGAAACATTTGCGAACACAAACGCAAAATCCCAAGTCAGTTCTCCCACCGTATCACACTCACTATATATTCTTCTACGCCGCAAACTGTAATGATCTTCCCCTTCATTGGATACTTTAATTTTTTGTGTAGGGTATAAGTAACACCACCTGCCCCAAAAATCCAAGGGCGTCCTAGCAAACAAGAATAGACCAGACAAATATCCATCACATAGAAAGTAGATTAAAAAACCAGGGAACCCACTTTGATTGAAAGATCCACCTCGCCATGCACCATTCTCTTTGAACCATCAAAAGCCCTTACTACAATGTCACTGGGTTTTATAAGGATCCCTTCACAGCCAAGTTTGTCCAAAGCAGATTTTGGCAACACATTCAACCGGGAACCCGTGTCTACCAACACATGAGATAAAGTACTGACCCTACACTCAATAGAGATATGCAGGGCCTTATTATGATTCCTTCCTGCGGGAGTGAGGTATGCATCATAAAAGTCTAGCCCATTATTAATCGTCCGGCTAACAATGTGATTTTCAAACTGGTTAATAAAGATCTCTTGCGGCACATGAGAAGATTTCAAGAATTTTACCAAAGCTTGAGCATGAGCTTCAGAGCACAACAATAGGGATAACATAGATATTTTGGAGGAGGTCTACCCCAGCTGTTCAACAATCTTGTAGTCACTCTTTTCGATAATCTTTAAAATTCCTCCATCTCTTGCTTGGAGGGGTCTTCGACAGTAAATTCTTTTGGTGCCTTCGTCTGGGCAGGCTCAGTTCTATGTTATATGCTTCAAGTCTCAGTAGTAGATTCTATAAAGGTGATACAAATTGGTGCAATAACAGTCTTCAGAGATATATCTGGAGAGAAAACCCTTCCACTTCTAGTAACCTTAATAGTCCCCACAATATTGCCAACATCGGGATTAGTAACTTCAACATTTTCTTCTTCAACAGTCAATGGTTCCTTCTTGACTCCATGATAGTAGACATCATCTCCAAAATTCCAAGGGATAGCCTTATCAGAGGAATATGGAATTGGCCCGGGGGAAGTAATAATCAGGAGAGCAACTTTAGGTTTGGCAGTAATCTTCACAGGACCCTTAGAAGTGATCCTTACAGGGGTACCATAAATTGTATACACGTCTTCAAGATTCAAGTCTTGGGATGTACTCTCTACAAAAGGATTCTTCTCAATAGGAATTATTTCAAACACAATCTCATGGTCATCCATCAGACACTGAATACATTTCTTCAGCAATGCACAACCATTGTATTTGGATACACAGTAGTAGCAGTCTTCAGCACAACCAGGAAATAAACCGGCTTGCAACAATTTCTCCTTAATAATCATCAGGGGAGTAGTTAAATTCTCAACAGCATAAACATAACAAACATTTTCAACAACATTAACACCCTTGTCATGGTTAGGCATGGATGCCGTAATCACATTAGGGGCCTCAGGAGGATCAAACTCAATTTCCTTGACGACAATCATGTCTTGGATCTTATTCTTCAAGGCCTAACAGTTGCTAGTGTCGTGCCCGGGACTATCGAAATGGTATGCACACCTTGCATAGGGATTGTAGCGGGGAGAGGAAGTGTTGGGATTCTGAGGAGGCTCTCTCAATGTAACTAGCCCTGCATTGTGCATGTCTTGTAAAGCTTGCGCTAATGGCATGTTGATCTTTATAAAGTGTCTCCTAGGCGTCTCCAGCCTACGCTGATTATTTTGTTGTTGTTGAACTGGCGCAGGATTAGAGATCAGTACTGCCCCCACAGATTGGTTACGATCACTCTTATTACGACCCTTCTTGCCGTATGCAACATTGGTTTCCCTCTTACCATTATAATGATTTTCACAATATTTAAGGATGTAGCCACTTGGATTTTACTGCTCCTAATTCCATTCTCAACGTGTTCCCCTGTCAAAATTAATTCAATGAAACCAGCTGAAGAACTCCTTATCAGATGATTATAAAAAGGACATGTTAGTGTGCTCATAAACATATCAACCATCTCTCTATCAGCCAAAGAAGGTTGAACTCGGCTCGTAAGATCTCTCTATTTCTTGGCATACCCTTTAAAACTTTCATCAAAACACATAGTCATACTCTGCAATTGCATACAAGTTGGCGTAAGATCAGCATTATATTGTTATTGCTTATAGAAAGCAGCAGCTAAATCTTCCCAAGTGTGAATATTGGTCCCTTCCAATTGATAGAACCACTCCAACTATGTTCCAGACAAGCTCTCTTAAAATAAACGAACCCACATTTTGTTATAAGCAGTATGCGGTTGGATCTTTCGAACATAAAACCTCAGATGCAGCTTCGGACAAGAAATTCCATCATACTTAGAAAAGGTAGGGGTCTTGAACTTAGGAGGGATACTATAATTTATTTGCTCTCAGACGCTCTTCCAGTAATTTATACTTTTCATCAACAGGGGGATACTGTAACACCCCTAATTTTAGATTAATTATTTAATTAATTAACCTAGTATGATTATATGAGTCTATGTGAAGTAGATGGTGTTTTGATGTTTTGATGCTTATTTATGATGTTTTGGGGCCTTTTGTGAGTCCTTGTCGTATATGATGTGTATTCGTGATGTAATTATGATGCAAATAGCGATGATTTGATGAATAAGGTGTTTAAGATGATGAGTTAGTGTGATCGGTGGATCTGGAACTGACTGTTTTAAAGCTGGTTTCGCGAAATGTCGCGGTAAGCAAGAGTCGCCACCGTCTTTTATTTTCTCCAACATGGAAAGGACAAAAGCACAGAAAATTTCCTTATTAAGAGATTGCTCTCGGTTCGGGAGGTAGATTATAGAAAGGGAAGGTGTTAGCACCCTTTCTATCCATGGTTATCCATGGGCTCTTAGATACTTGCTCATTGTGTTTTCAAAATTTGTTTGCTTTTCAAAGTGTGAGTGGGTTTGAAAAAAGTTTCGTTTAAAGTTTCAGATCGACTCTTGTATCAGTCCTCAAGAGTGTTTGAAAAATTTGTTTGAAAACTTTTAGAAAGTGTAGGTGTGAAAAGTATTTTGTTTTTTTGAAAAGAGCAAGTACCTATGAGAATCTACCTACCCTAAGGAATTCGTCTGTGTAAGTGTCCTTTAAAGTAGTGCCATCCCACCATTGAGAGGTAGGTAGCACCACCGTTGGAGGTGTTCGGGTCAATTCGAGTTTAGGGACGTGGTGATCACCAGAGCAATAGGAAGACACCTTAGAAGCTACCCTCATGCCAGGTTCCCGGATCATGAGGACTTACTAAGACGTCCTCTACTCGACGATCACCTTTCGAAAGGCAACAGTGAGGCGTACCCTAGGGGTGGTGTGTGCGAATTTGTGTGTCATGTTTCAGTTATTTGTCTTGTCATGTTTGTTGTGTTCTACGCTTGATTTTATTTTGATCCATACATTCTTTCATGCTTTTTTAACAGTTAATATTTGCGAAAAAATAAATCTACGACTATTACAAAGGCGCGGGTCCACATCGCCAAAAATTAAACCGGACCCGATTTAGCGGAAAATAAATAAAGCGAATAAAATAAAAGTGCAAGAAATTTAAATTACAATGCTTTGGGAGAATTACATAATTATAAACGATTATAAAGTAAATATGCGCAAAATAAAGGAATTAAACAAAACTAGGGCGTTGGACCCTTTTGCAAACAATTTAAAATTAACAAGGAATTAAAAATTGAATGTTTTTTTTTGGTATTTTGTGATTTTTGGGATTTAAGGAAAAGAGAATTAATTAAGATTAAAATGAAATGTTAAACCTAATTCTAATTGTTTTTTAAGTTATTAAGAAAATATTAAGTTTTAACCTAATTAGAATCTAAGTTAATTTACATGTAAAAATTTAATTATGAAAAATAAATAAATAATAATATTATGGTAAAAAGAAAAAATAAAAAAAAGAAATAAAAAGAATTCATTAAACCTAATTCTACATATTTTTTAGATTTTTTATTAAAAAAAGAATTAATGTTGTGACCTATTTTACTAAATTTATTTACATGCATTTATTCATAAAAAATAATTAAAATAAATAAGTATTATATTTTTTGCTTTTTTCTGATTTTATGATGTTTTTGATGTTTTGATTAAAAATAATTAATTAAATAAACAGCAAATAAAAGAAATAAAAGGAGAAATTAAAGAAAGAATAAAAAATAATAAAGCAAACCAGGGGGGGGTAGTCCCCAATTCAGGAGGTATAGGCCTGGTAATTCTGGCCCATTTGATTTGGAATTCGTTGACTTTCTGGATCGTGTATGATGCGTTTGACCAGGCGTAGGTGTTCTTCAGCTTCCAACCTTTAGATTGACCTCCAAGCGGACGTGGCATGTTGATGATGGAGGGAATATGGTGTACCTGGATATTAGCGTAGCATGGGATTTCATATGGAAAAATAGCATTGGAATTTGCCAGACCTGGGACTTGAACCCAGGTCTTGAAGGTTACAAGCGTTGTCCCTGCCCACTGAGCCATTTGCATTTCATTTAACAAATAATAAACAATAAACAATATAAGAAGAAAACGTTAGTGCCTTCAGAAATTCGCGCGAAATTTAAATGGATCAATCACGTTCTGACACGACTTCTTCTTCTTCGTTTTCCTGAAACATGAAACATATTGGCAACGGTTTTTGGGCGTGGTTTTAGGAAGGCTATGGAAAAATAGCGACTAGCGCTATGGTATATATAAATTGGGCGCGAGGGTCAAGACTTCTTCGTCTTGATGTGCTGAGCCCAACCGTGGTGGTCTAAAGGGCCAATTTTACTGTATTGCAAAAGCCCTAAATCTAAGAACCTGCAAACCTAAAAAACGCGCATGGTGGATTCACGTATGGTTAATGAAAAAGCAATCAAACACAATGGTTAGCTCAGGAATATCATTATGAGTATGAATATATAATTAAAAATGCAAAACTATGCTTGAATCATGCTATACGGTTTCAGAATTTTCGAGATGCAGTTTGACTTAGGGGTACCGATTCAAGGTGTTTTGGTTGATGTTAATGATTGAGAAACGTTCAGTGTTGCTTCAGGATGCTAATGGAGTGAAAGTTGAAGCTTGAATCGACCTTGAAACTGGTTTTCAGTATTGAGCTTTTTGAGAATTTTTGCAAGTTTGGGTATGGCTTATGAGCGCAGCCTGGATCGTGAGAATGCTTTTGCTCACTTGTATATGTCTTAGGCTGTGAGAATGAATGGTAGTTATGGTCCATAAAGCCTTGTCTTGGTGGTTTTGATTTTCTCATAAATCATCATTATCAAAATTCCATTTTGCTTCAAATTTTGAATTTTGGCCTTCATTAAGCCTTAGCACGAAAAATGGTGGGCTCATGATGGTATTTCAAAGCTAGTCAAAGCCATAACATCCCTCTTAAATCAATTTTTGAATTTCTTTTGATTTTAAAAGATTTAAAACTAATTAAATCCAATAAAAATCAATAAAAATGAAAAAATTAATAAAAAAATCTGAAATAAAAGGTGGGACACGTGGGAAGCATGACCAAGTCAAATCAAGTGGAAAAAGTGGGCCCCTTTTGTCAAAAATGAGATTTCAAGGATAAATGATTTTGGCCATTTCACAAAAATTTCCCAACTTCTCCAATGCATAACTTGCTCAATTTTTAGGCTTTGCTCATGTTCTTGGACATTTTAGAAAGGTCTTGAAGTCCTCTAAACAATGTCCTTGGTCCCATGTCATTTTGATTTACCAATCTCAAGTTATGGCCTTTGACTTAAAGTCACTTTTTGTTGACTTTTGAAAATGACCTATAATGTTGAAATTGATAACTTTTTGTGAGAGCATTTCTTGGACTTGAAGTATGAAGATGAGTTGTAGGAAATGTCTTTCTCTTCAAAATGAGCTTTGGATGGAATTTTTCTGATAATCCATGTGAAAGTTATGCCTTGGTCAATTTCAGTTGACTTTTTCAGCTGTCCAAATATAGTAACTTTTGCATCTTGATGATTTTTGAGCCAAATTTTGAGAATCATGATCAAGCATTGATCAAATGATGTTTGTGGCTTCAAAATAAGATGTTTTACCAAAAATTTGAACTTTTGACTGTCAAATGACCATTTTGCCCCTACAGTTGACTGTAGTGCAATTAGGGTTTTTGACTGTGCAATTTTGAGCTGAATGCCTTGAAACTTGATATGAGGATGATTGACCACATTTGTAGGCATATGAGACTTGATTGAGGCCTTGAAAACTTCAGCTTCCTTGTGAGAACCAAAACCCTAGTTTGACTGGCCTTAGGAGAGTAGTTGACTGTGCAGCCTTTGAGTAGACTTGAACCAATTGTGGATGATTCTTGTCAAAACTTTGAAGGTTATGGGAGGGCAAATTTTGGGGTACAACAGTTGCCCCTGTTCAATCTTCTTGGACCTGAGGATGCAGACTGGCTGTCATGCCTTTCGTAATCCGAGGGTGGAAGATGATTGAACACTAGAGTGCCCAGAAATTTGCGCTCACATAGTAGCAGTGTGATGGAAATGGGCTTATAGATGCCATCTGGATGTTTGATCGCGTAAGAGATTCCTTAGCGAGAACCTGCATACCTGCAAAAGAAAAAAATGAGTACCTGACACGTTGCAGGAGCTGGTTTTCAGATGCTTGGTATAGATGTGCCCTGATTGGTTACAGGAGCTGGATCCTTGAATTCTTCAGACGTGCCCTGGCGAGATACAGGAATCGAGTCTGGTAATGTTAGTCTTCAACGGATTCACCCTGGCAAGATTCAGGTATCGGATCCTCGAACTCTTCAGACGTGCCCTGTCTAGATACAGGAATCGAGTCTGGTACTGTAGTCGTCAACAGATACTCCCTGGCAAGATTCAGGAATCGGATCTTCGAACTCTTCAGACGTGCCCTGTCTAGATACAGGAATCGAGTCTGGTACTGTAGTCGTCAATAGATACTCCCTGGCAAGATTCAGGAATCGGATCTTCGAACTCTTCAGACGTGCCCTGTCTAGATACAGGAATCGAGTCTGGTACTGTTAGTCTTCAACGGATACACCCTGGCAAGATTCAGGTATCGGATCCTCGAACTCTTCAGACGTGCCCTGTCTAGATACAGAAATCGAGTCTGGTACTGTTAGTCTTCAACGGATACACCCTGGCAAGATTCAGGTATCGGATCCTCGAACTCTTCAGACGTTCCCTGTCTAGATACAGGAATCGAGTCTGGTAATGTAGTCGTCAACAGATACTCCCTGGCAAGATTCAGGAATCGGATCTTCGAACTCTTCAGACGTGCCCTGTCTAGATACAGGAATCGAGTCTGGTACTGTTGTTGTCAACAGATACTCCCTGGCAAGATTCAGGAATCGGATCTGGAATCACGACAGTTGATAGCAATTATCTTTGTATTAACTTTTGTCCTGAAAAGACAAAACATTAGTTGTATGCGATGTCATGATGTATGACATGCGAGATGCTCTCAGAATGAATGAGATTGTATGTTCATGATGCGTATATGCATGCTATAATGTATGAAGATGTGTTGTTTATGAATGTATGTTTCCGTCTAGGAAAATAAGTCCTTGACGGGTGCCAGGAAGTTGAATCCCGGGCTGATGTGGAAGAATAGAGCTTCTTATTTCCGCTGGGGACGATGGTTGCAAGAATAAACCGGTAGGAGAAAATGACTCCGTTGGGGAATAAACTTGGCAAATGGAGGATTCTGCAGGGGGAAAAGATGCTCTAGCGACCCTGCTGGGAAGTAATACTCTGTGGGGAGAGAGATACTTTGTTGAAATGTTGTATGAGAACTCCGCTGGGGATACCGTTGTCATGTTGGAAGTGTTAATAGACTTCGCTGGGGATGATAAGACTTTGGCGACGACGATCTTTCCGTGGCTATTGGCTGAGGATAACCCAGTTATATCATGTTAAGGAAATAACTCTTTGAATAAGGCTGGGCGACGCGTTCGTGCTCTGGGAGGGGATAAGCTTTCAGAATTTACTGGGGATAAGCTTACTGTTTGGGGATATGAATTCCATCTTTGCTGGGGAATTGGATTGGACTCTCCTGGGGAAGTATTGAACTGCGGGGGAAGTGATCCCTTTGAATGCTTGTATGCCGCCGGGGAACAATCTTTAGACCAAGACTGCCGGGGATGCTTGTTAAGAACATGTATGCTGCTGGGGAATGTTGAGGTCTGCTGGAGGATACTCAACTTCCTTGAGATTTGATAATTTTGCTTGGAGAGGAATGTACTGTTTTGCTGAACCACTCTCTGGGGATTTAATATGTACTTGGTCGTATTCTTCAGCTGAACCTACCTTGGTACTTTGGAGGATAAAACAATTAGATTGCTTAGACAACTCCTTATTGCCCCTGTTTCTAATGTATGAGAGGAGGACCTGTGAGGTGCTGATAGTCGTTGATGGACAAACCTTCTTCTGATAGGCAGGTGACAAGATGACAAGACATAGTCGTACGCTTTGATCCCTAACTTTTGCCTGGACCGCCCTTTCGGGTTTTCAGTCCACCGGGATACCCCTCTTTGCCCAAGCCGCCTTTTCAGGTTTTCGACTTGCCGGGTGTACAGATTTTTTTTCATTTCATCCCTTCGTTTTGCCCGAACCCTTTTGGTTCGCCGGGAAGCCCTTATTTTTGCCTAGGTATGTCAACCTAGCGGGTCTTTTATTATGCGTAGTATTCTTTCGACTATGTCCATGTTCTTAGAATGCAGGGAGGTGCCCCTGGCTGTTTATGTTGCCATGTTACCAGAAGATGTCTGATCGTGCAAGATTCGTTGTTGAAATGCCCCAAGTGACTCAGGCGGAGGTTTGCCCCAGGCTATTTGGCCTTTGAGAGATTCTCCGAATCTTGATTGGATTGCCCCAGATAATGGACCATGGTCATGTCTGCCCCTTGATTGGAGGTACTTCTGTTCATTAGGCATTCGTCGTGCGAACTTCTGCTGTCCAAACAAAAAGTCATATGCAAACAAAGTTATGTCAAAAATGCAAAGCTTATGTCTGTCTTGAAGATTTTTGAAAATGCATTATCTTTCATAAAACAAGTGAATGTTTGTAAAACGTGATGTCAACTCCGTATTTACCGTAGGCCTTCAGGAGTCAGGATACCTTTCGTAACAGTATGCTTTCGAACTAACCCATGCTTCAGCTAGGACTTTTAAGGGTTATAACGTGGCCTGGTTCACGGTTTAAGAAACAAAGGATAAAGGCTCAAATTTTATTTGTACCCACCCGTTCTTCGTGATGTTCTCCAAACCTAAACTCAGTTGATCATACGTCAGACCTTGTTTGAGTCTTTGCTCTGATTTTCCGGTGATGATTCGGATATTGACAGTTTATTTTGATTAGGCAGTCGTTTCCTTTTTTTTGTTGAGGGTTTGTGTGACCTCTGTTTTTGATTTTGTTATCCCTATTTTTTGCCTGAACTGTTTCTTTTGTGATTAAAGTCAGCGGGATGCCCCAGTTTTGTAAGTCTCTTTTATAGGTTTTGACTTTTTTGGGCTTTTCATTTATGATTTTGTTTTTGATAATGACTGCCTGTCCTTATGATTGTTCTGAACCATCACTGTCTTTCCTTTTCCATAAAGATCTCTTTGGTGCCATTCGTTATGCATTTGGATCAACTGAGAGACTACCCTGCCCCAGGTTATGATTAAGGGTTTTAAATTTCGAAAAGAAAAACTCCTACTTCTTTGGCTCAGAGGGATTAACGAGGGATTATCTTCCTTATTACTCCAGTGTTTAGGGATTGAAACAATGCCTGTACCTCATCAGCGGGGTCTGTTCAAAAGCATACTGTAATGATCGCGGTATCGTTTTCGTCATCCTCCCTCAAGAGGCTTTAGCATTTTAGATCAAGAGTTAACATCAGAAAAAATATGAAAACAATTTGCGTATAGTGAATACGAATATATTTCTTCAAAACAGACCTATGCGATGCATTAATGAAATAACAATGTTTAACATGAGTAAATGTTTGAACAAAAGAAAATTACAACTTGAAAATCCTAATGAACAAAAGTCTTTTTATCTCAGGGCTTGTTACTTCAGATGGTGCATCTTGTAGGGATGGCAGGAGCATTCAGCTTGGCCTATCTGGGTGAAATCCACAGCTCTTTCATTAATCAGATCTTGAATCTTATTTTTCAAAGCCCAGCAGTCGTCGGTGTCATGTCCTGGACTGTCAGAGTGGTACGCACATCTTTCCTCAGGATTGTACTTTAGGGAGGTTGTGTTGAGACGCTTAGGAGGGTCCCTTAACGTCACCAGATTCAACCTCAACAATTGTTGTAAAGCTTGAGACAGTGACACGTTGAGTTTGGTGAACTGCCTTTTAGGCTTGTCTGGCTTGCTCTGATCAGCCCGTTGTTCTTGGCGAGGTCGTTGTTGGACATGTGAAGTAGTAGCAGTTTGGAGAGGCCCTCTCATTAAACCAAACCTTTGTCCTCTCGGAAGCTGTTCAATGACCTGGTCCCTGACTTGGGCTGGTTGCCTCCTGTCTTGATGAAGCTGACTGATCATGGCCTTCAGCTCTCCTTGCTCCTGAGCTAAACCTTGAATGATGGCCCTTTGCCCCAGCATCTGGGTTTTCAATGTGTCTACCTCAGCTTGTAGACGTTTCAGCTGTTCGTCCTTGTCGTTCTCAGCATTGTTCCCGACCAGAGTCCCTGTGAGAAGTGTCTTCAACTCCTCCTGCCCCTTGGATAAATTCAGGAGGGTTTCCCCGAACCGAGTCTCTTGAGCAAGAAGGTCCTGGTTATCTTGTTGGGAAGCCATTGCTGAAATAAACAGCGCAGATGGTAAGTGACCTGTCAAAAGGGTACCTGTTATGCAATGATATGTATGACATATGCATGTAATGTTTTCAAGGACCTCGCGGGATAAACAAGAAAATTTATTAGCATCTGGTAACTGGTGGCTTGATTGAAGGCCCTTCATATTGTTGAGAGTCCTTCTTCAAGGGTCAAAGGCTCACCATATCCAGTGGGTCATAGCCTCTGACAACTTTGGCTAGGGGAAAATAAATCCTCTTTGCCCCTTGCTAGATGTTTGATTCATCATGACCTGCATCACAAGCCCTTGAGATCCTTGAAATGGGTTAGGATGTATGTGATGGTATGATGTCATGATGCATGGGGTAATATGAATAAACCCTGTTATGAGTCCCAATTAAGGACTATAAACAAACCCTGCAAGAAATTCAGTATACTTTGTTATGAGTCCCAATTAAGGACCATAAACAAAACTTGCAAGAGATCTAGTAAACCCTGTTATGAGTCCCAGTTAAGGACTATAAACAACACCTGCAAGAGATCTAGTAAACCTTGTTATGAGTCCCAGTTAAGGACTATAAACAAAACCTGTAAGTAGCTTATGTGTCAGATAACACGCATGCAATTAGTCATGTACGAAGGCACACAAGTCACACAAGAGAAGCCCTTAGAGTTTAAGGCCAGTATGGAGTCTGGGGTACTACCCTCTTGAAGTTGGTGGGTTCAACCTGTCCTAATTAAAGTAACCGGGTTCTAAGGTTCCCAATATCACGGGATTGCTTTCATTGTTCATCGTTTCGATTTAGCCACTGAACTGGCGACCGAAATATTCCAGGAAAGCAATCCTCCATTGGGTGTAGTATCGAGTATCAACCAACCTCGGACTGCACCAAAGTCAGTTATCTCACTACCCTAAAGAGGCCAAGATAGTTCAATTAAGGTTCCTAAGGTCTGTTGATGCTTCACGACACCACGCGGAGGCCCCGTACTCTCCTTGACTGAACTCAAGGGTTACCGGTACACACCAAAGTGCCACATCAACGTAGCAGACTGTTTCAACCATGTCGGTATACCCCGCACAGTTCCCTCACAGCCTTGTTGCTACTTTCTAAGAAAGGTATTCCCCAGATCCGGGTTAGGATCTATAGAACTCCCAAGCAACCCACAATAGTAAAGCAAGCAAAGAAGACAATTGAAAACATAGTTATGAGCTAGCCCTAAGGTACACCTCACTTTAAGATTATGTCCCCAGCAGAGTCGCCAGTTCTGTGATCGGTGGATCTGGAACTGACTGTTTTAAAGCTGGTTTCGCAAAATGTCGCGGTAAGCAAGAGTCGCCACCGTCTTTTATTTTCTCCAACATGGAAAGGACAAAAGCACAGAAAAATTCCTTATTAAGAGATTGCTCTCGGTTCGGGAGGTAGATTATAGAAAGGGAAGGTGTTAGCACCCTTTCTATCCATGGTTATCCATGGGCTCTTAGATACTTGCTCATTGTGTTTTCAAAATTTGTTTGCTTTTCAAAGTGTGAGTGGGTTTGAAAAAAGTTTCGTTTAAAGTTTCAGATCGACTCTTGTATCAGTCCTCAAGAGTGTTTGAAAAATTTGTTTGAAAACTTTTAGAAAGTGTAGGTGTGAAAAGTATTTTGTTTTTTTGAAAAGAGCAAGTACCTATGAGAATCTACCTACCCTAAGGAATTCGTCTGTGTAAGTGTCCTTTAAAGTAGTGCCATCCCACCATTGAGAGGTAGGTAGCACCACCGTTGGAGGTGTTCGGGTCAATTCGAGTTTAGGGACGTGGTGATCACCAGAGCAATAGGAAGACACCTTAGAAGCTACCCTCATGCCAGGTTCCCGGATCATGAGGACTTACTAAGACGTCCTCTACTCGACGATCACCTTTCGAAAGGCAACAGTGAGGCGTACCCTAGGGGTGGTGTGTGCGAATTTGTGTGTCATGTTTCAGTTATTTGTCTTGTCATGTTTGTTGTGTTCTACGCTTGATTTTATTTTGATCCATACATTCTTTCATGCTTTTTTAACAGTTAATATTTGCGAAAAAATAAATCTACGACTATTACAAAGGCGCGGGTCCACATCGCCAAAAATTAAACCGGACCCGATTTAGCGGAAAATAAATAAAGCGAATAAAATAAAAGTGCAAGAAATTTAAATTACAATGCTTTGGGAGAATTACATAATTATAAACGATTATAAAGTAAATATGCGCAAAATAAAGGAATTAAACAAAACTAGGGCGTTGGACCCTTTTGCAAACAATTTAAAATTAACAAGGAATTAAAAATTGAATGTTTTTTTTTTGGTATTTTGTGATTTTTGGGATTTAAGGAAAAGAGAATTAATTAAGATTAAAATGAAATGTTAAACCTAATTCTAATTGTTTTTTAAGTTATTAAGAAAATATTAAGTTTTAACCTAATTAGAATCTAAGTTAATTTACATGTAAAAATTTAATTATGAAAAATAAATAAATAATAATATTATGGTAAAAAGAAAAAATAAAAAAAAGAAATAAAAAGAATTCATTAAACCTAATTCTACATATTTTTTAGATTTTTTATTAAAAAAAGAATTAATGTTGTGACCTATTTTACTAAATTTATTTACATGCATTTATTCATAAAAAATAATTAAAATAAATAAGTATTATATTTTTTGCTTTTTTCTGATTTTATGATGTTTTTGATGTTTTGATTAAAAATAATTAATTAAATAAACAGCAAATAAAAGAAATAAAAGGAGAAATTAAAGAAAGAATAAAAAATAATAAAGCAAACCAGGGGGGGTAGTCCCCAATTCAGGAGGTATAGGCCTGGTAATTCTGGCCTATTTGATTTGGAATTCGTTGACTTTCTGGATCGTGTATGATGCGTTTGACCAGGCGTAGGTGTTCTTCAGCTTCCAACCTTTAGATTGACCTCCAAGCGGACGTGGCATGTTGATGATGGAGGGAATATGGTGTACCTGGATATTAGCGTAGCATGGGATTTCATATGGAAAAATAGCATTGGAATTTGCCAGACCTGGGACTTGAACCCAGGTCTTGAAGGTTACAAGCGTTGTCCCTGCCCACTGAGCCATTTGCATTTCATTTAACAAATAATAAACAATAAACAATATAAGAAGAAAACGTTAGTGCCTTCAGAAATTCGCGCGAAATTTAAATGGATCAATCACGTTCTGACACGACTTCTTCTTCTTCGTTTTCCTGAAACATGAAACATATTGGCAACGGTTTTTGGGCGTGGTTTTAGGAAGGCTATGGAAAAATAGCGACTAGCGCTATGGTATATATAAATTGGGCGCGAGGGTCAAGACTTCTTCGTCTTGATGTGCTGAGCCCAACCGTGGTGGTCTAAAGGGCCAATTTTACTGTATTGCAAAAGCCCTAAATCTAAGAACCTGCAAACCTAAAAAACGCGCATGGTGGATTCACGTATGGTTAATGAAAAAGCAATCAAACACAATGGTTAGCTCAGGAATATCATTATGAGTATGAATATATAATTAAAAATGCAAAACTATGCTTGAATCATGCTATACGGTTTCAGAATTTTCGAGATGCAGTTTGACTTAGGGGTACCAATTCAAGGTGTTTTGGTTGATGTTAATGATTGAGAAATGTTCAGTGTTGCTTCAGGATGCTAATGGAGTGAAAGTTGAAGCTTGAATCGACCTTGAAACTGGTTTTCAGTATTGAGCTTTTTGAGAATTTTTGCAAGTTTGGGTATGGCTTATGAGCGCAGCCTGGATCGTGAGAATGCTTTTGCTCACTTGTATATGTCTTAGGCTGTGAGAATGAATGGTAGTTATGGTCCATAAAGCCTTGTCTTGGTGGTTTTGATTTTCTCATAAATCATCATTATCAAAATTCCATTTTGCTTCAAATTTTGAATTTTGGCCTTCATTAAGCCTTAGCACGAAAAATGGTGGGCTCATGATGGTATTTCAAAGCTAGTCAAAGCCATAACATCCCTCTTAAATCAATTTTTGAATTTCTTTTGATTTTAAAAGATTTAAAACTAATTAAATCCAATAAAAATCAATAAAAATGAAAAAATTAATAAAAAAATCTGAAATAAAAGGTGGGACACGTGGGAAGCATGACCAAGTCAAATCAAGTGGAAAAAGTGGGCCCCTTTTGTCAAAAATGAGATTTCAAGGATAAATGATTTTGGCCATTTCACAAAAATTTCCCAACTTCTCCAATGCATAACTTGCTCAATTTTTAGGCTTTGCTCATGTTCTTGGACATTTTAGAAAGGTCTTGAAGTCCTCTAAACAATGTCCTTGGTCCCATGTCATTTTGATTTACCAATCTCAAGTTATGGCCTTTGACTTAAAGTCACTTTTTGTTGACTTTTGAAAATGACCTATAATGTTGAAATTGATAACTTTTTGTGAGAGCATTTCTTGGACTTGAAGTATGAAGATGAGTTGTAGGAAATGTCTTTCTCTTCAAAATGAGCTTTGGATGGAATTTTTCTGATAATCCATGTGAAAGTTATGCCTTGGTCAATTTCAGTTGACTTTTTCAGCTGTCCAAATATAGTAACTTTTGCATCTTGATGATTTTTGAGCCAAATTTTGAGAATCATGATCAAGCATTGATCAAATGATGTTTGTGGCTTCAAAATAAGATGTTTTACCAAAAATTTGAACTTTTGACTGTCAAATGACCATTTTGCCCCTACAGTTGACTGTAGTGCAATTAGGGTTTTTGACTGTGCAATTTTGAGCTGAATGCCTTGAAACTTGATATGAGGATGATTGACCACATTTGTAGGCATATGAGACTTGATTGAGGCCTTGAAAACTTCAGCTTCCTTGTGAGAACCAAAACCCTAGTTTGACTGGCCTTAAGAGAGTAGTTGATTGTGCAGCCTTTGAGTAGACTTGAACCAATTGTGGATGATTCTTGTCAAAACTTTGAAGGTTATGGGAGGGCAAATTTTGGGGTACAACAGTTAGTAAGAAGGTTTGGAATTTAAATAATTATTTTTGAATTAATTAGATTTAAGAGTGATTAATTGGAATTATTTGGATTTAAGTAAATAGAATAATAGAATAATAGAAGTGTAGAGAAAATAAGGACAAGATGGTAATTAGAAGAAAGAGTGAGGGCATGATGGTAAATGGTATAATTCTAAGTGAGGGAAATTGACGAATATATTAGGGGTCCTTGTGATAACTAAGGGAAAAGAGAGTTGTACGATCATTTGGTACGATCGAGACATTGGGAGAAGAAAAAAAGAGAATCTAGGGCACAATGAGACATGGAGGTAAAGAGTAATTTGTAGAACGAGAAAAGGAATCAAAAGCTAACAAAAACCATAAGGTAAGGGGGTTGAATGGATTCTCTAATCGGTGATCTTACATGAGAGGGTAGTGAGGGTTCCTTTCCCTCTTAGGTTGTTTTATATGATTGATGCATAATTTGTTTGGTTTGATTGAATTTTTGTGTTGTATATGATTATATATGGATCTGTGATGCTATGTTGTGATTGTTGTTGTGATTGTGTTGTTATGATGATAGTTTCATAAAACCCTAATCTAGAACCTATAAGTAATGAGAATTAGGATTTCAGGATTTTGGATGAGGATTTGATGAAATATAAGATGAATAATAATGCCCAAATGATGTATAATTTATGTAGAAACATAGGATGCTAATGGATGATCAATTCCTATGATTAGATGATGTTTTAGGACCCAAAATTTAGTGAAATCAAAGAAAAATCACAGAAAAACTCAGAATTTAACAGTTTGCATCAACGCAAACAAAGAAGCGATTGATGCAAACAGCAACAACATTGAGCGGCCAACAGCAACAGTAGGGGGGGTCGATGCAAAATCAAGGAGCGGGCGACGCAAGGGTCGATGCAACCTTACCCGAGGGAAGCACAATTTTTGACAATTTTTGTAACGACCATAACTTTTAAACTGTAACTCTGTTTGATACGCCGTTCGAACTTTGGATAGCTAACACCATTAACATGAAGTAGGTACAATAAAATAAAGATTCAGAAGTATAATTCTAATAACTAAGTTAAAATAGGAATTATTCCCCGTTGTTACACCAAAATGGTGGGTTATTTTCTTGCGATGTTCTTTTGCTGATGATGCCGGTATAAGGCAATGTTGGTGATTATGATGAGGATGATGTGGATGGCTTAAATTGTCATGGTGATGAGGGCTTATGCCTTGTGGTTGTATGGTTTCACGGTGTTGCATGTTCATATTGCATTCATTCATGGACGAGGGCTTATGCCCTAATGTTGGCCTGGATTGGTGTTGTGTTGAGGGCTTATCCTCTCTTATTGCCCAATTGGAATTGAGTTAAAGACTTATGCCTTGATGGTACCACGTGCATGTTGAGGTAGGACTATTGCATTGCATAAACACTAAATTGATGTTGTATGATGTGATGATGGTTGTTTGTGATAAATTTTTTGCATGTTGTGATTTACTACTCCTTAGCATGTTTTATTTCACCGCGTAATTATTGAATGAAATTCTCACCCCTTTTGTGTTGTTGTGTCTGTACTCTTCAGGAGTACAGATAATTAGGTACCTGAGTAGTGCTTGAAGTGATGTTACCAGATCGAGTCTTAGGAGTCGCTCTGATATGTAACACGTGATTTGGGATTTTCATTATGTTTTGTATAATTTCGAATGTTGCACATTTTCTTTTAAACTTATGATGGACCACGTATTATAGATTTGAATTATTGTTAAGGCTATAATTCCAATGAACTACTTTTATGTTGATTTTCCACTGCCGAATAACCATTTTTAGAAACACGAAGTAATAAAGTATTTTGCGAACTTTATGGATTTTATTATTTATGTGGCATCCCATTGTGAACTGATACATTTGTCTTATATTTCATTATAAATATTCATATGGGAAAATGGGGTGTTATAATTGGTATCAGAGCAGGTCGGTCCGTCCGGCCAGGTTGTATAATGTTGTTTGTTCCTTAGTATGGAACATGTGTGTGAAACACTGCCAGTACTTGCTTATTTTTCTAACTATTTATCTGCAAGGGTTAGTTTGAAACGCGTGGGGGAGAAGCTTTTTCTACTCTGAGATGTTTCATGTATGGGAGTTGGTGCAATACACTACTGAGTTACAAATAGCATAAGTATTGTTGGAGATATGTTGTTTCTGGAAACTGAAGATAGTATGAATTCGTGATTTTGTCTGCAGGTCAAGTTGGGATGTCTTCAGAAAGAACGATCAGGTATTTTTGATGTTTTCTTCTCATAGAATAGATAGCAATGTGACGGCTAGTGATATGGCAGTGTTGTGTGATTCCTTGTCTTTTTCCTAAAGATATTTGCGACTTGCCTCCAGAGTGTGGATCTAAGTTCAGTGATAGTAGAGAACTAGTGTTTGTATCTGCTAAGCAAGTTTGATAACCCTTGGGATATGAGGCTTAGAGGTTTGCATGTTTGTGACAACAATTGAATGAGGTTGTGTGTGGATTACCGACCATTGAGTAAAGTAAAGATTGAGATTAAATATCCACTTCAAAAGGATTGATGATTTGATGGAGCAACTGTTAGGAGAGTATGTCTACAGTATAATCGAATTAAGGAAGGTTACCTTTAGATTTGGATGAAGGGTGAGGATAGTTAGAGGACAAATTTTAGAACTTGTGTAGGCTTTATAAATATTTGGATTAGTTTGTTTCGGTGTTTATTGACGACATTATGAGTTAATCTAAGTAAGAATAAGGGAATGTCGAACATTGTGATTTGAATTACAATGTTGAAAAGGAAGGGACTTTATGCTAAGATATCAAGGTGTAGATCATGGTTTGAGGAGACATTAATTGGACCATGGTGCTTTAGGTTACTTTGAGCATAAGTTCTAAAGAAACACTATTCCAGTTTAGTAACGATGGTTTATGCGCCATCATGATTGTCGGCTATCTATTGACAAATTAAGGAACTGATCACCCTTAATCTCTTATTGATAGTAGAAGGGGTCGTGTTGGACAGGATAGATTTGTCTTATCATCTTAATGGTGTGTAAAGTGATTGATGTTCTATCGAAAGGATAGTCGTTCATCATTTCAAGTATGGGATGTTGCATGTGAAGAATGTTTTGTAGAACTAAATAAAAGATTGACGACTTCTCCTGTATTGGTTTTGCCTAATCCGAGTGAGTCATTTGTAGTGTATTATGAATACGTCTAAGATGGGACTTAGTGGTATGCTAATGATGAATGTACAAGATGTTGCTTGTGCTTCTAGAAAACTCATAGTTTATGAAAGGAATTATCCTATGCGTGACTTAGAGTTAGCAGCGGTGGTGTTTATGTTGAAGATTTTGAGACATTATCTTTTTGTTTCTAAGTTTGAGGTGTTTAGTGATCATAAAAGTTTGAAATATTTGTTTGACCAGAAGGAATTAAACATGAGACATAGAAGGTGGCTTGAATTATTGAAGAATTATGACTTTGATTTGAGTTACCATCCTGATAAAGCAAATGCAGTTGTCAATGCGTTGAGTGGGAATTCGCTATATGTGTCAATGCTTATGGTTCGAGAATTTAAGATGATCGAAAAATTTTGAGATATGAGATTGTTGTGTGTAAAAACTCCTAATAGTGTAAAGTTCAGTATGTTAAAGCTGACTAGAGGTATAATAGAGGAAATCTTAGAAGGTCAAAAGTTTTATTTGAAGTTGGTTGATCAATTGACTTTAATTAACCAAGGTAAAGGAGATAGGTTCAGAATTGATGAGAACGGTGCGATGAGGTTTGGCGATAGAGTGTATGTTCCAGATGTTCCAGAACTTAAGAAGAGTATTCTTGAGGAAGGACATAGAAGTGGATTGAGTATTCATCCAGGTGCTACGAGAATGTATCAAGACTTGAAGAAGTTATTTTGGTGGACGGGTATGAAAAAGGAAATTGTTAATTTTGTTTATGCTTGTTTGACTTGTCAGAAGTCGAAATATGAGCATCAGAAGCCGATGGGTATTATGCAACCGTTGAGTATTCCCGATTGGAAATGGTATATTGTTTCCATGGACTTTGTGACGGGATTTCCAAAGACTGTTAGAGGCAATGATTCGATTTGGGCAATAGTTGACAGGTTGACTAAGTCAGTGCATTTTCTTCCGATGAAGATCGAGCATATGATGGAGAAGCTAGTTGAGATGTATATTGAAGAAATTATGATATGGCATGGAATACCTTTGAGTATTGTGTCGGATAGAGATCCAAGGTTTACTTCAAAAGTTTGAACGGGTTGCATAATGCTTTTGGTACTAAGTTGAGGTTGAGTTTTGCATATCATCCGCATCCAAAGGGACCCTAAAGTCTAATTAACTCGAATAAATTAAGAAAAATACTAATTAATCTAATCATTTAATAAATAAGAAAAATTCAAAATTAATTTGTTAAATAAAACTAAACCTAATTTGATTATGGTTTTTTAAAAGAATTAATTTTTGTTAAATGTTGATTAAGGAAAAAAATAGGGTTATTAAGGAAATTAGGGTTAATAGTTGAAAATAAAAGAAAAATGGGTTAGTGAAAATAAGAAGAAAAATAATTGTCTGGGGTGGGTGTTGAACCCACGCCACTGGCTTCAGAGAATACTCCCTTCACGACTGCGCCACACTGTTGTTGGTGTTAGAAAGAGATGCGCTACACATAATATATAAAATCTGCACAAATTGGAAAAAAGTGAAAAAAATTGCAAAAGGCAAGGATCGAACCCACGCCCTTGTATAGTAATGCCTTAACGCGTGCGCTTCTACTAATTGGGTGGCTATACATCCATTAGCTTAATAAAACAAAAATATATATAATATAAACTTGATCAGAGTGACCGCAGAAGTGTCGGAGCCCTAGCTCCGGGCGTCTTCTCTGTCCAGACGTTTCTTTAACCCTACAAAATAGTAACTGTTAGTGATCCAAAGGGACCCTATCCCCCTAATTTGACCCTTGCAAGTTCAATGATGTCCTTGGTTTTCACTAATTCTCTCTGTATAATGAAATACGAATAGGATAACATAAAATGGTTCAAACATGGCAATCCCTCATTTGGCCATTATGGGACTCATGCAATGGGTCTATCCTGCATAGTTTCACCTCAGAAGCGTGTTAGTATTGTTAGTATGCATCAAAGCAACATAGAAATCAAAATACGAATTTAAAAAAAAATAAGGAAACTAGAGATGCATGGGATGCTTGTTTCATGCTCTTTGAATCATCAAGATCGATCCATACGAACTCCATGAGACTTCTGGAATTGATTGGGACGACTAGCTTGCTTGGAGAAGTTTTCCCTAGTTTGACAATTTTTAAGATTTGGAAGGTAATTTTTCTTGCAATTTTTCGTTCTCTTTTTGTCTGAATCAGAAGGATATTTGTAGGAGACAATTAGGTCAAGAAGAATGGGCTTGGACTTTGCAAAATAACTCTTTGAGTTTTGTTAAAAATAGAATTTGGAATAAGACAAGTCATGAATAGATTTAGAGTTTAATTATAAGGTCAATAACACGTTTGGACCTTGAAAGATAAGCTCATTAGCCCAAACATTCAAGTTTGATCAATTTGGGTTACATGCATTTTCTCAAAACTTCTCAACTTGCACAAATCATAACTCTCTCAATTTTTTTCATACGAACGTGATCTTGGAGTTTTTGGAAAGCTCAAGATGTACCCTACAATCTCTATGTTGATCTTTTTTTTTTTCAATTGATGACTTCATCTTGCTGTAAATTGCTTTGACAAGAAGTGTCTTTTTATTGACTTTTGAAATGACCTATAATGTTTTGGCCCATATCTCTCAAATGAAGCATTTTTTGGACTTGAGCTTAGATATACAAAGTTGTAGAGAATTGAATTTCCTTCAAAATAAGCTTTGGTTGAGTAAAATCTGATGAAGCATGTGAAAGTTATGCTTGGTCAAAGTTCAATTGACTTCTCCTTAAGAAAACCTTAATTTAGCAACTTTTGACTTTTGATGAATCTTGAGTTTTCTTGATGAGTTATGATCAACCCTTGATCAAATGATGAATTTAACTTCAAAATATTAATGTTAACCAAAAATCTTGAAGCTTGACTGTATGTTGACCACAATTGACTTTTTACCCAATACAGTTGATTTTCAATCATCTGAGTAATTGATTGAGCAAATTTGTACTGCAAGGCTTGAAATTTGACATGGTGATACCTTGGTACATATGAGAAACCATGAAGTCCACTTGAGGCATTATAAGTCTAATTTCCTCTTAGAAAACCAAAACCCTAATTATAGGCCACTGCTTTGGAGAAGGATCATCTTATCATTCTTGAGTAGTCTTAAACACTTGATATCCTTAGGGACATGAGAATTTCTATTTAAAATGAGAGTGTAAATTTTGGGGTACAACAACCTCCTTTGAGGACTTTAAACATATTTTCCCACCTAAAGTTGGGACTTCTAGTCATGCATCTCTATTCCTACTTCTCATTGCAAGGAAAATAAAATACAATGCAGAAATTAAACCAGAATCAGAATAATACCAAACGAACAAGAGTTCGTATAGATAGCAAGAAAAGTAGAGAAACCTGGAAAACTTCTTGCAAGATAGCATCAACAAACAAAACAAATCAGAGACTGGGTGCTCGACCTAGGTTCCAAAGTATCGATAATGTGAAAATAAATCACATGTGAAATATGCATCAGACACATCCGCATAACAAACAGTACACCTACACAAAAATACACATCCAAACAAAAACACAAGAAAATTATATTTCTCATAGAATGAGAATCACAATCAAACTCATCGGAAGCGAACTTGAATCCACAAAGAAGTGGAATAAAATGCCTTTCAATCGAATAATCAAAACATTAATTAAGCGATTGAAAGCTCTCTTGAAATTCCTTGCACAAGTCAACAAACATGTTAGTATTAAAAAGGAGGCATAATCAGAATTAGGTATCTGCATCACATATAAAATCGAGATTAAATTGTGAAGAAAAGCAATCCAAACAAGCATTCGAACACCAACATTAAAAATCGGGCAGCATTGCCATTACTTCATGAACCATAAAAAATGTCGATCAAAAACCACAAAAACGCAATATCAATCCTGAATAAAAGACAAGGCAAGTTCACTTATCCACCGCACAACAAATAACTCACATGTTTGCACCAACTTACCAAACCGGGCAGCATAGCTGTTACACACGACATCACACAAAATATCGGTCTGAAACCATCAAAGCTTGACATAGATATCGTCCAAGTACTAAAGCAAACTCCATTGAGCATTAAACATTAATTAAATCATACTTTAAGCTCATCTTACAAAAACGGGGCCGCATTGCACCATAACACAACATTACTCTAAAATTCGCGTCGAAAGCGATATATCTCGATAGCAATTGTCACTAAACACACAATCATGCTCAAGTAAGCATCCAACAACATTTGAAATGCTTTTTACAAGGTATTTGCAATATCCGGGAAGCAAAGTACACATGTATCAGAATTGGAAAAAAAACGAGTTTAAAACTCAGAAACGAATACACAAAAATACTCACTGATTCATGTATCTCCGCTTTGAAATTACAAACACTTTGTAAAAAATAAATTCCATTTGCAAGCAATGATTCCAAGCCGCCAACAAAATTATTCAAGTGTTAAAGCAATTTATCGGATTCGAAGTTTTCAATGTCGAACAAATTAATATATCGTCAAATTGATTCAAAATCGCGTTAACAAATGAAATCAAAATTAATTCTCAATACAAATCCTTAATCAACCCAATTCTTATCACAAATCGATATCAAAATGCATTTGCAATTCGAGATTCACAATAAATCAAAAATTCATTAATTTCAACGGGTAAACCACAATCAATTAACAAACAACACGTCAAAATTCAAGATTCAAACAATTGAACACGAAACTCAACCAATTAAACATTTATTCATCATCAATGTTTCAAGAATCACATAATTATTTAATTCAATGTTCGACTCATGAAATAATCGATTAAGCACTTAATTCACAAAATCAATAAAATTAAGAAGCACTTAAATCGAGAGATTACTGAAAGATGTCGAGAGGAGGTTGCTAGAGAGTTGGAATTTCAATCAGAAGTGGTGGAGGAAAGAGGATGCGCGGTTGGATGGAGAAGCCATGACGGAGGGAGCACAGAGCTCGGGTGAAGTTAATGGGTGGCTGGGAGGAGGTCTGGTGGGAGAAGGCAGTAGAAGGCGGCAGGCTGTGTGCTCACGATGGTCAGAGGAGGAGAGGAGGGAGGTTGGAATATTGAGAGGGGGGATAAGCTTCTTGTGACTTTTCCTTCCTTTGAGAGATGAGAGAATTTGACAGAGAATTGGGAGAATTTTGTGATTTTTTGAAATAATGAGGGAAAAGTTATGTTGAATTTGAAAATATATAAAAATGGCTCCAAGTCTTGTTTGGCAAGTGTAATGTTGATTTCTAGGCTTATTTCATGTACCAGTTGAGATCGAACCATAAACTCATGACATTCAATGCACAATCATGATGAGAAACCTGAAACAAAATCGTCGGCGACAAAATTTGTGACGTGTTGCCAAAAGAATCATCCTGTTACGATAAAAATCGAGTAAGTTACGATGCTCTGAACTGCTAGAACTCGGTGTTAAAATTCATAATACAAATTTTTCCAACTTATTTTATGTACTGTTTGAAAACAAACCACAAGCTCATGACTTTCAGTGTAGAATCCTGACGCGCAACCTGAAACAAAATCATCGGCAACGAAATTTGTGTCAACGTGCAGAAAGAATCGTCCTAATACGATAAAAATTGAGCGAGTTATGATTTTTTGAATGGCAAGAAAGAATGGACTTATTTTGCTGCATTGAAAATTCCAGCTTATTTTCATGCGCACTTTAGGAAGCGAGCCATAAATCGAAGGCTTCGGAGCGCAATCTGAACTCGGGACCTCAAGAAAAGTTATAGCTAACAAAATTTGTGATCTTATGCTTCAAGAATCATTCTAAACCGATAAAATTGAGAAATTTATGAATTTTTCAATATCGAGAAACAGTCCGGTAAAAAACCATTTCGGGGATCAATTTTCTTTGGTAATTCGCACTTTCGGAGATCTCCTTCAAAGAATTAACTTTTGAACCGAACATAAGAATTAGAGATAAAATCAAGATGAATTTTATGCCAAAAGAACCATTCAAAAATGTCAAACAAGGTAAAAGTTAGGAATTTTTGAACATCTGATAAACAGCAGTTCAGCACACCATTTTCACTGTATATCTTCAAAATATTCGCACATTCAGAGATCTTTCTTATCGAATCAGCTTCCGAGCCGAAGAAAATTTAAGAATATAACAAGACAATTGAAATGCTCCAAGAACCCCTTTGTTGTACCCCAAAATTTGCCCTCCCATATTCTCCAAGATTTGTCAAGAATCATCTTCAAATGGTTCAAGATTGCTCAAGGATTGCACAGTCCAAATACCTCCTAAGCCAGTCAAAATTAGGGTTTTGGGTCCTTCAAGGAATTGGAGGTTTTCAATTGCTCACTCAAGTCTCATAGGCCTAGATACATTCTCAAGCATCTACATGCCAAGTTTCAAGGTTCACAATGCCAATTTGCACAGTCAAAAGTCTCATTTGATCCACAATCAACTGCAGGGGCAAAATGGTCATTTTGCAGTCAAAAGTCAGAATTTTTGGTCAACATCTTATTTTGAGTCCACAATCATCATTTGATCAAGTCTTGCTCATGATTCCACAAGGATAGCTCAAAAATCATCAAGATGCAAAAGTTACTATTTTTGGACAGTAGAAAAGTCAACTGTATCTTGACCAAGGCATAACTTTTTCATGGTTCATCATAAAAATCCCATCCAATGCTCATTTTGATGGAGATGACATTTCCTACAACTCATCTTCACATTACAAGTCCAAGAAATTCTCTCACAAAAAGTTATCAATTTCTACATTATAGGTCAAATTCAAAAGTCAACAAAAATGAACTTTAAGTCAAAGACCATAACTTGAGATTGGTAAATCCAAATGACATGGGGCCAAAGGAATTGGTTAGAGGACTTCAAGACCTTTCCAAAATGTCCAAGAACATGTTCATATGATCAAAATTGAGCAAGATATGCATTGGAGAAGTTGGGAAATTTTTGTGAATTTGCAAAAGTCAACTTTGCTCAAAACACCTTGTTTTTGCTAATGGGCCTCAAATTTCTTCTTGATACTTTATCCAAGGCCTATGCACGACCCATCCAGCTTAATTGAATTATTTTCTTATTTTTTTATTAATTAATTGGATTTTTAATCAATATTAATTCATTTAATTAATTTAAATTGTAGGAAATACAAAGATTTGATTTTTCAATCTTTTTGTGAAGCAAGAATGACTTAATCATGCTGGCAATTTCGTGTGCAAATCAAAGGGACAAGAATCTCTAAATTTAGCAAGTTTTTCCAATCAAAAAGATTCAAAAATATTTGATTTTCAATCAAATATTCAAACCATCATTCCATGAATTTCTTTGCAAGATTTTGACCTAATTCTCTTCCTCTATAAATACACAAGTGAACCCTATTCATGCATACGTGAAATTGCTGCAAACAAAGCCATAAGCATTCAAGAAAATTCAAAGAAAAGTCAAAACTGTTTTCTGCATTCTAGCACGATTCAAAGCAATTTGTGGATTCTAACGCATTGCAGGAGTCCCCAGGAACGTGTAGGAATCAAAACCAAGCTTTGAAGCTCAAGGAATCACCAAGAACAGTTTCACGGTTTGCTTGATATTTTGAAAATCGAATAGCTTAATTCATGCATCATTAACATGATTTATTGTTTGTTTTACATTGCTTGAGTCTATATGAAGCTAATGGTACAGGTTAATTGAATTATGACGCACAGAATCACAAGATGCCATTGATGAATTCTAGGGTTCATAAGCCTTAAAATTGGGGCTTTACAATCCAGGAAAAATTAGAATCTTTAAGGCATATGGTTGAACTCGTTGAGACCAGACGAACACATAGCCACCCTCGCGAAACATTTATATTCAGCACAGAGCTATTCTCTATTTTTTGTGGTTGCAGATTGTGGGGGTTAAAAACCCCCGCTATCTAATGTGTTTTATGCAGGTACAAAGGAGGAAAACGATGACGTGTTGATTCATGGTTGGATCATTTGAAACGCGCGCGTGTTTTTGCTTTTGTGCAGCATATGAATTAATTATCTAATATAATAATTGCTTCTTATATTATTAATGACTAAAGCGTGCAGCTCAGATGGCCAAGGCATTGGTGTATTGATCATTGGGACCTGGGTTCGAATCCCAGGTCCACCCAAAACTCTTATAATATTTTTCATGACATGTTCACATGCAGGTTCCTTAATAGTGTCTACTATGTACTGCAAACATCCAAGCGCCATGTGTCTCTAAGCCCAGATCTGAAGGCCAAGCGTGAGTGACTACCATACTCCCAGTCAACGAACATGCAGCTAATCCAAAAAGTCAAACGGACTGGCAAACGAACGGGCCTGAAAGTTGCTTTCTCACCTCCTTAATGGGCCATCACCCCCCTGGGTTCTTCTTTTCTTTTCTTTCTCTATTATATTTTCTTTTAATTGTTTTTAATTATTATCATTATTATTTAATTCACATAATTAATTATTTTCATAGTAAATTCAGAAAAACTAAAATGTAAATATTTTTATTATTATTATTATTATTTATTAATTTCACTTTATTTTTGTAAATAAATACTAACAAATTAATTTAGTTTTTTTTAAATTAGGTTAACTTTAACTTTTTCTCAATAATTTAAAATTAACATAGAATTAGGTTTTGACAACTTTTAATTTCTTTTATTTTTATTAAAACATAAAAAACCCAAAAAATATCTTTCTTTTAATTATTTAATTAATTAGAATTAGGTTTAATTAAATGCAAAAAGGACCAAAAACTCATTCTTTCTCAAAAAGGGTCAAAACCCTAAGGACTTCTGTGATTTAATTTCTCGCGCACATATTCTCTTTGATTATTCTTTTTGATCATATTTATGTAACTGCTCCGAGGATGTAATAGCGTAATTAGGACCTTTTTCATCGCTTTCTTTATTTTCTCGCATTTATTTTCCAAGGGTTGCTTTTGGCGATGTAAATACCCGACGCCTTGTAATAGCGTAGCTTTACTTTCCACAATTTACTTTCCGCAACTATTAACTGCTATGCATGACAAGACTTGCCTGAAAATAAAATCAAAACGTAGCTCACCATAACATGTTCAAAGATAACATAAATTGAAACCTGACACACTCGCACATGCTACTCCTAGGGTACGCCTCACTTGGTTGCCTCGACGTGGTCATTGAGTATACGGTATTTTAGAGGTCGCCCTCCTGTCTAAAGATCCAGTTGCCTCGGAACGGTCGCCTCGGATAAAAAAGAATCTAGGACATTAGGGTTACCGCTAAGGCGTCCTACTATTGCTTTGGTGACCACATGTCCCATACAATCGAATTGACCCGAATAACTCCAACGACGGTGCTACCTACTTCTCAATAGTGGGATAGTACTGTCTAAAGGACATTTACACAGCTTAATTTCTTTTGAGTAGGTAGATGCTAGTAGGTACTTGCTCTTTTCAAAACAAAACAACTTTTCACACTTGCACTTTTCTGACAAAAGTTTTCAAACAAACACTTCATACACTCTTGAGGACTGACACAAGAGTCAAAATGAAGTTTTCAAACAAAACTCTTTTCAAAAACCCATAAACACAAGAAAAGCAAAACATTTTTGAAAACATAGTGAGCAAGTACCTAAGAGCCCGTAGATAACCACGGATAGAAAGGGTGCTAACACCTTCCCTTTCTATAATCTACCTCCCGAACCGAGAAACATCTCGAAAAGGAATTTTGCTGTGCTTTTGTCCTTTCCTTGTTGGAGAAAATAAAAGACGGTGGCGACTCTTGCTTACCGCGACATACGCGAACCAGCATTCAAAAACAGTCAGTTCTATTTCCACCGATCACACCCTCAAAGATAATTTTCTGGTCAAAAGTTACAAATTTTTAAGCAACCGAAAACCTGCGAACCAACTAATCCACAGTATAATGTGATTTCAGGTATTTGGCGCTTTTGAAAATCATTCTCACAAAATTATCCTTCGACCTGAACAAATGAAATAGAGAAGATCTCAAAACGGGTCTAATGACTGAAGAGTCATTCCCAAACCATTTTTCGGTCTCAAGTTATGAATTTTTTACCTTAAAACGCACAACATTGAATTTCTGTCAGCACTGTCTCAAATCGATTGAAACGCTTGACTTTCTGTGAAATTTAAAGCATGCCAACACACATGAGAGCTTTATATGACGATGACTTGATTAATCTTTAATTGGATATCTTGGAACACATGCGGAGTTCATTTAAAATCTAAAAACACGGGGTTGATCAGAAGAAAACTTACAGGGAATTCACAGATATACTGGGCCTGAATAGAACGCTGATCAAAGGAGAACTTGCAAATGAAAAGGATACCAACTGAAAGGACTCTAGACATGGATTTCCAAAACATGTTGGACTTATAAGAGGTTGCAAATGCGCAATAACTACAATATCCCTCATGTGAAAGGTGAGGTGTAATTCTTCAATAGTGGTAATAATATGAATTACCACCCACCTAGTATGGATAATCAAATACTAGAGAAACAGGAGAGGTTATACACTGACTCTTACTCACACCCTAATGGAAAAGAAAACACGGGTAGGATAAATAATAATTTGCATGGCCACGAGAAATTCACGATTCACTGGGGAAAATGGAAATACCAAAGACCTTACTGGTGGCAAACCAAAACAGACTCTGTTATGGAAACTGGCTAAGACTCTCACAACACAAGACACTTAATAGGAAGTAAATATCAGAGAACATGTCAGTTGGAGAAAAATCCTAGGGAATAAAATCATGAGGATTATTCAGTTTCAGGAACATAATATATGGATAATCGGCTTATACTTTAGTGCATGTTTGAATTTTATAGCGTAAGGCTCCATACAATGGAAATTCTACATGTTTTGGTAGATGCAATGCAATGATGCATGTTCAATGATGGATGCTTAGTGTTTCATTGGGAAAAGCATAACAGTAATCGACTACCAAGAAAACAAGGAACTCCTGAAAAATTATCCTTGCACATCTGATCTTTTATAGAGAATAATCAATCTGATCTTCATTGGGAGACTACAAATCTGAAATATCAACTTCCAAGGAGATATATCACTGGGGAAGTAGACTCTTAGGAGGAGTACTGCAAAAATAAATTGCAGTCCAAAGAAGAACATGAACTTCAGTTAAATTCTCAACTTCATGGGGAACATGTACCTTTTCTCCTATCAGGATAAGGAGAACTTCACTAGGAATGGAAACTTTCTCTTGTAGAGTTTCTTGATGAAGATAACTTCTACTGGGGATAATAAGAATTCTTGCATCAAAAGAAAACAAATATCAGACCATACTAAGGATTTTACCGCTGGGATATAAATCTTCACTCGGGGAAGAGGAAAGAATATTTGAACTAGAAATTCGAGGTTCCAGAACTCTACTGAGGAATATCTCAACAATCTTCTATCACTGGGAATAAAAGGAATTCTGAACAGCACTCCCATGTACACACCACACTGGGGAATAAACAATATTTTAATAACAATCCCATCGGTATAAGATACACTAGGGAAGCCATCCTTTGCAAAATTTACGTCAACACATGATTTTACTGGGAAAATAGATTACTCCACCTAGAATAACAACCACCTCCATGGGGATACATATAAGAATCTTCCACAGATAAACAAAAATCTCTTCAAGAAACCTTGATAGTAGCAAACCACACTAGGGAGGGAGATGCAAACTTCATGGCGAAACGAGTTCCAACTGAAGAATGAAAAAACACAAGAAGGGGAATTGAATTGGGGTTTTCAAAAATAATATAGTATGACACGTTGGTTATCCTGGTTCATTTGAACTCAAACTACTTCAGTCCACCCGCCAAGGTGAATTCGCATCTCTCAAACAAGGTCTTAATCCACTAATCAAAACTTGATTACACAAACAAAATGACTATCGTCAATATCTTCTTAAGTCTAAAACACAACTTGGTTTTCTAAAGGTATTCAAAAATAAATCAAATAAGAGTGTGTACAATGATGTTTCTAAAAAAAACTATATCACAACCATGATGTATACACAAGTGTAAATTATAAGATAAAACTGGGTAAAAATATTTCTCTTTCAGTGCACAATAGTGTTGTCTTTGTTTTATTATTCAAGTGTTCTTTATATAGGCGAGGTATAAGGGACATGAGAAGTTATTTTTGGAAGGTTGATAAAGTTTTGTTAATGCACTTTCCAAAAATATAGATCTTGTCTTGGTTCAGCCGTTACTTTTTGATTTGTAATGAATGAGTTGTAAAGGATCATAACATTGCTTCCTTGGGATATTATTAGCATAAAAATATTATCGTTGAGACTTTAGATCATCAAAGGTTCTTGATATTCATTAGAACTTGGATGATACGTTGAAGCTTCTTTTGCATTTCAGAGTATTTAATATCAGAGTGTAGCTTAAGTGCTGAAACTTTAGAACAGTAGAATAGATGACTGTGTTGAGACTTCTTTTACTCTTCCAGAACTTTACTTATCAGAATATCAGAGCTTTTGCTTGCAGCGTTTATGCTTAAGAAGTTGTAACATCATAACTTCTTCTATTTTGCGTGTTACACGGATTTGCTTCTAAGTGTGTTAGGTCTAAACAGAGCTTCAAAACGTAAATCTCTCATCATCTTCTATGCTTCTTTTATCATAATTACTTTGAATATTTAAATACATTATTAGAGATCATATATATATATATATATATATATATATATATATATATATATATATATATATATATATATATATATATATATATATATATATATATATCATGTATTTGTTACCATCAAAACTATTACAAGGATGTAGAACCAAACTATGTTCTAACAATCTCCCCCTATTTGATATGACAATTTTTTTATATTTTGATAGATTACTTAAGATCATAAATAATTAGAGTCAACCCCTGAGTTGAATACTCAAATAAATAAAAAATTACTTCCCTGAAGATGTTATGATCAGAGCTTTGTGATGGAAGTTTTAATACATCCATGTGATAGAAGTTACTTTCAGAAGTTACTTTTTAAGTGATTTTTCCTGTTTTCTTTCAGAAGATAAAATAGAAGTTATGATATTCAAAATGTTTAAGACCAAGTCTCAGTACTGTTATATTCAAAATATCTTACGTTCTCTCCATTTTTGTCAAAAAATCAATAAGTAATAAAAACGCGTAAATATAACAAAATGGATTTTGTATTCAAAGTGGATTAAGATAAATAGAAGGAGGTAGAGAAATAGAATATTGAAATAAGAGAAAAAAATAGAAGAAACAAAACAACTGAAGGAAGAAAAGATAGTGAAAGTGAAGATGTGAGAGTGTTTTGTGAGAGAGTGGGGTATAAATAGCCAACAGAAGAAAAATATAAATTTTAAGTTTAATTGAAAGAAATAAAAACAATGACTAAGTGCATTAATGATTCCTGAAAAGAGGGATAGCGTGAAGATTTTGAACATTTACCGATTTGAATCGCGCCTCGATGTATCAACTCAACCATTTTAGTCCCTTCATATTTTGAACACGTGTTCATCCTTAGAGGGTGACCTTGTGTTTAGAGTTGACAAATGTTGATATTGTGACCTGCTTGCTTCTATCTTAGAAATGAAATTTCTTTGGAAAACGTTCAGATCTTCTGGATAGTTTCTGGTACAACTTTCCTTCTCACTTCTGAAGAACTTTTGTTCAGATGTTCACAAAAAATTAACAAGTTCTGAGGATTAAATGTTAGAGAGCCAATCATACTTCTGTAGAGCTTCTGTTCTACTTTCTTACTTACCGTTTCCTTTTCCAGAATCATGTTTTCTAGATGTGCTAAGCTGCTTCTGGATTGTCTTTTCTGGATGGATTCTTCAGAAGTTGTTGTAATATTTGTGATGTCTTCTTTTGTATTTGGATGAAGTTCTAAACAATTATATTCTAAAGACCTATCTTAATTACCTGTAATTAGAAATATCTACAAAGGATCCACCCTGCTTTGACTTTTGAGAGCCAAGCTTATCATCAAATCTGACACTAATAGATTCTTCCACAGTTTGTGTTTCTGTTTTATATACTCTATAACATTTTGATGATTCAACGATCCTAACCCGAAACACTTACTTTAGAATCAAACTTGTTCAGATGATCATTACCAATGGTTCCAGAGCCAATAGTTTCTCCTTTCTGATTGCCTCTGAAACCTGCGTATCTTCCAGATTTAAGTCTCAGGCTTTGGAACATATGCTTTCTTCCTATCATGTGTAGAGAGCATCCAGAGTCCAGGTGTTAAAACTGGTATTTCAACCTTGTTGTTAAATACATCTTCAACATAGATGATTTTATCCTTTGGTACCCATATCTTTTTGGGTCCTTGTTTGTTAGGTTTTCAAAAATTCAGTTTGAAATTAGATTTGCAGAGAAATAATTACTAGTATATTTTATTTCATGTGCATGTCCATATGTAAAGTGTGAATAGAGAGGTGTGTGTTTTATAACCATATCATTAACTTTCTTTGGTTGATATGTTTCTTATCCCCTTGTTGTCACATATCCTATACCTTTTCTTCCGTTTCTGCTAACTTTATAGATCATTGAAGCCATCTTGCTCCTATCTATGTTTTTAGCTAGAAAAATTTGAAAGCTATGATCATATTCTTTTATGATTTTATCAGAACTATTTGAAACTTCTAAAATAATTTCTTTCTGTGATTTTGGTAATTATTTTTTAATAACTTAGTTTTCATTTTCAAGTTTAGAGATGGTTTCTATTAGCTCGGAGTTTTCAGTTTTTAGTTTGTTAGTTTCTTCAGAGTCAAACACTAGATCCTTTTTCAGGTTCTTGTTTTTGACTCGAAGTTGCTGATATCTTTCAAGAATTTCTGAAAGACTATCTTCTAATTGAGATCTAAAAAAGTTAGAGAATACCTCTTCTGCCACTGAGTCTGATTTTGATTCAGATGATCTAGTGCCATCTGATATGTTGGCTATTAAGGCTATATTTGTCGTTCATCTTTTGATTTTGTTTCAGCTTCAGAACATTATAAGTCATCCCACGTTTCCATAAGTCTTTTCTTCATTTCTATGGAGAACTTCTTTTTAGGCTTTTCTTTCTGAAGATATGGGCAGTCGATTTTATAGTGACCTGGTTCGTAGCATACAATATCTTTGTTGCTAGATATTTTGTATCCAGAAGATGATTCAGAGTGATTTCATGTTCTTCTGGGGTTTCTAAACTTCCTTTGTTAGTGCTTCCATGATTGATTGACTCTTCTGGAGAGAAGAGATAGTTTGTCTTCTTCTGACGAGGATCCACTAGAGTTTTCTTCTTTTGCCTAAAAAACTTTAAGTTCATATTTTTTAGGATTAATTGCAACTTTGGTTCCTCTATTTTGTATTTTTTTCGATTTCGGACCCTCCATTTTAAAAACCACTACTTTAGTCCCCTTTTTAAGTTTTATGTGCAATTTTAGTCCCCCTATTTTGGTTTTTTCTGCAATTTTAGTCCATATTTTTGTTCATTTTTCAAAAGAAAACTCAAAAGTGGGACCAAAATCCTGGTTTTTAAAATGGAGGGACCAAAATTGAAAAAAATACAAAATTGAGGGACCAAAGTTTCCATTAAGCCTATTTTTTGTTATATTTAAGAGCGAGATACTTACCTTGCTTTTGGGGCTCTTTTCTTCTAGTTCTATCTCATGACTTCTCAAGGAGCTGATAAGTTCTTCAAGAGATATTTTATTCAGATATTTGGCTAGTTTTAAAGCTGTGACCATGGGTCTGCATTTCTTGGGTAAGCTTCAGAGGATTTTCTTTACATGATTTGCTGTTGGGTATCCTTTGTCCATAACTTTTAACCCAACAACCAGAATTTGAAACCTTGAGAAGATTATTTTAATTGTTTAATCTTCTTCCATTTTGAAGGCCTCATACTTCTGAATGAGTGCAAGAGCTTTGGTTTCTTTGATTTTTGTGTTACCTTCATGCGGCATTCTCATAGAGTCAAACATGTTATTAGAAGAATCTCAGTTTGTGATCTTCTCATACTCAGTATATGAGATAGCACTCAACAAGATTGTTCTGGCTTTGTGATGGTTTTTGAATTATTTCTTTTGTTGATCTGACATTTTCTTTCTATCAATCTTCTGACCATTTTCATCTTTAGGATGAATGTAGCCATCAGTCACTATATCCCAGAGATCAATATCATGAGCTAGAAATAAACTTTTGATTATGTATTTCCAGTAATCAAAATTTTCACCGTCAAACATTGGGGGTCTGTCGCTGATTCTGTCTTTATCTTCATTGTTGTTCTGAGTTGGTTCCACCATAGTGTTTTTATTGATAGGATCTTTTTCTTACACGACTAAGTGTTTTCACCAAGAACCAGGCGATCTGATACCAATTGAAAAATGGAAAAACACAAAAAGGGGGGTTTGAATTGGGTTTTTCAAAAATAAGACAGTATGACACATTGGTTATCCTGGTTCATTTGAACTCAAACTACTCTAGTCCACCCGCCAAGGTGTTTTTCCTCTCTCAAACGAGATCTTAATCCACTAATCAAAACTTGATTACACAGACACAATGACTACCGTCAATGTCTTCTTGAATCTAAACCACAACTCGGTTTTCTCAATGTATTAAAAAATAAATCAAATAAGTGTGTGTACAATGATGTTTCTAAACAAAACTATATCATAACAATGATGTATACAAAAGTGTAAAGCACAAGATAGATCTGGGCAAAAATATTTCACTTTTAGTGTGCAATAGTGTTGTCTTTGTTCTCTTCCACAAGTCTTCTTTATATAGGTGAGGCATAAGGGACATGAGAAGATGTTTTTGGAAGGTTGATAAAGTGTTTTTAATGCATTTTCCAAAAATATAGATATTGTCTTGGTTCAGCCGTTACTTTTTGATTTGTAATGAATGAGTTGTAACAGATCAAAACATTGATTCCTTGGGATCTTATTAAAATAAGAATATTACTGATGAGACTTTAGATCATTAGAGTTTCTTGATATTCTTTAGAACTTGGATGATAAGTTGACGCTTCTTTTGCATTTCAGAGTATTTACTATCAGAGTGTAGCTTAAGTGATGAATCTTTAGAACAGATGAATAGATGAGTGCGTTGAGACTTCTTTTGTTCTTCCAGAACTTTAGTTATCAGACTATCATAGTTTTTTCTTGCAGCGTTGGTGCTTCAGAAGCTGTAAAATTAGAACTTCTTCTATTTAGCGTGTTACACAAATTTGCTTCTAAGTGTGTTGTCTCTAAACAAAGCTTCAAAACATAAATCTCTCATCATCTTTTATGCTTCTTCTATCATAATTACTATGCATATTTAAATACATTATTAGAGAGTATATTTGTTCTTTATATATATATATATATATATATATATATATATATATATATATATATATATATATATATATATATATATATATATATATCATGTATTTGTTATCATCAAAAATATTACAAGAATGTAGAACCAAACTATGTTCTAACACTAACCTCATTGGGGAAGTAAATTCCAATGCCAACTTCATGGAGATACATCAAGAATCTCTAGTTGGTAAATAAAATGATTCTTCGAAGAATCCTTTAAAGGAGCAGACTATGCTAGGTAGAAGGATTATTCATAATCCTGCTGAAATGCATGTCTCTAGAGATAAGTCTTCAGAAAAGGGAATATTTTTTCAAACAAACTCTTATCAAGAGTGCAGACTATATTGGGGATTGCGAATCCATTTAAGCGGTGGTACGCCTTTACTGGGAATAAAGGATTATGTCTGTAGAAAGCCTCAACCTTTAAGACACTAATGTTGGTAACGATGTCGACTAATCTCGCTTCGTCGCCCATGTATCTCACATGTGACAAGTGAACAACATTTACTGTAACATCACACCCAAATGCCTCGGGTATATTCTATGAAGGGATTGATCGCACTAAATCGCACTATGTTTCTGACTCAAATATCACATGTTTTCCTTAGTTTTTATTGTCATTTTCTCGTATTATGTTCCTTTTTCCTTTGTTTTCAGGATCCTTGTCATTTCAGAGCCTTCTGTGAAGAAACAAGCCAAAACGCCAAGAAATTAGGGTTTTTCAAGATATTTTGCACTTATGGCGTTCAGCACCGCGCTGGCTACAGGAAACGCGATGACGTGGCCCACTTTCACCCAGAGATCAACTGCCACGTTCCCATGATGTGGCGGTTCCAGGCGCCGCGCCCGCGGCCACCCTCACCGCGCCCGCGGCCTTCACAAAATGGTTCCCGCTCAAAGGAAGTTAAGGGGCATGCTGGTCCTTACGCACTTCAAAGTTCCTCTATAAATAGCTTTCGATTCTCATTCTTTATTTTCATCCAAGCTTAGTACAATCTTAAGCCATATACTATCAGTTTCTGTAAAGTAATAATCTCTTCACATCGGGGAGTTATTGCGGTGTAGATTGAGTTGTAATCGAGTCTTGGAGCACTTTGGTTGAAGTTCATCATACCGGCCTTACTTTTCCGTAGATTTGTATCAGATTCAAGTCTCCGACCGGAGCAAGGTTCTAATTTATTGCATTTCTTTATTTAATTGCTCTTATCATAGTCTACACGTTTTATAGACTTTAAATGCTCTTACCATAGTCTACACGTTTTATAGACTTTAAATGCTCTTACCATAGTCTACACGTTTTATAGACTTTAAATGCTCTTACCATAGTCTACACGTTTTATAGACTTTAAATGCTCTTACCATAGTCTACACGTTTTATAGACTCGCACTTATTATGTCTGGCTAAACTATAAAGGTTAGGATGTAATGATTGTCATCGTGGTTGTGTTCCAATTATCATGCTAGTGAAAATACTCTGGGGATGTTTTGCTTCTAACTTAAGTCGATTGTGTTTAAATGTTTAATTGGGTAAGATCGAAAGCCGTCCAAACTGATGATACGACTTGATTATTATTTAACCAAACAAAAAGAGCGACAGCCGTTGATTGGTTAAATAGGAATCATTGACCCTTTTTAGAAAACGATTTTGAAACTATTTTCGGACGCGTTTGTAGGTTTAAAATCTGACTCTTGGCCAAAAGCCAAAAGTCTCTTTAAGTTAATCTTTCCGAGTAAGATCACTTTTCTATTAAGTCAAAACTATCAATTTCTTAAAAATAGGTTTACCTCTTTAACGCGGAAGGCACCCTTTATATGTGACAATAAAGGAATTTAATTTAAAGAGTAAACTCGGTTCTTAGTAGTCAAAAGCTACAAGTTCCCGTTAAACTGATTCTTTGCTATCAATAGAAAATACTGCCCCATAAGTAGGTTCATCTACGCATGACCGGACCAATATCTGATTACATGATTTACATTCCAACCTGTCTTTTAAACTGTTATTTCCCTCGCATATTTACTTTGTGCACTGCACTCACATCAATATCCTTATTCGCCTTAGATAAGCACCTTAGCAATAGAGTTGATAGATTGACAATTGGTCTCTGTGGTTCGATAATCTTATATATTACTTCGATAGGCTGTACACTTGCAGTACTATATTTAGGCTATACGTTACAGATAATACAGCCCCCATCAAGTTTTTGGCGCCGTTGCCGGGGACCAACTTCGTCAAATTTCGTACCCTATTGTTATCCCGTTTAGACTAAGGCTATTCTAGCCGGTAGATGCGTAGAAATCGTAGCACCGGCAACCTAATAGATCCTTTAGTAGAACCTGAACGTTACGCTCGTGCCCGTCTTTTTATTCGCAAGATAAGAAGAGCTATGGCAGAAGATCGTAACCAAAGACCGCTCAAGGAATTCGCCCAACCATCTAACGAGGAACCTAGTTCTAGTATAGTAAACCCTGCTATAACTACCAACAACTTTGAACTAAAGCCCTCGTTACTACAATTAGTACAACAAAACCAATTCGCTGGTCTCGCTACCGAGAACCCGAATCAACATTTAAAGGTATTTATCCAGTTAGCTGACACCCTTAAGGCAAATGGAGCCACGCCCGAAGCTATCCGATTAAGACTATTTCCTTTTTCCCTTAGAGGTAAAGCTCACGACTGGTTAGACGCCCTTCCAACTAACTCAATAACAACTTGGGAAGACCTTAGGAGAGCTTTTCTTGCGAGGTATTTTCCACCAAGCAAGACCGCTGTTCTTAGGAACCTGATCACTTGTTTCACCCAAAACCAAGGCGAATCACTTTTTGATGCCTGGGAGAGATATAAAGAACTTTTAAGAGCCTGTCCGCACCATGGCCTAGAGCAATGGTTAATCATACATACCTTCTATAATGGACTCCATTACAACACAAAGATGTCCATAGACGCTGCCGCTGGCGGAGCGTTGATGAACAAACCTTACCCTGACGCTTGTGCCCTAATAGAGGACATGGCCCAAAACCATGCCCAATGGGGATTAGAACGAGCGACAGTAGAGAAAAAGGAGAGCCATGGAGGAAAGCATGAGGTAAGTTGCATGGACATGATCAATGCCAAGATGGACGCCCTAGCCTTGAGAGTCGAGAACATGTCTCAAAACCCAACCACAGTAGCAGCAATCCAATCGGAGTGCGAACTCTGTGGAGCTCAAGGACATCAAACCGTTGACTGTAACCTTTTGAACGAATCAAGCTCAGACCAAGTTAACTATACTCAAGGGAACCCTTTCTCGAATACCTACAATCCTGGATGGAGGAACCACCCGAATTTCTCTTACAAAAACAACAACCCTATCCAAAATCCCGGACCTTCGAGACCTCAAGGATTCCAAACGCAAAAACAAAACCAACCTATGCAAATAGTACCCCCAAGACCAAACCTTAAAGAAACCATAGACACCTTTATTCAAGCTCAAACCCAGCAAAATAAGGAGTTTATGAACCAACATATTCACACGAACGAACTGGTTACTCAACTAGCAACCAAGTTTGACCAGATAATAACCCACACCAAAATGCTTGAGACTCAGATTTCCCAAGTAGCACAAAACACCTCTGTACAAGTTGCACCTGGAGGACAATTCCCTGGACAAACTCAACCAAATCCAAAAGGCCAAGCAAATTCTATCACACTAAGAAGTGGAACCGCTTATGAAGGACCTAGAAATCCTGACTTAAGCACATCAGAAGATGCTACGCCCAAAGACCAGGTGAAGGAACCAGAGAAACCAGGAAAGCAATCAAAACCAGAAGTAGAGAAAAACACTCAACAACCTTATAAACCACCTATTCCATTCCCACAGAGGCTGAAAAACACCAAAGTAGAAAACCAGTACCAAAAGTTTATTAAGGTAATAGAGAAACTCCATGTTGAGATTCCTTTTACTGAAGCTATAACCCAGATACCATCATATGCTAAGTTTCTGAAAGATATTTTGACCAATAAACGACGACTCGATGATCCCAAGCCTTTAGAATGTCATTTTATATCCGAAAATAAACTCGCCAAGAAAGATAAAGACCCTGGAAGTTTTTCTATCCCTTGCATCCTAGGTAACCATATGATAGACAAAGCATTTTTAGACCTAGGAGCAAGTGTAAGTCTGATGCCTCTGGCCGTCTGTAAGAGGTTAAAATTAGGAGAACTTCAACCTACTAAGATGTCCTTACAACTAGCTGATAGATCTGTCAAATATCCCATGGGTATTTTAGAAGACATACCTGTCAAGATTGGTCAGTTGTACATTCCGACCGACTTCGTCGTAATGGATATCAAAGAAGATGAAGACATCCCAATCCTCTTAGGAAGACCTTTCCTATCGACCGCCGGAGCTATAATAGATGTTAAGAAAGGGAAACTGACTTTCGAGGTAGGAGATGAAAAGATTGAGTTCATTTTATCAAAATTTCTAATGGCACCAGTAATAGGAGATGCGTGTTATGCCATCGACATCATTGATGAATGTGTAAATGAGCTCGAACAAAACGAATTATTATCAACCCCTATTTTAGAGGATGACGGATTTGAGAGTATCGAACCGTACATTGACGACAACCTTTTCGAATGCTTAGCTCTTACCCCTGACCTTATGCCGCGTACTGAGAAACCCACTATAGAACTTAAGGAACTACCCAAGAATCTAAGATATGAGTTTTTGGATGAGGAGATGAGTAGACCTGTTATAATTAGCGCCACTCTAAACCAAATAGAAACAAATCAACTATTAGATACCTTGCGAAAATATCCCTCAGCTTTAGGGTATAAAGTTTCAGATTTAAGAGGTATAAGCCCATCCGTATGCATGCATCGGATTATGCTAGAAAAAGATTCGAAACCCTCAAGAGAACATCAAAGAAGAATAAACCCTATCATGAGTGATGTAGTCAAGAAAGAAGTTCTTAAGTTATTAGAGGCTGGTATCATATACCAAATTTCGGACAGTGAATGGGTAAGCCCAGTCCATGTGGTACCCAAGAAAGGAGGTATCACTGTTCTAAAAAATGAGAAAGGTGAGCATGTGGCAAAACGAACAGAAGGAGGATGGCGAATGTGTATAGATTACAGAAGGTTGAATAAGGCAACAAGAAAAGACCATTTCCCTCTCCCATTTATAGATCAGATGCTTGAACGTCTAGCAAGACACTCATGTTTCTGCTATCTTGATGGATATTCGGGATTTTTCCAAATCCCTATTCACCCAGAGGACCAAGAAAAAACCACATTTACATGTCCTTATGGAACATTCGCTTATAGACGAATGCCCTTTGGACTCTGTAATGCACCTGCCACTTTCCAACGTTGTATGATGTCAATTTTCGCAGACTACCTAGATGGAATTATGGAAGTATTTATGGACGATTTTTCAGTGTGTGGGTTTGATTTCAAAAACTGCCTCTCGAACTTGGAGAAAATCTTAAAAAGATGTGTGGAAGTAAACCTTGTGTTGAATTGGGAAAAGTGCCACTTTATGGTAAGTGAAGGGATAGTCTTGGGACACATTATTTCTGAAAGAGGTATAGAAATCGATAAGGCCAAGATAGAAGTTATAGAAAACTTAAACCCACCTAAGACCGTTAGGGAAATAAGAAGTTTCCTAGGACATGCCGGGTTCTACCGACGTTTCATCAAGAATTTTTCCGCAATAACTAAGCCTTTAACTAACTTATTGATGAAGGATGTCGAGTTTGAATTCGACCAAAAATGTCTTGAGGCCTTTGAAGTTTTAAAGCAAGCTCTTATTTCAGCACCTATCATAAGACCACCTGATTGGACACAACCCTTTGAAATCATGTGCGATGCTAGTGATTTCGCTGTAGGGGCTGTACTAGGGCAAAGAAAAGACAAAAAACTGCATGCAATTTACTACGCTAGTAGAACACTAGACGCCGCCCAGCTAAATTATACAACCACAGAAAAAGAATTGCTAGCCGTAGTTTTTGCTATTGATAAATTTCGATCTTATTTGGTGGGAGCAAAAATAATAGTATACACAGATCATGCAGCAATCCGGTACTTGTTAAGTAAGAAAGATGCTAAGCCTAGATTGCTCAGATGGGTACTTTTACTCCAAGAATTTGACTTGGATATTAAGGATAAAAAAGGAGCTGAAAACTTAGTAGCTGATCATCTCTCTAGGATAGAACACCTTAAGCCTGAACTTATACCTATAGACGATCACTCTACTTATGAAAGATTAATAGCTGGGATAAACTCGACTGAAGAAGAGACTTATGAGGAAATCTCAACCATGAACGAAATACCATGGTACGCAGATATTGTAAATTATCTAGCCGCTGATATCATACCCTCCGACTTAAGCTACCAACAGAAGAAGAAGTTTTTCAGAGATGTTAAACACTTCTTTTGGGATGAACCCCTCCTATTCAAAAGAGGAATAGATAATATATTCCGACGATGTGTGCCGGAGGAAGAAGTAGGCAATGTCATTAAACATTGTCATGCTTCACCTTATGGTGGACATGCAAGCACGTCTAAAACATGCGCCAAAATATTTCAAGCAGGTTTTTATTGGCCTACTGTATGGCGCGATGTCCACACTTACATTACAAAATGTGACCGATGCCAACGCACTGGGAACATCTCAAGACGTGATGAAATGCCTTTAAGAAACATCCAAGAAGTGGAAATATTTGATGTCTGGGGTATAGATTTCATGGGACCTTTTCCTTCCTCAATGGGTAACAAGTATATCCTAGTAGCTGTCGATTATGTCTCAAAGTGGATCGAAGCTGTTGCATCACCCACAAACGATACCAAGGTAGTTATCAAACTGTTCAAGAATATTATTTTCCCTAGGTTTGGAACCCCGAGGTTAGTCATAAGTGATGGAGGATCACATTTTATATCTAAGATATTTGACAAGCTTCTAAGCAAATACGGAGTAAAACATAGAGTAGCATCACCATATCACCCGCAAACCAGTGGCCAAGTAGAGGTATCGAATAGGGAGATTAAGCAGATCCTAGAAAAAACCGTATCATTATCCAGAAAAGACTGGTCTGGAAAACTTAAAGACGCCTTATGGGCTTATAGAACGGCTTATAAAACCCCTATTGGAACAACTCCTTATCAATTGGTTTATGGAAAGTCCTGTCATTTACCCTTCGAACTAGAACATAAAGCCTATTGGGCCATTAAATCCTTGAATCTAGATTACCTGAAAGCCGGAGAAAAACGTATCCTGGACATTCACAAGCTAGAAGAGCTTCGCTTGAATTCCTATGAGAATGCCATCATATATAAGGAAAGAACCAAAATGTGGCATGATAAAAAAATCATCAAGAAAGATTTCAACATTGGTGATCCTGTTCTCCTATTTAACTCAAGATTACGACTTTTTCCTGGTAAGCTTCGTTCAAGATGGACAGGTCCATTTGAAGTGTCAAGAGTTCTAAAGTCTGGAGCAGTAGAAATCAAAAACAATTCATGTGCTCCATTTGTGGTAAATGGACAAAGACTGAAGCTCTACAAAGGAGGCGATTTGCCTGTTGACTACTCTAGTCATATTCTTATAGACCCACCAATACCCACATAAAGTAAGATCTAATCGTCAAGCTAAACGACGTTAAACAAGCGCTGCCTGGGAGGCAACCCATGGTTTATTCTTTATTTTATTTTATTTTATTTTAGTAATTTATATATTTTATCTGGACTAATTTCTTGTGTTTATATTTTCAGGATGCATCACCCCGATGGTATGGTTGTGATTTTCAGAGATGAAGCGCAAAAGGCCCGATTTGCTACCTTATCTGCTAGACCTATGGTACCCACTAGGTACCCCGATCAGAGCTGCATGGAGGCACTAGGGATCGAGCCAAGTATTCGGTATCTATGCAACCAACTTAGCTGGGATTCTTATGCCGATGATGTCCACAAAACATACAGGAACCTTACTCTGGAGTTTCTTAGCTCTATGGACTATAATCCACGAGTAGGTGAAGGAGATGAGCGAGGACGCCTGAGTTTCAGATTGTTTGGCACCGAGTATACCCTGACCACCAAAGAATTTGGGGATTTGCTTGGTTTCCAAACTGGACCGACCGCTATAACTGAGTTCCCATTGAGTTGCTACATGGACAGAGACATTGACAAATTTTGGCAGGACATTACTGATAGAGCCAGTCTTGACCCCTCTACCCAGCTGTCCCGGAAGATCCATAACCCGGCCTTCCGATACTTCGAGATGATCCTATGCCACACTTTCTTTGGGAGGAGTTACTGTGACCACTTGGTCACCGCTGAGGAGATCCTTTTCTTATACTGTGCTAGTCAGTCCAGACCTATAGCTAGTGGAGGTTTTCTGATAGAGAGCCTCGAGCAGACTGCTCGATCCGCTGTAGGGCTCATTCATTCCGGAGGGAATGTGACACAGATAGCTTCTGCTTTGGGTTTAGACAGTATGATAGCACAGCTGACCCCATACTGTGGATATACTTTTCTAGATTTAGACTTTTGCATGGATCGTGGATTCATGAGGAGGGCCTCTTTCCACCCATATCGGTACAGATTGCTTATCAATGACCAGACAGTTTACACCTTCACCATGCCAGACCCTCAGATGACTTGTGTTTCCAACTCTGCTAATTGGAACTATTCTGTAGAAGGTTGGGGTGAGATATCAGAGTATACTCCAGAATACACTCCTGCTTCTGAAGATCCCACTCAGGACTACACTCCTGCCTCCGAGGACTCCGCTCCAGATCACACATCCCGACCCGAGGTTACACATACTACTGTTCTTACTAATAACCTCAGCTTGCAGGAACCTGATATTCGCACTCTATTGACTGCTATGCGCACTGAGATAACCACTCTCCGCAATGAGGTGGCTGACCTTCATTTGCAGTTGGAAGTTAACGATGTTACCTTCGCTGGTGAGTTAGATGAATTAGCTCACGAGGTGGCAGAGATTCGACGCCAGCTGACCGAGCTGCGTGGCCCAGGCACTCCTGCAGAGCATCCTACCGGTTGGCAATAGATCTTTATTGTTCACAAGACATCTAGTTTCAGTATTATTAGTATTATGTTGATTTCCTTTTCAGACTCATTTTTATTTTTGCATTATCTGTTTCCTGAGTTGTTAATATTTATTTTAATGACCCAATGACCGTACCTATATCTATATATATATATCTGCATATGTTTTATTTATTTACTAATGTTTTTGTTTTTCTAGGTCACCATAGTTTTAATATAAAATTAAAATAAATAAACATGTGTATATGTATTCACGTACATATATGCACATTTATAAGAAAAATAGGTACACCTCCAGAAATTGAAGATAATGGCAAGGAAGAAAAAGCCCAATGGAAAGAAAGCCAGGCCAGCCCAACTGACCTCGACCTCACCGCGCCCGCGGTAGGCCCTGCCGCGCCCGCGGTGACGCAACGGTCACCTAACGGCTAGTAGCTCGTTTTTCCCACCATTTTACCACTTTTTCAATTTCCAATCCCATTTTCTTCCAATTTTAACCCACTTTATTACCCATACCAACCCACTACATTTATTTCCATTATTTTCATCATAAATATTTACAACCACCATTTTCTTTCTTCCCTTCCTATAAATACCCCCTACTATATCATTTTCTTCCTCACACCTTCATTACTTCTACATCCCATTCTTTCTCTCTTTTTACCCACAAGAAAATCCTATGGAATATCACGGTTACATTTTACGTGGTGGTCAAGCCGGAGAAAGGCAACTAAAGCGGCTTGAAAAATTGCTGACAACACCAATACACTCTACCAGGTATATCGATGAAAACTGTCTATATTCATTAGGTATATACCATAGTGTATTCTTCCTTCTAGATAAAATAGGTATGCATGATATTTTTGCTACTCAAGCACCAACCTACCCTAGGCTGACGTTCGAGTTTTTAAGTTCTTTAATTTATAACGTCTCCCCTAACACTGCTAGCACCGTAGGTGGAGTCAAATTTAGAATGTTTAATGTCGAATATGATTACTCCACTGACGGTCTAGCCGCCATGTTAGGATTGCCTTATGGGGATGGTGCCATTTGTGAAGCACCTTTAGACACGGATTGGGCATTTGAAGCATTTTGGGCCAGAATTACTAAACAAAACGCAACATCTTTTGATGGCCTTCTTGCTTCTCACATCCACAATCCTGCCCTTCGTGTCTTTAGATTTCTTTTAGCATCCACCATCTTTGCTCGGGAAAACCCAAACAAGGTGAATGCTAAAGAATTAATTATCATGCAAAGCTGCCTCACAGACACCAAAGTTAATCCCGTCCCATTCATGATTGCCCACATGCACCATGTTTTAAGAAAAGGTGGGCCGATTTCCTTTGGTGGACTGATTACCACTATTGCCCGTGCCATAGGATTGGATACGGAACTTGCCACCCTAGAACCACTTCCTCCTCGGATTGCAAATCTTAAATTTTTCAGGGATATGCGTTTATGCAAGACGAGGAAGGAAGGTGGTTACTTCCTAATGGTTGGAGGTGCTGCCGTACCCAGTGTTGTTATGCCTTGCACCCGTCGTACTGATATTCGATTTGAGCGTAACTGGACCTACGATCTCAACGCTCCTGCTTTTATTGGTCCGTTGCCCCCAAATCTACCTTTAAATGAGGGTAACAACACTGATGATGAGTACGATTTCCAAACAGAGGAACCACCCCATTTTTCACCTCCACACACGGCACCTTCAACCTCTAACCCACATGCAGGTACAGCTCCTAGCTTCCATGTCACTGAAGACATGTGGCGTGAGCATATGGCCCGAGAGGCCCAGAGGGACACCCTCCTTGCTACCTTGCAGCAACAGGCGACCGACAACATGGCCTTCATGCAAGCGTCCCAAGAACAAAATGCTAGCTCTCTGCGCACTATTATGGAAAGTCAGCTGGCTTTTCAGAGAGAACAGCACCTACACCAGACCACAAACGCTCGTCACTTCCAATTGATGGAGGCAACCCAAGGAACCCTCATTGGTCGGACCCAAGAGCTACAAGCGGCAAATGCCGCCTTGTCAGAGAGACTGGAGCAGCTTGTTTTGGACCGAGATAGCCGCCGTCGCAGCCGTAGCCGCCGTTCCGGTCGTACCAACCAGGATGGTGAAGGTCCTAGTGGCCCCCACTAGTGTTTTCAGGTACCTCCTCCTACCTTATTTTGGAACATTGAGGACAATGTCTGATTTAAGTGTGGGAGGAGCATTTATCGCTTTTATTTCCCATTTTTCGCTTTTATTTTCCGTTTTTCCTGCTTTTATTTACCTTCCGCATTTTTCCTTTTTTTTTCGTAGTTAATAAAATGCATGTGATAGGCGAGTCTTTCTGCGTAGTGTACCCTTTCATTTCCCCCACCTTTTAGCCTTACAAAATTTTTATTTTTCAAAGATTTATGGTTGTTTTTAAGGATTTGGGCTATGAGACAGGTCCTAGATAGGGTCTGTTTCTCGGACACTCACTTTTTGAAAAAGTCGTTATCATTTTTACACCATAAGCCTTTTTGAATATTTAGATTAGATCCTTTCTCCCCAATATGCTATGATTTTGAATAAAGCTGTACAAATAGGTCTTCAAGTAGTTTATCTTAGCAGTCAGCTCCGGCCTAAGCATGCTCTAAGTGTGGGATCGATGAATATAAGTGGATGATCTCTATTTTTGCCTTAAAAGTTACAAAATAAAGTATGAATACGACTACGAGTTGGGTAATCCTCACAAAGATTACTTAACTCAAGAAAGTTGTAAACACTAACAAAAACAAAGAAAAAATATATAAGGCATATCTGTTGTAGTTGGTTCAGAGGTATCTGGTGCTGAACTTGGTAGGGCGGACTACGGTCCGATCCCCCGCAACTGCAAATGGGTAAAATAAAAAGGGATTAAACCAACTCTTGTACCAGAATCCCATCACTTGAGATCAGAGTCACTAACCGGTCACTACACCATGAGTATGTACGGATAACGGGCTTAATGTGATTGCGCCTGAATGAAAAAGGACCTCATACAAAAAGAAGTCTTAGCATAGTAAGGATATTTGGATCAATCTGTATACTTATGAGGTTTATGTCCGCATTTCTGCGAGTAGTGTAATTAAGATACCCTTGATTCAGATAGTTAGTGCCTGACAACACACCCTTACTCGGACTTAGAAGCCCTCTTTGCCCAAAACCTGTATACACCATAAATTTTCTTTCATCTACTTTTAAGAGTCGTTGCTTGAGGACAAGCAAAGGTCTAAGCGTGGGAGGATTTGATCGCACTAAATCGCACTATGTTTCTGACTCAAATATCACATGTTTTCCTTAGTTTTTATTGTCATTTTCTCGTATTATGTTCCTTTTTCCTTTGTTTTCAGGATCCTTGTCATTTCAGAGCCTTCTGTGAAGAAACAAGCCAAAACGCCAAGAAATTAGGGTTTTTCAAGATATTTTGCACTTATGGCGTTCAGCACCGCGCTGGCTACAGGAAACGCGATGACGTGGCCCACTTTCACCCAGAGATCAACTGCCACGTTCCCATGATGTGGCGGTTCCAGGCGCCGCGCCCGCGGCCACCCTCACCGCGCCCGCGGCCTTCACAAAATGGTTCCCGCTCAAAGGAAGTTAAGGGGCATGCTGGTCCTTACGCACTTCAAAGTTCCTCTATAAATAGCTTTCGATTCTCATTCTTTATTTTCATCCAAGCTTAGTACAATCTTAAGCCATATACTATCAGTTTCTGTAAAGTAATAATCTCTTCACATCGGGGAGTTATTGCGGTGTAGATTGAGTTGTAATCGAGTCTTGGAGCACTTTGGTTGAAGTTCATCATACCGGCCTTACTTTTCCGTAGATTTGTATCAGATTCAAGTCTCCGACCGGAGCAAGGTTCTAATTTATTGCATTTCTTTATTTAATTGCTCTTATCATAGTCTACACGTTTTATAGACTTTAAATGCTCTTACCATAGTCTACACGTTTTATAGACTTTAAATGCTCTTACCATAGTCTACACGTTTTATAGACTTTAAATGCTCTTACCATAGTCTACACGTTTTATAGACTTTAAATGCTCTTACCATAGTCTACACGTTTTATAGACTCGCACTTATTATGTCTGGCTAAACTATAAAGGTTAGGATGTAATGATTGTCATCGTGGTTGTGTTCCAATTATCATGCTAGTGAAAATACTCTGGGGATGTTTTGCTTCTAACTTAAGTCGATTGTGTTTAAATGTTTAATTGGGTAAGATCGAAAGCCGTCCAAACTGATGATACGACTTGATTATTATTTAACCAAACAAAAAGAGCGACAGCCGTTGATTGGTTAAATAGGAATCATTGACCCTTTTTAGAAAACGATTTTGAAACTATTTTCGGACGCGTTTGTAGGTTTAAAATCTGACTCTTGGCCAAAAGCCAAAAGTCTCTTTAAGTTAATCTTTCCGAGTAAGATCACTTTTCTATTAAGTCAAAACTATCAATTTCTTAAAAATAGGTTTACCTCTTTAACGCGGAAGGCACCCTTTATATGTGACAATAAAGGAATTTAATTTAAAGAGTAAACTCGGTTCTTAGTAGTCAAAAGCTACAAGTTCCCGTTAAACTGATTCTTTGCTATCAATAGAAAATACTGCCCCATAAGTAGGTTCATCTACGCATGACCGGACCAATATCTGATTACATGATTTACATTCCAACCTGTCTTTTAAACTGTTATTTCCCTCGCATATTTACTTTGTGCACTGCACTCACATCAATATCCTTATTCGCCTTAGATAAGCACCTTAGCAATAGAGTTGATAGATTGACAATTGGTCTCTGTGGTTCGATAATCTTATATATTACTTCGATAGGCTGTACACTTGCAGTACTATATTTAGGCTATACGTTACAGATAATACAGCCCCCATCAGGGATCTGCATGGAAAGGGTCCTTGAGATGACTTGCCACTGCACCTTCATATTTTAAAATAATTCTCCTCTTATAAACAGATTCTTTGAGAGATTTGTCAATTCTTGACATAACTTCCGCATTTTAATTGCACTTTGAGGGATCGAATCCCGACTTGAATGCCCCAAATTGGATGATTTTGAGATATCTTCTCTCGACTTTAATTGCCCCAGGCTGGCTGCATTCGATAATGAATAGTGCTGGGAAAACAAACTTACTCATACCTAACAGAGTCCCAAACTTTTCCTTTTTAGGGTAATTTTCCTATGTCTTAAAAGTAGGCTAGTACACAACCATACTTCTCAACTTGAATTGCCTCATTGTTCAAGAAGGTACTTGAAGCAATCTGTCCCTTATGACCAAACTGAAAGTGATACACCATTACTCAACAGAGACTTTTGGGCAATCAAAACTTCCATAAAATCTTCTCCGAATCATTTCTCCAACTGGTCTTCTTTTACTCAACAAAGTCAATAGAAGGTATTCCCCATATTAAGATCATTCTCAAAAATGATTTACCCCTCAACGATTTCCTGAAGCAATTTGTCTCTCGAGATAATCAAACTTTTCATCCGATGCTCATTATGCAAGCTCACTTGATATTTAAGAACTTGCTCATATGCAAAGAAAGTTTTATTCCAATAATGATAATTCTAATTCAAAGCATATGCTTTTCTTGAAGTTATAAACTTTTATTGAAACGATGTCGAAACATCGAGTTTTTCTGTACAAAAGAAAGTAAAAATATGGAGTGATACCAACTCAAACGTTTTAGCAAGCCTCCTAGGAGTCAGATTATCGTACTCTTATTACAGTATTGCTTCAAATTAACCCATGTGTAATACGGTTGGAGAAATAACTTTTTTGTTTTTGTCCAAATGTGCGGATAGTAAGAGTTGCCACCGACTTTTCTTCTATCCAATATTTAGGAAATGTAAAAAGAACATAAAAGACCTTTTATAGACTTTGAGTTTAGGTAGTAGGTTATGAAAAGGGAAGGTGTTAGCACCCTTTTCATCAGTAGTTATCTATGAGATCTTAATTTCTTAGTTAACTTTTAAAAAACTTCCTTTGTGTGTATGATTTGAAAGTATTTTGAAATTGTCAATGTAAGGCTAACTTTGTAATGATTCTTGTATCAGTCCTCAAGAATGTTTACAAAGCGTTTTTGAAAATATTTGGTTTAAAGTGATGTGAAAAATGTATTTTTTGTGAAAAAAGTTTTGAGCAAGCAATTAAGAGTTTCTTACCCACTAGAGTCTTTCTTATTCTTTTCATTCTCCTTTAGAGATAGTTTTATCCATACCATTAGTTGGTAAATAATACTATCTATTGGATGTGAAGGGACAGGCGTAGGATCATCGTATGGTCATCGAAGGCAACAAGTAAGGATACTTTAGCAATTGTATCGAAGGGACTAGATCATTTTGTAGGTAACTCGAAGGGTCATCGAGGGATTATGATCTTTATTCGAAAGGGACTATGATGACTTGATCGAGGGTCTTTTGCTAAAGTATCCATACTTTTCGAGGGACGTGACCAATATTCATAAGATAACAAAAGAGGTTACCCTAGAGATGCAAGTGTGAAGAGTGTATTGATTTCAGTTATTTATCTTGAGAATTAGGGTTTTCGACGCTTGTTTTTAGTCTTGTCATAAAAACCCTAGTTAAATGCAAATAAATATGTACAGAAAAACAAAGTGAGGAATGTAAAGTCCTACGCTATTACATGGCTTTGGGGCAGATACATAAGTATAAAAATTTGTGAGAAAGTAAACCTACACTATTACATCCTCTGAGTAGATACATATTTAGAAGAAAAATGCGAGAAAATATAAATCAACGCTATTACATCGGAGAGTGAGACCCACACTTTCTCTAATAAAATTAAATAGATAAGAAAGAAAATATAAAAAGAATGTAATAATGAAAAGTGTTTTTGTGTTTTTTTGTAGAAAATAGTTTAAATGATAATAGTAATTAAAAATATAATTCTAATTAATTTTAATCCTAATTTGTTAGTATTAAAAAATTATTAGATTAGTTAATTCTTAATTAAAAAATAATTGGTAAAATATGATGAAAAATAGGGTTAGTAAAATAAGGATAAAATATTTGCATGGGGTGGGTGTTGAACCCACGCCCCTAGCTTCACAAATTGCCTTCCAACCACTATGCCAACTCTACTTTTGTGTATAAGAATAGGAATTAACGCGTTAGTTTGGAAAAATAACAATAACTTTGCAAGACATAGGGATCGAACCAACGCCCCTCGCGTTACATGACTTCGTCTACAACCAACTGCTATACGCTGCATTTTTGTTATAGAATAGAAACAAATAAATATATAATAAAATCAAGTGAATCAGCAAAGCATCGGAGCCCTAGCTTCGGTCGTTCTCTCTGGTGAGAAGATTTTCTAACCTGCAAAAACAGCAAGATTTAGATCACAAAAGGGACTCTATCCCCCTAATTTTACCCTTGCGAATCCAATGGAGATGTTAGTTTGGCCTGAAAATGATGGTAATATGAGATAGGAAGAAAACGTTCCAAGTTGCCCTAACAATGGCATCTCACGATCCTTGCATTAAAGCTTGCAAATAATGGACAAAACAGTCCTAAACATGATCATGAACATGTATACATGCATCAAATTAATTAAAAATGCATTGATTAAAAGTTTGAGATTCAGGAAAACTATCAAACCGGTGATGTTGAGATGTGATGATCTAGCGTGCTTTAGGCTTCAAGGATGGATGGGATGAACTCTTGAGAACTTTAGGAACACGAAAGAACGTTTGGAATGGATTGAAAGTGGCTGCATACAAGGTTTTTAGTTTTCCCTAGTTTTGACAATTTTGATATTTTTTAGGACTTGCTCTTGAGGCCAATTTTCATGTCTCCCTTAGTCTGAAGATATCGTGTATTTATAGTGGAAGATTTAACTCAACAAAAGTGAATCAAATATTTTGTATTTTATGATCAAATATTCCATGACTTGAATTTCATGATCAAATATTTCATGATCAAATATTGATGAAATTAGAAAAGATTTGAATTTCATGATCAAATATTTGATTGAAGTTTTGCATGAAATCTTTCTTTTTTGGGCCAATATCATATCAATCACATTTTTTTTCATGTTGTCACCAGCTTTTTAGACTTATGATTTGATACAAAAATAGATCTACATGCCTTATATCATTTATTTGATATTTTATTTGTCTTATTTTGCTTTTAATTGAATAAAATCAAAATAAAAAGAAATAAAAACCAAAAAAATAAATGAATGGGTTGAGAGGTATATTATGAGGTCAGGAACACGTTTGGAATTTAAAAGATAGGCCCATTAGCCCAAAAATTCAAATTTGCTCAATTTGGATTTCATGCATTTTTCTCAAAATTGCCCAACTTGCAAAAATCATATCTCGCTCAATTTTTGTTATATGAAGGTGATCTTTGACTTTTTGGAAATATCAAGATGTATCCTATAACTTTCATTTTGGTCATTTTTTCATTTGAAGCATTTATCTTGATGTAAAGTGGTTTGAATAAAAGTGTCTTTTTGTTGACTTTTAAAATGACATGTAATGTTTTGGCCCATATCTCTTAAATGAAGCATTTTTGGCCTTGAGCTTAGAGAGACAAAGTTGTAGAGAATTGAATTTCCTTAAAAATAAGCTTTGGTTGAAGAAATTATGATGAAGTATGTGAAAGTTATACTTGGTCAAACTTTAGTTGACTTCTCTTTAAGAAAACCCTAATTTAGTATCTTTTGACTTTTGATAAATCTTGAGTTCTCTTGATGAATCATGATCAACCCTTGATAAAATGATGAATTTGATTTCAAAATCTTTATGTTGACCAAAAATCTTGAAGTTTGACCATATATTGGTCAAAGTTGACTTTTTGTCCAATATAGTTAATTTTTAATCATCTGACTAATTGATTGAGCAAACTTGTGCTACAATGCTTGAAATTTTGCATGAGGACTCTTTGAAGCATATGAGAAACCATGAAATCCACTTGAGGCATTAAAAGTCCAATTTTCATTGAGAAAACAAAACCCTAGTTGTAGGTCAATGCTTAGGAGAAGGGTTTGGCTGGTCCACTCTTGAGTAGTTTTGAGTGTTTAGGACCTTCATATGCATGAGGAAGTATATTGAATTAATTTGTCTTGAAAATTTGGAGGGAAGAGTTTGGGGTACAACACCATGCTTCATTTAGGACTTTCAAGGGTTGTAACGTGGCCCGGTTCACAATTTTAGAAAAAAGGATTTAACGCTCAAAATTATTTGGTACCTACCCATTCTCCATGACGTTCTCCATTCCTAAATTCAGTTAACTCGACAGAGCACTCGTCTCTCACAAGAATTTTATGATGATTGAGGAACCATTGAGGTTTCTTAGACACGATAGTCACTTCATCCTTTATGTTTTGGTGTCTGATCACACGACTTTGTTCCTTTGAGGATTTTTCTTTGTAATCCTTTTCTGCCTTTCAGGCTTTTCATTTTTCTTTTAGTCTTCCCTAACTTTTTTCTGGACAAATTCTTTTTAATTTTGATTTTTAAGTCCAGCGGGATGCCCTAATTTTTTCCTAAGTCATTTGCTTTCAAGCTTTTTTCTTTTTGACTTAGCGGGCTTTCTTTCTTTTCTTTTTTCAATCATTCTTCTTTCTTTTAAACAAATCGTGTGACCTTGAGTATTTTGACTTTTTGGAAGGGTTGTGACTACCATGCTCTTTGGTTGATGATGAATAACCATTATGGTATCGTCATCTTTTGTCCTCCTAATGGATGAACGATAACCATTGTGGTTGATCCTTAGATGCACACTCTATATGAAATTTGAATACTCGATTAGATTAACTGAACACTAGTCGCCCCAGGTTAAAAATGAGGGGTTTTTTTCTAAACAGAAAAGAAACTCCTACTTCAAGGATCAAGAGGGTTAACAAGGGTTTCTCTCCCTTATATCTTAGGTGTTTGGGAATTTTAAACAATTCATGTACATGGTCAGCAGGGTTTTTATTCTAAAGCACACTATTTAAGATTCTTGGTATATTATTCATCATCCTCCCTCCAAAGGTATTTGCTTTTTTCACAAGAGTTAAGTACCAAAAGCAAAGAAAGATATTTAAGAGTGAATATGAATGTATTAATTCAAGACAAACATTTTCAATGCATTATGATTAATATTAAAAAACAAGCAAGTTTTGCATACAAGAAAGTAATGAACAAAACAAGAAAGATTACAAATGAGAATGCAAATGAAACTAGAAAATTGCCATATTGAGTAGACTAGACTCCGTAAGGAGTTATCGCTTCAGAAGATGCGCTTTGTAGTCTTGACACCACTGAGTCAAAGCAAAACCCAAATTTGACCATCTGGTGTGAAATTGATGACCTTTACGTCAAGCAAGTCATGCACTTTATCTCTGAATGCTTTACAATCTTCAGTTGAATGGCCAGGTGCCCCAACATGGTAACCACGTCGAATTCCCTCAAAAGATGTGATGAATGCTTTATCAAGCGAACTTGAATAAAACGCATCACAAAGTATCTTCTACTATAGAGAAGAAATTACAACCATCTTCTACTACACAGAAGAGAAAATCATCAACTGAATTCTGGAGCATCTCTTACTACATAAAAGAAGCACTGTCTTCTTCTACACAGAAGCAATATTCAGAAACTGTAACAAAGGATCTTCTACTACAAAGAAGAAAATAAACTTCATATCCTACTTCACAAAAGAGAAGTTTTAAAACTGAATTTCGAGGCATCACCTACTTCACAAAAGAATCTTCGTCTTCTACTACACAGAAGCAAAATCCAGAAACTATACCAAAGGATCTACTACTACACAGAAGAAAATAAACTCTTAATGTAGAAACCTTTGAGGTATTTTTCTTCTACATAGAAGAAGATGTCCAAGAACTAGATATCTTATACTTCTTCATCACAGAAGCATCACCCCATCTTCTACTACACAGAAGAAACACTCAACTTAGGAGAAAAAGTCTAAAATGGTTTGCCAAACAGGGACTGGTCTTTGGAAAAGAAGTCATACAAGTGTCAGACTTTATAATTTAACCCCTTGCAGTCTTCAATATCATAACCAGGTGCCCTAAAATGGGAGATACACCTAGCATTTGCATCGAAATCAGGAGAGAGGTTTGTGGGAGGAGGACCCAAAGAACAGAGATTTACTAATTGGATTTCAAACAAACGAGGAAGTAACTGGATGTAAGGCATTAGGATTGTATTAACATGCTTCTCATGCTTCTTCTGTCTCTGCTGATAAGCTTTACCCCACGGATTCACTTGGAGACCAAAAACTAGTTGTTGTCGTGAAAATCTTGGAACACGAAGTTCTAGATGAGACCCACAAAGTATTTCATGATTTGAAAAAGGTCCCATAGGAAGGTGATGAATGACATCTTCCATTGCAACTGTATATATATAATCACTTTCCTTTGCCGACATTGTCTTCAGAACTTCCATACCCGACTCAACTGAGTCTCCAACTGGTTATTTTTTCTCCCTTAAGGATTTCTTACCACGGTCCATTGCTTGCATGTCCACCACACACAACCCCATTTGTCCTTTCATCTCATCTGATTCCCCACGAAGTTGTTTTATGTCTTTTTTCGGATCACGGAGTGGTGAGAAGTCAAGAATCACAATACTGAAAAGAATACCAGACCTGAATAAGAATTTCCCCGACTTTGAGTACCTACTACAAATGCATGAAGATGCATGAGGTGAAAGAGTGGATGCACTGTCATGTTCAATCATTTTCAAGGAACCCATATGCTATTAATTTTGATTTTGATCCAACAAGAGATGGAAAAGTACAACACAAGGTTTACAAGCACGGTTCCTTGGGAATGAAGAGAACATGTGGATTGACCTTTTTTCATGTATACATTTCTTATACATTTCTTTTTTGTAAAAATAAATACGCCATGATGCAAGTGCAATAACATGGAATCAAGGTGTAATACAGTGGGAGAGCTGACTTGGGTTTTTTGCGTTTTATCACAAATGTTGCGGATAGCAAGAGTCGCCACCGACTTTTCTTTTATCCAATAAAGAAAAGGGTGAAAAGAACAGAAAAGAACTTTTGATAATTTTCTTGATTTTAGGGGGTAGGTTATGAAAAGGGAATGTGTTAGAACCCTTTTCATCCATAGTTATCTACGGGATCTTAATTGCTTGATCACTTTGAGAATGCTCTATGTTTGTGTAAGTTTGAAAATGTTTTCATGATGTTTTGAAAATGGTAATTTTGTAATGATTCTCGCATCGTTGAGAATGTATACAAAATGTTTGTTTTGGAAATATTTTGAAAACGCCTTAATACCGCAAACTTTGCAATAATTCTCGTATCGTTGAGAATGTATGCAAAGTGTTTGTTTTGAAAACATTTGTTTGGAAACAGAGTGTTTGAAAATATGTTTGTTTTTTGAAAGTTTGAGGTATGAATGGTTTTAGTTTGTGACAAGAAATTACTAGAAATCTACCTACTCAAACAGCCTTTGTTCTTTTTCTTCTCCTTTAGATAGTGCTACTTCACCAATGGTTGGTAGAGAGCCATATCATTGGATGTGAGGGACGGGCGTGGGTCATCGTACAGTCATAGAAGGCAACTTGTAATATGTTTTAACAATTTTCGTAAGGGACTAAGATCGTTTACCTAAGGCAACTTTGAAGGGTCGTCGAGGGACTATGATCTTTTAATCGAGGGTATTTGCTAAAACATCCCACGTTTAAGGGACATGACTATTTATATCCGAGGCAACAAGTGAGGTTAACCCTAGAAGTGCATGTATGCAAAGTGTTTTATTTTCATGTATATTATGTTTGAATTAGGGTTTTCTATGGTTTGATTTTAGTCTTGTCATGCAAACCCTAATTACTAACAATAATAAGGAAAGCGATAAATTGCGGAATTTAAATGTCCTACGCTATTACAACGCTTTGGGAATGGGGGGTACAATTTTGTGAATGAGGGGAAGAAAGAAATAAAGCATAATCATCTATTACAAAACATTGAATATAAATAGATTGTACAAAATGTAAAGAGGAAGGAAGAAGTTGTTTTTAAGGTTTTTTAATGGAGAAAAAGGTTTTTATAGTTAATCTAATTAGACTAATTAATTTTAATTACAAGGAAAGATTAATTATTTTTTAACAAAGCCTGAAATCTAAGTTAATTGAAATTAAGAAGAAAATAATCCTAAGTCTAAGTAATTTATCTAGAAAATAATTTGAATGTCAATACTAATTTTTAAAAGAAAATAATAAAATTTAATTTAATAAAAATAAAATAAAATGCCTAAATTAAAACATTTTTTAATTTAATTAAGAAAATATATATTTTGTATATTTGGTTAAAATAAAAATAATTAAAGAAATATAAATAAGAAAATATTAAAAAAATATTGAGTATGGGTATTAAAGAGTAGAATGGGGGTTAAGTTTTAGAAAACAGACCCAATTCAGTTTTTGTTTTGAATCAGAAAATAATATTAAAAAAAGAAGTGGGATTGCACTGTGTTTAGTGAAAATGGGGTATTAGGAAGAAATTCAGTCAAAGGCCCAGAAACAAAGTCCAAGCGCTTGTTGATCCCATGGAGATGGCCTTTTGAAGTGCATCACGGGCTTGCTCATGTGATGCGTTGGATATGCTTGCCCAATGATTAGATGGTGTTGATATGAAGTCCATGGTAGGCGTGTGTGGCTTGTATGCACTGAATCGGAAATAAATAAATGTGAAACAAATAAAAGGGTACAATTGGGACTCGAACCCAGGTCCCTACACACTAATGCCTTACGCGCGCTTCCTTTGCCACTGGGGTGGTTGTTTCATCCGGTCATAATACAACGTCCAATAAACATAAAATAAACTTGGTCCTGAATGTTTGAAATGGCTTCATCTTCAACCTTTCACGTGTAGAGCAACAACACCATTTCTATAAATTCTGATCTTGCTTATTTCCCAACCATTTTCAAAATTATAAACATGAAAGTTGTTATGTTTTTCACAATGAATCCAACCATATAAATAACTATAGCTATAAATCAAAGATAAAAATGAATTTTGTTTGGTACCAAATAAAACATAATTTTTTCAGAAAGTTCAAACTCAAAATTCAATCCACTAAGGCAATATAAATGAAAACTAAAGGCATGGTTAGCTTCAGAGCTACGATGTCTACATTTTTCATTCACAAAGTAACCATTAATGATGCTTGTAGAGAGAGTTCAAAGTTGAGAAAACTAACCTCAAAATTGGAAATCTTGTATGGAGTTTGAGCACCCCTGTAAGTGTGGTGATGATCTGGGTAGCTTCACTGGACTCCTAAGAAGCTAATGCAACTCTTACTTTGTGCTGAAAGTGCCTGAATCGTGCTGGAGAAGTCAAGTTGCAGAGCTGAGTTTTGGAAATGGAAGATGGTGTAAATGAAGTTACAATTGTGTAGCAAGGGTGGGGATGTGTTGTATATGACGTATGGAAGCTTTGTGATTGACTTAGAGTGAAAACGTGCGAGGGAATTAGGAGTTTGGTGTTCAAAGTCAGAAATGATAAGTTATGGAGTTCTTTTGTGCAAATTCTGGTTTGAGGGAGTATGAGAGAGTTTCAAGGCTTGTTTTTTCGTGTGTTATCTTGAAAATATCTTCTTTATTTATATGAAAGAGGTTTGGAAGCTTGAGTTAGTCAGAAATCAAGAATCACATGTTATGGTTATGTTACTTGATTTTGAAGAAAGCTTGAAGTTCATGGTTTCAATGTGAAGTACAAGGGCTTGTAGGGTGGCTAGAGGATTTAAAAATGTTGCTTCTAATCATATATGTTGATTATGATCAGAACATACAAGTTAGAGGCTCAAGAAAAGTTGACTTTGTGATTAAAGTCACTTTTTCAAAATGGAAGTGTGAACCGTCTTCCATAAATTGAATGATCACTTGGACAATGGCGCAAGCTCTTGGATAGTAGCTCAATTAGTTGTGTAAACATCTGATTATGGATAGATTTTCAAGTCAAGAGGCCTGTAAAGCAATATTATGCAGCATAGTTATGGGGTTTGGTTATGTGTTCTTCATGAAGATGACCTAAAATTCAAGAATGAATGCCCAAATTTTTCTCTTCGATTCTCCTAGCTCAAAAATGATCTCTTAAATTTATTAGACATTTTGGAAATCTTGAAACATTTTCTACAACCTTTATGTTTACCACTTTGGCTAAATCACTTTGGAACTTGGTTAAAAATTTCCAAGAAGTTAGGACAAAAAATCTTCCTAACTTGATGAAAATTTCACTAAGTGTTTTAGCAAAAATGTCATGACTTCATGAGCCTATATCTTCAAATATAAGCATTTTTTAGACATCAACCCTAAGGGACAAAGTTGTATAATTAATCAAGATCTAAAACTTTGATGTTGAAAGTTTTCCTTGAATCATCTTGCATCATGGTGAAAATTGTCATGAAGTAGTGAAATTATCAAGGATAAAAACACTTAGAGATTTTCTAAGTATTAGAAATCTTGACTTTTTGTTGACTTTCTTGACTTTATTGATTATTGTTGACCAAGTTTGATATTTTTGAGTGTCTTGATAAATCTTGATCTTTGAAATTTAATATTGACCCAAAAGACAAAGTTTGACTTTTTGTGTATCCGTTTACTTTTCATCAATTGATCCAAATTTCAACTATCAACCCTTTAATCTTGAGAAATGATTTGAGCCATGAAATTAGGTCAATATATTGTGTTTTAGTCCTTGAGGTCATGCTCCAAGTCATTAGGTCATGTACTAGGTCAAAAGTCAATGATCATTCATCCTTAGTTAAAACCCTAATTTTGACAATTTTGCCCCTTTGATGATTTGAGTGCTTTTCTTGAGGCATTGTGATCAACCCTTGATCAATTGATGAACATGATTTCAAAATGTTAATGTTGGCCAAAAATCATGAAGTTTGACTGTAAATTGACCATAGTTGACTTTTTACCCAACACAATTGATTTTCAGTTATATGAGCAATTGATTGAGCAAATTTGTGATGCAAGACTTGAAACTTGGTATGAGAAATCTTGGAGACCCATGATGAACCATGAAAGTCATTTGAAGCATCAAAATTACAATATTCCTTGAGAAAACCAAAACCGTAATTTGTGGGCTCAATGCTTAGGAGGTGACCTTGTCTGATCAAAATCTTGAGAAACCTTGAGCATTTTGGTGAGAAATGTCTGGAGAATAGAGAGGGAAAATTTTGGAATACAACAGATGACCTTGTTCAATCTTCTTAAACCTGAAGAGTTAGAATGGCTTGTTCTCCATTTGTGACTTGAAGGTAGAAGAGGATTGAACACTTAAGTGCCCAGAAATTTGCACTCGCCTGTGCATGAAGTAAAATTGTCTATTGATTATATTGGGAATAGGATTAAAGATTCCATTTGGAGAGATGATGGGGAATTGTTGGATATGGGCTTAAAGATTCCATCTAAAGGTGATTGTTGATAGGAAAATCAGAATGAGTCTACGCTCGACTGTATCTGAAGAGTACTTTCCAGAGTGAACCTCTTGGAAAGGTGTTTGAGTAACTACTTATCATGTAGATAGTCTCCCCGTCCTGTTTCGGGAATTGATCTACAATCAGTTTTTTTGTAAACCCGTCCTGTTTCGGGATTTCATACCACTGGTGATAAAGATAGTCGCCCCGTCCTGTTTTGGTAATTGATCTACAATTAGTTTGTTGGTAAACCCATCTTGTTTTGCGAGTTCTTACCACTGGTGATAAAGATAGTCACCCCGTCCTATTTTGGGAATTGATCTTTAAGTTATTCGTGTAGATAGTCTCCCCGTACTATTTCGAGAATTGATCTACAATCAGTTTTTTTCTTCATAGATAGTTGCTCTGTCTTGTTTCAGGAATTAATGTGTGGCTGGTTATCCAGATAGTTTCCCTGTCTTGTTTCAAAAATTAATCTGGAACCTGCTTTTTGTTGGCCGTTGAGATAGTTGTCCTGTCTTGTTTCAGGAATTAATCTATAACCTGGTCTTGTAGATAGTTTCTCCGTCATGTTTCGGGAATTAATCTATAAACTGTTGTCCACAAATAGTTGTCCTGTCTTGTTTCAGGAATTAATCTAGAACTGTTGAAAATTATTGATGATATTTGTTTGTTGATTGGTCTTTCCCGAAAAGTTAAAGAATTAGTTGTATGCAATGCCATGATGTATGAAATGCATTGCGTAATGATGTTCTCAAAATAAATGATACTGTGCTATATGCATTTCGTATGCATTTGTTATGACATATGAATGTGAAATGTTGTGAAGTATATTTGTAAGCCCGTGTTGTATCTTTGTCTAGGAAAATAAATTCGTGACTATTTATGGGGATGAAGAGTATGTGTATCTTCAATCTTGTCTAGAATGCTTCCGTTGGGGAGTCCTGTTTACCTGTTTGAGGAAACTTTTTAGAGGATGTATTGATTTCTGCTTGGAGAATAGAGTTTAGGAACATTGGTCGTCTGTTGCTCTACTGGGGAGTTTAATTCTTATATACCCTGACTGGGGATAAAAGAGATGGATAACCTTCTGACTCGTCTAGAGAGGATAAAAGTTAACTGGTATCTGGTCGGGTTCCGGGTTATGTAGCAAGTCTCTGGGATAGTGGTAACTTTACTGGGGAGAAGAATTTCATCAGTGATTTGCAGTAGCTAGAGGAATAGTCTTGAGCTATAGGATTTGTAGTTTGTTAGGGAAATAAACCCTATTGTTGGAGAAATATCCCGTTGAGGAAATAAACTCTCCTGGGGGAATGCAGTTTTTCTAGAGAGAAGATCTCTGTAAGGTTTATTTTTTGGTTTTGGAGGACCAAACTTAGCTGGGGGAGAGAATTTCCATGAAGTGTACTAATTGAAAACTCTGTAGGTTGGTGATATTGGTGGGAAAGAGATTATACTCCTTTATTTGCTGGAGCAATCTGCCGAGCAGATTGTGGGGAATGTACCCTTATTTGTGAAGACTATTTTGTGGGGATGATCTCATAGAAGTGGCTCTGGCGACTTCACTGGGGATAACCTTATGAAAGGTATTCTGTAGGGATTTATGGACAGCTTGAGTATCATCTCAGCTGCTAGAATTTTGAGTATATGCTTATTCATGTTCTTATGTATATATTTGTTAACAGATAATCATGTTCATATGCATGTGCTCATAGAATTTTATTCATTGGACGTTTTTGCAAGCAAAACAGAAAAAATAAAAAGTTTGGACTTTAAAGTATATTTGTATTGATAATTGGCCTATAAAAAGGAGATTTTGTAGAAAGAGACATAAATCCTAGTAAGAGGAATTCGTCATGAAATGAAAAGAGTACAAAGTGAAAACAAAATGTATAGCCATGTGGAAGTGATCTTATTGGGTTCCAAACTCTGCTATGTCTTTAAACATCTCATCCCTTACCATTAGAAGAAGATGATTGAACCATCTTGAAACATTTGAACTTTTGACCTTGGTAATAAAGCTGACTGCAAGTGATCCAACGGACATAGTCGTACGCTTTTATCCCAAACTTTTGCCTGGACCTCCCTTTCGGGTTTTCAGTCCACCAGGATACCTTTTTTTGTCCAAGCCGCCTTTTCAGGTTTTCAACTTGCCGGGTGTACAATTGTTTTTGTATATATCCCTAATTTTTGCCCGAACCCTTTTGGTTCGTCGGGATGCCCTTATTTTTGTCTAGGAATGACAACCTAGCGGGTCATTCTTATGCGTAGTATTTTTTGACTATGTTCGCGTTCACAGGGTGCGAGAAATCTTTGTTGTTAATAGTGTTTAGAATCATAGCATCACCCGAGAATACTTTCTTGACAACAAATGGCCCTTCGTAGGGGAGTCCATTTTCCTTTGGGATCGCCTTGTGGTAGAATGATATGCTTTATTAACAAGTCACCAGCCTGGTATACTCGATGCTTGATCTTCTTATTGAATGCCTTGACCATATGTTTTTGATACATTGAACCATGACAGACAGCAGCAAGCCTTTTCTAGTCAATCAAATTTAACTGATCCAACCTAGTATGAATCCATTCGTCTTCGTCTAAGTCTGCTTCTTTCATAATCCTTAGAGAAGGAATCTGAACTTCAACAGGCAGGACAACTTCCATACCATAAACTAGAGAGAATGGGGTTTCCCCGGTTGATGTTAGCGCTGAGGTACGATAGCCATGAAGAGAAAATGGTAACATCTCATGCCAGTCTTTGTAGGTCACCACCATCTTTTGCACAATCTTCTTTATGTTCTTGTTGGCAGCTTCCACTGTGCCATTCATCTTAGGTCTGTATGAAGAAGAATTGTGATGTTTAATCTTGAACTGTGTGCAAAGTTAAGCGATCATGGAATTGTTCAGATTAGTACCATTGTTAGTGATTATCCTCTCAGGGATACCATACCGGAAGATGAGGTTATGCTTGATGAATCGGGCCACGAAGTTTTTTGTAACTGAGGCAAATGAAGCTGCTTCAACCCACTTGGTAAAGTAGTCAATAGCGACAAGAATCAAACAATGACCATTAGAGGCAGTAGGCTTGATTTCCCCGATCATGTCAATGCCCCACATTGCAAATGGCCAAGGAGCAGTCATGACATTCAAAGGAACTGGAGGCACATGGACTTTAACAGCATATATCTGGCACTTATGGAAAGTTCTTGAGTGGTGGTGACAATCAGTTTCCATGGTCGACCAATAGTAACCAACTATCAGGATCTCCCTGGCCATAGTATGTCCACTGGAGTGAGTTCCAAAGATACCTTCATGTATATCCTCCATGATCTTTTTTTCTTCCTTCTTGTCCATACAACGGAGTAGAATTAAATCGTGGTTGCACTTGTATAAGATCCCATTTCTTAGGAAGAACATGGCTGAGAACCTCCGCAAGAATTTCTTTTCGTTGATAGATTCTCCTTCAGGGTGCTCTTGAGCTTCAAGGTACCTCTTTAGATCATGAAACCAGGGCTTCTCTTTTACTCCACCAGTGTAAATCTCATAGTAGTGCACCCGTTCGTCAAATCTTTTGACAGTAATTCTGGGAGCTTCATTGTCCCACTTGACCATGAACATGGATGACATGGTAGCTAAAGCATCTGCCAACTGATTTTCTTCCCTCGGGATATGTTCAAAGGTAATCTCTTCAAAGTACTGGACCAAGGCTAGCACATGTTCTTTGTAAGGGATAAGATTTGGATGTTTTGTATCCCACTGTCCTTTAACTTGACTGACCACCAACGTTGAGTCTCCATATAAACTTAAGAATTTGACTCTTAGGTCAATAGCAGCTTTAAGACCCAAGATGGATGCCTCATACTCAGCCATGTTGTTGTTATAATCAAAGCAGAGTCTGGCAGTGAAAGGCATATGGAAACCTTCGGGGGAAATGATTACATCACCAATTCCGTTACCCAGTGCGTTGGAAGCTCCGTCAAAAACCATAGTCTATCGGGATCATTTCTCAGGTCCTTCAAATAGTCTAGGCTTTTCACAATCCATAATCATCATGATATTATTGCCTAGGAATTCAAAGTTCATGGATTGGTAGTCATCCACAGGTTGATGTGCCAAATGATCTTCCAGCACACTTCCTTTGATTACTTTTTGAGTAGTGTACTGGATATTGTATTCAGGTAAGATCATTTTCCAACGAGATATCCTTCGGGAGAGAGCTGGATTCTCAAAGATATACTTGATGGGATCCATCTTAGAGATCAATAGAGTAGTATGAGTCAACATATATTGTCTTAGTCGACGAGAAACCCATGCCAAAGTTCAGCAAGTTTTCTCAAGCAGTGAATATCTTGTTTCACAGTCGGTAAACGTTTTGCTAAAGTAGTATATTACATGCTCTTTCCGACTAGACTCGTCATGTTTCCCCAGCATATACCCTATTGAATTCTCTAACACGGTTAAGTACATGATCAAAGGTCTTCCTTCAACTGGTGGCATTAGTATTAGAGGCTCTTGTAAGTATTCTTTGATCTTGTCAAAAGATATTTGGCAGTCGTCATTCCATTTTACTAATTGATCTTTCTTCAGTAACTTGAAGAGTGGTTCACAAGTAGCAGTCAAGTGAGGTGTAAATCGAGCAATGTAATTGAGTCGTCCTAAGAAACCTTAGACCTCCTTCTCAGTACAGGGAGCTGGAATTTCTTAGATAGCTTTGACTTTAGGAGGATCGACTTCAATACCCTTGCCACTGACAACGAAGCCTAGGAGCTTTCCAGATCTTACCCTGAAGATAAATTTACTTGGATTCAGCCTCAGCTTATATTTCTTCAACCTCTCAAACAGCTTTTGCAGATGATCAAGGTGCTCTTCCTCAGTTTGTGATCTTGATATCATTTCATCCACATAGACTTATATCTCATGATGAATCATGTCATGAAATAAAGCCACCATAGCCCGTTGATAAGTTGCACCTGTGTTGTTCAGCCTAAAATTCATGACCTTATAATAGAAAGTCCCCCACTGTGTGACAAAGGTAGTTTTCTCCATGTCCTAAGGCGCCATTTTGATTTGGTTGTAACCGGAGAAGCCATCCATGAAAGAAAATACCTTATGTTGATCAATGTTGTCAACCAAGACATCAATATGCGGTAGTGGGAAGTCGTCTTTGGAGCTCTCCCTATTTAAATCCATGTAGTCTACACACATACGGACCTTACCGTCTTTCTTCGAAACTAGAACAACATTTGCAACCCATTATGGATACGACGTCACTTCCAAGAAACATGCATTTAACTGTTTCATTACCTTAGCCTTGATCTTCTCAGACATATCATGATGCATGTGACAAACCTTTTGTTTGATCGGAGAACAACCCTCTTTCATTGGCAGATGATGAACCACGATATCAGCATCGAGCCCCAGCATGTCTTCGTATGACCAAGCAAATACTTCAACATATTCGTGCAACATCTTTACCAATCTAATCTTGACATTGTCTTCCAGGTTGGAGCCAATCTTGACTTCTTTTTTATCTGCCTCAAGACCTAAGTTTATCACTTCGATTGGTTCTTCGTGCAGTTGGATAGCCTTTTCCTCTTGTATCAGGAGTCTGGAAATTTCTGTAGGTATCTCACAATCTTCTTCAACTTCATTTTCGGCTTGATAGATTGGATTTTCGAAGTCATAAACGACAATAGAAGAATTGTTGTCAATGAGATCCGGAGTGGATGTGGATCTTCAAATGTGTGTGTGCATGTAAGGTCACATGACTATTTGAAAAATGTAGTAAAGTAAAAGAAAGACAAGGAACGCAAAATTTGAATGCAAAATCCTCCAATGTTTTCATTAAATGAGTATATGATATATGAAATGACAACCCTTAACAAATGAACTATTGTGCCCCGAGCAAGGCACGTGGTTTAAAGTCATTATTTTAAAGGAAATTATACAGACAAGCTTCTTAAAGCGATAAAAATAGGAAATAGTAATTACTCCTGGCTGAAGGAGATTGAGATGAAGTCTTTGGCCTCCCAGTTGTGGAGTCTGCTGTCAGTAATTGAGAATATCCAGTCGTCCAAGTCAACATCACTATCAGTATCTTCCAATGCATTGACTTCATTGTTGCTAATACAGAGAGGTGGTTTTCTAGCACGAACACGCCGAACTTTTTCTGAGCATTTTAAATCAAATCCAACCCAAATTTGTCAAATTTGTAGGGGATATCAGGAAGTTATCCCCAGATAGTGCAACCTCCATCTTCTACAATAACCCTAGGATCTTTCAGAGAGTCCATTCTTGGTGTGCCCTTAGAGATTTCATGAGTAGCAACAACAATCATTGGAGGGATTACCTCAAATGCATGGTAGGGGGTTTCAATGAATTCTCCATCCATTTCAACATATTTAAGAATTCAAATGACTGACCATAAATTCTTCCTCTCCACAGACTATGACATTCTTCCCTTTCATTGCGTACTTCAACTTTTGATGCAATGTAGAGGTAAACGCCCTTGCACCATGAATCCATGGGCGTCCTAACAGGCAAGAATAGGCTGGGCGGATATCCATTACATAGAAAGTTGAATTGAAAACATGAGATCCCACCTTGATCGGAAGATTAACCACTCCATGGATCATCCTCTTTGACCCATTAAAGGCTCTTACCATAATATCGCTGGGTTTCAGCACCAGCCCTTCACAGTCCAGTCTATCCAAAGCACCTTTGGGTAATACATTTAGAGAGGAACACGTATCTACTAACACATGCGCCAAAGTAGTGCATTTTCCTTCAATAGAGATGTGCATAGCTTTGTTATGATTTTTCCCCGCCGGAGTTAAATATGCATCAGAAAATCCCAAGCCATTATCAGCAGTTAGGCTTGCAACATAATTCTCAAATTGATCAGCAGTGGTCTCTTATGGTACATGGTCATTCTTCAAGAATTTCAACAAAACTTAGGTATGTGCTTCAGAGCATAACAACAAGGAAAACATGGATATCTTTGAGGGTGTATGTCCCTGTTATTCAACTATTTTGTAGTCACTTTTTCGGATGTTCTTCAGAATTTCTTCCATCTCTTGTCTAGATGGGTCTTCAATTGTAAACTCTTTAGATGGTTCCTCCATCAGGGCAGACTTAGTAAATTTCTCTTTACCTCGAGCATTGGCAGTTGGCCCAGCAGCAGGAATGCAAATAGGTGTTGTTGTGGTTGTTGAAGGAGAGATCTCTGGAGAGAAGTCCCTTCCTTCCCTAGTGACCTTACTAGTTTCGGTAATGTTTGTAATTTCAGTATCTTCATTTTAGTAATCTATGGCTCTTGCTTTACACCATGATAATAAACTTCTGCTCCATAGTTCCAAGGCACGGCTTTATCAGAGGAATATGGGTCTGGCCCAGCATAGTGGTAATCAGGGAAGCCACTCTTGGCTCAGCAGGAATCCTTATAGGGCCTTTAGAGGTGATCCTAATAGGAGTATTTGAAATGGTGATTATGGAAACATCTTTAAGTCTCAACACTTGGAAATTACTTTCAGGAAAAATCTTCACAGACGAAGTTTTCTCGAATAGAATTTCATGGCTATCATTCAGGTGTTGAATACCTTTCTTCAACCATATACAACCATTAGTTTAGGAAGTACAATGGTAACAATTCTCAAGGCACCTCGAAAATAAACCGGCTCTTACCAGATTCTTCTTAATGGTCATTAAGGGAGTAGTCAAATCATTGATGGAGGAGACATATGAAACATCGTCAACATCATTAATACTTTTACCATGATTGGGCATGGGTGTGGTAATCACATTAGGGGTTTCTGGAGGGTCAAACTCAATCACTTTTTTGTCAATCAAATCTTGGATCTTGTTCTTCAACGCCCAACAGTTGTCAGTGTCATGGCTGGGACTATTTGAATGATAGGCGCATTTCACATTCGGATTATATTTTGGAGAGGAAGTATTAGGATTAGGATGGGGATCTCTCAGCGTTACCAAATATGCCTTCAACAAATGTTGTAAAGCTTGGGACGGTGGCATATTGATTCTAGTAAGCTGCCTCCTTGGAACATCTAGCCTTTGCTGATTGTTTTGTTATTATGGTCATTGAACTGGGGTCGGGTTTGAAATCAATACAGCTCCTACTGACTGATGACGATCATTCTTGATACGGCTCCTTTGTCCATAAAAACATTAGTTTCTTTCTTACCAATTAATGGTTTTTTCACAGCACTAGTGGTGAAGGACATTGGGATCTTCCCACTTTTTATTCCACTTTCAACTCACTCGCCATTCAAGATCAGCTCAGTAAACCCTGATGAAGAACTCCAAATCAGCAAGTTAAAGAATGGACCAGTCAAGGTGCCCATGAACATGTCTACTAATACTCTATTACTCAAAGGGGGGTGCACCCTTCCAGCCAGGTCCCTCCACTTTTGAGCATACTCCTTAAAGCCTTCATTTAAACCCATAGTCAAATTTTTTGATTGCACGCGAGCTGGGGCAAGATCAGCATTGTATTGGTATTGTCGGTAGAAGGCAGCATCAAGATCCTCCCATGTGTGGATATTAGTCCCCTCTAGTTGATAGAACCATTCCAACTGTGTTCCAGATAAGCTTTCTTGGAAGAAATGAACCCATAACTTCCTATCGGCGGTGTGTGGTTGAATATTGCGGACATAAGACCCTAGATGCATTTTGGAACAGGAGATTCCATCATACTTGGCGAAGATAGTAACCTTGAATTTATGGGTAATGACCACCCCAGGGACAAAACCGAAGTCTCCAAAGTCCAAACCTAGCACTGTTTCAATCTCTACAGCATTAAGTCGGTCTTCCAATTGTTTGTATTTGTCCTCCGCTGGTGGATACTGCTCATTGGAGTAGTCTTCATCCTCAGAAATCTAGTTATTTCCACCCCAATCCCTGGTGCTTCTAACATCCACATCTTGATTGTCTTCCTCCTCAGAAGAAGTCTCTTCTATTTGAGCTAGTCGAGCGGGCGCCTTGAACCTTCTTCCTATGTTGAGGATGACAGCCTGTTTCATGGTCTTCTTTTTGGTGGCAAGGAGTGCCATCATTTCTTGCTGTCCTTTAGCTAAGTTGAGTTTGCAGATCTTTGACGGCTTGCTCTAGAGCCATCTTATACTAAAATAAATAGTAAAAAGATGAGGAAACTTGTATCAAAAAATTTGCTTATAATATGATGCATGTTATGTGGATGAAATGTTTTTAAGGACCTCGAGAGATTTAAAATTTCTAGCCAAAAAGGAAACGGAAATAACAATTGCATTAATAAGTTCAAGAGTTACAATTTCCCCTTAGACTTACAATGAAAAAACAAAAAGGTCTCAAGGATAAAACAGAATAGACTCCTAAAACAAAAGACTCAAATCTCCCACGGACGCTTCCTCTTTGGTGCAATGTATGCATTCAGGCTCTGCTCCTCGTGAAGTTGCCTTGTGATCTCCAACACTTTCTTCTCACTTGCATAAAATTGAGCTTCAAAGGTGTCTTGTTCCCCCTTGAGTTGAATCTACAATCTCTACAATTCCTCGAGGTCGGTAGGCATGTCAGGATGGATAATGGTATAAGGAATATCTCCTTCGGTAATAGGCTCCACAACTATTGGTAGAGTAGCTAGATATGGCATCATGATATTTTGAGCGCGAGCTCGCACCCATTTGAGATAAGGCTCCAAAGGGATGGAGTTACTATATCCCAAAGTCTTGCTATCAACCTTTCTTACCATTCCCCAAGCATGTACAAACCTTCTATGATAACCTTGAACATCGTTCTCGTAGTCGAATACAATACCTTGAATGAGTGCATCATGGGGACCAATTCTTCGAGCATAGCTAAATTGTCGTAGAGCTAGAGAAGGGTTGTAAGTAATACCTCCCCTAATTCCCAAGAGTTGAACATTAGGGAACTCCCCACAACGGTCAATGATAGTAATGTCCTCTTGAGATTGAGAGCACCAATAGATATTTGCATGAGAAAGCGACATTACCCTTTGCGACCATCTTAAGCCTTGCTCATTATTCAATACTGGTCGGGGAAGGTGCAAAATAAACCACCTAGACAGAAAAGGTAAGCAAAACATAAGAGTCCCTTGCTTCCTCATAGTGCGAGTATGAAGAGAGTGCAAAACATCTCCAAGCAATATGGGCACAGGGTTACGAGTAAGGAAAATTTTGACAGCATTCACATCTATGAGTTGGTCAGGGTTAGGAAAAAGCACCAACCCATAGATTAGAAGATCCAAGATCTCCTCAAAATCTTGTAAGTCCATAGCATCCCAAAATAGTCGAGCCTTCTCCATCAGGAATTTAGCCAAAAAGTATTTGACCCCATTTCTTATCTCCCAATTGGCTATAATGTCATGACTCTTCAAATGCAAGGCCTTGGCAGTAACTTCAAGTCTTGGAGTTTCCTCTAAACCGGTGAAGGGTATTTGATCAAGAACAGATACTCCTAGTAGTTGAGAGAAATCTTCCATTGTGGGCACCAATTGATAATCGGGAAAGGTGAAACAATGATGTACATGGTCAAAGAACTGAAAGAGCACCCTTATCATGTCTTCTTGAAATGCTTAGTGAAAATGCTATGGCATGATGCTATGATGTTATGAACAAATAATCACACACAAACAAAGCATACAAGGCCTTAAGTTTAGGCTTGCATAGGGTTTATAGGTAAGTACCCTCTTAAAGTTTAGTTGGTTAAACATGTCCTAAAAGGAGAAACTGAGTTCTAGGAGCCTCGATATCACTGATCTTTCTTCATTGGGCATTGTTTTAGCTCAAGCATCCAAACTGCAGCCAAAATATCCCAAAAGTACAATCTCAATGAGTGTAGCATCGAGTATCAACCAACTTTAGTCTTGGACGAAAGCCAGCTATCTCACTACTTTATAATGGCTAAGTTGTTCCACTAAGATGCTACGGTCAGTTAGTGATTCATGACACCACAAAACGGCCCCGTATTCTCCTTGACTGGACTCAAGGGACACCGCTACCAACAAATGTGTCACAGTAACGTAGCCACCGCTTCAACCATGTCATTATTACGCCCCATAGTTCCCATGATCTATTGTTACTTACCTAATATGCCCCAGATCCGAGTATAGGATCTATACAAGAAATAAACTCAAGCATAACCCACAAATGTAAAGCAATAAAGTAAAACTACTAAAGCAAATAAAGGCAATTTAGCTCTTAAGGTAACCCCACTATTGAAATATATCCCCAGCAGAGTCGCCAGTTCTATTATACGGTGGGAGAACTGACTTGGGTGTTTTGTGTTTTATCAAAAATGTTACGAATAGCAAGAGTCGCCACCGAATTTTATTTTATCCAATAAAGGAAAGGGTGAAAAGAACAAGAAAGACCTTTTGATAATTTTCTTGAGTTCAGGGGGTATGTTATGAAAAGGGAAGGTGTTAGCACCCTTTTCATCTGTAGTTATCTACATACTCTTAATTGCTTGATCATTTTGAGAATGCTTTGTGTTTGTATAAGGTTGAAAATATTTTGAAGATGTTTTGAATATGGTAATTTTGTAATCATTCTCGCATCGTTGAGAATGTATACAAAATGTATATTTTGGAAATATTTTGAAAACGCCTTAATATGAAAAACTTTGCAATGATTCTCGTATCGTTGAGAATGTATGCAAAGTGTTTGTTTTGTAAAAATTTGTTTGGAAAGAGAGTGTTTGAAAATATGTTTGTTTTTTGAAAGTGTGAGGTGTGAATGGTTTTAGTTTGTGAGAAAGAAATTACGAGCAATCTACCTACTCAAACAGTCTTTGTTCTTTTCCTCCTCCTTTAAATAGTGCTGCTTCACCATTGGTTGGTAGAGAGTCATATCATTGGATGTGAGGGACGGGCATGGGTAATCGTACAATCATAGAAGATAACTTTTAAAATATTTTATCAATTATCGTAAGGGACTAAGATCGTTTACCGATGGCTACTTTGAAGGGTCATTGAGGGACTATGATCTTTTAATCGAGGATCTTTGCTAAAACATCTCACGTTCGAGGGACATGACTGTTTATATCTGAGGTAACAAGTAAGGTTAACCCTAGATGTGCATGTGTGCAAAGTGTTTTGTTTTCATGTATATTATCTTTGAATTAGGGTTTTCTATGGTTTGATTTTAGTCATGTCATGCAAACCCTAATTACTAACAATAATAAGAAAAATGATAAATTGCGGAATTTAAATGTCATACTCTATTACAACACTTTGGGAATGGGGGTACAATTTTGTGAATGAGGGTAATAAAGCAATAAAGCCTAATTATCTATTACAAACCATTGGATATGAACAAAAGTACAAAATGTAAAGAGGAAGGAAGAAATTGTTTTTAGGGTTTTTTGATGGAGAAAAAGGTTTTTATAGTTAACCTAATTAGACTAATTAATTTTAATTACAAGGAAAGATTAATTATTTTTTAACAAATTTAAAATCTAGGTTAATTGAAATTAAGAATAAAATAATCCTAAGTATAAGTAATTTGTTTAGAAAATAATTTGAATGTCAATACTAATTTGTAAAAGAAAATAATGAAATTTAATTTAATAAAAATAAAATACAATGCCTAAATTAATTTTTTTGAATTTAATTAAGAAAATATATATTTTGTATTTTTGTTTAAAATAAAAATAAATAAATAAATAAAAATATAAAAAATATAAAAAATATTGAGTATGGGTGTTAAAGAGTAGAATGGGGGTTAAGTTTTAGAAAACAGGCCCAATTCAGTTTTTGTTTTGAATCATAAAATAATATTTAAAAAAGAAGTGGGCTTGCGTTGTGTTCAGTGAAAAGGGGGTATTAGGAAGAAATTCAGTCAAAGGCCCATAAACAAAGTCCAAGCGCTTGCTGGTCCTGTGGGGATGGCCTTCATAGGTGCATCTTGGGCTTGCTCATGTGATCCATTGGATCTACTTGCCCAATGATCACATGGTGTTGATATGAAGTCCATGGTAGGCGTGCATGGTTTGTATGCATTGAATCTGAAACAAATAAATGTGAAACAAATAAAAGGGTACCACTGGGGCTCGAACCCAGGTCCCTACACACTAATGCCTTACGCGCGCTTCCTTTGCCACTGGGGTGGCTGTTTCATTTGGTCATAATACAACATGCAATAAAATTAAAATAAACTTAGTCATGAATGTTTGAAATGGCTTCATCTTCAACCTTGCACGCGCAGAGCAACAACACCATTGTTATGAATTTTGATCTTGCTTATTTCTCAATCATTTTCAAAATTGTAAACATGAAAGTTGTTCCATTTTTCACAACGAACCCAACCATATAAATAAATAAAGCTATAAATCAAAGATGAACATGAATTTTGTTTGGCACCAAATAAAACTTAATTTTTTCAGAAAGTTCAAGCTCAAAATTCACATCACTCAGGCAACATAAATGAAAACTAAAGGCATGGTTAGCTTCAGGGCTAAGATGTCTACATTTTTCATTCACAAAGTAACCATTAATGATGCTTATAGAGAGAGTTCAAAGTTGGGAAAACTTACCTCAAAATTGGAAATCGTGTATGGAGTTTGAGAACCTCTGGAAGTGTGGTGATGATTTGGATAGCTTCACTGGACACTTAGGAAGCTAATGCAACTCTTACTTTGTGCTGAAAATGCCTGAGTCGTGCTGGAGAAGTCAAGTTGCAGAGCTGAGTTTTTGAAAATTGAGGAGGGTGTAAATGACGTTATAGTTGTGTAGCAAGGGTGGGGATGAGTTGTATATGATTTATGGAAGCTTTTTTATTTACTTAGAGTGAACACGCACGGGGAATTAGGAGTTTGGTGTTCAAAGTCAGAAATGACAAGTTATGGAGTTTTTTTGTGCAAATTATGGTTTGAGGGAGTATGAGAGAGTTTCAAGGCATGTTTTTGCGTGTGTTATCTTGCAAATAGCTTCTTTATTTATAGGCAAGAGGTTTGGAAGCTTGAGGTAGTCAGAAATCAAGAATCATATGTTATGGTTATGTGACTTGATTTTGAAGCAAGCTTGAAATTAATGGTTTCAATGTGAAGTACGAGGGCTTGTAGGTAGGCTAGAGGCTTTAAAAATGTTGCTTCTGGTCATACATGTTGATTGTGATCAGAACAAACAAGATAGAGGCTCAAGACAAGTTGACTTTGTGATTAAAGTAACTTTTCCAAAATGGAAGTGTGAACTTTCTTCCCTAAATGGAATGATCACTTGGAAAATTGCTCAAGCTCTTGGATCATAGCTCAATTAGTTGTGTAAACATCTGATTATGGAAAGATTTGCAAGTCAAGATGCCTACAAAGCAATATTATGCAATATAGTTATGGGATTTGGTTATGTGTTCTTCATGAAGATGACCTAAAATTCAAGAATGAATGCCCAACTTCTTATCTTTGATTATCCTAGCTCAAAAATGATCTCTTCAAGTTCTTTGACATTTTGGAAATCTTGAAACATTATCTACAAACTTTATGTTGACCACTTTTGCTAAATCAACTTAGAACTTGGTGAAAATTGCCAAGAAGTTAGGACAAAATATCTGCCTAACTTGATGAAAATTTCACTAAGTGTTTTGGTAAAAATGTCATGATTTCATGAGCCTATTTCTACAAATCTAAGAATTTTTTGGACATCAACCCTAAGGGACAAGTTGTAGAATTCACCATTATCTACAACTTTCATGTTGAAAGTTTTCCTTGAATCATCTTGCATCATGGTGAAAAATTGTCATGAAGTAGTGAAATTATCAAGGATAAAAACACTTTGAGATTTTCTAAGTATTAGAAATCTTGACTTTTTGTTGACTTTCTTGACTTTCTTGATTCTTGTTGACCAAGTTTGATATTTTTGAGTGTTTTGATGAATATTGATCTTTGAAATTCAATGTTGACCAAAAAGTCAAAGTTAGACTTTTTGTGTAATAGTTGACTTTTCATCAGTTGATCCAAATTTCAACTATCAATCATTTGATCTTGAGAAATGACTTGAGCCATGAAATTAGGTCAATATATTGTGTTTGAGTCCTTGAGGTCATGTTCTAAGTCATTAGGTCATGTACTAGGTCAAAAGTCAATGATCAGTCATTCTCAATCAAAATCCTAATTTTGACAATTTTGCCCATTTGATGATTTGAGTGCTTTTCTTGATGAGTTGTGACCAACCCTTGATCAATTGATGAACATGACTTCAAAATGTTAATGTTGGCCAAAAATCATGAAGTTTGACCAGATATTGACCATAGTTGACTTTTTACCCAATACAGTTGATTTTTAGTCATCTGAGCAATTGATTGAGTAAATTTGTGATGCAAGACTTGAAACTTGGTATGGGCAATCTTGGAGACACATAATGAACCATGAAAGTCATTGAAGCATCAAAATTACAATTTTCCTTGAGAAAACCAAAACCCTAATTTGTGGGCTCAGTGCTTAAGAGGTGAGCATGTCTGATCTAATTCTAGAGAAACCTTGAGCATTTTAGTGAGAAATGTCTGGAGAATAGAGAGGGAAAATTTTGGGGTACAACATAAGGTTTCCACAACACTGGGTTTCCGCTGTGCTATTTTTTAATATGCCGAAAATACCAAGATCAAAGGTCCAGAACATAAACGAAAGAAACCCAAGTCACCAACAGAACATACGGTCACCATCAGAACATATAGTCACCATTAGAACATATAGTCACCACCCGTACCTGTAAAATCATCATGTCCCCACTCACGGGTAAAGACTATGTCAGGATAAGGTCAATGGGTAACTCAAAATCATGGGTTTTCCTGAAAATACTATCATCGTAACACCTACGTGATGACGATAGTAACTCATTTAAACCTCATCTGAGCATGGACGACATGATCGCACTAGAAAGATATACATCCACTAGCCATAATGTTCCACTCTATTCCTATGTGTTCCTTAGATTTTACAACTTTGGCCTGGTTATTGGGCCTTTTACCTCTATAGTAACACCCACCCAACAAGGAAACACTGAATCCAGCAGAACACCAGTATATGGAAAGCGATAAAATGAAATGCATACATATGTCAAACATATAGAAATGAAAAGGCTATAAAGCATACAAATAAACACCCAATGAAAAACAAAACAAAAAAATGTAGGAGTGACTCCAGGATGGACCAACAATTGGTCAATCTGTTCCAAGTGTGGTCGATAGCTAAAACAACCGGTGGAACAATCATCGAGAGAAAATCAATGAAGTCGCCATTGAACATGTTTTATCCCACAAGAAGGGAAAGGTAAACATCGAGTAAACCTGAGAAAGGTGAATCAAGGTCTCACGACCGAGAGATACGGGTGAGGGAGTCGATTACGCAAGGGGAGGGTTTTAGCACCCCTCACGTCTGTGGTATTCCATGGGATCCACTCTTGTTGTTATAATAAAAGGGTGTGTTCTAATCTAAAGCTAAAGCTTAAGAGCTAAGGGAAAAAATGCAAAGAGGGAATGCATGCAAAATAAAACACGGGGAAAAGAAGGAATATTTACAAAGTTTTTCTCACTTAGGCCCCACGACCAAATGCCTATGTATCCATTTTAAGGAATCAGAGCGTTGTAGTTCGACTCAAAAGTTTTTGTTTGTTTTGTGTTTTTTATGAACAATATTAATTTTTCTTTCTACCGCAGGTTGCCCTTTAAAGACTCACGCGTTGACATAGGAAGGAATTAACATGTTCTTACCCGAAGAGGTATTTTCGAAAAGAAAAGTGCTCGAAGGCGGATAATGCTACATTCATGCTCTAGCAAGTAGACATTGTGCCACCCGACCTTTGGGGATGTACGCGTCGTTTTGCGCAGAGTGGAATTAACACATCCTTTTTTAGAGTTTCAAAGAAAGGCTCGAAGGTGAAAGAGTTTGGATTGGTTCATGTTTTCTACCTTGAAAAAGGATTTAAGAAATGTTATAGTGTGTTATAAATTTTCCAAATAAACGAGTTTTAGTCTTAATCATGCAAAAGGGAAAGAAAAACATTTAAGGGAAACTATTTATCTCTATTACTAAAGTTATCATACAATGATTGATTATATGGTCGAGTTTGAAAGGGAAAACACTACCTAAGTTAGCATGTATGGTTTGATATCCTAATGTCTACCTTACATCGGAAAAGAAACAAGTGAATCCTAAGGGAGCATACAAAGGTTTAAAGAAAGGAATAAGCACAAGTGCAATCGAACAAAGTCGAACCAAAACTAAAGCAAAATTGACTGCGGGATAAAAGCAAATAAAGAGTCCAATGGATCTCAAAGTGGGAGTAAGGAACTCTTTCCACTTGATTTGCTCAAGCACCAACATCAAGTAACAACTCAGAGCGTCAACATTTGAAGAAACGTGAGCTAACATCGTCGAAACGAATGACAAAGTGTGGGGGTAGGTTACGAACCCTTTTCCACTTTATTTGACTCAACGGAAAAGAATAGTCATGGTTAAAAGCATCAACGTATGACGCGAGCTAAGAACGACACGAACTAGAATGCGTGGGGGCCGATTACGGACCCTCTATTCCAATTATTGACTCGATAACAAGCTCAAAATAAAAGGGAAGTGGGAGGGAGGTGGGATTTGTCTTTGTCAAGGTCTTTTGCACACGAGCAAACATAAACATTTTCTCATTTTGAGGTCTTTACACAAAACAAACATCGCCTCCTCTGAGGACTTTAAACAGATTCACCCACCTAACGTAGGACCTCCTAGTCATGCATCTCTGTTCCTACTTCTCATTGAAAGGAAAATAAAATACAATGTGGAAATTAAACCAAAATCGGAATAATACCAAACTAACAACAGTTCATATAGCAAGCAAGCAAAGCACAGAAACCCGAAAAACTTCGTGAAATCTAGCATCAACTAACAAAACAAATCATAGATCAGGTGCTCGGCATAGGTGCCAAAGGATGGACAATGTGAAAATAAATCACATGTGAAATGTGCATCGGAAACATCTATATAACAAACAGTACACATGTACAAAATTACACATCCAGACCAAAACACGAGCAAATTATATTTCTCATAGAATGATAATCACAATCAAATGCGTTAGAAGTGAACTCGAATCCACAAAGAAGTGGAATAAAATGACTTTCAATCAAATAATCAAAACATTAATTAAGTGATTGAAAGCTCTCTTGAAATGATTGCACAAGTCAACAAACGCGTTAGTAATAACAAGGAGGCATAATCAAAATCAAGTATCTGCATCACAAATTAAACCAAGATTAAATTGTGAAGAAAAGAAATCCAAGCAAGCATTGGAACACCATCATCAAAAACCGGGCTGCATTGCCATTATTTTATGAACCATACAAAATGTCAATCAAAAACCTCACAAACGCAATATCAATCCTGAATAAAAGACAAGGCAAGTTCACTTATCCACCGCACAACAAATAAATCACACGTTTACACCAACTTACCACACTGGGAAGCATCGCCGTTACACATGACATCGCACATATTATCGGTCTGAAACTCTCAAAACTTGACATAGATGTCGTCTAAGTACCCAAAAAAACTCCTTTGAGCAATAAACATCAATTAAATCATGCTTTAAACTCATAGCATTGCGCCATAACATAACATTAATCGAAAAATCACGTCGAAAACAATATAACTCAACATCAACGGTCCATAAACACACAATCATGCTCAAGTAAGCATCAAACAACATTTGAAATGTGATTTACAAGATATTTGAAATATCTGGGTAGCAAAGCATACATGTACCGGAATCAGACAAAAACGAGTTTAAAACTCACAAACGGATACACAAAAATATTCACTGATTCATCTATCGCTGCTTAGAAATTACAAACACTTTGTAACAAATAAATTCCACATGCATGAAACGATTCCAAGCCTCAAACAAAATTATTCAAGTTTTAACGCAATTTATCGGATTCAAAGTTTTCAACGTAGAACAAATTAATTCATCATCAAATTGATTCAAAATTATGTTAACACATGAAATCAAAATTAATTCTTAATACAAATCAGCAATCAACATAATTCTTATCACAAATCGATATCAAACCGCATTTGAAATTAAAGATTCACAACAGATCAATAATTAATCAAATTCGACATGTAAACCACAATCAATTAACGAACACCGTGTCAAAATTCAAGATTTAAACAATTGAACCCAAAACTCAACCAATTCCACATTTATTCATCATCAATGATTCAAGAATCACTTAATTCTTTGATTCAATGTTCAACTCATGAAATAATTGATTAAGCACTTAATTCACAAAATCAATTAAATCAAAAAGCACTTAAGTCGAGAGATTACTGAAAGATGTGAAGAGGAGGTTGCTGGAGAGTTGGAATTTGCGATTGGAAGTGGTGGAGGGAAGAGGATTTGCGGTTGGAGGGAGAAGCCGAGATAGAGAGAGAAACCACGATAGAGAGTGTATGGAGCTTGCGCGAAGTCGGATGGTGGCCGGGAGAAGGCGGCGGGAGTTGGCAGGATGTGTGCTCGCGGTGGGCAGAGGAGGAGAGGAGGAAGGTTGGAAAATTGAGAGGGGGAGAAGCTTCTTGTGACTTTTCCTTCTCTTGAGAGATGAGAGAATTTGAGAGAGAATTGTGAGAATTTTTGTAGTTTTTGGAATAATGAGGGAAAAGTTTTTTTGATTTTGAAATTACAAAATATATAGAAATGGCTCCAAGTCTTGTTTGGCAAGTGTAATACTGATTTTTTGGCTTATTTCATGTACCAGTCGAGATCGAACCATAAACTCATAACATTCAATACATAATCCTAATGCGAAACTTGAACCAAAATTGTCAGCGACGAAATTTTGTGACGCTGTGCTGAAAGAATTGTCCCATTACGATAAAAATCGAGTAATTTACAATGCTCTGGATAGAAAGAACTCGGTGTTGAAATTCACAGTGCAGATTTTTTCAGCTTATTTTGTATACTGTTTGAAAACAAACCACAAGCTCATGACTTTTGGTGTGGAATCCTAATGTGAAACCTGTAACAAAATAGTCGGCGACAAAATTTCTGACAACGTGCCGAAAAAATCTTCCCGATTCGATAAAAATCAAGCGAGTTATGATTTTTTGAATGGCGAGAAACAGTGGACTTATTTTGCTGCATTGAAAATTTTAGCTAATTTTCACGCGTTCTTTAGGAAGCGATCTATAAATCGAAGCCCTCGGAGCGCAATCTGAACTCGGGACCTCCAGCAAAGTTGTAGCTAACAAAATTTATGATTTTACGGTTTGAGAATTTTCCTGAACTGATAAAAATTTGGAAAGTTACGAATTTTTCAATATCGAGAAACAGTCAGGCAGAAAACCATTTCGGGGTGAAATTTTCTCTGGTAATTCACACTTTCAGAGATCTCCTTCAAATAATTAACTTCTGACCCGAACATATGAATAGAAGATAAAATCCAGAAGGATCTTATGCCAAAAGAACCATTCAAAAAAGTCACCGGGTGAAAGTTATGAATTTTTGAACATCCGATAAACAACGGTTCAACACATTATTTTCACTGTATATCTTCAAAATATTCGCACATTCGGAGATCTTCCTTACTGAATCAGTTACCGAGAATAACACAAAAATTTAAGAAAATAACAGGATAGTTCAAATGCTCCAAGAACCACTTAAAGATGATTTTCCGGTCAAAAGTTACGAATTTTTAAGCAACCGAAAACCAGCCAACCAGCAAATCCACTTTATAATGTGATTTCAGGTATTTGGAACTTTTGAAAATCTTCCTCACAAAATTAGCCTTTGACGTGAACAGATCAAATGGAGAAGATCTCAAAATGGTTCTAATGACTAAAGAATTATTCCCAAACCATTTTCGAGTCTCAAGTTATGAATTTATGAGCTTTTAACACACTATACTGATTTTTGTCTGCATTGTCTCAAATCGATTGAAGAGCTTGACTTTCTATGCAATTCAAAGCATGCCAAGACAAATGAGAGCTTGATATGATAATTAATTGATTAATACCTGATTGGACAACTTGGAACATATATGGAGTGCATTTAAAATCTGAAAACACCAAGTTTACTTCATAGTGTTGTTTAACTGATCAATCATCTTTAGTAACTCTTTTCATAAAGAAATGCCCTGATTCCATGATTATAGGCCCAATTACATGTATGTATGCATATGATGATGAAGTATAAGCCAATTAGGGTTAAAATTAAGAGGGAAAATTTTTTGGTTCAACAAAGAGCCCCAATTTTCACGAGAGAAAATTATAGTTATTGGAAAGCTTGTATGCAAATTCATGTCAACTCATATGACAAAGGTGTTTGGGAAGCCATTCAAAATGGTCAAACACTGATGACATATGTTATTGATGGTGTTATCATACCAAATCCAAAAACTTATGGAATGAGGATGATAATAAAAATTGATCTCACAATTGGAAAGCAAAGAACATCATTGTATCCACTCTTGGTGTTGATGAGTTCTATCGCATTTCCCATTGTCAAACCGCTAGACCTATGTGTGATGCTCCAGAAGTTACCTATGAGGGAACTAATGAGGTCAAATAAGCTAGAATTAATACATTTAATCAAGAGTTTGAACTCTTTCGCATGAATCAAGGGGAAACCGTTGCTCAAATGCAAAAGAGGTTCTCATATCTTATTAATCATTTAAATTTACTAGGAAATCCTATTTCCAATGCTATAGCTACTAACAAGGTTTTGAGATATCTTATAAGAAATTTGCAACCAAAAGTCACCGTGATCAAGGAAGCCAGTAATCTTGAAACACTTGATCTCACCGGTTTGTTTGGAAAGTTAGAAGAACATAAGCAAGAACTCAAGTGCTTGGATAAACATGAAAAGAATCTTGAGAAAAAGAAAAAGGATAAAGGGACGGTTAAGGAGGAAGTATTGAAGTATAAAGCTCTCAAGGCTTAAAATTCAAAGTACTCAAGAAATGAGCCTACTAATGATAGTGTCTCTTTGGATGACTTGTAAGGAAATACAGTCGATACATTCAGAAGAATGGTGTCAAACACTTCGATAATAATCTTGCAAAATTTAGAAGACAATCTTCTTCCTCTAAAGATGAAGATAAAAAAAAGGACAAGGCAAAGGGTATTTGTTACGAATGTAAAAAATTGGGTCATTATAAACTGGGTTGTCCATATCTTGCTAAGAAGAAAGGAAAGGGCCATAGAAACAACTCTAGAAATTCTAGGCAAGCATGTGTTGCTTGGGATAGTGATAGTGATACTTCAAGCAATGAAAGCTCGAGCGAGAGTAATGAAGAGGAAAACTATTCTTTCATGGAAAATCATCGTCAAGGCAAGAAAAAGGATGTAAGTCATTCTAAATACTCTAATGTTGTAAAATTGTCTTTTAATAAGTTGCAAAACCAATTTGAAAACCCACAAAAAGAGACTTGTATGTGAACAAAATGTTAGCCTCCCAAGAAAAGACTTTTACTTATTTGGAGGCCAAGGTAATTTGTTCCATCAAAGAAACTCATTTTAGATAGTTAAAATTGAGCAAAGGAGGATGAACAACCTCGTAAATATGGATGTGAAACGTGTCAAATTTGGCAACAAGAAGTGAGTAATCTTGAAACCAAATTACACACAATATAACATCCCATTAATACTATTACTATTAGATGTTCAAAGGTTGAAAAGCCTCATAAAAATTATAACTTGATCAAGAAGGAGTCTAATATCATAGGTGATTCTCATCATAGGTTATTTTGTCACTATTGTTGCAAAAAGGGACATACTATTGAAAAATGTAAATTTAGGTGCTTTTTGGTTCCTAAAGGAAATTTCCAATGGTTTCCCCAAAGTAGCATTTATTTAACTCACTCTCAAGGACCCAATGAGAATTGGGTACCTACCACTTTTGTTTGATTTTGGTAGGATGAGTGTCTTGATGCTATGAGGGGAAAAGTGATTCTCGATAGTGGATGTTCAAGACACATGACGAGAGATATATCTCTCTTCTCCGACTTTGTGGCGAAGAAGAGAGTTTTTGTATCCTAGGGTGATCACAACAAAGGTGCAGTACTTAGAAAAGGTAGTATAGGTAATCCCTCAGTTATTATTATCTCAAATGTTACGTTAGTTGAAGGCCTTAGACATAATCTTCTTAGTATTATTCAATTATGCGATAATGGTTATAAGGTAACTTTTGCCAAAGCTTGTTGCATAATCGAACATATTGAAAATAAAGATTGTATGTTTAAAAGTTTGAGGGTTAGTAATATCTATATGCTTGACTTAAGAGAAATTTCCTTAAATAATACCCAATGTCTTGTTACCTTGAGTGAGGACTCTTGGCTATGGCATAGACGTTTGGCTCACGTCAACTTTGATCTACTTAATAAAATATTTACAAAAGATTTAGTAATTAGTCTACCAAAAATGAACTTTTCAAAAGACCATATATGTGATGCATGTCAAAAGGATAAGTATACAAGGTCTCTTTTAAATCAAAGAATGGTGTTTCAACATAGAGACCACTTAAGCTCCTTCACATGGATTTATTTGGTCCTTCATGGAATAAAAGCATAGGTGGAAATAGTTATGGTCCTGTAATTGTAGCGATTACTCAAGATTTTGTTTGACTATTTTCTTACGTAGCAAATATGAAACGTTCTCGGTGTTCACATGTTTTTCCAAGTTAGCTTAAAACAAATTAAATTTAAAAATTGTTGCCATTCAAAATGATCATGGAGGTGAGTTTGAAAATCATCTATTTGAATAATATTATGATAAATTTTGAATTGAACATAACATTTCAGCTCCTAGAACTCCATAACAAAATGGTGTTCTGGAGCGTAAAAATCATGTTTTAGCGGAGTTGGCAAGAACAATGCTCAATGAGTGTGTTCAACCAAAATATTTTTAGGACGATGCTATTAGCACGACATGTTATGTCTTGAATAGGATACTTATTCCTCCCATTCTTGACAAAACTCCATATGAACTTTTAAAAGGTAGAAAACCAAATTTATCTCATCTTCATGTCTTTTGATGTAAATGTTTTGTTTTAAATAATGGAAAAGATACTCCATAAAAATTTGACACAAAAGTCGGTGAAGGAATTTTTGTTTGGATAATCTCAATCTAACAAAGCATATAAAGTTTATAAGAAAAGATTACTTATTGTTGAGGAGTCGGTCCACGTTACTTTTGATGACACTTCCCTAAATAGTCTTGGGAATGGTAGTTCTTTTCATGGTGTAGGTGCATCTACAGAAGACATACTCCAGGACACCGATAAAGGAGTTGATCAACCTAAATCGGTATAAATTGAGAAGGATGAAGATAACAACCAAGAAAACAAAGATGATGAAAGTCATAAAGAAAATGATGGTTTTCCATTAGAGTGAAGAACCTCCAAGGATCATCAAATTGACAACATTACTGGTGATATCACCAAAGGAGTAACTACTCACTCTAAGATAAGTAATTTTTGTCATCATCATGCATATGTATCACAAGTTGCACCTAAAAACGCTAAGAATTCCTTACTTGAAGAGAATTGGCCTATGGAAATGCAAGAAGAACTAAATCAATTTAAAAGAAATGACATTTGGGATGTTGTCCCTCGTCCACAAGATCATCAAATTGTAGGCACTCAATGGGTATTTAGGAATAAACTTGATGAGAATGGTGTGATAACAAGAAATAAGGCCCTTCTTGTGGCTCAAGGTTATAAACAAGATGATAGCATTGATTATAAGGAGGTGTATGCTTCGGTTGCCCGACTTAAGGCTACATGCCTTTTATTAGCTTATGCATGCTCAAAGAACTTCAAATTATATCAAATGGACGTAAAAAAAAATTTCTTTAACAGATACATAAGTGAAGATATGTATGTCACTCAACCTCCCGACTTTGAAAATTATGAGTTTCTTAATCATGTGTTCAAGCTAAAACGTGTATTATATGATCTTAAACAAGCCCTCAGGGTATGGTATGATTGCCTTAGTAAGTTTTTTCTAGAACAAGGATACTGTAGAGGAAAAGTAGACACTACACTCTTTATTACGTCAAGGAAATCATATTTTACTAGTTCAAATTTATGTTGATGATATCATTTTTTGTTCAACTAACATGCATCTTGTCAAGGAGTTCTCTAAGCATATGTCGGGAGAGTTTGAAATGAGTCTAATGAGGGAGTTAAACTACTTTTTCGGACTACAAATTAAACAACTTGATAAAGGCACATTTGTATGAAAAACTAAGTATTGTCTCAAATTGCTCAAAAGATTCGGTATGGACGGTGCTAAAGAAATTGGCACACCTATGGCAACAAATGGTAATCTAGATAGAGATGAAAAAGGTAAGGATGTTGAGGTAAAAAGGTATAGATGTATGATTGGCTCACTTCTTTATCTTACTGCATCAAGGCCAGATATTATGTTTAGTGTTTGTATGTGTGCAAGATATCAATTTGTTTCTAAGGAATCCCATTTAAAAGTCGTTAACCGCATTCTTAGATATGAAAAGTACTAGTGGAACTTGTCACATGCTTTTAAAATCCTTGGTAAGTTGGAATAGTAAAAAGCAAGTTTTCTTTTCTTTGTCAACCGCCGAGGCGTTGTAGCTGGTAGTTATTGTGCATAAATTTTGTGGCTTAAATAACAACTACTCAATTTTGATATTAAAATTTCACGTATTCCTATCATTTGTGACAACACTAGTGCCATTACTCTAACCAAAAATCATGTACTACATTCACGCACTAAACATATTGAGATACCTCACTACTTCCTTCGTGGCCATGTTGAAAAAAGGGATGTTGCATTTGAGCATGTTGATAGTAAAAATCAACTTGCGGATATTTTCACTAAACCTCTCGCAACCGAACCTTTTTTCAATATACGTAAGGAATTGGGGATAATCGATATCTCAAATGTTGCTTAATTATATCTTATTGCTTACACTTTATACTTTTACTCTAACTTTGTGTTTGAGTATTTTACATCAAGTGAGTGCAACTTCAATCTCAATTAAGAGTTAGGTAATATCGATTCAATTTCTTTTTGAAAGTAAGATTTTCCTTGATGTATGTTACTAGTTTCTTCCAAAAATGCTTGATATTCTCTAAAATGATGAAAACCATGAATGTTCATTTCCAAATTTTTTAATTAATAACCATTGTGTGTTCTTGATCCATATGCTTATGATGACTTCGTGTATTAATTTTTTCACGTTTGTATAAGTTTGTTCTTATTATGCAAGCATGTGCTTATGTTTTTTTTTTGCACTTGTGCTTGAATTATTTGTATGAACGTTATTTGCAATATATGTTTCTTGATGTCTTGATTGCATTACATGGAAATCGTCTTCATTTTGGTTTTAGTAGCGACATATTATTGTTGCTATGATAGGCACATGTGTGTGTGGCATTGGAAGTCCCATTATGAAGTGTGAGTTGTTCGTGACGCTACACAAACAAGTTGACATTATTTTTATTTCTTGCTTATTTACTAATTATGCAATTAATTACATTTGTTGTAATATTGCTTGTTTGTTATTTAAAATTTTGCATCATCGTATATATGGGGATATGTGTTTGTTGCTCTTCTATGCATAATAGCCTCTGATTGTTATATTAGTCTTTTTATTGAACTATGTTACTTCTCACGGTTTGCTATCTTTCTTTTTTATGTTGTCAAAGGGGGAGAAGCATATGCGAGTCGAAGTAGGGAAGCACAAAGTCAGGGGGAGCCTTCTGTAAATACAAGGAATGCATTGTCACAAGTTTTGCCATCATCAAAAAGGGGGGTATGTGAGACAAACTTCGTCGTTAAATGTTTTGGATGATGTCAAAACTGGTAAAAGCTTGCGCTTGTGAACATTGGACAGTATATGTATGTCTTGTGGCACTCCTCTGTATTAGAGGTCTTAGGAATCATTAAAAAGAATTTTGAAATTGATCCAAGCCATTACAAATAAGTTACTGCATGATTTTTTACTTCACGTGTCGACACATCCGCTTTTCAGGTCGAAACATGTAACTCATTTTTAAAGCCTGTAGCTTCTATAAGTCACAGGTCGACACATACTGAAGCATTTCTGAAATTGTAAAAATTCTTATTTTATGTGTCGACACATAAGTTTTTCAGGTTGACACATTTACTATCATTTTAAAGCATGTAGCCTCTAACTTGGTTCAACGACATATAGCCTTCTATAGGTCGACACATACAGTTTAAAAATCATGCATGTGTCGACACATATGATACTTAGGTCGACACATACCGTTTATTTGGTCAACTTTCATAAAATCTTTTTATTCCAAATTTGTCTCTTTTGCCCTAAAATTTCCAAAACTATAAATACTATTTCATGCATCATTCGTAACTTGGTGAAACATAAAATAGCCTATTTCTCTTTTCATCTTCATCTTCAACCTCCAATCTATTCAATGTTGCGATGTTTCGTTGGGGTTCCATCTAGACGAGGATTTATAGTGTCCAATTTTGTATTTGGTTGAGCTCTGTAGGGGTTTTCATCCAGGAAAACATTGTGTTTGTCCTCCAAGATCATTTGTTAATTTGGAGGTTTTCGTGCAAGACGTTCGAGAGGTAATTACAGCCAAGTGAAGTCCTTTGGAGATAAAGAATGCAAGGGATCCTTTGGAGAAAAAGAATGCAAAGGAAGTAGCGCGAGAATGGCAGATTACAATTGACATCTTGTGTTGCAATAATTTGAAATTGACGGTACACGAAAGCTTTTGAGATAAATAATGCAAAGGAGTAGAAAGATCCGGATAGTAAATTTGCATCTATTGTGTCTTGGTCTTTCTCAAGATCAAAAGAGGAGAAGGGGTTCAATCAACAACAAGCTTAGAGTTTGTGGAGTTGCTCTTAAACACTTTTCTTGTATCAACAATTTTGTATAGTAAGAATTATCCTAATTCTATTGGAATTAGGCGCAGGCGTACCCACGTGTAAGGACGGTGGTGGGGAAGTGTGAAGACAAATTTCTTGTCTCTCTTTTATTTTTGCTTTTACTTGCTTTGATTTTCATTGATCAATTTATCGAATAGCATTACGTTATTAATTGAATTTTAAGAATTTTCCTAATCATTTTTCATTTTAAATCTAGTGTTGATATAGCTCGTAATCACTTTTGGTTATAAATGGTTGTGTGTATCAATACAACCAAAGGAAAATTTCTGAAAAATTCACTTGCATACCAAGTGTTTGATAAATTGATTCAACTAACTCTTTTAATATTGCTATTGGAAATAGCCTTGCAAGAAACATTCAATAAATGATAAATAAGTTGTTAATTGATTCAAGTTCATTATTTCAGCTTATTATTCTCATTTCATATTGAATTTATTAATTAAGGTTTGCATATCCAAGCCTCCAATAGCATTCGTACAGACGACATTTTCAAAAAGCTTATGCGTCGTACTTTAATAAAATATTTTTTTCAAAACCAAATTTTATTTGGAATTTTTCAAAGGGGTATCTATTCACTCCCCCTCTAGATATGTTGTTGTCGTCTAACAACCAATCAATTGGATACTTAAGCCAATCGATTGGCAAAACTTTTTATTCCTGCCAATGGATTGGAACGTTATTCCTATCTATTGGAGAATGAATAATCGATTAGCCAGGCGATTGGGACAACACCTTAATATTTACAATGGATATATATCAAATATTTCCATGTTGGGCAAAGTAATTAATTAAAATTGACTTTGCCAATAGATTGGAACATTATGTCAATCCATTGGAATGTTATGTCAATCGATTAGCTCATTAATTTGGATAATGGATAATTTCTTTTTTTGTTTTTTCAAACTTCTATATAAAGGAGGATTGCCTCTTCTTCATTTGACACCACTTTCCAATGTTTTACATTTTCTTTAGAATTTATCTCTGTAATTTCTCTCTCTCTCTCTAGAAAATATTTCTTTCACTTGATATTGCCTCAGTGCTTGTAAGTGAAGTTTTGCTTGTGGGGAAGAATTTCTGTAAGTGGTTGTGTTGTTTGTTTAACTCTTGAAAGTGTGATACTCTTGATAGGATAGAATTTGTTTTGTGAGATAAACCAATCTTAAAATCTCTTTTGTGGTTTATTAGTTTGTGCCAAATATTGTATTGTGGGAAATTTGATATGAGGACGTGTAAAGAAAGTTATATTATGGATGTGAAGAAATTATTTTGCTGAATTCAAATGTCTAGGGTGGAGTTCAAATATCTTATTGAGTTTTATTTTTTCATTATACTTTGTTGAGCTCAATTACCCCTTATGCTTAACTTTTATGATGTGCTTTGAGTGCAAACATTAACCCTATACACTATATTTTTATACACACCTCATACACTTCACTTGAGTGGTTGAATACACTTTATATATATATATATATATATATATATATATATATATATATATATATATATATATATATATATATATATATATATATATATATATATATATATATATATATATATATATATATATATATATATATATATATATATATATATATATATATATATATATGTATGTATCATATGAGGTTATGTCATTGTTGATGCACTTTTTTTGTTAAATAACCACCTAGTTTGTTACATATATCATAAGATGTTATTCATGATTGTCATCCTCCTTGAATCTTAGGATTTTCCAATTTCTTGCAACTTTTCATCATGCCTTGTTTTTTTTATCTTTCTAAAATTTTGCTTTGAGTCTTTAATCTTGAGTTTTCTTGGAGTACAAAAGCTGAAGTGTGGGGGAATTTGATCAATAAATTATAGATCATTCTTTTGAGTTTTTTTTTATTTGGATGCTTTGAAAGTTTTTAACTGTTAATTTTAACTTTTTTATCTTGTTTTTAAAGTTGAGTCATTCTTGAGCTTTAATATATTTCTTTGATTAGTTTTTTGATTATCGATATATTGACCCATGTTCATTGTGAAGGACATAACTTTAGCTGCGATAATCCATTTGATATGTTCAAATAGGAATTGGAAATATCGAAAGTCTTCACGGTCAAAAATACGAACATCTGAAGCACTAAAGTTGGCTGCTAGTTTTTACACCACTTAATCTTTTATAATGGGTCAAATTGCTAGTTAAGAACCCAACTCTTGCTCAGGCTCCGTTCACTAAAATAACTTAATATTTAAACCTATAAATAACGTTGCGTACAACTATAAAGAACTACTTTAGATTTCACCGTTATTTACCTATTTTGAATTATGCAGAAACATATTCGATGGAAGTTTAAAGCTCTAGGTTGATTCATTGATTTTAGATTGTTCATTAAGTATATTGAGGTTTGTTTTATAATGTTAATTATATTTTCATGATGCTGTCTCTTTTCTTTCAAACCTTAGTCTTGCCATTTCAATTTTTGATTGTTGGTTAAAACATAAAATTGTTATTGCTCTAATCTATATTGATAAAATCGATTTATATTTTCAAACTAGAATCAAGATTATTTAAATTAATATAAATGGTTGTTTGTGTTAGTATTCATAGGGTTTGTAAGAATCAATCATGATAGTTATAGGGTTTGATTGAATTCAGTTTTTAAATTAATTATATGTTTGTAACAGTTGTGCAAAATTTCAATTAATCATAATCTATGATGGTTTAACAGTTGTGATATGTCTCAGTAGGAATTCATATAAGATTCATCGTCAGTTGATTGGTTAGTCTTGTAATCAATCAAGATTATAACCATAAAAGGTGAAATTCTGGCACTTGTAATACAGATGTCAAAATAGATGTGATAACAACTATTTCTAATACAGAACAATAATATTAAAACTGTAACTTATGCACAAATAAATTGCAGAATGATAAATAACACAAATGATTGTTAATCAAGTTCAGTGAAGCGTCACCTACTTTAGGAGCTACCAAGCCATGAAGGAAATTCACTATGACAATATTAGTTCAAAGTCTAAACAATCCCATTTTACAACTTCTCGCCTAATCACTACCTTGTGTAACTTTTACCTAGAAACCTTCTAGATATGAGACCCCCCTCTTACTTCCTACCAATCACCTCGGAGATAAAATACATTCACAATCCTAGTGACTAGAATCAAAAACCAGGAGATTACACTTCAAATAAACAATACTTAGTTTTTCTTAAACGTTTCAACTAAAAAACAATACTTAACTCTTTGCTTAAAAGCTCATGAGTGAGAACAATAACTTGATAAACAATCAAGTAACAACCAGTCTACCTCACTGTATCAAAAGATACATGGGTGACTTGCAAAAACACAAGAGACTCTCAAAACCTAAGACTTAAGACTTCCCTTAAATTTACAATTGTGAAAAGTTAAAATACATTAGGTTTAGGTTTCTCTTTAAATACACCTCAGTAGTCCATAGGCTTTGAAATCTTCACCAAGACATTTCTTGATCCACAAGCTAAGGGCTGCACCAATTATGCAGAAAAATCTCCTCAAATTTTGGAACAAAATATCAAGTTTCCTAAATTGTCTCAACATCTAATTTTAGAAACTTATGTACAGCTGGATATTAAATCACTTGTTCCAAATTAAATTTTATTGACCTGCACAAATTATTGAGATATATCCAAAAGAAATATCACAAAATCAAATCAAATTTGTCAAGATTTAAAACAGCAGCGCCTACTACACAACAGGCCCGAATGTCAAGACATTTGGCTCAACATTTATCTGATATACATGATAGAAATACTTGTCATGACATATAGTCAAGATGTTGTGACATCTTGCTCAACATCAGTCCAGAACCATGTTTTAGCAAAATTTATGCAAACCTAAAACCATGGATTTAACAATCTCCCATTTTGGCAAATTTTTGCTAAAACAACCAACGCACAATAACACTGGAGAAAGGAATAAAACTACAACACAAGTGTTGTACCCCAAAATTTTCCTTCTCATTTCATCAACATTTTTCATCACAAGACTTTTGGAACTCAAGATCAAGCTAGGGTTTGCTCTGCTCAAGACACCTCCTTCCACTGTTGACCTAAATTAGGGTTTGAGTTTGCACAGTTATTTTTTGACCTAAAATGCCCAAGGTGACTTTCATACTTCATATTGGACTCACAAGTTTTTCCATACCAAGTTTCAAGCCTTGATTCTAATTTTTGCCCAGTCAATTGGACAGTTGACCTAGAAATCAGCTGTATTGGAGAAAAAGTCAACTATGGCCAATTGACAGTCAAACCTCATGAATTTTGACCCATATAAACATTATGAACTCATATGAACCATTTGATCAAGTTTGGATCATAATTCCACAAGAAATTTGATCAGATCATCAAAAGGGCAAAATGGTCATTTTTAGGGTTTTGACTGTACAAAGGCAATTTTTGACTGTTTGACCTAACCAATGGAAAATCAAGCTCAACCATGGACTTAAGGACTCAATTAAATTGTCTTGACCCATTCAACAAGTTCAAAAGATCTCAAGTGCATAGGATTGACAGATGAATTTTTGAGTCAACTCATCAAAATTTGACTGTACACTGAAAAGTCAAACTTTGACTTTTTGGTCAAAATCAAGTGCCAAGGGTAATTTTTCATCAAGACATGCCAAATTATGAAACTTGTTCATCAAGAAACCCAAAAATTCAAATTAGGGTTTAAAAATGGAAAAATTTCATAACTTAGAAATTTTCTAAGTTATGAAATTTTCTTATTTTTTCCTAACTTTGTCCCATTTTTTCACCAAGATGCAAATGGATTCAAACAAAACTTGCAACATGAAAGTTGTATTACATCACAAAGTATACAACTTTGTTTCACAAAGTTTTCTCAAAAGAGGCTTGTATCTCAAGTTATGATTTTTGGAACAAGGGTACCTAAAACTTTTAACTTAGAGAAATTTTGCCCTAGTTTAGGCAGGATTTTGACCCATCTTCTTGGCCATTTTTCACATAGTTCCAGTTGGAGTTTCAAGTTGCATTTCAAATATGTATTATATTACATGTTGCAAGCTTTCCAAATTGTCTAAGAACTCCTCAAACACCTTTGTGGTTAGGGAGAATCGAATTCTTGAAGTTGGCAAAAACTCACTTTGATCCATGGCCAATACATGTTCATACAACTTGCATTTTCAAATCAGCATGCTTTGTACTAGCTTGCAGGCCTCTAAACCATTTTACACTCCTTAATTGAATGCAAATCCACTGAGATAAGGAATTATCTTGGTCATTTGGACATTTCATGCAAAACTAATCCCTATTTGGAAAAAGGTATAATGCCATTTTTGTAAAGTTACACTTTATGTCAAACCAAGATCTTTGAGGCATGGGGCCGTATCTATGAGGCTGGATCAAATCCAAAAATTGCAAGTATCAAGGGTAAAAGATGCAACATACAAGATAGGCATTACGGGCCTGCATTGACAAGTTAGACATTCTTGCTTCAAAAAGAAGAAATTGTCCAAATTTCTCCCAACTTGAAAAATAGTCATTGTTAGCTAAAACAAAGATCACAAACACATTTCACACAACCCTTTGAGTCAGAAGCACGAGCCTTTCACCCCTAAAGCACCCTCATACCTAAAATCACCATTTTTCTGCAAAACAGGGCAAGCCCTGCAGAACCACCCCCATCTCCACTTTCCCTCGTGCGTTTTGCCTCAAACTTGTTCCAATACCTTCCACTCAACTCACGTGAACTATCCCAGACCTCCATTACTAGCTGTAACACCATTAACACACATTGCCATTTTTGTTTCAAAGCTTTGCAGGTTGAGTTCTGTAGCACGATTCATGCTATTTCAAAACAAGCCAAGCATTGGGAAAGCTTTATTAGACATCAGGCAAGCTCAAAAGAACCTCAAGCACTCTTGGAAGTTGCTGCATTGTCCACCTCGAAGTCAACTGAAACAGGTATTTCATGAACTTCTATCTCTCTATTTAGGAATAGTTAGACTTAGGTTTATGAATGAAAGATGTTGTACTCATAGCCCTGAAGCCATACATGTGCTTAGTTTTCATTTATATTAATCGTGCTAGGAGAATTTTGTTCATGAACTTTCTGAAAAAACTAGGTTAAGATTTTGGGCCAGAGAAATTCTCTCTGGTCTTTGAGAGTTAGCTTAAGTTTTTTATATGGTTGGATTCGTTGCTTGATGCTCTACAAGTTTCATGTTATGAGTTTTGTCAAAAAGTCAAGGAATCCGGAGATAGCAGTTGATGTACAGAACACACGTTTTTTGTGAACTGAGGAAGAAGATGAAGTTACTTGGGTTGGGCCCGTTTTCTTTTGCTTCTCACACATACATTTTCAGTTTACACCCCCTGGCCTATTTATTTGTATATTTGTCATTTTGATATTTTTATTTTTTATTCTGATTTTATTATTTTATGTCCAAATATAAAAAATGCCAAAAAATTATTTTTATATTTTTTCATATTTATTTGATTTTTATTTTTATTTTACTAGTATAAAAATGATTTAAATACTTTATATCCCTTTTATTAAAGCTCAAAAATAATATAAAATAATATGTTTATCTTTATTTATTATTTTGTACATACTTCAAAACATTTTCTTGAAATATATACCATGTTGTAAATAATTTATTTTATTTTTATACACACTTAGTATATGTAATATATTTAATACATATACATACATATTTTAAATAAATAATTAAGAAAAAATATACAAAAATAATATATTTTTATTTTTATTAATATTTTATACTAAAAATAACATTTTTTTAATATACTTATATTTTTCTACAAATTAATACATTATTGTATATAAATAATAAATAATACCATTTATTTAAGAAATTAAGGTTTTGCCCTAAAAAATAAAATAATTGAAATTGACTTTTTATTTGTTTACATTTCACATTAAAAAAAACCTTTTACATACATAAAAATCTTTTTGCATAAATACATTTTATTTAATATTTATTTATTGTATTTATTTAAATATTGTATATTTAATATTATGCCCTATACATTCAATTTGGTTGTAATAATTTAGGATTTAATTTCTTGCAAAATAATCCCCAATTCAAATTTGTACCCCCCTCCCTATATCATGTTGTAATAGTGTAGAATTTAAATTCTCGCACCTTTAGATGCTTTGAATTATGCCATGATTAGACCTAGGGTTTGTATGCAAAATAAAATCAACAAATAGCTTGACCTAATCCAAAGATAACAATGCATGAAAAACAAACACAATGCACACTTGCACCCCTAGGGTTTCAATCCACTTGTTGCCTTCAAAAATGGGCCATGGTATGCATGTCAAGTACTTTGGCAAAACAAAAACAAAACAAAAGATCATAGTCCCACGATGATGCTATCTGAGTTTCCTAAACAAAATGATCAAGTCCCTTAAGAAAATTGCCAAAAATACTTGACACCATTGCTATCATGGTCTATACGATGACCCGCGCCTGTCCCGTTTAACATCCTAACACAAGGTTATTCACCAAATACAATGGTGAAACAACACTGTTAAAATGATTAAAAACATAAGAATGATCTTTAAGTTAAAATAGGGTAGACAACTCTTAGTTACTTGATCAAAACTTGCAAAAACATCCTTGCTATCTTCAAAATACACTTCACAACACAAATTTCAAAACCCTACTTTCAAATATTGAAAACTTTTCAAAAGACAAAAACACCTTTGTATACATTCAAACAAGAATCATTACAAAGGTTGCCACAACTATGGGCTTATTTCAAAACATCTTTCAAAATCACACACAAAGCACCATTTCAAACAATTGAAGAGAACCATTTCAAACAATTGAAAAGCAAAGCAAGTGATCTAAGAAAGTAACTAAGAGTCCATGGATAACCATGGATAGAAAGGGTGCTAATACCTTCCCTTTCTATAATCTACTCCCCGAACCCAAGAAAACATCTCAAAGCTCTTTCTTGTGCTTTTTGACCTTTCCTTAGGATAAAATAAAAAGTCGGTGGCGACTCTTGCTAAACTGAAACATTTGCGAACACAAACGCAAAATCCCAAGTCAGTTCTCCCACCGTATCATAGAACTGGAGACTCTGCTGGGGAGATATACTTTAAAAGTGGAGTAACCTTAGGGCTTAGATCACCCTTTGCATGATTATTGTTTGCTTTGATTGCTTTACATTTGGCTCTCTTGTTTGGGTTTGAAATCCTCCACCCGGATTTGGGAAACATTCATAGGTAAATAGCAATACGTTGTGGAAACTGTGCAGGGTATACCGACACGGTTGAAGCAATATCTATATTAGTGCGACATATTTGTGAGTACCGGTAGCCTTTGAGTCAATCAAAGAGAATACGGGGCCGTTGAGTGATGTCATGAAGCACTAATGAACTCTTAGAACCTTACTTGACCATCTTGGCCTTTTATTAGGGGTAGTGAGATGACCGGCTTTGGTGCAGTCCGAAGTTGGTAGATACTCGATACTACACTCATTGAGGGTTGTTTTATTGGAATATTTTGGTCGCTAGTTAAGTGGCTAAACCAAAACAATGAACATAGAAAACAATCCAGTGATATTGAGCTCCTTAGAACCCGGTTACTATTTATAGGACAGGTTTGAGCCAACTAAACTCAAGAGGGTACTTACCTATGGAACCTCATGCAAGCCTAAAACTAGGGCTTTGTGTGATTTGCTTGTACATATGTTTGTGCATACATCATGAAAATCATAAAGCATGATATGCATCCACTAACCATTTCAAGGGTTTGGATCTTCATCTTTGTTCTTGTTTTGTAGGTCATGGAATCTCTTCGCAGGAAAACAATTCAAGTCAACCTTGTGAGAATCCCTCCTCAACTCAAGGAGCTTACATCCAGGATTCCAGAGAATTCTCTCTTCAGTGAAAGACATGGTAGACTCCTTAGCTTGGTAAACACCAACATTGAAGAAGATATGGTGAAAGTTCTCTTCGAGTTCTTTGACCCCCTACACCACTGTTTCACATTCCCTGAATACCAGTTGGTGCCTACTTTGGAGGAATTTTCTCAACTCTTGAGAATTCCTATTCTTCATCAACTACCCTACAACGGTACAAAAAGAGAACCAAAGCCTGAAGATGTTGCTCAAGCATTACACTTGCAACCATCTGACATCAAGGGGCACTGGGAAACCAGAAGTGGTGTCAAGGGTTTCTTGGCAAAGTTTCTGTTTGGGAAGGCACAAGACTACTGGAATTCTCTTGATTTACAGGCCTTTGAAGAGATTGTGGCACTCCTCATCTATGGGTTGGTCTTGTTGCCAAACCCTGATCAGCTTATAGATGTGAACGCTGTCAAGATTTTCATATCCAGGAATCATATACCCACATTGCTTGGGGACACCCTACACTCATTTTACACACGAACAATGAGGAAAAAAGGTGTTCTCATGTGTTGTACTCCTCTCCTAGAAAGGTGTTTTATTTCTCACCTTCCACAATCAGTTTTGAAGAATGAGAAGGGTTTAAGGTGGTCACAATGATTGATGACCCTCACACATTCTGATGTACATTGGTGTTCTCGGTCCAGAGAAAATGTCATCATCATTGATCGTTGTGGGGAATTTCCTAATGTCCCACTACTTGGCATTAGGGGAGGCATCACCTACAACCCTTGTCTAGCTTTGAGACAGTTTGGATATGCTCGGTGGGATGGCCTTCATGACATGCTGATTCCTGACCTAGTTTTTGACTTCGACAACGATGCGCAAGGACTTCGATAAAGATTCATCAGAGCTTGGAGGATGCCCAACAAGGTAGATAGTAAGACACTGGGGCACAAGAATTCCACCCCCCTTGAGCCTTATCTCAAGTGGGTACGAACCCGCGCCCAGAATCTTATGATGCCATACCCTCACATTCTCCCCTTGATCAAAGAGCCTGTTATGGAAGGAGAGGTTCCATACACCATCCTTCATCCTGACATGCCAACATCATGGGAAGAAATGCAAAAGAGTTGGATCCAACTCAAAGAAGAACGGAATACTTTTGAAGCCAGCTTCTATGCCAGTGAGAAGAAGGTTTTGAAGCTTAGTCGTCGACTTCATGAGGAGGAAACTCTCAACACTTACATCGCACCAAAGAGGATGCGCAATGTCTTTTTACATTAAGAATTTTGTAATATTTTGCCCATGGGGCACTTATGTACTAACAATTTCTTCTTAATATGACGTGCGTTCTTTTTGTTTGCAACAAATTTGAATTTCTAAATCCTTGAATGCATTACATGAATAACATACCATTCATCATATGCATAAACAGGTCTTCACACCAGGTTTCCTTATCTTTCTGCTGTTTATTTCAGCAAGATGGATTTGGAACAAACTTAAAGGATCTGAAGGCACAAAATTCACAATTCCAGCAACTCCTCATGACCTTGGCAAAGGTTCAAGAGGACCTCAAAGCTTTGTTGGAGAAGAATAAAGAGAAAAACAAAAAGAGACCTGGAGTAGCCACTTTGGGAAGGAGATTTGAGCATCAGGCTAGGAGAGTTCTCGAGTTCCCCTCAACGTATGACGAAGGGGCCAGTAAAGGGAAAGGGACTGATGTACCTTCTGAATCTGAGGTTGAAGAGGAGGAGGAAGAAGAAGACGAAGACTACTCTGAACAACAGTATCCACCAGCGGATGATAAATATAAGAATCTTGAGGATAGACTGGCAGCCATGGAGTTGCAGAGGGTACCCGGTTTGGATTTTGAAGAACTAGGTGTCATACCCCAAACTTTGACCTAAGATACCACCTCCCATCTGCATTATTACACAGCAAGCGTTCACAAGCGATTCGACCTATTTTTGCCAATTCTCGAGTCAGGTTTCAAATTCATAACTTCTTCAAATTTCGACAATTTTTTAGTGGTTCTTTTACATATGTTTCTCCTTTGCAACAACTACAACTTTTCTTTACAAGTCAAGAGATGATTATGCTTTGAAAATCCACCAAAAAATAGAAACGTTAGAAATTGTTGTGAATTTAGTGAAATTTAACTAGTTTTGTCTGACTTTACTAAATCATGATTTCTTTCATTTTTATCATTTTTCTTTTATTCTTATTTTCATAAAAAGAAAATCCACAAAATATATTTAGTTCATATCAGTTTTACTTTATCCAAAATATAAAAAAAATTTATAGTTTTGTTAGTTTCATTTAATTTATATATTTAATTCATTGATAATTCAAAAAAATCTCAAAATACATATAAGTTCTTTTGCTTTTTACATTTTTTGAGTATGTAAGTCTATTTTGTGTTTCTTTAGTTGCAATTCAAAAATTTGAAAATATATGGTTGGATTTTTCATTTATTTTTATTTCTTTTGTGATTAACTTTGGTGTAAATTTTGATTATAATTCCATTTGAAATATTTTTAAGTTGAATTATTAATAGATTTTAAAACCAATTTTAATATCTCTTTTATTTCACTTTTGTATTTTTCAGTTTAGTTTTTACTAACAGTTTATTTTATTATTATTGTCATTACTATTATTATTAATATTATAATTATTATGTTATGTCTATGTAAGTCTAAATATGTTGTCAAATACTATACTCCAAAGCCTCTTTGTTGTCCACTTTAACCATATTGTTGCATTGTATCATAAACAGTCCAAAGACTTGCAACAAGAAACCTGCCAAACCTGCACAAATAATGCCAAGAATAACAGTCACATAATCTCTGCTGCCCTATTATAAGACCAGTATATCAGTCCAGAAATTGCATCAAATAACACACACCAAAACCTGTATCAAAAAGCCATAAATCAGATCATCATATTTGTTCAAACTCACCATAAAACAGGCAGATATAACAATCGAAGAAGAGAGTTCACAAAGAGAAAAAACACAAACTTGCAGAAGCACAAGCCTGCATAACTCAAAGCCTGTTTCGAACTGCAAGCAGGATAGCCTGCATAACTCAAAGCCTGTTTCAAACTGCAAGCAGGATAGCCTGCATAACTCAAAACCTGTTTCAAACTGCAAGCAGGATAACCTGCATAACTGCAAGTTCTCACACTTGCAAAACCTGTAAAGGCAAGCAAGCCTCAAGCCTGCCCTCCTTACCAAAACCAGAAGCAAACCTTCTAACCCGCATCATTTTGAACCAAGCACAACCATCGACAAGAACTCATCGCCTAAATAACACCAACATTTTTTAGTCAGTTTCTGAAAGTAGAAAGAATCAGAGAGCAAAAGAAAGTGGAATTCACAGCCTGACCCGTTAAAGCCTCCGTAGGAATCGTAAGCTCGTCGGACTAGCTCCGACCTTATGAGTTCATCTTTTTTTTCTCCCTTTGCATTTTGTATACCATCGTGATTCATCATGATTTGTTGTTGAATGTTGAAATTTCTTGTTTTGATTATTTAGCTTTTATAGCCATGCCTGAATCGATTTGTTTCGAGTTGAGTTGTTATCATTGTTTATCGCATAAGAAATATTGAGACAGTTGGAAATAGAGTATAGAACGAGTTACCGTTGTTGTTGTTTTGTTTTAGAGTTAACGAGAGCCATGACGAAACCAGAAGCAGTGTTGTTGTTTGATCGCATGAGAAAGAGTTCGAAAGAGGGAGCAGGATTTGTTGTTGGTTTGTTCTATTTCGATTTAGAAGAGAAAGAGTTCGAAAGAGGGAGCAGGATTCGTTGTTGGCGTTGTTCGATTTCGATTTAGAAGAGAAAGAGTTCAAAAATTATACTTCCTCCCCCAATAATTTTGTCTGCACCTTATCTTTATTTAGTTCAGTTTTTTTTAGTAGTTTATCAATTTAGTTTAATTAGTCCGTTTTTTTTAATTAATTAATAAAATTTCTTCTAATCAGATACATTTTATTATTTAAATTAGTTCAAATTTAATATTTTTTTAGACAATTTTATTTAACATATTTAATTAGCTTAATTTTAATTTCAAATTGATATCTTTAGTGAATTCTAATATTGTCTTAGTTGCTTAGTTAAATTTTGTTACTTGATTTTCTTTGTATCTTTTAACATAAATTCTTAATGTTTATTTTGTTATTAATTGTTTGTCTATCTTTCTTGTGGATTTACAAGTGCCTATGCTTTGACTTTTATTCGATTATTATGTTTAATTATTTGTGATTTAAATCCAAGGGAATTGTTTAATTTTTGTCGACTTCATGTCCTCAAAAAAAAAAACATCGTGCGAATACTCTCATTCATCCTCCATTTATTATTTCGTTAAAAACTTAAGATAATTTTCCCAAATATTTAAGTTTTCAAAACTCACACCTTTTAAGTCAAAACTTCGACGTTAGATCATCGTATCTTCAAAAACTTGTCCATACCCATTTTTGGCCAAAACAATTTATTTTTAAACAAACAAACAATTTTAATAAACAGATATTTTAAAAGGTTCCTATAGGATACTATAGATGCATTGGGTTCTAATACCTTCCCATTGTATAACCAACCCCCAAACTCTAGATCTCTTTTCAAAAACGCCTTGTATTTTCATTACTTTTAAAGTATTATTTTACATTGCATATTTTAGGGTTTTATTTCGCTCTTTTCCCTTTTCCCTTGGAAATAATAAAGCGCGGTGGCGACTCTTGCTTTTGTGAGATGAATTAATTAATAGTTCGATCTCTGATTTACCCCGCTACATTTTTTATCGCTACAGAATTGGCGACTCTGCTGGGGAATCATTGACCTCTTGCTGGTCCATCCCTAAGTGGGTTAAGCCTAGTTTGTTTTATCTGTTTTATTATTATTTGATTTGTTTGATTATGTGTTTATATTGGGGTTGTTTGGGTTTTTTGAAAAGGACGAATCCTATACCCGGATTAAGTTACACTTAAGAATAGGACGGGCGGTATAGTCATGTTAACTTTGAGGGAGTAATCCCGAAGAAGGAGGCATGAGATCCCCCACTTAGTGGAAGGCCCTTTTGAACGTAATATTTGTTTACCGAGTAATCGGGAAGACATTATTATTTTCAACCTGGGAGCCATAGAAGCTGAGAACCGTAGAACCCTAACCCATCTTGGCCTTTTAGGTGTAGCGCGGAGATTATAACGGAGTAATCCGAAAGTAGTTGTTACGCGATGCTACGCTTGGACGAGTTTCTCTTGAGAATATTGCTAATTATTGAGTAATCAAGACGTTGGTAATATCCAAAGGAGGAATGTAGACTCTGGGAACTCTTAGAACCTTGTCTTACAGGTGCGATTAAACCGTTAGTACATACCTTGGGGTGGGCTTTACCCTTGACTCCATGCTCGAAGCATAGAACCTTTGAACCCCATATTTGTGAACTTGTGTGTAACTGTTGCATTATCATTCATCCATCCATCCATCAACATTTTTTTAAATTTTTTTTTTGTTTTTCAAGGAACTTAAGAATGATTTTTGCAGACATCTCAGGTATTGTTATTATGGAGTTTGGAAGAAGAAACACTCGAAGTTTTAGTTTTAAGGAACCCGAGATTGAAGAGCTGAAGAGTTCGATTCCTAAGATCGAGAACCCGACAGAATTTCAGAAGAAATATGGGTCCCTCATACCTCTCATGAAGCGCAAGATGAAGGAAGGCATCCTTAATACGTTGGTCCAATTCTACGATCCTTTGTACCGATGCTTCACCTTTCCGGATTACCAGTTGATGCCCACCTTAGAAGAGTACTCCTACATACTTGGTTTGCCGATCACCGACTGTGTTCCTTTTTCTGGCTTAGAAGAGGAACCCAAATCTCACGAGATAGCGACCATTACCCACTTGAAGAAGTCGGAGATATAGGAGAACATGACTACCAAAGGGGGAATCCGAGGCTTATCTGTGCAGTTTTTGTTGAAGAAAGCTCATTATTTGACTGAGATAAAAGATACTATTGCCTTTGAAGACGTTTTTGATTTACTCGCTTATGGCCTTTTCTTATTTCCTAATGTTGATAAGTTTGTGGATATCAACGCCATCAGAATTTTCTTGATTGGAAATCCGGTCCCAACGCTGCTAGGAGATACCTACTACTCCATACATCTTCGAAACTCTTATCAAGGAGGGATGATTATTTTTTGTGCACCATTGCTATATCAGTGGTATGTTTCTCATCTACCTAGGTCTGATGTTTTCTGGAATCTCGAGAAGGAGCCGCGATGGGCGCCAAAAATTATGGCTCTCACTCATTTCGACATTGATTGGTATAATCGAGTTTACTATGACGTGAAGATCATAGATAGCTGTGGTGCTTTTACTAACGTGCCTCTTCTTGGTACTAAAGGAGGAATTAACTATAATCCTGTTCTCGTGCGCCGTCAGTTTGGATACCCGATGAGGGACAAGCCGAACAACATTCATGTGAGTGGTTTCTTTCTACAAGAAGGACAAGATCACCAGGCAGCTAAGAGGGAGATCGAAGGAGCTTGGCGCCACATCCATAGGAAAGGGAGAGACATGTTAGGACAGAGAGGTGCCGTTTCTTTGGAGTCTTACCTACAATGGGTCCGTGCTAGGGCTTGTGCTCTCAAGATGCCCTATAAACCTGAGAAACCTTTATTCCCTATTGTTGCATCGTCATCTGTTGATGTTCCTATTGAGAATATGGGAGAATACCAAGGAAATCTGGCTAGGATGAAGTCCGAGAGAGATGCTTGGGAAGAAAAGTATACTATGTCGGAATATGAGAATCGAGTCCTGACTCGACAGCTAAAGGAAAAGGAGGATTTGCTATTTATTCAAGACGGCTGGTTCATTGATCATGATGAGAAGCTTCGTCAAAAGGATGCTTTACTGAAGAAATATGCTAGTGAAAGGAAGAGAAATAAGGAAGATTCGGTAAGCGTTGCTCTCGTTCCTAATCCACAAAAGGAAATCATTGATCGACTGGTAGCTAAGAAGAAAGAGATGGAAGACTTTTATGAAGAGAAGATCAGGAAGCTCCAGTTACAGTTGGCATTTGGTCCTTCATCTGATGATTCTGAGTGATCTTTAGTTCTTAGTTTTATTTTTACTGTTGTCATTTTGTAAAGCTCTGTAAAAGGGCTTCATGTTCCGAAGTTGTAATTTACTGCTTTTATTATGGGCTTCATGTTCCAAAGTTGTAATTTATTGCTTTTTATTATTGGATTGTCGTCCCAAGGTTGTAATTTATTGTTTTGTTTTTCCAAAGTTGTAAGTTGTAATTTATCGCTTTTGATTAATGAAATGAGTTTTTGTTGTTCCAAATTCCATTACCATTGAGATGTGCAAAATTATTGAAGGTCCTCGAAAAACTATCAAAATGAACGATCATTTGCATCGCATATCATGCATCATCCAATATTCCACTTCACATGTTTTCTAGAGTCTTATCCTTGTTTCTTTTTCCACTCCGGTAGATTGTCAAGCTGTCTCGTCGGTACGATACCCGAGCCAATCGTCAGAGGAAGATGGAAGATCTAGAACAGGAAAACCACGAGCTTCATGAGGAGGTCGCTACCCTTCATGTCGGTATGGAGAAACTAACTGCGCTGGTGGAAAGTTTGATGGCTGCTCAGAATCAGCCATCGACTGCAACTGCTGAGATTCAGAATTCAACTACTGTGGTTTCTGAGATTGTCACCGTTCCAACATCTATGACTCAAATCAACTCTCCGCTTCAACATCAGATGTCAAAAGGTTTTCCGTGGGGAATGCCTGATAACTTTGTGCCATAAGGGTATCAGCCTGTCGTACATCCTTTGGTTCAACCTACTGTGTCTGTTCCTCAACCGGAGGCAACTACTATGCCGCCTGTAATCCCGTCTGTGGCACCTTTCCCTCAACCAGTGATGACAACTCTCGCTCCTGTGGTTCATTCTACGCATACATGAATGAACCTGCTTATCATGCCGAGCCTGCTGAAAGTCTGGGTCTTTTCGATATAATGGAGGAATTTCAGAGCGTTAAAGGGGAAATATTTGTTTGGAAAGAATGCTCATGACCTGTGTTTAGTTCCAAATGTAAAGATTCCAGCCAAATTCAAAGTGCCGGACTTTGAAAGGTATAAAGGTGATTCGTGTCCGCGGAGTCATTTAACTATGTATGTAAGAAAGATGTCTACATATTCTGATGATCATAACTTGTTAATTCACTACTTTCAAGACAGTTTGACTGGTGCCGCTCTAAAGTGGAATATGGGTTTGGACAACACTCGGATCCGTAATTTCAACGATCTTAGTGAAGCTTTTGTTCGCCAGTATACGTACAACGTCGACATGGCGTCGGACATAGATCAACTCTGGGAGATGTCCCAGAGAGACAGAGAGTCCTTTAAAGAATACGCCCAGAGGTGGCGCGAGATTGCTGCTCAGATTTATCCCCCTCTTGAGGAGAAAGAAATGACAAAGATATTCCTGAAGACTTTAGGTTCCTTTATTATGAAAGAATGATTGCCAGCGCACCCAGTGATTTCACCGAGATGGTAGGTATGGGCATGCGGTTGGAAGAAGGAATTCGTAAAGGACGTTTGGTTAAGGAAGGAAGTCCATCTAGCAGTATCAAGAAGTTTGGAAGTATTTTCCCTAAAAGGAAAGAACAAGATGTCAGTGTAATTTTCCCTGGGAGAACAAGGAGAGGTTATTCACATGTTGCGGCAGTCACTCCAGCTGTCCGCCCAAAATTGGTGACCCCAACTCATCAAACCCCACCAATTCAGCAACGACCATTTCAACAGCAGCCTCGACAAGAGGCTTATCCATTTAATAACCAGAATCGTTCACCAAGGAAACCGTAATTTGATGCCATTGCCATGACTTACACTGAATTGTTCCCTGCTCTGATAAGAAAGAACCTCATAACGACGAAGCCTCCTCCTGTCGCGCCAAATAGTACTTCTCCGTGGTACAAGGCGTATCAGTTTTGTGAATATCATCAAGGGTTGCCGGGGCACAACATCAAAAATTGCTTTACTTTAAAGGCGGACGTGCAGAGGTTGATTAAGAACGGTATCTTGTCTTTCAAGGATGTTAACCCAAATGTTAGAGATAATCCTTTGCCTCGACATGGGGCAGCATCAGTGAATATGGTGGAAGGTTGTCCGAGAAAGTTTCAAGTTTTTCAAGTTGAAGACCTAAGAGATTCGTTGATCAGGTTACATCAAAGCTTAAGAAGAATTGCCTTTTTTAGGCATCATCATGATTATGATGTTTGTGAATTTTGTTCAAGAGAAATTGATTGCCCTATTGTGAAGGAGGATATTCAAAAATTGTTAGACCAGAGGGTTATCACTATTACATATGACAGAGATCCGGTGGATGAAGTGAATGTTATAATACCACAATTCAACTTGCCTGAACCAATAGAGATCATTTACGACAGTCAGACTACACCTGTTGCTCCTTTGAGCATTTATCCACCTGGTCATGTGCCTTACAACTCAGACCAAGCTATACCGTATAAGTATAATGCCACAATGATTGAGAACGGGGTAGAAGTCCCTATACCAACAATTCCATCTTTTGTTAACATCTCTAATGTGAGCAGAGTTACGAGAAGCTGACGTGTCTTTGCAGCATTACCTTTGAAGAGACTAGAAGTTCAAGTCAGGAGGCCCATACCGGTATAAATTCCACTGAGAAATGTTGAACCCAGGGTTGAGGTAGGCCGATCCAATGAACCTATCCCGCACCCCGATGATGATGAGATTCTGAAGCTCATCAAGAGAAGTGAATACAAGATTGTGGACCAACTATTGCAAACTCCTTCCAAGATTTCTTTGCTTGCTTTACTGAGAGATTCTGGTGCCCATAGAGAAGCTTTGATGAAGGTCTTGGACCAGGCATTCATGGATCATGATGTGACGGTTGACCAATTTGATGGAATTGTGGGAAATATTACTTCGAGTAACAATCTTGGTTTCAGTGATGAAGAGCTTCCGGAGGAGGGAAGGAACCATAACATGGCTTTACATATCTCAATCAGTTGTGGAAATGATACTTTATCAAGTGTGTTGGTAGATACAGGTTCGTCGTTAAATTAATGCCCAAAACTACATTATCTAGACTCTCATATCAAGGTGCTCCCATGAGACCTAGTGGAGTAATTGTCAAAGCGTTTGATGGTTCTAGGAAGACTGTCATTGGTGAAGTGGATCTTTCTATAATAATTGGTCCTCATACTTTTCAGATCACTTTTCAAGTAATGTATATTCGTGCCGCCTACAGTTGCCTATTGGGTCGTCCATGGATCCATGATGCAGGGGAAGTCACTTCCACGCTCCATCAAAGATTGAAATTTGTAAGGCATGGAAAGCTGGTAATGATTGGTGGAGAGCAGGCTATGGTGGTAAGCCATTTGTCATCTTTCTCTTTTATTGATGCTGATGAGGATGTTGGAACCCAATTCCAAGCTCTATCTGTTGCTAATAATGAAGTGAAGAAGCAAGGGACATCTATTTCTTCTTTTGAGGATGCGCGACGAGTGGTTGAAAGTGGTTCGGCTGAAGGTTGGGGCTAGGTGTTGACTTTGTCTGAGAACAAGTTTGGAGAAGGTCTTGGTTTTCGTCCCGTGTCTACAAGAGTCAAGCAGGAAACAGTTATCCATCCGATACAAGAGGTTTTCCGAAGCACAGGTTTTATCCATCCGACTCCTCCTGAAGTTGATGCTATAATAAGAGACGATTCTGAAGAGGATTTACCCGATTTTGTAACGCATGGAGTGGTTTGCCAGAACTGAATTGTTGTTGATGTTCCTGTTGTGATGCACATTTCTGAGTAATGTTTTGTTTTATTTTTGAAAAAAAACTTTCGCTCTACCCATGGCGAAAAAGTATTTGTGTCGGGCTATGTTGAAAATAAATCCTTTTGCTCTGCCCAAGGCAAAAGAGAGGATGTCTGGGATCTTTGTTTCAAGTATTGCCAATCATGAATAAAAATGTTATTTTGTCCACTACTATTTTATTTTTCACTTTTTCTGGGAAATAGTAATGAAAATTAATTGGTAGTAATAGGAAAATATAATAACCTTTTGTTTCATTTGTACAACATTCATATTAATCGATTTCTAAAATAAAGCATAATCATATGTGCAGATTAATCCATGACTTAACCATTGAAAACAATGATCCTATTCCCCCTCCCAACTTTGAATTCCCTGTGTTCGGAGCCGAGGAATAAGATAGTGAAGAAGTTCTTGATGAAATTTCCCGTTTACTTGAGCATGATGAAAAGACTATTCAGTTGTTTGAAGAGCCTATAGAGATGATCAATTTGGGTGATGAAGAAGATAAAAAGGAAGTTAAGGTCGGAGCATTGCTTATCCCAGAGGTCAAAGAGAAAATGTTGGAGCTTCTCAGAGAGTATGTTGACGTGTTTGCTTGGTCCTACCAAGACATGCCAGGTTTGGATAACAATATTGTGGAGCATCGTTTGCCGTTGAGACCTGAATGTCCGCCGATTAAGCAGAAGTTGAGAAGGACTCGTCTCGATATGGCTGACAATATCAAAGAAGAAGTTCAGAAGAAAATTAATGCAGGTTTCCTTGTTACTTCGGTCTATCCTCAATGGTTAGCCAATATAGTGCCTGTTCCTAAGAAAGATGGCAAAGTTCGGATGTGTCTAGACTATAGAGATCTGAATAGAGCTAGCCCAAAGGATGATTTCCCATTACCGCACATTGATGTATTGGTTGACAGTACCGCAAAGTTCAAAGTCTTTTCTTTCATGGATGGTTTCTCCGGTTACAATAAAATGAAGATGGCGCCAGAAGATATGGAGAAGACAACTTTCATTACACCTTGGGGAACATTTTGTTATCGGGTAATGCCGTTTGGTTTGAAGAATGCTGGTGCAACATACCAAAGGGCCATGACTGCTTTGTTCCATGATATGATGCATAAGGAGATAGAAGTGTATGTAGATGACATGATTGCCAAATCGCAAACTGAAGAAGATCATTTGGAACATTTATTGAAGTTATTCCAGCGTTTGAGAAAGTATAAACTCCATCTGAATCCCAACAAGTGCACTTTTGGTGTTCGTTATGGAAGACTTCTGGGTTTCATTGTCAGTCAGAAAGGTATTGAGGTAGATCCAGATAAAGTTAAAGCTATTCGGGAAATGCCCGCACCCAAGACGGAAAAACAAGTAAGAGGATTCCTTGGGAGACTGAACTATATTTCTATATTTATATCTCATATGATTGCTACTTGTGGGCCGATTTTCAAGCTTCTCCGAAAGAACCAAGGATGTGTGTGGACAGAAGATTGTCAGAGAGCTTTTGATAGCATCAAAGAATATTTACTTGAACCTCCCATATTGATTCCTCCAGTGGAAGGAAGACCTTTGATTATGTACCTGACTATATTGGAAGATTCCATGGGATGTGTGCTTGGTCAACAAGATGAGACTGGAAGAAAGGAACATGTCATATATTACCTGAGTAAGAAATTCACAGACTGTGAGTCTCGATACTCAATGCTTGAGAAAACCTATTGTGCTTTAGCTTGGGCTGCTCGCCGTCTGCGCCAGTATATGATTAACCACACCACTTGGTTGATCTCCAAAATGGATCCGATCAAGTATATCTTTGAGAAGCCCGCCTTATCTGGAAGAATTGCCCGTTGGCAGATGTTGTTATCTGAATATGACATTGAGTATCACACTCAGAAAGCAATCAAAGGGAGTATTTTAGCCGATCATTTGGCTCACCAACCAATTGAAGATTATCAATCCATCAAGTTTGACTTACCGGATGAAGATGTTATGTACTTGAAGGCTAAAGATTGTGAAGAGCCGTTACCTGAAGAAGGACCTGATCCCGAATCCCGTTGGGGTTTGATATTTGACGGAACTATGAACTCTTATGGAAATGGAATTGGGGCAATCATCGTCACTCCCCGAGGTACTCATATCTCGTTCACGGCGAGATTGAAGTTCGACTGTACGAACAACATGGCTGAATATGAGGCATGTATTATGGGTGTCGAAGAAGCAGTGGATCTAAGGATTAAGATTCTTGATATTTACGGAGACTCCTCATTGGTAATTAATCAAATCAAAGGAGAATTGGAGACTCGTCATCCTGGTTTGATCCCTTATAGAGATTATGCTAGAAGATTGTTAACCTTCTTCAACAAAGTGGAGTTACATCATATCCCTAGAGATGAAAACCAAATGGCTGATGCTTTAGCTACTTTGTCTTCAATGTTTCAAGTGAATGGTTGGAACGATGTGCCTACAATCAGAGTTATGCGCCTCGATAGACCTGTCCATGTGTTCTCAGTAGAAGAGGTCACCGATGATAAACCGTGGTTCTATGACATTAAACGTGTTCTTCAAACTCAAGAGTACCCTCCTGGGGAATCTAATAAAGATAGGAAGACGTTGAGGAGATTAGCAAGCAGTTTCTTCCTCAATGAAGAAGTATTGTATAAGAGGAATTACGACATGGTCTTGCTCAGATGTGTAGACAGACATGAAGCAGACATGCTAATACAGGAAGTACATGAAGGATCCTTTGGAACTCATGCCAACGAACATGCAATGGCTAAAAAGATGTTGAGAGCTGGTTACTATTGGATGACAATGGAATCTGATTGTTGCAAATATGTGAAGAAATGTCATAAATGCCAGATTTATGCGGACAAGATACATGTGCCACCGACCCTCCTCAATGTTATTTCTTCACCTTGGCCTTTCTCTATGTGGGGCATTGACATGATTGGAATGATTGAACCCAAAGCTTTAAATGGTCATCGTTTCATCTTGCTAGCGATCAATTATTTTACTAAATGGGTGGAAGCAGCATCTTATGCTAATGTAACCAGACAGGTGGTAGTCAGATTTATCAAGAATCAGATCATTTGTCGATACGGCATCCCGAGCAAGATCATCACTGATAATGGCTTGAATCTGAATAACAAGATGATGAGAGAGCTTTGTGAAGAGTTCAAGATCGAACATCATAATTCTTCTCCTTACAGCCCGAAGATGAATGGGGCAGTTGAAGCTGCTAACAAGAACATCAAAAAGATTGTCCAGAAGATGGTGGTAACTTATAGAGATTGACATGAAATGCTTCTGTTTTCTTTACATGGATACCGTACTTCAGTTCGAACTTCAACAGGTGCAACCCCACTTTCCCTAATTTATGGTATGGAAGCAGTAATCCCCGTGGAGGTTGAGATTCCGTCTATGAGAGTGTTGATGGAAGCTAAACTTTCTGAGGCTGAATGGTGTCAAAGTAGATATGATCAGTTGAATTTAATTGAAGAAAAGAGATTGACAGCGTTGTGTCACGGTCAATTATATCAACAGAGAATGAAGAAGGTTGTTGATAAGAAGGTTCGACCACGCGAGTTCAGAGAAGGTGACCTTGTGCTAAAAAAAATATTATCTCTCCAACCTGATTCTAGGGGAAAGTGGGCTCCGAATTATTAAGGACCGTATGTCGTTAAGAAAGTTTTCTCTGGAGGTGCCATGATTCTCACAAATATGGACGGTGAAGAGCTCCCGCGCTCCGTGAACGCCGACGCAGTCAAGAAGTATTTCACCTAGGTTTGAGTTGACAGTTCGCTAAGTTGAAAACCCGAAGGGGCGGCTTAGGCAGGCTTTTGGTCAGACCGGCTGTGGCATTTGAGCACATTTCGGAATTCGAAGTTGTTAAGGAGAATAGTGATCATTGTTTTTGTGTAACCCTTTCTTTCATGTACTATTTCCCAAACTCTTGTAAACCGTTGGAGTCGCGTTGTTAGCAAACTACCATCTTATTAATGAAATTTGAGCATTTACCTTTTGTGGGCAAAATTTTAATTTTTACGGCAATATTTGAAACAAAGTTATTTAAAGTATTCTTATTTTAAAAATGTGTCGTGAATAATGAAAGGAATATTAACAGTTGTTCCGAGGATGGTCAAGCCATGAAATGCAAAACAATACGGTAATTTATCCTTGCATGATGAACATGTTTTCTTTCAAAATCATCACGAGGTGTTGGTTGTGTAAACTTTTGTTTCTAATGGTACTAAGTTTGGTGACTCCCCAGCTTTTCCAGTTAAGCGTTGTTTTGGTTATCTTTATTTGAGCAGATTTCTGTAGTGTGGTACGCTTTGTCTCACGCCAGTGGTCTATTGGAGATTAGAAGATTGGTTTTGAATACTTTTCTCCCAGAAGATTTGAGCCTTGTAGCGTGATACGCTCTGACGTTGCTTTGTAGTTCCAGTTGCAGTTATTTTCCGTCTCTTTAAGATTGGTCGAGTATCTATTATTTTGTGATATCTTATCATCTTCAAGATATTCCGTCTGCCTGTTTCGTCAGCATAACATTCATTCATTCATTTACACTTATATCACGCATGCATATTCATATTTGTCGTTGATTTTGGGTCGTATACCTTGTTTATGTTTATTAAGACAATGTACATGTTCTTTCCAAGTAGAATGTTAGCTTAGGCAGAAAATGTGCTTCCTTTCTAAATTCCCCAACTGAGCTAATCCTCGTGGATGATTTTTTGATTTAGTCTTCCTTGTCCATTTCTGGATAGGATGAATCCCCAATCAAGTTATTTTCTCATTGGGTGGAGTCTTGTTTGACTATTTTCTCTCTGGTTTATTCATGAAGGGAGTTGTTGTCTCTTGCATAGCCTCTCTCGTGATTTTCTCCAAGCTAGGCAACCTAGACGAATGGTGCATTTATTTTGCGCATTTAAGTATTTGATCTCCTCGGGAAGGATCTATTCATGGTTCCCTTTGACGAAGATTTTATTCTCTGAAAGTGTTATCGCAATTTTCTTATGAATTATTTTTTGGAAAACGACAAGCGGCGGTCTCTTCATGAGCAACGTGTGCGTTATCTTTTTTTTTCCGAAAACGGCAAGCGACAGTCTCTTCATGAGAAACTTGTACGTTATTATTTTTTAGAAAACGGCAAGCGGCAGTCTCTTCATGAGCAACTTGTGCGTTATCTTTTTTTTTGCGGAAAACGGCAAGCGGCAGTCTCTTCATGAGCAACTTGTACGTTATTATTTTTTGGAAAACGGCAAGCGGCAGTCTCTTCATGAGCAACTTGTACGTTATTATTTTTTGGAAAACGGCAAGCGACAGTCTCTTCATGAGCAACTTGTACGTTATTATTTTTTGGAAAATAGCAAGTGGCGGCTTCTTTATTTGAGCAACTTGTATGTCATAGTATTTTTGGAAGACAGCAAGTGGTAGCTTCTTTATTTGAGCAACTTGTATGTCATAGTATTTTTGGAAGACAGCAAGTGGAAGCTTCTTTATTTGAGCAACTCATATGTCATAGTTTTTGGAAGACAGCAAGTGGCAGCTTCTTTATTTGAGCAACTTGTATGTCATAGTATTTTTGGAAGACAGCAAGTGGCGGCTTCTTTATTTGAGCAGCTTGTATGTTATTGACATCTTTGAACGACAGAAAATGGTAGCTTCTTTATTTGAGCAGCTTGTGTATCTACAACCATATTATTATTTCAGCATTAATTGGTATCCCTCTAGAAAAATTTCGCAGAGAAGTTTGTTATGAATCTTTACCTTCAGAAGTCGGTAATCCATTATCAGCAAACTTGGTACATCTTTTGTCTATCTTTGACCTTGAGTTGTGAACTCACTGTTATTTTGGGTCAATAACCTGTTTTTGTGGCCTATGCAAGATGCCTTCTTTGTTAAGGTCAGAGGTCGTATTCTCTAAAAAATTTATTCGCCGTCAAGAGTCTATCATTTGAAGTCGATGGCTCATTTCCCTAATAGTGTATAATCTATGTTCCTGTGGTTTGTTGGTGTTTGGTTTATCCAGCATTATCTTGTCTCATACAATATCACTCTCTGTGAATTTAAATACTACATTCATATGACAAACATAATGGCGGTATCTTAGGGAAAAAATTGCGTATTATGTATTTAAGTACCTTCAATCTCGTCGAGACGAAGATTTTAATCTTCATATCTCCGGATAGAAGAAACTTAAATAGGGGCAGCTGTCATACCCCAAATTTTGACCTAAGATACCACCTCCCATCTGCATTATTACATAGGAAGCGTTCACAAGCGATTCGACCTATTTTTGCCAATTCTCGAGTCAGGTTTCAAATTCATAACTTCTTCAAATTTCGACAATTTTTTAGTGGTTCTTTTACATATGTTTCTCCTTTGCAACAACTACAACTTTTCTTTACAAGTCAAGAGATGATTATGCTTTGAAAATCCACCAAAAAATAGAAACGTTAGAAATTGTTGTGAATTTAGTGAAATTTAACTGGTTTTTCCTGACTTTACTAAATCATGATTTTTTTCATTTTTATCATTTTTCTTTTATTCTTATTTTCATAAAAAGAAAATCCACAAAATATATTTAGTTCATATCAGTTTTACTTTATCCAAAATATAAAACAAAATTTATAGTTTTGTTAGTTTCATTTAATTTATATATTTAATTCATTGATAATTCAAAAAAATCTCAAAATACATATAAGTTCTTTTGCTTTTTACATTTTTTGAGTATGTAAGTCTATTTTGTGTTTCTTTAGTTGCAATTCAAAAATTTGAAAATATATATGATTTGATTTTTCATTTATCTTTATTTCTTTTGTGATTAATTTTGGTGTAAATTTTGATTATAATTCCATTTGAAATATTTTTAAGTTGAATTATTAATAGATTTTAGAACCAATTTTAATATCTCTTTTATTTCACTTTTGTATTTTTCAGTTTAGTTTTTACTAACAGTTTATTTTATTATTATTGTCATTACTATTATTATTAATATTATAATTATTATGTTATGTCTATGTAAGTCTAAATATGCTGTCAAATACTACACTCCAAAGCCTCTTTGTTGTCCACTTTAACCATATTGCTGCATTGTATCATAAACAGTCCAAAGACTTGCAACAAGAAACCTGCCAAACCTGCACAAATAATGCCAAGAAAAACAGTCACATAATCTCTGCTGCCCTGTTATAAGACCAGCATATCAGTCCAGAAATTGCATCAAATAACACACACCAAAACCTATATCAAAAAGCCATAAATCAGATCATCATATTTGTTCAAACTCACCAAATTTTCCCTCCCAAAACCTCATTCTTATTCACTATAAAACAGGTAGATATACAATCGAAGAAGAGAGTTCACAAAGAGAAAAAACACAAACTTGCAGAAGCACAAGCCTGCATAACTCAAAGCCTGTTTCGAACTGCAAGCAGGATAGCCTGCATAACTCAAAGCCTGTTTCAAACTGCAAGCAGGATAGCCTGCATAACTCAAAACCTGTTTCAAACTGCAAGCAGGATAACCTGCATAACTGCAAGTTCTCATACTTGCAAAACCTGTAAAGGCAAGCAAGCCTCAAGCCTGCCCTCCTTACCAAAACCAGAAGCAAACCTTCTAACCCGCACCATTTTGAACCAAGCACAATCATCCACAAGAACTCATCGCCTAAACAACACCAACATTTTTTAGTCAGTTTCTGAAAGTAGAAAGAATCAGAGAGCAAAAGAAAGTGGAATTCACAGCCTTACCCGTTAAATCCTCCGTAGGAATCGTAAGCTCGTCGGACTACCTCCGACCTTGTGAGTTCATCTTTTTTTTCTCCCTTTGCATTTTATATACCATCGTGATTCATCATGATTTGTTGTTCAATGTTGAAATTTCTTCTTTTGATTATTTAGCTTTTATAGCCATGCCTGAATCGATTTGTTTCAAGTTGAGTTGTTATCATTGTTTATCGCATAAGAAAGATTGAGACAGTTGGAAATAGAGTATAGAACGAGTTACCGTCGTTGTTGTTTTATTTTAGAGTTAACGAGAGCCATGACGAAACCAGAAGCAGTGTTATTGTTTGATCACATGAGAAAGAGTTCGAAAGAGGGAGCAGGATTCGTTGTTGGTTTGTTCGATTTCAATTTACAAGAGAAAGAGTTCGAAAGAGGAAGCATGATTCGTTGTTGGCGTTGTTCGATTTCGATTTAGAAGAGAAAGAGTTCGAAAATTATACTTCCTCCCCCAATAATTTTGTCTGCACCTTATCTTTATTTAGTTCAGTTTTTTTTAGTAGTTTATCAATTTAGTTTAATTAGTCCCTTTTTTTAATTAATTAATAAAATTTCTTCTAATCAGATACATTTTATTATTTAAATTAGTTTAAATTTAATATTTTTTTAGACAATTTTATTTAACATATTTAATTAGCTTAATTTTAATTTCAATTTGATATCTTTAGTGAATTCTAATATTGTCTTAGTTGCTTAGTTACATTTTGTTACTTGATTTTCTTTGTATCTTTTAACATAAATTCTTAATGTTTATTTTGTTATTAATTGTTTGTCTATCTTTCTTGTGGATCTACAAGTGCCTATGCTTTGACTTTTATTCGATTATTATGTTTAATTATTTATGATTTAAATCCAAGGGAATTATTTAATTTTTGTCGACTTCATGTCCTAAAAAAAAAACATCGTGCAAATACTCTCATTCATCCTCTGTTTATTATTTTGTTAAAAACTTAAGATAATTTTCCCAAATATTCAATTTTTCAAAACTCACACCTTTTAAGTCAAAACTTCGACGTTAGGTCATCGTATCTTCAAAAACTTGTCCATACCCATTTTTGGCCAAAACAATTTATTTTTAAACAAACAAACAATTTTAATAAACAGATATTTCAAAAGGTTCCTATAGGATACTATAGATGCATTGGGTGCTAATACCTTCCCATTGTATAACCAACCCCCGAACTCTATACCTCTTTTCAAAAACGCCTTGTATTTTCATTACTTTTAAAGTATTATTTTACATTGCATATTTTAGGCTTTTATTTCGCTCTTTTCCCTTTTCCCTTGGAAATAATAAAGCGCGGTGGCGACTCTTGCTTTTGTGAGACGAATTAATTAATAGTTCGATCTCCGATTTACCCCGCTACATTTTTTATCGCTACACTAGGACTGGTATCTGGGATTGTTATCCCTCTCAAGTTCAAGGTGCCAACATTTTCCAAGTACGACGGTCTGTCTTGCCCAAAGATGCACCTGAGATCGTATGTCAGATAGATCCAACCCCACTCATCTAATAAAGACCTCTAGGTACACTTTTTCCAAGACAGTTTGTCCGGCACGCAATTGGACTGGTTTTATCAGCTCGAGAGATCAGAGGTTCACAATTAGGAAGACTTAGCAGCTGCTTTTTACCGTAAGTATCAATACAATACTGACTTGGCGCCCACTCGTACTCAGTTACAAAGTATGGGGATGGCTTCCAATGAAGGGTTTAAAGAGTACGCCCAGAAGTGGCGTGATCTGGCTGGAAGGGTGCATCCGCCATTGTCAGATAGGGAGTTAGTTGACATGTTTCTGGGGACCCTGTCGGGCCCCTTCTTCAATCATCTAATCGGGAGTTCTTCCGCGGGATTTACTGAACTAATTTTGACTAGCGAAAGGGTCGAGGCCGGTATTAAAAGTGGAAAGATTCAAAAGGATGCTTCTGCATCCACAACTGTTAAAAAACCTTTCCCGACTAAGAAGGAAGCCTCTGGTGTGTATTCTCAGAAGGGTCAGGGAAGAACCGAGCGCTGGCCGACTGTAGGGGCGGTGATGATTCAAAATTCTTCAAATGATCAACCTTGTAACAATCAGTCGAGACCTAATCAACAACGGGTAGAAAGGCCACAACGGAAGTTCACCCGCATCAACATGACGCCAGCTCAGGTACTCCCCGACTTGTTGAAGTTGAATCTTACCAGTTTAAAGGAAGCGCCAAAAAATCCTAACACCTCCTTTTAAAATTTCAATGTTGGCTCTTCTACTCTGTTCTGAGGCCCATGCTAAGGCCCTAATCAAATTCTTGAAGGCGACACATGTACCCCAAGAGACTTCGGTTGACCAGTTTCAGGAATGTGTGGCCAGTCTTACTGCTGATAATGGCCTTGGCTTTTCCGATGCTGACTTGACTCCCAAAGAAAGGAAACACAACCACGCGCTACATGTCTCAATTGAATGCAGGGGAACCACCCTCGCCCATGTTTTAGTTGATACTGGTTCTTCCTTGAATGTGCTGCCGAAGAAAGCCTTAGACCGTTTGGACTGCGAAGGACTGACCCTCAAACCTAATAACATCGTTGTTAGGGCTTTTGATGGTTCCAAAATAATGGTTCATGGAGAGGTTGATATTCCTATCAAAGTAGGCACAAAGGTTTTCAACTCCACCTTCTACGTGATGGACATCCGTCCGTCATATTCGTGTTTGTTAGGAAGACCGTGGATCCATTATGGCGGGGCAGTTACCTCCTCTTTGCACCAAATGCTGAAATATCCTGTTAAGGGCAAGATTATAACTGTGCACGGTGAGGAAGAGTCCATGATAAGTCATCTCAATTCCTTCCGCTATGTGGAGTTGGATGGCGTGTTCATCGAAACACCTTTTCAACATTTCGAGGAAGTGTCTCCTGAGGTAGCAGTTGTGAAGACAATGGTCGAGATGCCTATCATTCCCAAGCATGTATCTAGGATGGCATCTCTCAAGGACGTAGAGGCGGTGATCAAAGAAGGGAGGAGTACAGTATGGGGACAATTGCCTGACTTTCCCCATAAGACGGACAAGTTTGGGTTAGGGTTTACTGTTGCAGGACAAAAGGCTATGCGTCGCTCCAAGGTTGGAAGACCACCCGTCAAGATCTCACACCATGGAATCAATGTTGTAGAAGATGAAGATGAAGAGAGTCACTTTGAAGATTGGATCTTTCCGACCATCGAAGGGGGTTTGAGCAACTGGGAAGCAAAGGATTTTATTCCCATCACCTTTATCAACCAGTAATTTTATCTTTGAACAATTTCCCATTTTATGGTCTGTAATAACTAAAACAATTCGCACACTATTTTCACCTCATGCCTCGCCCGGGGCATGTAGGTCCATTTGTAAGGGCTTGATTTTCTTCATAATCATATGCCATGTTTTAATGAATCATTGGACGTTTTTTCATCTATGAAACTTTTGTGTTCATTTTCTTTCCTTTTGCATTTTTGTTTGTTTAAGGATGGTTATCCCTTACACACACCCACACTCACAAATGCAGGTACCCATCCACTCCGGATTCCATGGTTGACTATTCTGCTTTAGCCTTCGATAACTCTGAAGATTTGGTCAATCATGCTGAGTATGAAGTTGACGAAGACTGTGAAGTGCCGGGAGAGTTAGCCAGACTTCTACAACAAGAAGAAAGGGCCATTCTGCCTTATGAAGAGTTGCTAGAAACAATCAACTTGGGGACAGAGGAAGACAGGAAGGAAGTAAAAGTGGGTGCCAACCTGGAACCAAGTGTTAAGGAGCGCTTAGTGCAGTTGTTGAACGAATATGTTGAAATCTTCGCTTGGTCTTATGAAGACATGCCAGGGCTAGACACAGATATCATGGTTCACCGTCTCCCTACAAGAGAAGAATATCCACCGATCAAGCAAAAGGTCCGCCGGATGAGACCTGACATGTCTGAGAAGATCAAAGCTGAGGTAATGAAGCAATTCAACACTGGCTTTCTGGCTGTTACTTCCTATCCACAATGGGTTGCTAACATTGTGCCCGTGCCTAAGAAGGACGACAAAGTCAGAATGTGCATGGACTATCGGGATTTGAACAGGGGTAGCCCCAAATATGATTTTCCACTGCCACATATCGACATCTTGGTTGACAACACAGCTCAACACAAGGTTTTTTCCTTCATGGATGGATTCTCGGGATATAACCAGATCAAAATGGCCCCCGAGGACATGGAGAAAACTACTTTTGTCACGCAATGGGGTACCTTCTGCTACAAAGTGATGCCATTCAGACTGAAGAATGCAAGAGCAACCTATCAACGTGCCATGGTAGCTTTGTTTCATGATATGATACATCATGAGATTGAAGTTTACGTAGACGACATGATAGCTCGATCACAGACAGAAGAAGAACACCTTGATCATTTGCAGAAGCTGTTTGCCAGGTTGAAGGAGTATAAGCTCAGACTGAACACAAGTAAGTGCACTTTTGGGGTTAGGTCTGGTAAACTTTTGGGATTTATTGTCAGCAACAAAGGCATTGAGGTTAATCCAGCTAAAGTGAAGGCTATACAAGAAATTCCTGCCCCCTGTACTGAAAAGGAGGTTAGAGGATTCTTGGGACGCTTGAACTATATTGCGAGGTTCATCTCTCATCTGACATCTACCTGTGAGCCAATCTTCAAGTTGTTGAAGAAAGATCAGGTGGTTGAATGGAACAATGATTGCCAATTTGCTTTTGATAAGATCAAGGAGTATTTACTATAACCTCCTATTCTGATGCCACCCGTCGAAGGAAGGCCGTTAATCATGTATCTGACTGTTTTGGATAACTCAATGGGGTGCGTGCTGGGCCAACATGACGAGTATGGCCGAAAAGAGCATGCCATTTATTACCTTACCAAAAAGTTTACCGATTGTGAGACTCGCTACTCACTGCTCGAGAAAACTTGTTGCGCTTTGGTATGGGCTGCTCGCCGGCTGAGACAATATATGTTGACTCATACCACTTTGGTGATTTCCAAAATGGATCTGATCAAGTATATCTTCGAGAAGCCTGCTTTATCTGGAAGAATCGCTAGATGGCAAATGATCCTGACTGAGTATGATATCCAGTATACTACCCAAAAAGCTATAAAGGGGAGTGTACTAGCTGACCATCTAGCTCATCAAGCCGTCGAAGATTACCAATCTATGAGATTTGACTTCTCGGACGAGGACATCATGACTATGGATAACATTGAGGGTAACAGACCGTATGACAGACCTGAACAAGGATCCCGATGGACCCTGTACTTTGATGGTGCTTCAAATGCACTTGCCAACGGTATCGGTGCGATACTCATTTCTCCGGAAGGTTTCCATACACCCTTCACTGCCCGACTTTGCTTCAGCTGTACCAACAACATGGCTGAATATGAAGCTTGCATCTTTGGTCTCAAAGCTGCTATAGACTTGGGAATCAAATCTTTGATCGTATTTGGGGACTCAACTTTAGTTATCAGTCAAGTCAAAGGAAAGTGGGACACTAAACATCCTAATCTTATCCCATACAAAGAACATGTCTTGACGTTGTTGCCTCATTTTGAGCAGATTACTTTAGAACACTTCCCGCGAGAAGAAAATCAGCTAGCAGATGATCTGGCTACAATGTCTTCCATGTTTAAACTCAACTGGGATAACGAGGCTCCCCAAATTACCATCGAGCGAATGGACGAACCTGCGCACTGTCATGAGATTAATACCGAAGAAGTAATGGAACAACCATGGTTTCATGAAATCAAAAGGTATCTCCAGACTAGAGAATACCCTGAAGGAGCTTCCGTCAATAACAAAATGTTCTTAAGGAGATTCACTGCCAAGTTCTTCCTACGCAATGGCATCCTTTATAAGCGCAGCCATGATTGTGTTCTACTTCTTTGTGTGGACAAAGCTGAAGCAGAGTTGATCATGACTGAGATACACTATGGCATGTTTGGCACCCACTTGAGCGGACATACGATGGCTAAGAAGATTCTAAGGGCAGGCTACTACTGGTCTACCATCGAAGTTGATTGTCATCAACATTCCCGTACTTGTCACAAATGCCAAGTCTATGCCGACAAGGTACATATTCCTCCTGTTCCTCTCAACGTTCTGACAGCTCCTTGGCCATTTGCAATGTGGGGCATTGATATGATTGGAGAGATCAAGCCCACGACATCCAATGGACATCGTTTCATCTTGGTCGCTATTGATTATTTCACCAAGTGGGTTGAAGCAGCTTCCTTTGCCTCAGTTACAAAGAATGTGGTTGCCTGCTTCATCAAGCAGAACCTCATATGCCGGTATGGTGTCCCCGACAGGATCATCACAGACAACGGTACGAATTTGAACAACACCATGATCACCTCTCTATGCGAACAGTTCAAGATTTATCATCACAATTCATCTCCCTATCGGCCGAAGATGAACGATGTTGTTGTAGCCGCGAACAAAAATATCAAGAAGATCATCCAAAAAATGACAGTCACCTACAAGGACTGGCATGAGATGTTACCGTTTGCTCTGCATGGATATCGTACCACGGCATGTACGTCAACAGGGGCAACCCCATTTTCTTTGGTATAAGGCATGGAAGTTGTTTTGCCTATAGAGGTTCAGATTCCTTCCTTAAGGATTATGAAGGATGTCGGTTTGAGTGAAGACGATTGGATTTAGACCCGGATTGACCAACTTAATTTGATCAACGAGAAGCGACTTACTTCTGTTTGTCATGGTCAGACGTTTCAAAAGCGGATGATCAAGGCTTTCAACAAGAAAGTTAGACGTCAAGTATACCAAGTCGGAGATCTTGTAATCAAGCGGATCATCTTACCGCAAAGTGATCCTAGGGGCAAGTGGACTCCTACTTATGAAGGACCATTTGTGATCAAGAGCATCTTTTCTGGTGGGGCAATGATTCTGACCACCATGGACGGCGACGACCTGCCACACCCTGCAAATGCAGACATAGTCAAAAGATACTACGCATAAGATAACCCGACAAGTCGAAAACCTGAAAGGGAGACTTGGGCAAAAAAGGGCATCCCGGTGAATCGAAAACCCGAAAGGGCGGTTCAGGCAAAAATTAGGGATAAAACAAAAAATTTGTGCACCCGGCAAGTTGAAAGCCCGAAATGGCGACTTGGGCAAAAAAGGGTTTCCCGGTGGATCGAAAACCCGAAAGGGCGGTCCAGGAAAAAGTTAGGGAATTAAAGCGTATTACTATGTCTCGTCAGATCACCTTAAGAACAATCTCTTCACCAACAAGCTCCAAGCTTCTGATCAATCCATTCATCGGCGGACGAAGCAGCGAATGGACAAGATATTCAGAGTTGTAAAGGCTATAATAGAATGGGAATCCCATGGAATTATTACACATAGCCATCTTTCTTTTGTATAAATTTTTTCAATTTTTACGAAAACATTCTCTTACTAGGATGTCTGTCTCCTTTATACAAAGATATTCACAAAAGTCAATAAAAAGATATGTCAAAGCGCATAAATTTTCTTGCCTTTATTTTCTCTTTACACTTATGTTTTATTTGAAAACGTCCAATGTTTGTTAAATAGGCATATGCATTTGAATATAATCACTGCTTACAAATAAAACGAAATTGAAAAAGGATAATTACTGATAGATTGAAGGTGTAGGAAGATATCTTTGTGCCATTTCAGAAAAAATACCCTATGATACATCATTCAGATCCTCAACAAAGCTAAAGTTTGGAGTATATTTCCCTGGCAGAGTTAAGCTTCAAAATCCTTATTGGAGCCAGTGCATTCTAAAACTTGATTCCCCAACTGAGTTAAGTTTCAAAATTCCCATCAGAGTTAAGCTTCAGGATCCCCAGTGGAGTCCGAAAACCCTGAAAATCCTATCCCAAGTGGAGCCAGAATAGTGAACATTTCCCCCCACAGAGTTATCTCCCAGCAAGATCGAAGATTCTCGGTCTCATTTCCCCAAGCAGAAGCCTCCTAGGTTTTAACTCACCACAAATCGCCGAGGATTTTCAATCTCCAGCAGTGGTCCCAGGATTTCTCATCTTCAACAATCAAAGATTTTTGGAATCCCCAGCACCGGTCAAGGATTTAATTCCCCCGACCACAATCAAAGATTTCATTATCTCCAGTTATCAAGGATTTATTTTCCTCAGTAAGACAGCTACTCAGCTTACATGCACATCCATTACATTCATATATCATAAACATTGATGAAACAAAATTCATTGAATCATACATATTATGCAACATAACTTTGTGTTTTAGCTAACATTTTACCCTTTTTTAGGATAAGTTTAAAAGGCTGTTAATAACAATTATTCAGATACAGTATGGATACACCCCAGACACGGCGGTCATTCTATTACTCATTCATAATTTCAAGTCAAAATACAGTACAGATACACCCCAGACACGGTGGTCATTCTACTACTCATTCAGACTTCAGCAATCCGATACAGACTAGATACGCTCCAGACACGACGGCCATTCTATCTCTCATTCAGATTCAACTATCAACTTCAAGTTCAGATATGCTCCAAACATGGATGCCATTCTGACCTTTATACCAGCAGTTTGATAATCCCCAGTGCAGTCGCCATGGAAATCATTCTGTCATTTATTCAGATCTCAGTTACAGTCTCAGATACACTCCAGACACGGAAGTTATTCTGCTACTCATACAGATCTCAACTTCAGATACAGTCCAGATACGCTCCAGATACATTTGCTATTCTGTCACTCATTCGGAATTTATCCCTATCCCAGAGATGCTCCATACACGGATGTTTCTCTGTCGCCCCTTCAGAATTCAGATACAATACAGATACACTCCAGACACGGCAGTCATTCTGATATTCATTCAAAATTCAAATACAGTTACAGCTCAGATACGGTCCAAACACGGACGCCATTCTTTTGCTCATACAGAATCAGTCTCCAGATACAGTTCAAATGCATTTCAGACACGGATACCATTTTGATGCTCATTCTTCTGACCCACCACATTGCGATTCAGCAAACATTCTTGGATGGAATCTTTAATCCCATCTCCAGCAAGATCCTACCATCTCTAAATGGCATCTTTAAGCCCATTTCCTCAGCTATATTCTGACGAATGTAAATTTACGGGCACTCTAGTGTCAAATCCTCTTTTACCTTCGAGTCGCGAAAGGCAAACTTGCCAATCTAACTCTTCAAGTTCAAGAAGATTGAACAGGGGCAACTGTTGTATCCCAAAATTTGCCTTCTCATTTCATCAACATTTTTCATCACAAGACTTTTGGAACTCAAGATCAAGCTAGGGTTTGCTCTGCTCAAGAAACCTCCTTGCACTGTTGACCTAAATTAGGGTTTGACTTTGCACAGTGATGTTTTGACCTACAATGCCCAAGGTGACTTTCATACTTCATATTGGACTCACAAGTTTGTCCATACCAAGTTTCAAGCCTTGATCCAAATTTTTGCCCAGTCAATTGGACAGTTGACCTATAAATCAACTGTATTGGGGAAAAAGTCAACTATGGCCAATTGACAGTCAAACCTCATGAATGTTGACCCACGTCAACATTATGAACTCATATGAACCATTTTATCAAGTTTGGATCACAATTCCACGAGAAATTTGATCAGATCATCAAAAGGGCAAAATGGTCATTTTTAAGGTTTTGACTGTACAAAGGCAATTTTTGACTATTTGACCTAACCAATGGCAAATCAAGCTCAACCATGGACTCAAGGACTCAATGAAATTGTCTTGACCCATTCAACAAGTTCAAAAGATCTCAAGTGCATAGGATTGACAGATAAATTTTTCAGTCAACTGATCAAAATTTGACTATACACTGAAAAGTCAAACTTTGACTTTTTTGTCAAAATCAAGTGCCAAGGGTCATTTTTCATCAAGACATGCCAAATTATGAAACTTGTTCATCAAGAAACCCAAAAATGCAAATTAGGGTTTAAAAATGGAAAAATTTCATAACTTAGAAATTTTCTAAGTTATGAAATTTTCTTATTTTTTCCTAACTTTGTCCCATTTTTTCACCAAGATGAAAATGGATTCAAACAAAACTTGCAACATGAAAGTTGTAGTACATCACAAATCCTACAACTTTTAATCACAAAGTTTTCTCAAAAGAAGCTTGTATCTCAAGTTATGATATTTGGAACAAGGGTACCTAAAACTTTTAACTTATAGAAATTTTGCCCTAGTTTAGGAAGGATTTTGACCCATCTTTTTAGCCATTTTTCACATAGTTCCACTTGGAGTTTCAAGTTACATTTCAAAGATGGATTATAGTAGATGTTGCAAGCTTTCCAAATTGTCTAAGAACTCCTCAAACACCTTTGTGGTTATTGAGAATCGAATGCTTGAAGTTGGCAAAAACTCACTTTGATCCATGGCCAATACATGTTCATACAACTTGCATTTTCAAATCAGCATGCTTTGTACTAGCTTGCAGGCCTCTAAACCGTTTTACTCTCCTTAATTGAATGCAAATCCACTGAGCTAAGGCATTATCTTGGTCATTTGGACATTGCATGCAAAACTAATCCCTATTTGGAAAAAGGTATAATGCCATTTTTGTAAAGTTACACTTTATGTCAAACCAAGATCTTTGAGGCATGGGGCCATATGTCTGAGGCAAGATCAAATCCACAAATTGCAAGTATCAAGGGCAAATGATGCAGCATACAAGATAGGCATTACAGGCCTGCATTGACAAGTTAGACATTCTTGCTTCAAAAAGAAGAAATTGTCCAAATTTCTTCCAACTTGAAAAACAGTCATTGTTAGCTAAAACAAAGATCACAAACACATTTCACACAACCCTTTGAGTCAGAAGCACGAGCCTTTCACCCCTAAAGCACCCTCATACCTAAAATCACCATTTTCTGCAAAACAGGGCAAGCCCTGCAGAACCACCCCCATCTCCACTTTCCCTCGTGCGTTTTGCCTCAAACTTGTTCCAATACCTTCCACTCAACTCACCTGAACTATCCCAGACCTCCATTACTAGCTATAACACCATTAACACACATTGCCATTTTTGTTTCAAAGCTTTGCAGGTTGAGTTTTGTAGCACGATTCAGGCTATTTCAAAACAAGCCAAGCATTGGGAAAGCTTCATTGGACATCAGGCAAGCTCAAAAGAACCTCAAGCACTCTTGGAAGTTGCTGCATTGTCCAACTCGAAGTCAACTGAAATAGGTATTTCATGAACTTCTATCTCTCTATTTAGGAATAGTTAGACTTAGGTTTGTGAATGAAAGATGTTGTACTCATAGCCCTGAAGCCATACATGTGCTTAGTTTTCATTTATATTAATCATGCTAGGAGAATTTTGTTCATGAACTTTCTGAAAAAATTAGGTTAAGATTTTGGGCCAGAGAAATTCTCTCTGGTCTTTGAGAGTTAGATTAAGTTTTTTATATGATTGGATTTGTTGCTTGATGCTCTACAAGTTTCATGTTATGAGTTTTGTCAAAAAGTCAAGGAACCCGGAGATAGAAGTTGATGTACAAAACGCGCGTTTTTTGTGGACTGAGGAAGAAGATGAAGTTACTTGGGCTGGGCCTGTTTGCTTTTGCTTCTCACACATACATTTTCAGTTTACACCCCCTGGCCCATTTATTTGTATATTTGTCATTTTTATATTTTTATTTTTTATTCTGATTTTATTATTTTATGTCCAAATATAGAAAATGCCAAAAAATTATTTTTTATATTTTTTAATATTTATTTGATATTTATTTTTATTTTACTAGTATAAAAATGATTTAAATACTTTATATCCCTTTTATTAAAGCTCAAAAATAATATAAAAAAATATGTTTATCTTTATTTATTATTTTGTACATACTTGAAAACATTTTCTTGAAATATATACCATGTTGTAAATAATTTATTTTAGTTTTATACACACTTAGTATATTTAATATATTTAATACATATACATACATATTTTAAATAAATAATTAAGACAAAAATTACAAAAATAATACATTTTCATTTTTATTAATATTTTATACTAAAAATACCATTTTTTTAATATACTTATATTTTTGTACAAATTAATACATTATTGTATATAAATAATAAATAATACCATTTATTTAAGAAATTAGGGTTTTGCCCTAAAAAATAAAATAATTGAAATTGACTTTTTATTTGTTTACATTTAATATTTAAAAAAAACCTTTTACATACATAAAAATCTTTTTGCATAAATACATTTTATTTAATATTTATTTCTTGTATTTATTTAAATATTGTATATTTAATATTATGCCCTATACATTCAATTTGGTTGTAATAATTTAGGATTTAATTTCTTGCAAAATAATCCCCAATTCAAATTTGTACTCCCCTCCCTATATCATGTTGTAATAGTGTAGAATTTAAATTCTCGCACCTTTAGATGCTTTCAATTATGCCATGATTAGTCCTAGAGTTTGTATGCAAAATAAAATCAACAAATAGCTTGAACTAATCCAAAGATAACAATGCATGAAAAACAAACACAATGCACACTTACACCCCTAGGGTTTCAATCCACTTGTTGCCTTCAAAAATGGGCCATGGTATGCATGTCAAGTACTTTGGCAAAACAAAAACAAAACAAAAGATCATAGTCCCTCGATGACGCTATCTGAGTTTCCTAAACAAAATGATCAAGTCCCTTAAGAAAATTGCCAAAAATACTTGACACCATTGCTATCATGGTCTATACGATGACCCGCGTCTGTCCCGTTTAACATCCTAACACAAGGTTGTTCACCAAATACAATGGTGAAACAACACTGTTAAAAGGGTTAAAAACATAGGAAAGATCTTTGAGTTAAAATAGGGTAGACAACTCTTAGTTACTTGATCAAAACTTGCAAAAACATCCTTGCTATCTTCAAAATACACTTCACAACACAAATTTCAAAACCCTACTTTCAAACATTGAAAACTTTTCAAAAGACAAAAACACCTTGGTATACATTCAAACAATAATCATTACAAAGGTTGCCACAATGATGGCCTCTTTTCAAAACATCTTTCAAAATCACACACAAAGCACCATTTCAAACAATTGAAGAGCACCATTTCAAACAATTGAAAAGCAAAGCAAGTGATCTAAGCAAGTAACTAAGAGCCCATGGATAACCATGGATAGAAAGGGTGCTAATACCTTCCCTTTCTATAATCTACTCCCCGAACCCAAGAAAACATCTCAAAGGCCTTTCCTGTGCTTTTTGACCTTTCCTTAGGATAAAATAAAAAGTCGGTGGCGACTCTTGCTAAACCGAAACATTTGCGAACACAAACGCAAAATCTCAAGTCAGTTCTCCCACCGTATCACAACAAGTTACACGCAAACATGTAAAATTTATACAAACTACAACAGAAACATATATCAGAGAAATCATGCAGTTACAGATCACCATCTTCAATACTCTAGAAAACCAATGTCTAGACATGTGCTCTGACATCACAGACAGGTCCAAACTCCCGCTGTCACACATGACCAAAACTCTCCCTCAAAGGGAAAACCCAAATCACCAGAAAATTCAGTATACCAAATATGAACTAACCAAGTTCACACATCAAAGGCACATGCAGAAGAAGATAAAACAACCTCACATCAATATTTTCCATATCATGAAAGATGTCAAAACATCAGATAATACATCATTCACACAAACTCCACAAACAGTAGCAGCTGCAGCTACAGCAGAAGCACCAAGCAACAACAAAAGCCCTAAGCAGTATGACATACAATAATTCTCCCCCTAAATAGTTGCATCCAACAAGCAACCATAATCACTACTCTCCTCTTAGCAGTAGCACAGTCCTATCAGTATGCTAATCAACATGTCAAGACATGTGATATAACATAAGGACACACAGAAGAATACTAACACTTTACTCCCCCTTTTTATCCAAAAATTAACCAAAATAGAGTAAATATAAAACAAAGATGGAAACATACAATAGCAAAGGAAACAAACGAAACTCAAAAAAATGGAGACACAACACAACTAATGGAAGCAAACAATGTTAGGAAATACTAACATACTCAACTAAAAAAATTCATCTATCAAACTAGCTATCCAGACCAGCCATCTGAGTCAATAAACTTGACCCAATCTTCATCAGTATCTGAGTTACAGTCATGTACCTGAGCATGACTTTTCTTGGCTGACTTCATCCTCTCTTGCCTTATAATAAATGAACCTTTATAACATCAGTCATTTTGGAATGATTGGCTCATGTTGAAACATAGCTCTTGAGGAGGGAGATGCAGTAATAGAGAACTTCCTTACTTGTAAATATAAATTATTAAAAGAGAATAGTTACCTTGCTTGTAACGATGGTCTAGTCAATGAGATCATTTTTGAAGGACGTGAAGTTATCCTTAGCTATCAATGCCCCACTCGCTATAGGAGAGAGACACTATCTTATTCTTCTTCTTTTCTTCCCAAGTTTGACTATGGGGATATTGCTTTATCAAGACATAACCACATCATGCACCATTAGGTGGAGGAAAGAGAAACTATTGTTTGCAATCCTTTAAATTTTTATTTGCTATAATTATTTTAGCAGTGCAAATCTCCAAAACCACCCCTAAAAAATTCAAACAAACTTGCATCAAGGACTTACTAAATATATTTTCTAGTACCTTCTTAGAAGTCCCAAGCTTATGAGAACACTTTTTCCTGTAGCAAGACTATTGACAAAATTGTGACTTGTATTAATGAGCTTAGTCCTGCTATGTAAACTGATATCCTTGAATTTCTGAACTTAGCCAACTTTCCACAGTACAATGTCATGACATCCTGTAGGACATTGTAATGTTTTAACAACTGATTTAAATGAGAGCAACAACTTTCTTCAGCATTATACTTAGCCTTAGATAAATACTAGGATACATAAATTGACTTATTGTTGACCCAGGAGACAATATTGTTTCCCAAGAAGAACCATCCTGCATTAACAATATCTTCATCAAACTTGATCTTAAAAATCCATTTTTGGGCAAAAGCTTTAATCCAAAAATCCCCAAGATTAGATATTTCATCTCTGAACCTATGTGATCACATATTCCCCCCAAAAAATGAACTTTAAATTATGAACTCCAAATAAATTTTTTGAATTCTAGAGAAAACTTTGTTGGCTATAGAGTTCTCTTACTCAGTGACTGCTAGCTCTTAGAGTCTGCCTCATTTTCTAGAGTGTCAATCTGCAGAGATGATGTTCCAACATCTGCTTGGACATTAATATTTCCCTTAATACTAGAATAATTGACCTTTCTTCTAGGGATAACATCTCTATATTATTTTCTCTTCGTAAAGTAACTCAAACATATCCATTCATCATATTGGGAACTCATCTTTCCCTGAGTAAGTTGACAAAGGCCTTTGAAGTCCTCACAAATATTTGATTTTTCTTTGTTATATATTATCTAGGAAATTCTAGAAAAATCATCAACAAAGACACAAACATGCATCTATCAATCAACATTCTTACCTTGCATAGTCCTTATTAGATCCATAAAAGGATGTTCTAGAACTTGTTAGTAGTCTAATGATGCAACATTTGGAGATACATCCTGGCTTTATCTTCCTTGAACTTTAAACATGTGGGTGAGCAAGTAGTTTCTTGCGGTACCCAAAATTAGCAACCGTCTTTGGTCCTAACTTCCTCTTCACATTAGTGATCTAAACATTCTCCCTTAGAGGGATCAACCTTCGGACCTTGATCACATAGATGACTTAAGTTCATCACATTAGTTGTCGGACTTTTAATAAGAGGACCATCATTACTCCAGTTCTTCAACACCATAACTGTTACATTTGGCTTCATTACCAAGAGTAACCAAACTGGTAGAATGAGACTTAATGATTACCCAAAACATCTCTACTCCAGTCATGTGTCTGGAACATGCAGTGACAAAATACCAATCTTCTTTGCTGAAGACTCAGGAGAGGCATGAACAACAAGGCAATTTGAGTTCTAACCATTGCTTGGTTATTCTTAGGCTGAATTGGACCTTTGGGATAGCCATACAATTTGAAACAAAACAAAATGCATGATATGACCAATACTACCACATAAGAGACATCTTCGGTGCAATTACATGCCTTTAGCTTGAGTATTCCGATGTCTGATAAGATGTTGAGACATTCTGATTGACATCATTAACTCATCCTTCATTTTGATGAGACCAAGGTTTTGTCACTAGCGATATTCGTTGCATGTTAGAACCTTGATAATCAAACCTTACCCATTTTATGTTTCCAGACATCATCCTATCTTGAAGAATCTCACCAACATATATGAATTATTTGTTCAACAACCTCACAGACTTGATCATGCTATCAAGTTTGTAGGTCAACAAACATACCTCATTCTCTAGGTTATAGATGGTAGACAAACATACTTCATTTTTAGCATGTAGTTGAGAAATAAATACCTTCTATTTTTTCTTTTGTTGACAACCTTATTCACTTTTGATGCATAATTCTTTGTAAGAAGCGGTCATCTCATCATGAGTTAATTCTTCAATACAAGAGTCTACATCAGAAGCTCACCTTCTAGTCTTGACAGGTTCAAAGGCAAGATCACTTCCCTCACCAGACCAAGAAATAGAAAGCCCCTTAAGATGTTTCTTTAGATAGGTAGGGAATTCCACTCTAAAAGATCTAAAGCCTTCACATTCATTTTACTGAATTCTTTTACAATGATTGACTTTTACTTATGTTCTTGAGCATCATAGTTCTTGCTAAGGTTAGTACTGATGATCTAGACATTTGGTCTAAAAATTCAGTCCACTCTCCTCAGACCATGGTTGAATTGACTCTCAAGGAACACAATAGCATTGAGAACCACTTCATCAGAAACCAAGACACAGGCTCCTACAGAGTTGGAAACAAAAACCATGCTCTTGTTTTTCTTCAATTGTTGTCATTTACATGTAAAATCTCTTGGGTAGAGACCTGAGTGTCTTATTTTTTATCAGCCTTTCTTTTGAATTATTTTCACTTAGATGTGCCTTTGTGAGTGGACTTGAGAATTTCCCAAGTATCTATGGTCACAATACATGTGATAACCAATCTGAAGAAGTTCTTATCACATGCATTGATTATAACATTCAAAATTTTAGAGTTATAAAGAGTCAACTCATACTCTTTCCTTCTATATCCTAAGCACCAAGATTCTTTCAACGTGATAAATTTCCAAGTTCTGCTTTCCTTAAATTTCAAGAATGCTAACATTCTATCCTTCTAAAAGACAAAAAGTACCAAAAAAATTCTCCCTGAAGCTCATCAAATAAATAGACTAGAATGCCAGCTGTAACGCGGCAGGAGAACTGGCTTAGGTGTTTTGCATTTGATCGCAATTGTGCGGATAGCAAGAGTCGCCACCGACTTTAATTTTGTCCAAAAGGAAAGGCTGAAAAGAACAGGAAAGTCCTTTAGAGATGTTTTCTTGAGTTCGGGGGGTAGATTATGAAAAGGGAAGGTATTAACACCCTTTTCATACGTAGTTATCTACGGGCTCTTAGTTGCTTGCTAGATCACTTGCTTTTGTTTGAATGTGCTTGTGGTGTGGGTTTTAAAAGTATTTTGAAAATGTCTTTGTAATGGTTCTCGTTTCTATAAGAACGTGTACAAAGTGTTGTTTCGAAAATAGTTCAAAGAGGTGGTTGTGGAATGTGTTTTTGAAAGTGATTTTGAAAAGGTGTCTTTTTTTAATGGCTCTCTTTTCTATAAGAACGCGTACAAAATGTTTGTCTTTTGAACATGTTTCAATTAAGTGTGTTGGTGTATGAAATGTTTTTGCTGTGAGAAAGCGAGCAACTAAGAGTGAATCTACCTACTCAAAAGGTCTTAAGTGTTCTATTCCTCCTCCTTTAGATGTGGCTATCTCACCACTTATTTGGTAAGAAGCCCCATCGTTGGATGTGAAGGGATAGGCGCGGGTCGATCGTACAGTCATAGAAGGCAACTTGTGATACTCTTTAGTAATTTTTTGTAAGGGACTAGATCATTTTACCAAAGGCAACATCGAGGGACTATGATCTTTTTTTATTGAAGGGTCTTTGCTAAAGCGTCCCATATTCGAGGGACATGACTTTGTTTCTGAGGCAATAAGCGAGGTTACCCAAAAGGTGCGTGTGTGGAAAGTGTGTTTGATTCAAGTTATTTTGTCTTTGAAATTAGGTTATCTAGCGATTTATTTTAGATCTTGCCATGCACGCCTAATTACTATACCGTATAAGGAAAACAATAAATTGCGGAAATAAAAATTCTACGCTATTACAGAGCTTTCGGGAATGGGGGTACAAATTTACAAATGGGGATGGATTGATGTGATTAAAAGTCAAAATAGGCAATCAATACAACCAAATCGAATTGAGCAATTACTTGAAACTACAACAAATTTATGAAGTAAAATTAATTAACAAAGTAAAAATAAGGAAACAAAATTCTTAGCATTTGTTTGAAAAGTTTGGAAAGAAAAATAATTTTTTTATTCTTTTAAAGAAAATAATTAGCTAAAGAAATTAAATCAAATGTATATATATATATATATATATATATATATATATATATATATATATATATATATATATATATATATATATATATATATATATATATATATATATATATATATATATATATATATATATATATATATATATATATATATATATATATATATATATATATATATATATATATATATATCTTTTAGTGTTTTTAATTATGAATAAATTAAACAAACAAATTAAGACTAAAGAAAAAAAGTTAATTAATAAAATTAATTACAATTTTTTTCCTAAATTAAAATTAGAACTAATCTAATTACGAAATTTATCTAACAAAATTACATGATTTATTAAATTAGCAAAAAACAAATAAAGTCAAACTAATTATTTAAACAAAACAAAAGGGAAGGGTGGTGTTAAACTGAAATAGGGTGTGAGGACAAATTGGGCTTGGTGTAAGGTCCATTTATTTCATCCAATTCAAGAAAATGAAGTAAAACAGCAAAAAAGATAGGAAAAAGTCTCCCAGGGGTGTCGAACCCGAATTCTCTTAGTTGTTAGAAGTGTGCTTTGCCAACTGAGTTGTTCTGCTTATTCGTTATTACTATGACATAATTAGAACATAAGGGAAAACAGCAAGAGTAAATTGGGCCAGCAGCCCAATGGGCTGACACGGCTTAGATGAAGGGAATAAGGAAGAATGGGAACCCTAACCACAGGGATGCGCCTCTAGGAGCTTTATGGGGAAAGGAAAATAGATTATCTATTAACACAGTTTTCTCTCTGGAACTCTCTCAATCATGTTACTCGCTCAATCTAAACCCCTGTTCCTCTTTGTAACTCTCGTGACCCCTAATCTCACGTTCATCTCACTCTTTCTTGCTTGAGCCGAACAACAATCAAAGCTCCTCATCTCTCTCAATCCACCTTTAGCTTCTAGTAAAAACAACTAAAACCTATGAATCTAAATGCAAATATGGAAATGATGGATGTGGCTAAAGCAGGAAGTACCAATCAACTCAGTAACATTGATAATCGATAAAAGGTGATGGATAGAAATTCAGCGTGTTTAACTGTTGAATGGAGGAGTGCTAAATAACTCATTGCACAGGAGGCGAAGGAAACATTGAACAGGATCCCCAATATCGTGCAAGTTAGGTATGCTTATTATTTTCCCCTTCCTTACTTTAAGAACATTGTTGATTTGTAATTGTTGTGTGTTTTGTTATTGTTGTTGTAGAGATAGATAAAGGGTGTTGGACGGTTGTTCTTGGTTGCAAGAGATATTGAAGGATTTGCAGGTTTTTTGTGAGGTGTTTGTAATTTTCAATGGAGATAGTGTATGTAGGGATTTCAGTTTTCAAAAGAGAGGTTTGAAGGATGGTTTCACAGTTTTGACAGGGGTTGGTTTCTGTGTTTTTTTCTTGTGTGAAATTTTCTCTTTTTTTTTTTGAAATATCAGAGATGGAATACCCTCTTTTCTTAGTGAAACAGTGGATGTTATATTATGGAAATAAGGGCGAAAAGTGGGGGGAAATTTTGAGGTTTTGAATATTTGTGGTAAGTTCACTTTGAAAATGTTGGGGTGCAGGCCTTAGGTTGCCTATTTTGTGCATCATTTGGACTGAGTTTTGGGCAGATTTGGACAGAGCTGACTTTGGCATGTTGTGTAAGCTAGGTGATATCTTTCCACACCTATACCTTTTCCTCTTTTATCTTTCAATGAAATATAAAGCCATTTTGCTTTTTTTATATAATTTTTATGAAGGGTTTGCATAGGTTAGGAAAATTATGATGCAATTGAGATTGTTGAGCAAGCTAGCTTGCTGTTTTGCCTTGTTCTATTTTGTTTTACTTGTTTATGCTGTTATCTTTATGATGCATTTGTTCTGCTTTGTTGGTTTGTGTGTTTGGCAGCATTTGGGCAGCTTGCTTGCTATGTTTACAGCAGCTGCTGTTTTGCTACAATATTTTGTTGCAGGTTTGCTGCATTTGGGCAACTTGCATTGATGTTCTATTTTGTTGCAGGTTTGCCCTTGCTTTTTCTTGCCATCCTAGCTGCTATTTTCCCTATTGTTGCTGCTATGTTGCTGTTGTCTTAGCAGCCCGCCTTTGGGTTGCAGTTTTGGCTTTATTTGTGCTGCATTTGTTTGGCTTGTTGCAATATTTTGTTAATGTTGGACAACTTTGGGCTTTATGCTATGTTTGCAAATTTTCTTTTCCTTTTTTGTGAACCAAGGCCCAAACCTTGTGATTTGTAAAATAGGAGAAGAGGGATTATGATTAAAAACAAACAAACTTTAAATTTGATTCCTAAATACAAACCCTAATGATGAGCATTCAAACTTGTTCATAACCATATGTTCTGGAATTTTCATATGCTTGCTAACTTTTTCTTTTTTTGTTTCATCAACACGAGGAGTGGATGGAAAGTGAGGCAGGGTGAAGAGAAAACCGGGGCTAGCAAGGAGTGGATGAGTTTCTTGAAGATGAAGCTAAGAAGACCTGAAGAAACAAAACAATATTTCTTTCTTTGTTAACAAAACAAAATTTGTAGATTGTATTAACTTGTAATCTTTGTAACATAAGTTGATGAATCTTGAAGTTTGCAAATTTCTTGTAGTAAATGTAACAACTTTGAATAATTTGCAAGATAGAAACTCGAAATTTTCATGTGTAAACTTTGTTATCTCAAAAGCTTGAAGGAAATTTACACATTAGTGAATCAACGCAATTTCACACATGTATTGAGTGAAGTTTATTTGATAATATCGGACATGTTTTGAACATTGTACCCTCTTGATTCCATGAAACTTGCACTTAAAATGAACCTTGCATGCCATGCTCGATTCAAATGGAACTTCATTGCCAAACCTGAATTCAATCTCTTGATGACAAAACATATGCTTTAAGAGTATTCATCAATCTTGTAAAATTAACAACTTCAACATGAGAATCATAGTCCTGAGAAAACAATTGTGGTATGAATTGAAATTAGGAGTTAAGAACATTCGAAATGAAGCAAATGACCTGTGATGATGCGATAACTTTCAAAGTCTTCCAAACACAATTTTCCTTTTATCTTTGAATATAAACTTGTAAACAACATCACTCATGACAATATGCAGAAACAATCGTCTTAAGATCTTGGAATTTGAGGAAATCACAATTCTTAGAAGTCAGACGACAGTTACTTAAGATTAGGTCAAATCCATGAAGCGACCTTTAAAGTATTCGAATTTTATTGATCTTCCGTGTGTAATCAGCTCTTAATTTGTGAAGAGAAATTGGAGATGACATCAAGGAGAGTCGTACGCAAGAAGAACCGCTCAAAAATATCGATTAATGAAGAAGTTACAATCGCTTGAACTTGGTCTCGCAAAAGGTCGACTTTTGGGTCAATGGAGTCATTTTCAGTCATCTGAACCCTTGACTGAGCAAACTTGCAATGCGAGGGTTGAAACTTGACACGAACATCCTTGAGGAGACATGAAGATCTATGAAGACCATTTGAAACCTTGGAGACTCAATTTTCTTTGGGAAATAACAAACCCTAATTGTTGACTTACTTCCTAGGAAGAGAATATGTTTGATCAACTTTTGAGCCAAATTGAGTATTCGAGAAACCCTAGGATAATAACTTGCATGAAAAATGGGAGGGAAAATTTTGGGGTACAACACCAGCTCTGATGCCAACGGAAATTCTGGCACTTGCAATAATGATGTCAAGACAGATTGTTGTAGCCCAAAATTTTCCCTCCCATGTTTCTCAAAACATTTCAAGAAAGATCCTCAAGTTGCTCAAGGTAGTCCAAGGGTTGCCCAAACAAGCTCTCTCCTAAGGCAGTCTACCTCAAAATTAGGGTTTTATATTGCATCAAGATACTTGAGTCCAAGGGATCCCAAATGCTCACCATTGTCCAAATATGTTCTCAAGATCATCCATGTCAAGTTTCAAGCCTTGTAGAGAAAGTTTGCTCAGTCAATTGCTCAAAGGCCTGAAAATCGACTGTGCCTGGGCAAAAGTCAATTGTGGCCCACATACAGTCAAACTTCAATATTTTTGGTCAACATCCTAATTTTTAAGTATATTTCATAATTTGATCAAGGTTTGATCATGATTCATCAAGGATTTCTCATAATTCATCAAGAATCAAAAGTTGCTAAATTAGGGTTTTGTAGGAAAAGTCAACTCAACTTTGACCAAGCATAACTTTCTCATACTTTATGATAAATGATCCATCCAAAGCTCATTTTGAATAGGATCAAATTCTATACAATACATATTCATCTCCTAAGTTAAAAATATGCACTCACAAGAAGTTATGAATTTGGACATTATAAGTCATTTTGAAAAGTCAACAAAAACACCTTTTTTGTCAAAGCTTCATACATGAGCATGGAATATCAAATTAAGATGAGACCAATATAGTTGCTTAGAGGACATCTCAAGCTTTCTAAAAAGTCCAAGAACACCTCCAAAGAGTCAAAATTGAGGAAGTTATGCATTGGTGAAGTTGACCCTTTTTGCAAAATTGTCAAAAGTCAACTATGCCTAAAACTTCAATTTTTGCCAAATGGGCCCAATCTTTTTCACTTGTTTTGAGCTGGAAACATGGTCCACGAGCCCTAGCCCTTTCCACTTGTCATTATATTGTTTTTATTATTTATTTTGATTTTTATTTGAATTAAATCAATTTAAATCAAAACAAATCATAGAAAATCTAAAATATTGAAAACTCAAGATTTTTTACATGTTTTAGGTCTTAAATTCTAGCTAGCATGAGATCAAATTCGTGTAAAGGCATGGAGTGCACAAAAAGATTGTATTTGGATCATTTTTGGAAAGATATTCAAGGTGTATCAAATCAAAATCAAATTCATTGATGGAGGAAGATTGAGATCAATTTTGGAACCCCAATCCATTCCTCAATACATATAGAAGGAATGTAGACCTAAAACTAGGCTAGAGAGATGCGTATGAACCAGAACCAAACTTGAAAAAACATCAAGAAAGTGCAAACATGAATTGATACTTCCAGGCATCCTCAAGGCCTTCTAGATGTCCCAATCGCTTCCTGGGATCCCCAGCAAGCAAAAGCAATCAAGAATAGGCCTTTTCCAATACCAAAATGCACTGTAAGGAATTCACAATATTGCACTTTTCTTGAATTCGGTTTACATAATTCTTGCACATTCATCAAATTCTAATTGTATATTATTGTTCACCATCATATTTGCAAGCTTTCTGTAATATTCAATTGTGTTTTCATGGCCTATATTGGATTTCACCATTATTAGGGTTTCTTGCTTCGATTTGGGAACTCTGTGTGCAGGCAAAATTGTGCCATGAAAGAGCCACCACTGTGTTCAACAAGGCCAGACGAAGCTATCCATGGCCTTTGTTTTTATTTATCACGCTTGTGTTGAGTTTTAAGATTTACAGGACATGTAGCTATGGACAAACGTCCGTAGGTAAAAGTCTGGGACTTTTACCCATGGAGAAGGGAAGAAGATGACTGTGTGGCGCCCTTCTATTGGATCATTTGAATTCTGGCGCTTGTTTTTCCCACTAACTCTCTTTATCATATATTATTTTATGTTATTATTTTGTGTACAAACAAAAAGAAGTGGCGCAGTGGTAGTGGAGTGTATGGTAATTGCTTCAGGACCTGGGTTCGAATCCCAGGTCCCCCCTTTCTTTCATATATTTTGCCTTTTCAGGATCCAGCGCATACACAAGCCAAGGGACTACCATAGACCTCACCATCCAATCTGCCAAGTGGCTAGATGGCCAAATCTGATGGCCATCATCTGAAGGACCATAGTATGCCCAGTCAACGCATGGCAGGAGATCATGGAATGTCAAACAGATCTCTTTGCTTCTTGGGCCCAGATTGCTTCTCACACCCCCTCAATTTGCTTGCAGGCCCAAGTTTCCTATTCCTTTTCTTTTTATATTTTATTTAATTAATTAATTTATTTTATTCTACTAACAAATTAATTATTTTCTTTTTATCAAAAAAATCACAAAAATATTTTCCATCCAATTAAATTTTGGATATTTGTTTTTTATCAAAAAAAATTAAGTTAATTTAATTAGGTTAATTTTAGATAACTTTAATTCTTTTTGAAAATAAATTAACAAATAATTAGAAAATTAGGGTTTTATTTCTAACTGAATTATATTTTCTTTTTCTTAAAAAAATAATAACCAAAAAACATAAAAAAATAGGTCATGTAATTATTTTCATTAATTAATTTAATTAGCTAATTAGTTTGTATATTTAATTTTAAAACTTAATCCTTTTTATAAAAACAACAAAAAACAATTTTTTTTCTTTTAATTAGGTTAGAGGGGTCAAAACCCTAATTTCTTCCCGATCTTAATTTCATCGTACGCGCTTTATTATTTTATTATTTACCATATTGATGTAACTGCCTACAAGTTGTAATAGCTTAATTAGGACTTTTACTTTTATTTACCGCCTTATTTTTTAAGGGTTTGTTTTTGGCTATGTAAATACCTGAAGCCTTGTAATAGCTTAGTTTAATTTCCGCACTTTAAATTCCGCAAAATATTAAACTGTTAGGTATATGATATTAGGTCGCATGACAAGAATGTATTAAAACTTTAAAACAGTTAGATAACCCTAAAAAGTGCAAAGATAAATAATCTGAAAATTGAATCACTCGCACATGCGCACTCCTAGGGTACACTCCCACTTGGTTGCCTTTGGTAAACGGTCATTGAGTATAGGATGCTTTAGTGGTCGTCCTTCTTTCCAAAGATCAAAGTTGCCTCGGAAAGGTTGCCTCAGATATTGTTGCCTCAGATAATTGATCTAAGACATTAGGGTTATTACTGAGACGTCCTAACATTGCTTTAGTGACCGTACGTCCCTTTTGAATTGACCCTCAAAACTCCAACGACGGTGCTGCCTACTCACTAATAGTGGGATAGCGCTGTCTAAAGGAAACGAACATAGAACGATTCTTTTTTTCGAGTAGGTAGATTATTTCTTAAGTACTTGCTCGATCTAAACAAACTTTTTCACACTTACACTCCTTTACAAACAATGTTTTCAAAAACACTTCATTACACTCTTGAAGACAATAGCAAGAGTTAAATTGAAGTCAAAACAAAAACTTTTCAAATCATACAAATGCACTTTGAAAGCAATTTTGAAAATGATGAGCAAGTACCTAAGAGCCCGTAGATAACTACGGATAGAAAGGGTGCTAATACCTTCCCTTTCTATAATCTACCCCCCGTACTCAGAAATATCTCAAAAAAGGAATTTTTCTGTGCTTTTTTCCTTTCCTTGTTGGATAAAATAAAATTCGGTGGTGACTCTTACTTACCGCGACATTTTGCGAACACAAACGCAAAACGCAAACCAGCATTCCTAAAAACAGTCCCGGTTCTGACCACCGTATCACAGAACTGACGACTCTGCTGGGGATTTAATAAGTGGGGTGTACCTTAGGATTAGTTCATCATATTGTTTTCTATTGTTTGATTTGATTGCTTTATCTTTGTGGGTTTTGTATCGGAGTTACTATAGATCCTAACCCGGATCTGGGGATTCCTTTTTGGTAAGTAGCAATAGACTGTGAGGGAACTTTACGACATAGACCGATACGGCTGAAGCAGTAGCTACGTTGATGTGGCACATTAGTTGGTACTGATATCCCTTGTGGAGAAACAAGGAGAATATGGGGCTGCTATATGGGTCGTTAAGCATCAACTGACCTTAGAACCTATAATTGACCAACTTGGCCATAGGAAGTAGCAAGATGCTACACTCATTGAGACCATACTCTCGCGATGGTTCCGGCCGCAAGAAAAGATTACGTAAACTGAAACTATGACCGATGGAGGATGGTTAGTGATATTGAGAACCTCTAGAACCCGGTTACTATTATTAGGACAGGTTGAACCAACTAAACTGCAAGAGGGTAATACCTAAACTCCATGCCATCCTGAAATTTAAGGACTATTGTGTGACTTGTTTTCCCTTACCATGTTTGCTATCTATGATACCTGTGGTTTGTTTTTATCATGACATCATGCATCATGACATCGCATGCATATTTCATTAGACTAACCATTTCAAAGACCGAGGGGATACATCTTTGTTCTGTTTTGCAGATTATGGCTTCTATGCGCAGAAATAAAATTCGAGTCAACTTCGTGCAAATCCCTTCTCAGCTCAGAGAGTTGGTTTCAAAAGTTCCTGATACTTCCTCCTTTGTTAGAAGACATGGTCATCTCCCTAACCTGGTCACTTCCAAGTTGGATGAGCAAATGATGAGCGTGTTATTCCAGTTCTTTGATCCATTGCATCACTGTTTCACCTTCCCGGACTATCAGTTAGTCCCTACTTTGGAGGAGTTTTATGATTTACTTGGAATATCTATTCTAGAGCAGACACCCTTTACAGGTTTGGAGATAGCTCCTAGGCCAGAGGATATTGCTTCAGCCCTACATCTAAAAATGGCTGATGTAATATCTAACTGGGAGACTCGGAGTGGGGTTAAAGGTTTCTTGGCTAAATTTTTTATCGATCAAGCTCAACGGTTCTGGGATAGTTAGGACTTTCAAGCATTTGAAGACATCCTGGCTCTCCTCATCTACGGCTTGGTTTTGTTCCCGAATCCAGATTCTTTCGTCGATGTGAATGCAATTAAGATCTTCATGTCTCGTAACCCAGTGCCTACTCTCTTGGGTGATATTCTACATGCCCTTTATACCCGTACTGTTCGGAGAAGGGGAACTCTCATGTGTTGTACACCTCTGCTGGCGAGGTGGTTTATTTCTCACCTCCCCAAATCTGTATTGAAGAATGAGGAAGGTGTAGGTTGGGATTACAGAATCATGTCCCTTGCTCATACGGACATCCTTTGGAGTTCTAAAGATATGGAAAGGGTAGATGTCATTGATCGGTGTAGGGAATACCCCAATGTTCCATTGCTTGGAATTAGAGGAGGAATAACCTATAATCTTTGTTTGGCCTTACGACAGTTTGGACGAGCTCGAAGGGACGATCCTCATGAGCTGCTGCTTACAGACATTGTCTTTGACTACAAGGGGGATGTTGTGGGACATCGCCGCAGATTTATAAGAGCCTGGGGTAGGGTGAACAAGTCTTACCCACATGAGCTAGAATTGAAGACTTCCCTCCCGATGCAACCTTACCTCCAGTGGGTTCGAGCCCGTGCTCAAAAGCTAGGGATGCCATATGAAGCTGTTTTGCCGGTAAATGTAGAGCATACTAATGAAGAAGGTGTTCCTTATACAATCCTCCATCCCTATATGCCTACTGATCTGGGGGCATTGAAGAGATCTTGGATCCAGTTGAAAGAAGAAAGGGATACCTACAGAGAGAAGTATCATGAGCAAGAGCGGAAGATCTTGAAGCTTACAAGGCAGCTTGAGAATGAGAGAACAATCAACGATTATGTTAGCACGAAAGGAAAATGTCCATGAGATTTATGATGTCTTTTATTGTTTCTAGTTTAGATTTGTTTTTCAGTATTTCTTTTGTAACTCCTTAAAGGCATTTTGTTAAACATTGTTTCAAGTTTTAATCTAATAAAGTGTGTTTTATTTTGGTTTACAAATTTGAATCTCCCTAAGTCTTTGAAATCATTTCATATGCATTCCATTACCATGCACCTCATTACAGGTACCCTTACAGGTTTATTATCTTCTTTGCTGTTTATTTCAGCACAACATGTCTTCTGAAACACCTACTGATCAAGCTATTAAGGCTCTTCAAGCTCAGAATGCTCAGTTCCAAGAGATGTTCTTGAACTTGGACAAGAGTCAACAAGATTTTAAGACTCTCATCTTGAAGGACAAGAAGAAGAAGAAGAAGGTGGTCCTCCTGAATATGGGTCACAAATTTGGGAATCAGTTGCGAGAGGAGGTTGATCTGTCTCATTCTTCTGGAGGAGGAGAGAATCAACAGGAAAGGATGGCTCCTAGCCCTGTGGTTTCCGATAATGACACTGACTTTGATGAAGGCCAATATCCTCCTGCTGAGGATAGGTATAAACAACTTGAAGACCGTCTGAATGCCATAGAAGTTCAGAAGGTTCCCGGTTTGGATTTTGGAGATTTGGGGCTGGCATCAGGGGTGGTGATCCCACACAAGTTTAAAGCTCATGTCTTTGCTAAGTATGACGAAGCATCCTGCCCAAAGCTACACCTCTTCTCATACGTCAGAAATATTCAACCCTATACTGCTGATAGGAACCTCTGGGTTCATTTCTTTCAAGATAGTTTGTCAGGGACTCAACTTGAATGGTTCTATCAACTGGAAGGAGCTAATGTCCGCAATTGGGAGGACCTTACTGCTTCTTTTTACAAGAAATACCAGTATAATGCCGACCTTGCTCCCACTCGTACTCAACTTCAGGGTATGTCGATGGGTGCGAGCGGAGGTTTTAAGGACTACGCTCAGAAGTGGAGAGATCTGGCTGGAAGAGTACAACCCCCTTTGTCTGATAGGGAGTTGGTGGATATGTTTCTTGGGACTTTGTCTGGTCCATATTTCAATCATTTGATCACTAGTTCATCGTCTGGATTCACGGAATTGATTATGATTGGGGAGAGAGTAGAGGCTGGTATCAGAAGTGGCAAGATACTGAAAGGTGCTTCGTCAAGTACAGAGAAGAAGCCTTTCAAGAAGGAATCTAGTGCAGTTTACAGCTCGAGGAGCCAAAATCGACCTGAGCGCCGCCAAGAAGTTAATGCTGTGGTAATATAAAGACCTACTATTGCCCCACAATGCAATAATCATCAAAGAGTAGAGAGACCGCAAAGACATTATACTCGGCTCAGTATGACATTGTCGAAAATTTTACCCCAATTGTTGAAGACTAACCTGGTGACTCTGAGGGAAGCTCCGAAGAATCCCAGTACCACCTCTCCGCTGTATAATTTGAACGCCCGCTGTGCCTATCACTCTGATAGCCCGGGGCATGATACCAACAGCTGCTGGGCCTTAAGGAATAATGTGCAAGATTTGATTGAAGCTAAGGAAATTGAGTTTGACGCACCAGAAAAGCCTAACATCATAACTGCTCCTATGCCAAAACATGACGCACGAGTGAATGCAATTGGAGATGATGATGAAGAGTCAGATTTCGAAAGCTGGATTTACCCGACTACTGACAATGGCTTGAACAATTGGACGGCGAAGGACTTCGTGCCCGTTTCTTTTATTACACAGTAATAGACTTTTGTTTTGAGACTTGTAATGGACAATTTGAAACTTTTACGGCCCGGTGCCTTGCCCGAGACACCGTGGCTTTGTTTGTGAGAGCTTATTATGTGTCATTTCCATATACCATCAATAAAGCATTGGACATTTTCTTGCATTACAAATTTTGCGCTCTTTGTTTTTTCTTTTCTGTCTTGCACTTTATCAAAACAACTATTTGTCTTACACACACTCACATATCATATTACAGGTCCACATCCACTCTGGATCCCACTGAGAACGACTCTGCTACTTCCAGTTATGACTTCGAAAATCCGATCAACCAAGCCGAGGACGAAGGTGAGGATGATTGTGAAGTTCCTGTGGAACTTGCTAGATTGTTACTTCAGGAAGAGAGGGCCATACAGCCGCATGAAGAGCCAGTGGAAACAGTAAATATGGGTACAGAAGAAGATAAGAAAGAGGTCAAGATCGGTGCAAATCTAGAGTCTAGTGTCAAGCAACGGTTGATACAGATGCTGTGTAACTATGTTGAGATCTTCGCTTGGTCTTGTGAAGACATGCCTGGGTTGGATACCGATACTGTGGTACACCGCTTGCCAACCAAAGAAGACTTTCCTCCAGTGAAGCAGAAAGTTCGTCGTATGCGCCCAGAGATGTCTGAGAAACTCAAAGCTGAGGTCATGAAACAATTTGATGCCGGTTTTCTAGCAGTTACTTCTTACCCGCAATGGGTTGCCAACGTGGTTCCGATGCCGAAGAAAGATGGTAAAGTCCGTATGTGTGTAGACTATAGGGATCTGAACAGGGCAAGTCCCAAGGATGATTTCCCTCTGCCTCATATCGATGTTCTGGTTGACAACACCGCACAACATAAGGTCTTATCCTTTATGGATGGTTCTTCTGGTTACAATCAGATTAAGATGGCTCCCGAAGACATGGAAAAGACAACTTTCGTTACGCAATGGAGTACCTTTTGCTACAAAGTCATGCCCTTCGGATTGAAGAATGCTGGGGCAACTTATCAGCGCGCCATGGTCGCTTTGTTCCATGACATGATTCATCATGAGATTGAGGTATACGTTGATGACATGATTCCAAGGTCCCAGACTGAAGAAGAACATCTTGACCATCTCCAGAAGTTGTTTGACAGATTGAAGATGTATAAGCTGAGGTTAAACCCGACAAGTGCACCTTCGGGGTAAGGTCTGGTAAGCTGCTGGGTTTCGTTGTTAGTGATAAAGGTATTCACGTGGATCCTGCAAAGGTGAAGGCTATACAGGAAATGCCAGCTCCCCGAATAGAAAAAGAAGTCAGAGGCTTTTTGGGACGTCTGAACTACATTGCCCGATTTATTTCACATTTGACTGCTACTTGTGAGCCAATCTTCAAGCTGCTGAAGAAAGATCAAGTGGTAAAGTGGAATGATGAGTGTCAAGCCGCTTTCGAAAGGATCAAATAATATCTCCAAGAGCCACCTATGTTGATGCCTCCAGTTGAAGGAAGACCCTTGATTTTATACTTGGCAGTACTTGACAATTCAATGGGGTGCGTGCTGGGACAACATGACGAGTCTGGCCGAAAAGAGCATGCTATTTACTACCTTAGCAAAAAGTTTACCGACTGCGAGACCCGATACTCGTTGCTTGAGAAAACATGATGCACTTTGGCATGGGCTGCTCGCCGGCTGAGACAGTATATGCTGACTCACACTACTCTATTGATATCAAAGATGAACCAATCAAGTATATCTTCGAAAAGCCTGCCTTTTCCAGAAGAATAGCAAGATGGCAGACGATCTTGAATGAGTATGACATCCAATACACAACCCAAAAAGCAATCAAGGGAAGTGTGTTCACAGATCATTTGGCACATCAGGTAGTGGATGATTACCAGTCTATGAACTTCGAATTCTCGGATGAGAACATCACGTTGGTGACCGAATGTGAAATACCTGGACCGAATGAAGGACCTGAGGAAGGATCCCGATGGTCTATGTACTTTGATGGAGCTTCAAATGCGCTGGGTAATGGCATTGGCGCCGTGATCATATCTCCTGAAGGCTGTCATACTCCGTTCACCGCCCAATTATGTTTTAACTACACCAACAATATGGCAGAGTATGAAGCATGCATCTTGGGCCTTCGAGCAGCTATTGACCTAAGGATTAAGTTCTTAAGTGTATTTGGAGATTCCGCTCTCGTGATCAATCATATCAAAGGTGAGTGGGATACGAAACATCCATATCTTATTCCTTACAAAGAGTATGTGTTGACGTTGCTTCCACACTTCGAGGAGATAACCTTTGAACACTTCCCAAGAGAGGAGAATCAGTTGGCGGACGCGCTAGCTACTATGTCTTCCATGTTCAAGGTCAGGTGGGACAATGAGACTCCCCATATTACCATTGAAAGGTTGGACGAACCCACACATTGCTGTGATGTCGAGACTGAAGAGGTAACAAATAAACCCTGGTTTCACGAAGTAAAGAGGTATCTTGAGGCTCAGGAATACCCCGAGGGTGCATCTGTTAATGATAAGAAGTTTCTGAGGAGATCCGCTGCGAAGTTCTTCATCAGCAATGGTATTCTTTACAAACATAACCATGATTCAACCTTACTGCGATGTGTGGATAAGAACGAGGCAGAAAGGATCATGGAAGAGTTACATGAAGGTAATTTTGAAACTCATTCCAGTGGACATACCATGGAGAAGAAAATCCTATGGGAAGGATATTATTGGTCTACTATGGAAGCCGACTGCTATCAGCATTCTCGGACTTGTCATAAGTGTCAAGTCTATGCTGATAAGGTGCATATACCTCTAGTTTCTCTGAATGTTTTGAAGGCACCTTGGCCCTTTGCAATGTGGGGCATCGATATGATCGGCGAGATCAGACCTACAGCATCCAACGAGCATCGTTTCATTCTGGTAGCCATCGATTACTTTACAAAGTGGGTTGAGGCAACTTCCTTTGCTACAGTAACCAAGAACATCGTGGCACGGTTTATTCGGCATAATCTGATTTGTCGATACGGTGTACCAGAGAGGATCATTATGGACAACAGTACAAATCTCAACAATATGATGATCACTGAGCTCTGCAAGCAGTTCAAGATACAACATCACAACTCTTCTCCTTACCGGCCGAAGATGAACAGGGCTGTTAAAGCGGCTAATAAGAACATTAAGAAGATTGTGTAGAAGATGACAGTGACGTACAAAGATTGGCACGAGATGTTACGATTCCCTCTTCATGGGTACCGTACCTCAGCGCGAACGTCAACCGGGGAAACCCTATATTCCTTGGTATATGGCATGGAGGTAGTCTTTCCCATTGAAGTCCAGATACCCTCTCTTCGGATTATGAAGGATGCAGGTTTGAGCGAAGATGGCTAGATCCAGACCAGGCATGATCAGCTGAACTTAATCGACGAAAAGAGACTTACTGCTATTTGTCATGGTCAGACGTATCAAAAGCGAATGATCAAGGCATTTAACAAGAAAGTTAGACGACAAGAGTATCAAGTTGGGGATCTGGTGATCAAGCACATCATACTACCATAAAGTGATCGCGGGGGCAAATGGACCCCTACGTACGAAGGGCCATTTGTGGTTAAGAACATTTTCTCAGGAGGAGCTATGATTCTAACCACTATGGATGGTGACGACCTTCCTCACCCCGTCAATGCAGACATAGTGAAAAAATACTATGTATAATCAAAGACCCGCTAGGTTGACTGGCCTAGAAAAAATAAGGGCTTCCCGACAAACCAAAAGGGTTCGGGAAAAAATAAGGGATGAAAATGAAGAGAAAAAAACTGTACACCCGGCAAGTTGAAAACCTGAAAAGGTGGCTTGGGCAAAAAAGGGTATCCCGGTGGACTGAAAACCCGAAAGGGCGGTCCAGGAAAAAAATTAGGGATCAAGGCGTAACACTATGTCTCATTGGATCACCTTGCAACCATACTCAGGTATCGACTATCAAGCTCGGACGGCACTAATCAATTTGATCTACCTTCAACCAAGTAGCGAAGTGATGAGACACTCAAAGACATAAAGGCAATAGCAGAGTTGGAACCCAGTGGGATTGTTCACATAGCTGTTTTTCTTTGTTTTTCACAAATTGTATAAAATTCTATCTTTCAGCGGCGTTCTCTTACTAGGACGTCAGCCTCTTGTACAAAAACGCCTATTTACAGGCCAAACTTCAAAATCAATATGATTCATTTTTACAAAGAAATTTCAATTTTTTTTTCTTTTTCTGTTTTGTTTTGCAAGAACGTCCAATGTTCATTTTTTATATATGCATTTGACAATAATTGCTGCTCATAAATATTTACATGCGAAACAAAAGACGATTACTCGTAATATCAGAAACAGGGGCAAACGAGAAATGTCCAGACCTTACAGTTGCTCTATTCACCAAATACAGGGATAGATCTAGCTGAAGAATATGAATAAGGTTCATTCACTCCCCGCAATGTAAGAAAAGGACAGTGGTGTTAATTCTCCCCAACTGAGGCTCGCAACCACGAATGAGTCGGTAAAAGTCTCCCCAAGCAGAGATTGTCTATCACCAGCACTGGAAGATTATCCCTAGTGAAGTCGCCACTAAAAGATCATCCCCAGTGGAGTTCATTCCTTTCACAAACAGGAAATTCATCCCCAACAGAGTATATCATCTCCAGCAATGGTTATTCATCCATAGCCGAGGGTTACTTCTCCAAGATCAGCAAATCCTCAGTAAAGCATCTTTTCCCCACAGAGTCATTCTCTCACCAATATATTCTCCAGCAGGATTATTCTCCCAATCATCTTCGATCGTTATCCTCAGCGAGCGAAACTCTTCATATTCTCCAGCATGCAATCTGGGATTTATTTTCCCTCAGCTAGAGAACATCATAAAAACATCGCATGTCCATACATCATGACATATGCATACACATCATACAACACCGTCTCATTTATTTTGAGAACATCATGGCCTGATACATATCATGCATTACATACAGCTAACCTTTACCTTTCAGGAAAGATACAATCAAATTCTCACAAAGCAAGCTATGAAGCCCGGATTCGATTGGATAATAGTTTAATCCCCAGCGAGCCGTGAAGCCCGGATTACAACCGGATAACAGCTCAGCAAGTACCATGAAGCCTGGATTCGACCAGATAGTGGTATATCATAAACACAAGCCGTGAAGCCCGGATTGCGACCGGATAACAGCTCAGCAAGTTATTGTGAAGCCTAGATTACGACCAGATAGCAATACAAGACCATGAAGCCTGGAGTACGACCAGATAATGGTAGAAGACATTGTGAAGCCTGGATTACGACCAGATAGCAATCAAGAATACTACGAAGCCTAGATTACGACCAGATAGTGGTATATATTTAATACAAGTTATGAAGCCCAAATTCGACCGGATATTAGTAGGCCCAACAATCAAAGGGAAGCCCGGATGCGACCGAATAACCACTTGATTTCTTCTGAAACCTGGATTTCGACCAGATAAGAAGGGAGGTATTGTGAAGCTTGGATTCGACCAGATAATAGTACAAGACACCATGAAGCCTGGATTCGACCAGATAATGGTATAACACATCGTGAAGCCTGGATCACGACCAGATAACAGTACAAGACATTGCGAAGCTTGGAATTCGACCAAATAGGAATTTTACCTGGATAGTTACTAAGAAGCCCGGAGTTGATCGGATATTAGTATGCCCTAAATACAAGTTGAAGCCCAGATGCGACCGGATAATAACTCATTTCCTTCTGAAGCCTAGATTACGACCGGATAAGAATTGAGAAATTGTGAAGCCTGGATTACGACCGGATAGCAAGTTCAATCTCATCTCCCCAGTAAGTCATTGTGAAGCCTGGATTACGACCAGATAGCAGTTGATCTTATCACTATGAAGCCTGGATTACGACCAGATAGTAGTTCATTCCCACCTCTTCAACAGAGACAGTTCCTCAGTAGAATAACGGACGACCGAAGTTCCTAAAATTCAAAATAGAGATGATTCACCAGTAGAATAACGGACAATCAATGCTCCTAAAATTCTATTTCTCTCAAAGACAAAGATCAACATTCCCCATCAGAATCTTCCTCAACAGCAGGTACACAAGCTCTCGCTAAGGAATCTCTTATGCAATCGACACTCTTTCAGATGGCATCTATAAGCCCATTCCCGATATCGCAAGACAATTACCACTTCATGCGAGTGCAAATTTCTGGGCACTCTAGTGTTCAGTCATCTTCCACCTTCGGATCACGAAAGGCAAAGCAAGTCAATCTACATCCTCAGGTTTAAGAAGATTAAACAGGGGCAGCTGTTGTACCCCAAAATTTACCCTCCCATATTTCTCAAAACATTTCAAGAAAGATCCTCAAGTTGCTCAAGGTAGTCCAAGGGTTGGCCAGACAAGCTCTCTCCTAAGGCAGTCTACCTCAAAATTAGGGTTTCATATTGCATCAAGATACTTGAGTACAAGGGATACCAAATTCTCACCACTGTCCTAATATGTTCTCAAGATCATCCATGTCATGTTTCAAGCCTTGCTTAGAAATTTTGCTCAGTCAATTGCTCAAAGGCCTGAAAATCGACTATGCTAGGGCAAAAGTCAAATGTGGCCCACATACAGTCAAACTTCAAGATTTTTGGTCAACATCCTCATTTTGAAGTATATTTCATAATTTGATAAAGGGTTGATCATGATTCATCAAGGATTTCTGATAATTCATCAAGAATCAAAAGTTGCTAAATTAGGGTTTTGTAGGAAAAGTCAACTCAACTTTGACCAACCATAACTTTCTCATACTTTATGAGAAATGACCCATACAAAGCGCATTTTGAAGAGGATACAATTATATACAATCCATCTTCAGCTCCCAAGTCCAAAATATGCACTCACAAGAAGTTATGAATTTGGACAATATAGGTCATTTTGAAAAGTCAACAAAAATACCTTTTTTGTCAAAGCTTTATACATGAGCATGGAATATCAAATTGAGATGAGACCAAAATGGTTTCTTAGAGGACATATCAAACTTTCTAAAAAGTCAAAGAAAACCTCAAAAGAGTGAAAATTGAGGAAGTTATGCATTGGTGAAGTTGACCCTTTTTGCAAAATTGTCAAAAGTCAACTATGCCTAAAACTTCAATTTTTGCCAAATGGGCACAATCTTTTTCACTTGTTTTGAGTTGGCAACATGGTCCACGAGCCCTAGCCCTTGCCACTTGTCATTATCTTGTTTTTATCATTTATTTTGATTTTTATTTGAATTAAATCACTATAAATCAAAACAAATCATAGAAAATCTAAAATATTGAAAACTCAAGATTTTTTACATGTTTTAGGTCTTAAATTCCAGCTAGCATGAGATCAAATTCGTGTAATGGCATGGAGTGCACAAAAAGATTGGATTTGGATCATTTTTGGAAAGATATTCAAGGTGTATCAAATCAAAATCAAATTCATTGATGGAGGAAGATTGAGATCAATTTTGGAACCCCAATCCATTCCACAATACATATAGAAGGAATGCAGACCTAAAACTAGGCTAGAGAGAGGCGTATGAACCAGGACCAAACTAGAAAAAACATCAACAAAGTGCAAACACGAATTGATACTTCCAAGCATCCTCAAGGCCTTCTAGCTGTCCCAATCGCTTCCTGGGATCCCCAGCAAGCAAAAGCAATCAAGAACAGGACTTTTCCAATACCAAAATGCACTGTAAGGCATTCACGATATTGCACTTTTCTTGAATTCGGTTTACATAATTCTTGCACATTCATCAAATTCTAATTGTATATTATTGTTCACCATCATATTTGCAAGCTTTCTGTAATATTCAATTGTATTTTCATGGCCTATATTGGATTTCACCATTATTAGGGTTTCTTGCTTTGATTTGGGAACTCTGTGTGCAGGTAAAATTGGGCCATGAAAGAGCCACTGTTGTGTTCAGCAAGGCCAGACGAAGCTATCCATGGCCTTCGTTTTTATTTATCACGCTTGTGTTGAGTTTTGAGATTTACAGGACCTGTAGCTATGGGCGAACGTCCGTAGGTAAAAGTCTGGGACTTTTACCCACGAAGAAGGGAAGAAGATGACTGTGTGGCGCCCTCCTATTGGGTCATTTCAATTCTGGCGCTTGTTTTTCCCACTAACTCTCTTTATCATATATTATTTTATGTTGTTATTTTGTGTACAAGAAAAAACAAGTGGCGCAGTGGTAGTGGAGTGTATGGTAATTGCTTCAGGACCTGGGTTCGAATCCCAGGTCCCCCCTTTCTTTCATATATTTTTCCTTTTCAGGATCCAACGCATACACAAGCCAAGGGACTACCATAGACCTCACCATCCAATCTGCCAAGTGGCCAAATGGCCAAATCTGATGGCCATCATCTGAAGGACCATAGTATGCCCAGTCAACGCATGGCAGGAGAACATGGAATGTCAAACGGACCTCTTTGCTTCTTGGGCCCAAATTGCTTCTCACACCCCCCTCAATTTGCTTGCAGGCCCAAGTTTCCTATTCCTTTTCTTTTTATATTTAATTTAATTTATTTATTTATTTTATTCTACTAACAAATTAATTATTTTCTTTTTATCATAAAAAATCACAAAAATATTTTCCATCCAATTAAATTTTGGATATTTGTTTTTTATCAAAAAAAATTAAGTTAATTTAATTAGGTTGTTAATTTTAGATAACTTTAATTCTGTTTGCAAATAAATTAACAAATAATTAGAAAATTAGGGTTTTATTTCTAACTTAATTATATTTTCTTTTTCTTAAAATAATAATAACCAAAAAACATTAAAAAATAGGTCATGTAATTATTTTCATTAATCAATTTAATTAGCTAATTAGTTTGTATATTTAATTTTAAAACCTAATCCTTTTTATAAAAACAACAAAAAAACAATTTTTTTTTCTTTAAATTAGGTTAGATGGGTCAAAACCCTAATTTCTTCCCGATCTTAATTTCATCGTGCGCCTTTTATTGTTTTATTATTTACCATATCGATGTAACTGCCTACAAGTTGTAATAGCTTAATTAGGACTTTTACTTTTATTTACCGCCTTATTTTTTAAGGGTTTGTTTTTGGCTATGTAAATACCCGAAGCCTTGTAATAGCTTAGTTTAATTTCCGCACTTTAAATTCCGCAAAATATTAAACTGTTAGGTGTATGATATTAGGACGCATGACAAGAATGTATGTAAAACTTTAAAACAGCTAGATAACCCTAAAATGTGCAAAGATAAATAATCTGAAAATTGAAGTTGCCTCAGAAAGGTTGCCTCAGAAAGGTTGCCTCGGATATTGTTGCCTCGGATAATTGATCTAAGACATTAGGGTTATTACTAAGACATCCTAACATTACTTTAGTGACCGTACGTACCTTTCGAATTGACCCTCAAATCTCCAACGACGGTTCTACCTACTCATTAATAGTGGGATAGCGCTGTCAAAAGGAAACGAACATAGAACGATTCTTTTTTTTGAGTAGGTAGATTAGTTCTTAAGTATTTGCTTAATCCAAACAAACTTTTCACACTTACACTCCTTTACAAACAAAGTTTTCAAAAACACTTCATTACACTCTTGAAGACAAAAGCAAGAGTTAAATCAAAGTCAAAACAAAAACTTTTCAAATCACACAAATGCACAAAGAAAGCAATTTTGAAAATGATGAGCAAGTACCTAACAGCCCGTAGATAACTACGGATAGAAAGGGTGCTAATACCTTCCCTTTCTATAATCTACCCCCGTACTCAGAAATATCTCAAAAAAGGAATTTTTCTGTGCTTTTTTCCTTTCCTTGTTGGATAAAATAAAAGTCGGTGGCGACTCTTGCTTACCGCGACATTTTGCAAACACAAACGCAAAACGCAAACCAGCATTCCTAAAAATAGTCCCGGTTCTGGCCATCGTATCACACATATGTTATAACATTTATTCCTAATACATAACAGTAATATCAAAACTGTAACCTATGAAGAAATAAATTGCAGAATGATAAATAACAGAGCTGATTGTTAACCCAGTTCGGTGCAACATCACCTACTTTGGGAGCTACAAAGCTAGGAAAGAAATTCACTCTGACAATATTAGTTCAAAGCCTAAACAATCCCAATTTACAACTTTTCTCCTAATCACCACCTTTTGCAACTTCTACCTAGAAACCTTCAAGATATGAGATCCCTCTCTCACTTCCTACCAATCACCTCAGTGGCAAAATACAGTCACAATCTCAATGACTAGAGTCAAGAACCAGAAGATTACACTTTCAATAAACAATACTTAGGTTTGTTTAAAAGATTCAACTAAGAACAATAATCAACTATTTTCTTAGAAGCTCATGAGTGAGAATAATAACTTGATAAACAATCAAGTAACAACCAGTCTACCTCACTATATTAAAAGATACATGGGTAACTTACAAAAACACAAGAAACTCTCAAAACCTAAGACTTTAGACTTCTCCTAATTTTACAATTGTGAAAAGTTAAATCACATTAGGTTTAGGTTTCTCTTTAAATACACCTCAGTAGCACAAGGGCTTCGAAATTTTCATCCACATATTTCTTGATCCACAAGCTAAGGGATGCACCAATTATGCAAAAAAACTCCTTAAATCTTGGAACAAAACATCAAGTTTCCTAAATTGTCTCAACATCCAATTTTAAAAACTTATGTACAGGTAGAGATTAGATCACTGGTTATAGATTAAATCTTCTTGACCTTCACAAATTATTGAGATATATCCAAAAGAAATATCACAAAATCAAATCAAATCTGTCAAGATTTAAAATAGCAGCACCTACTGCACAACAGGCCAAAATGTCTAGATATCTGGATCAACATTTGTATGATATACATGACAGTAGAACCTATCATGATAGTTAGTCAAGATGTTATGACATCTTCCTCAACATCAGCCGAGAACTATGTTTTAGCAAAATTTATGACAAACCAAAAACCATGGATTTAACAAAAATGAGCAATTTTTTGAACAGATGATATATCCCATGAACATCATCAAAATCAGTGTATCAATGTTTTATTTTAATTTTTAATCTCGTTAAATCACTACTACAAAGACCCTTTCACCATAGTTGTAAAAGGGATACCATCATGGTTGATCAACCGTGGTAAGGTAGGGGTGGTAGTAATTATGTTGTTTTCCACCAGAGGTGTGTGATTGCAATGATAAATTGGGTAGTGCACTACATATCACCATGGTCATCTTAATCAACCAATGTGAAATATATAAAGTTCGTGGGTTAGATTATAGGCCATAACATGGTATATAATAATTGGCGCACCAATTTTCACCATAATTGACTATTTCAACCAAGGTGAAATAAATTGTTTTTTTATTATTCCATATATGTCCCTTTTTTTAGTACCAGTATTTTATACGATATTTTTTACCACAACATCATCAACAAATACACATATCTTTGTAACCAAATTAGGGATCAATATACTACCAAAATTCTAAATAAACCTAAATATTATTTACATCAAACCAAACAATATTGCAAACATATATTAAAAACTCAATGTGATCACTCTAGCCTATAGAGCGCATTGAAGAAAGATTCCCAACGTGTACAAACGTATTTAAAGTATTTTTGTGAGAATGTTGTAGTATCATTAAAAATCTATATAAAAAATTGAAAGAAGTTGAATATCGCATGATTTGAAATAATAGCAAACTTAAATATTAATATGTTATTGTAAATATGTATATCTGTTCCCAAGAATCAACAATGCCGGCAGAGACAATATTTAACATGTATTTCGACAAAAATATCACACTCGTATCCTTCTTTTTGTTTCCTAGTCAACAAATTAAAACATACCTTGAATATGTAATCACACATGTAACTATAGATAAACGAATGTCGCGAGTAATCCACTTACCAAAGGCGTACAAAATGTGGGCCTTTTATTTCTTATATTGAAATGGATTTAAAAGGATTTAAACATATTACCTGCTAAGATAATTACAAAATCAAATAAAATATTACTAAAAGTATCATAAATATAAACTTACGTAGGATACGTTTCATCTCTGGTTCAAGTGGTTTTCATGAGGAACATAGCATAATTACCATATTCGTCCAAAGAGAGATGATGATCAGTTGCCAATGATCACTGAATATACACGAGCATAATTAGTGTTTGGTAAAATAAGGAAACTAACTATAATAGAGAAACCATAATTTCAAAATTAATCACGAATCGATAAATGGTGCTAAGTAATAGCCTTTATTCTTCTCTCATCTCTCATTTGTTGTTTTTTTTCATTAATCAATATTTCCTCAAGTTTCATGTAACCCCACGAGACAATCTATAGGGGTATTTGATTTTTTTTCCTTGTTTATATTTCTTGATTCAATTTTAACATGTTATAAACATAGTGAAAATATTAATTTGCATGGTTGTATCTATAGAGCATAAGCATAAAATTATCATAAAATAAGATTACTACTAACCAAAAAATAAACATAACTAAGGTTACGTAATGTAGTCATGTGTGAGTTGTAACTTAAATCCCCTCCAACGTTCACCAACATAACTAATCCACTTTTTATTCAACTTATCATCATCATTAAAATTTAAAAAGTTGACTACAGATACATCAATAAGTATGTATTAGTAATTATATAAAAATACTACATAATCATGTAAATTAAAATAATATCTTAACATATGTCCATATGTTTTTTTTCAAATCTTTTTATACTTGGGTCTAAGCATCTATCCAAAATTTAACTTTTCTACTTCCAAGGAATACAACATAACTCCAAAAACGCGAAGAATTCAGACCATAACATGTCCAAGTTACAACATTAAACTTGATTAACAATATGTTACCCGAGTTGCATACTTTTGTTAATTTAGCCATCATTGTAGCAGATCCTTGCTTTATTTTCTTTTTTCACTCTATAGTTTGAAATTAATTTCTACTAGTTTCATTTGTATGAGTTTCATTTGAATGAGTTGCGTTGCTAGAGGAATAGTTCATCTATGTTCAAAACAACAACAAAATAAAAACAACACCATAACATCAAACCAATATTAACAACAACATACAACAATATATATTATCCTCAAACATTCATGCAACAACATAACTAAATATTCTCACCAACAATAACAAATAAACCTCTAGGGTTAAATTTATTATGTCGTTCACCAACAACAAATAAGTTTATGTTCATTAGTTTGTACTAAACATATTATTCTCCTTTGAAATTCTGGCACGCACACAAAATATGTTAAGACTGATGTCTCAACGTACAAGCAATGTCACGGTAGATGTTATAACATCTATTGACAGAACAATAAAAATAACAAAACAGAAAAATAATTTGCAGAAAAAGAAAGAATGCAACGATATGTTAACCTAGTTTATTGCTAACTCACCTATATTGGGGGCTACCAAGCCAAGAAGGAAATCCACTATCAGTAGTACTAGTTCGAAGCTAAACTCTCCCGTTTATAACTTCTCGCCTAATCCCTACCCAATGAAACTTAATCTTAGGTCCTACTGCACCCCAAAATTTTCCCTATAAGTTCCAACCACAGTTAACTAAAATCTCACATTCATTCATCCCCATATACATCCTCATCTACATCACAATCATTCATTGCATGTGTTCTCAAAGTAGGGGATCACATTTTCCTTAAGATTAGCGTTTTGAAAAGGAGAAGCTTATCTCTAAAGAGTTTGTATCATCATGGTCATCATTGTCAGAGCATCATCTTTCATTTGGTCTCATCACTATGGTTGGAGAAAATTAGGGTTTTACCCCTCATCAGTGAAAAGTCAAGAATTAGGATTTTTTTGGCATGTGGTACAAGGTTGACTTCTTCAAAGTATCATCAACAACACCTTTTCATAGTCATTACATCATCTAAATTGGTATCTGTTGTACCCCAAAATTTTCCCTCTCATATTTCTCAAGACATTGCAAGGAAAATCTCCAAATGGCTCAAGCTTACTCAAGAGTTGGACAGACAAGCTATCTCCTAAGGCAGTCAACCCCAAATTAGGGTTTTGTGTTGCATCAAGATTCTTGAGTCCAAATGACCTCAAGTGCTCCCCAAGGTCCTAATATGCTCTCAAGATCATCCATGTCAAATTTCAAGCCTTGCAGAGGAAGTTTGCTCAGTCAATTGCTCAAAGGGTCCAAAAATTGACTGTGCTAGGGCAAAAGTCAACTGTGACCAATAAACAGTCAAACTTCAAAAAAAATTGTCAACATTCCCATTTTGAAGGATATTTCATCATTTGATCAAGGGTTGATCATGAATCATCAAGGATTGCTCAAAATTCATCAAGACTCAAAAGTTGCTAAATTAGGGTTTTATAGGAAAAGTCAACTCAACTTTGACCAAGCATAACTTTCTCATACTTTATGAGAAATGACCGATCCAAAGCTCATTTTGAAGAGGATATAATTTCCTACAATCCATATTCATACCCCAAGATCATAAAATGTACTCACAAGAAGTTATAAATTTGGACATTATAGGTCATTTTTGAAAGTCAACAAAAACACCTTTTTTGCCAAAGCTTATAACTTGAGCATGGAACATCAAAATGATATGAGACCAAAAGGGTTGGTTAGAGGACATCTCAAGATTTCTAAAACGTCCAAGAAAACTTCCAAAAGTTCAAAATTGAATAAGTTATGCATTGTTGAAGTTGGGCATTTTTGCAAAATTGCCAAAAGTCAACCATCCCCAAAACTTCAATTTTTGTCAAATGGGCCCATTCTTTTCCACTTGATTTGAGCTTGCATCATTGTCCACGTGTCCTAGCTTCAGCCATGAGCGCATATCTTATTTTTATTATTTTATTTGATTTTTTATTGAATTTATTCAATTTAAATCAAATTAAATCATATAAAATCCCAAACTTTGATTACATGAGATATTTTGGTTATTTCAAGTTGTAATTATCATCAATATCATCATCAAACTCGAATCTCACCATACCATGTGCAAAAAGTTTGAAAATTGGCAAATTTGGCAAGTTGTAAAGATTGAATCAAATCAAATTCCAATGCATTGATTTAGAGAGATTCAGTCCATAATTGTTACCCTAACACAATATGCAATACATAAGGAAGCTAAGGCAATCGAAATAAGGGTTAGAGGCTGCAGAAAGAGGCAATACAAAAGTTGGAAAATTCATTAAAAAGTGTGGAATCGAATTCATAGGTAGGGACATTTTCAGGACTTGGCAAGCATCTCAATCGCTTCCTGGACATTCACTGAAGCGAAACCAATCCAAAGCAAGCTTCCTCACACCTTCACAAGCACTGTAAGTATCACGATAACCCGCTATGTTCATGAAATCATAAATCTTCATTCTTGCATCATTTGAATAAATTGCTTGCATATTTGAAATCCTCACAGCATTTCTAAGCTTTTTGTATTATTCAATTTGGTTTATAGGCGCTGTTACCCCAAAACACCATAGCTAGGGTTGCGTTTTTGTTTTTAGGGATTCTTGTTTCAGGTGAAATTGGTCCCTATAATGGGCATGGTTGCACTCAGGAGAAGGAGACGAACCTAACCATGTCTTTGAAGGTCATTTTTATGGCCAGGAAACGATTTTTGGAATGAGCTGTGTTTTTAGCTGCGGATTCAAATCCGTAGGTAAAATTACAGTAGAAGAAGGACAAGGATGAAGAGCTGGCGTTCATCCATTGGCTATTTCAAAATCACACGCGCGTTTTTTTTTATTTTCTAGCATATAATTTGTTTTGTCTATATTATAATTATTTTGTATACTATTAACAAACGAAGCAAAACAGCGTAGTGGCAAGCGTGCGTTCTAATCACCATCAGGACCTGGGTTCGAATCCCAGGTCCCCCACTTTCATTCATAATTTTGTTTTTCAGGTGATTCGGTGCATTTGCCTTGCTACAACATACCATGCACCTCCATATATCCAGTAGCCAGATGGCCCAAGACCAAATCTGGTGGCCTAGATCTGAAGGTCTACCATGATCCAAGTCAGCGCGTGCACACCAAGTCCAGAAAGTCAACAAAGGGCCAATGCAATTGGGCTTCAGATTGCTTCTCAAACCACCAAAATAAGGCCCATACCCCCTTTCTCTCTTTCTATTTCATTTATTTTATTTTTATTAATTGTTATATTATTTGTTTAATTACTAACCAATTAAAAAATTCCTTTCTTTATAAAATAAGATCACCAAAAACATTTTCATTTAATTAAATTTTAACTTTTATTTTTTTTAATAAATACTAATTAATTGATTTAGGTTTTAATTAGAATAACTTTAATATATTTTTGTAAATAATTAAAATTAAATTAGACTTAATTAGGCTTTACTAATTCAATTAATTTTTATTTCTTTCTTAAAATACCAAAAACCCAAAAATAATTTATTTTTATTAATTAACTTATTTGTTAATTTAGTAATTAATTTAGGTTAATTTCTTTCATAAAATAAAAACAACAAAAAGATATTTTCTTTAACAAAAAGCGTCAAAACCCTAAATTTGCGCTCGGTTTAATTTCCCGCACGCGATTCATTTTCTTTTATCATATTAATGTAACTGCTCATGGGATGTAATAGTTTAATTAGGACGTTTATTCTATATTTATCGCATTTATTTTTAAAGGGTGTGTCTTTGGCGATGTAAATAGCCGACGCCTTGTAATTTAAATTCCGCAATTTATTTTCCGCAAATATAAACTGTTAGATGTTTGATAATAGGATGGCATGACAAGACTTAATGTTTTAACCTGAAATCAACTTAGATCACCCATAACATGTACACAGACAAAAATAACTGAAAGCGATACACTCGCACATGCACATTCTTAGGGTACACCCCACTTGGTTGCCTTTGTACGCGGTCATTGAGTATAGGTCACTTTAGAGGTCGTCCTCTTGTCTAAAGATCATAGTCGCCTCGAAACGGTTGCCTCAGATATAATTGCCTCAAACAAATGATCTAAGACATTAGGGTTACCGCTAAGGCGTCCTAACATTGCTTTAGTGACCGCATGTCCCTCATTCGAATTGACCCTTAAACTCCAACGATGGTGCTACCCACTCATTAATAGTGGGATAGTATTATCTAAAGGATATTAGCATAGAACGATTCCTTTTTCGAGTAGGTAGATGGTTCTTAGATACTTTCTCTATCAAAAAAAACAAAAACTTTTCACACTTACACTTTTCGAACAAAGTTTTCAAAAATACTTCATACGCTCTTGAGGACAGAAGCAAGAGTTAAATAGAAGTTTTCAAACAAAAACTTTTTCAAACCCACAAGCACAAAAGCAATTTTGAAAACAATTGAGCAAGTACCTAAGAGCCCGTGGATAACCACAGATAGAAAGGGTGCTAATACCTTCCCTTTTTATAATCTACCCCCCGAACCCGAGAAAAATCTCGAAAAAGGAATTTTTCTGTGCTTTTTTCCTTTCCTTGTTGGATAAAATAAAAGTCGGTGGTGACTCTTTCTTACCGCGACATTTTGCGAGCACAAACGCAAAACGCAAACCAGCATTCCAAAAAACAGTCAGTTCTTCCCACCGTATCACATAACTGGCGACTCTGCTGGGGACGCTTATAAGTGGGGTGTACCTTAGGATTAGTTCATAATGTTTTCAATTGCATGATTTGTTTGCTTTATCTTTTTGGGTTTGAATCGGATTTACTATAGATCCTAACCTGGATTTGGGGGATACCATTTAGGTAAGTAGCAATAAACTATGAGGGAACTGTACAGCGTAGACCGATACGGTTGAAGCAGTAGCTACATTGGTGTGGCACTTTAGTATTTACCAATATCTCTTGTGGCGCAACGAGGAGAATATGGGTTTGCTAAGGGGTCATTAAGCACCAACTGACCTTATAACCTTTAAATTGACCAACTTGGCCATAGAACAGTAGCAGTATGCTACACTCATTGAGACTAAACTCTCACGATGATTCTGGCCGCAAGAAAAGGTTGCTAAACTGTAATTATGACCGATCGAGGGTAGTCATTGATATTGAGATCCTCTAGAACCCGGTTACTATTTTTAGGACAGCTTTGAACCAACTGAACTGAAAGAGGGTAGTACCTAGACTCCTTGCCATCCTGAAATCTAAGGGCTCTCTGTGTGACTTGTGTGCCTTTACCATGTTTGCTATTTGTGGATACTTGTGGTGTGTTTTCCACCATGACATCATGACATCATAACATTGCATGCATCTTGCATTGGACTAACCTATTTCAAAGACAGTAGGGATTCATCTTTGTTCTGTTTTATAGGTCATGGCACCCATGCATAGTGTTGTACCCCAAAATTTGCCCTCCTATTTTTCCACAAGAAATCACAGCTTCGGGTTTTCCCTGACTTTTCAGATTAGCATAAGAATCAGTCAAACAGACTTTTTCTTATCAGTCTATCCAAATTAGGGTTTTCATGGACTCTGGAACTGTTCAAGCAGATTATTAGGGTTTGGTTGAGTTTGGCTCAGGGTATGATCAGGCATGCGCTTCTTTGATATTAAATCAAGAACTAGGGTTTGTGCGCGCATTCTCAGAAAGAATTAATTCTACAGTTTCTTTTCATTTACTCTGGGATATGGGCTGAGGCATTCGAATTGAGAATTTACAGTGTTTGGCTTAATCAGTAAAAGGAAAGGACATATGGGCATTTATTGTGATTGACTGTGGAATACTTTTGATTATTCGGAACGCCGAACATTTATTGATTATTTATCATTTCTAAGTTAAAATTATTGGATATTTTCCAGTTATTATAATTTAAGAAATATAAATAATTAAATAAACAATTGAAGAAGAATTAAAAGAGATATCTGACAATAAAAAGACTTTTATTTATTTTTAATTATTTGTACAAGTGTTATTTAAATACAGTAATTATTTACAAGTATTTATAATAATATTTATTACAATGATTAAAAGTAAAATAAAATTGCATCCTAATTTTCCTAAGTCTTCATCTTCTACTGATGCTCCCCTGTGCTCAACTGATTTTTACCTGCAAAAAGAAAAGAAGAAAAGTCAAATGCAGATGAAATAAAAAAAGGCAGACAATTAATTTAAAGCTCATCATTAAAAGTGATTGGCCGGAATCAGTTGTTTTCCCTCTCTGCAAATCACAAGAAAACTCTTGGTTCACAAACAGGGATAGAAAATGTTTGCAAGCATGTTAAACAAAATGCACAAGCTACATGGAAATATACAAGGCTGCATAAATTGTCAATCAAAGAGGCAAATTGAACAAGCAACATAATTGCAAACCAACCAAATTACAAAGGCAAACTGAACTACACAATGCCTAACCAAGTCCAATGTCAACCAAGTTGTCAAACTGTTCAAAAGAGATGTCAACCAAAAGCCAATAAAGCTGTCAACAAAGTACACAAGAGATATGCAGGAAATCTGGAAAGTATGCAGAGGAAAGATACAATGAAAGCAAACATTCAAATTCACATCACTTTCCAGCCAACCCTTTTTCAGAAAGTACAGTTTAAAGCAATATAATATGCTTTTTATCTGTGGAGAGAGAAAAGAGAGAGAAGGGGATTACAGTACAGCAGGCAGGCTTAAAGATATAAACAAGATATACCAGAACAGGATAAGTAGGCAGAATACACACAAGCCCTCAAGCCTTAACCTACTTCAAACAAACCAAAATCCTAAAACTTGGTTCAGGACACAAACCTCAAAGCTTGTAAACTCTAACAAGCCTTCACCTGCATAAACACAAGCCTACACCAGAAACAGCCATACAAACAGAAGCAAACTCACAAACAGAAGCCCTTTCAAAACAAACTTGTTACACTTTCAAAACTGCTTGCCTGCATAAAGCTTGCTTCAAGCAAGCCTGTAACAAACAAGAAACACATAACAAAGAAACTCAAGCCATACAAACCTGCTTAAAAAAAACCAGTAAATACAAACAGTTTTCAAACAAATTCCCACAAGCCTGAAGCAAAACTGCAACCAAAGCTTGCCTCCTGCCTAGAACCCATAACAGAAATAAGCAAACAAACCCAGTATCAAAAACCCATCAAAGCCTGTCTCAAGCCCAAAGCCTAAACCTTAAGTCTGTCAAAGCCAAAAAGCCATACAACCTGTTTCAAACCACAGGCCATCCTCAGAACTAACTTCCTCATAGGCTACACAAATCCCAATCTCAGAGTCAATATCATACAAGCATCTTCAGAAGCAAATCATACAAGCATCTTCATCAAATCAAAGCATTCAATCCCAAAACCCTCAGAGAAACCTCATCATTGGGCCAACAATAGCATAAACATCATCAAAACAATACTCAGAATCAACCTCAACACATCATCAAATAATCATACAGAAGCAAGTCAAGAGAGGAAAAGCTATTCAAAAGCGGAGTAATAAGCAAACAGGCATCTCAGATTCGAACATAATCATCATTGAAAGGAGCAAGCAAGCAAACGGGCATCTCAGATTCGAACATAACCATCATTGAAAGGAGCAAGCAAGCAAGCAAGTAAGCAGAAGAGAGAACTAGAAGCTAGGGTTTTCAGACACTCATCACAAAACCTAACAAAGAACCAAAATATGAGGATACCAGGAAGGACAAGCTCATAGAATCACGTATTCCTCCGCCCCTGGCCGCCTGAGACGCGCCTCCAGTCTACCTCTCCTCCTCTCCAAGAAACGAACCCTCCAAAGGTATAACTTCCTTCTCCCTCTTTTCATACCTCCCATGAACAACAACACATAAAGAAATCAGAACACATAAAATTAAAATATGCAAGAGGAAGACTGAAAACCCTAAGACATAAAAATGGGAAATCTTTACCTTTTCTTGTTGTTATTGTGCTCAACCCTGGAGAGGAGTAAGTAGAGGCGGCGCCTGGTGGCCATAGGCAGCGAGGAAGTTTGTTCAGAAGCGTGGCTCAAGGGCGAGGAAGAGATGAAGAGGACAAAGGTGGAAACGGCGCCGCTCAAAACTGTAACCCTTGAAATGAAACAAACCTAAGCGAACCCTAAAACAAATGTTCACAAACTCGTTTGGGCTTTTCCCCATCTAACTGCCAAGGCCCAATGCAATCAGGCGCCTTACACCACTTTTTTTTCTCATTCAAACTTTGTTTTGGGCCATAAACCCCCTAAGCCCATTTAACCCTTTTTTCTTTTATTTTTCTATTTATTCAAACTAAATACCTTTATTTATTTTCTTTTTATATAATACCACTTATTTTGTAAATAAAATAATACATTAACTCTTTTTATATAAAACTTTCTTAATTACTTTTTTTAGTTAGTATAATTAAAAATACATAAGAATAAAATTTTGAGTTAAATAACTTTCTTGTATATAACACATTAAAAGATACATAAATAAGTGGTTTGTTTTGAATTAAATACTTTTTTTTCTCTTTAAAACCCTTTTGTTTATATAACATTAACTAAAATGTATAAATGTTAGTTCTCTCTAAACTTAAAACATTTCCTTTTCTTTTCACTAAAACTTTTGTTTGAACATAATCAACAAAAATCCAAAAATAAATAAATGCTTAATAATACATTAGGTTCACATTTTTATCACTTGTAAATATTCACAAATACTTTCACCAATACATTTGCTTATCTTTTATTCTTATACATTGATATATATTACATTTGAGAATGCGATTCGATTTGGTTGTAAATAAATTTGGACACTACTCTCCTAATAAGTCTCATCCCCATTTGTAAATATTTGTACCCCCATCCCCGGATACTTATTTGTAATAGCTTAGACTTTAAATTCCCGCAATTTATCGCTTTCTATATACTGTATAGTAATTAGGGTTTGTATGCCAATAAAGTCAACCGCTAGATAACCTAACACCAAGATAAATGCATGACAATCTGTACACCATTCACACTTGCACCCCTAAGGTAATCCCGCTTGTTGCCTTCCAAAATGGGCCATGCTTGCATGTTGAGTTTTTTTGGCAAAACAAAACAAATCAAATGATCATAGTCCCTCGATGACGCTTTCGAAGTTGCCTAAAAATGATCAAGTCCCTTAAAGGAAAAATTGCCAAAGACACTTGGCACCATTGCATTCATGGTCTAAACGATGACCCGCGCCTGTCCTGTTAATATCCTAACACAAGATTGTCCACCAAATACAATGGTGGAACAATACTGTTAAAAGGGTTAAAACATAGAAAAGATATTTGAGTAAATTTAGGGGTAGACAACTCTTAGTTACTTGGTCAAACTTGCAAAACACACTTGCCTACTTTTCAAAACACACTCCACAACACAACTTTCAAAACAACTTTCAAAACCTTGAAACATCTTTTCGAAAAGACAAACACCTTTGTAAAACATTCGAGTAAAGAATTGTTACAACGGTTTCCTAGACAAGGCATCTTTTTTAAAACATTTTCAAAACACACACACACACCACCATTTCAAGAAATTGAAAATCAAAGGCAAGTGATCTAAAACAAGTAACTAAGAGCCCATGGATAACCATGGATAGAAAGGGTGCTAATACCTTCCCTTTCTATAATCTACCCCCCGAACCCACGAAAACATCTCGAAGGTTTTTCCTGTACTTTTTAACCTTTCCTTTAGGATAAAATAAAAAGTCAGTGGCGACTCTTGCTAAACCGAACAAGTGCGAATACAAACGCAAAACCTCAAGTCAGTTCTCCCACCGTATCACAGAACTAGCGACTCTGCTGGGGATAAATTTAAAAGTGGGGTTACCTTAGGGTTTAGATCACCTTTACATACTTGCTTTGATTGCCTTGATTGCTTTACTTTTTGGGTCCTTGTTTGGGTTTGTTGTAAATCCTACACCCGAATTTGGGGCACCTTCTTAGGTAAATAGCAATAAAACTGTGAGGGAACTGTGCGGGGTATATCGACATGGTTGAAGCAGTAAGCTATGTTAGTGTGACATATTTGTGAGTACCGGTAACCCTTGAGTTCAATCAAGGAGAGTACGGGGCCACTGAGTGATGTCGTGAAGCACTAACGAACTCTTAGAACCTTAATTGACCATCTTAGCCTTTTTAGGGGTAGTGAGATGACCGACTTTGGTGCAGTCCGAAGTTGGTAGATACTCGATACTACACTCATTGAGGGTTGTTTTCTTGGAATATTTTGGTCGCCAGTTAAGTGGCTAAACCAAAACAATGAACATAGAAAATAATCCAATGATATTGAGCTCCTTAGAACCCGGTTTCTATTTTAGGACAAGATGAGCCAACTAACTTCAAGAGGGTACTTACCTACAAACCCCATGCAAGCCTAAACCTAAGGACTTGTTTGCTCTGTGTGAATATGATTACCTGTATATACACTTACTTGCTTTTGCATACATGTACATGACATCATAACATCATACCATAGAATTTTCACTAACCATTTCAAGGATCTCGAGGGTCTGTTGATGCAGGGTCACGTTAAACCAGACAGCTACCAAAGGGCAAGAGGTTTCTCCTCTAAACAAATGCCATCAAAGATCAAGTGCAACAACTTGAATCAGGAGCTATGACCCACTTGACACGGTGAGCTTGATTCTCGTGGAAAGACATCCACAGGTGCAAAGTTCTCCAATCAAAGATCGAAGTTCAACCTCTAACATTCTCTTGTGTTTACCCCAAGAGATCCTTGAAAACATTGCATACATATATCATGCATATCATTGCATGACAGGTTTCCCATACAGGTCTCCTTATCTTCCTACTGTTTATTTCAGTAAGATGGATATGGAACAAACGGTGAAAGATCTCCAAGCTCAAAACATTCAATTCCAACAAATGCTTCTGAGTATGGGTAAAGGGCAAGAGGATCTGAAAGCTCTCCTTCTCAAAGACAAGAAGAAGAAGCCCAAGAAGGCAACGAGCATCCTGAACTTGGGGAGAAGACCTAAAACCCAAGACCTTTCAACTCCACCCAGCATAGGGGCCAGTCTTGAAGAAGACCATACTTTGGAGATTGTTGAAGCTGACTATTCCGAGGAACAATATCCTCTCGCTGATGACAAGTACAAACAGTTGGAGGATCGCCTCAATGCTATGGAGGTTCAACAAATACCTGGCTTGGATTTAGGAGACATGGGTTTGGTTCCTGGATTGGTCATCCCTCCAAAGTTCAAAGTCCCTACCTTGGCCCGGTATGATGGAGTCTCTTGCCCTAAGATGCATCTAAAGTCTTATGTCCGCAAGATTCAACCATACACAACTGATCCAAAGCTTTGGATCCATTTCTTCCAAGAAAGCCTGGTAGGGACTCAACTCGAGTGGTTCTATCAATTGAAGAGTTCTCGCATCCACACCTGGGAAGATTTAGCTATGGCTTTTTACAAACAGTATCAATACAATGCTGATCTTGCACCGACTCGTGTGCAATTGCAGAACATGACCATGGGTTCCGACGAGAGCTTCAAAGGATACGCTCAAAAGTGGAGAGATCTGGCTGGTAGGGTGCAACCCCCTTTAACTGACAGAGAGTTGATTGACATCTTCATGGGAACTTTGACAGGGCCTTTCTTCAATCACTTAATTGGAAGCTCCTCAGTTGGGTTCACTGAGCTAGTACTGACCGGTGAAAGGGTCGAAGCTGGCATCAAAAGTGGAAAGATCCAAGGAGCTACACCCTCCGATGCTCAGAAAATTCCCTACAACGGAAAGAAAGAGTCCAATGCAGTGACTGGTCAAAAGAGTCGTCATGATCAACATGTAGGGGCAATCCTGATCTCTGATCCCGCGACTGTTCAACAAAAACGGGGCAAGAGGCGTAGGGTAAGATATCAAGAAAGGCAGTATACTGACATCAACATGCCTTTGTCTCAAGCATTACAACATTTGCTGAAGTTGAAGCTAATCACACTAAAGGATCCTCCTCAAAATCCTGATACTTCCTCTTCCAAGTATAACCCGAGTGAAAGGTGTGCATACCACTCCCATGGTCCTGGACATGACACTGACAACTGTTGGACACTGAAGAACAAAATTCAAGACTTGATTGATGCCGAGGAGATCAAGTTTTGACTCTCCGGAGACTCCAAATGTGATCACTGCTACTATGCCAAATCATTGAGAGCGCCTTTGTTTCATTTGAATTTTCAAGTTGTAATCTCTTTGTTATTCAAACAATTATCTGTTAATGTCAAACTTTGTTTCATTAATGCATTGCATATGTCTGTCTTGATTTGATCCACTCATTTTCATTACACTTGAACTATGCTTTCTACTTTCTCTATGATATTTGACTCTTGATAAAAAGCTGCAAGCCTTTAGAGGGAGGATGACGAAACAATACTATGATCTCATACAGTATGCTTTTGAACAGACCTTGCTGATGATGTACAGGCATTTCTTTCAATTCCCAAACACTGGAGTTATAAGGAAGATAATCCCTAGTCAACCCCTTCGAGCCAAAGAAGTAGGAGTTTTTTGTTCTAAACAATTTGAAACCTTTGATTTAAACCTGGGGCAGGGTAGTCTCTCAGTTAATTCAAAAAGGAAATGCGCATTGAAGTCGCAAACTCTCAGTTCGTAATACAACGAACGACATCAAAAAAAAAAGAGAAGAGAAAAGCATTCCTCTAGAATCAAAAGACAGTGATGGTTCCTTATCTCATAGGCAGTCATTACCTCTCAAAAGAGAAAAGCCCACTAAGCTAAAACCTATAAAGGAGGCTTAAGAAAGCTAGGGCATCCCGCTGTCTGTAATCTCGAAAACAGGAACAGTCAGGAAAAAGTCAGGGATGACAAATCAAAAAACGAGGTCGTTACAAATCCTTAACAACATGAAAAATGTTGCAAAAGAAAAAGGAGATGATGACCGTCTTCCAAAATCCAACTGGGGAACCATCACCCAAGAGTCGTTCCAAACTCGAATAGAGTGCGACGCACAATTAACTGAGTTTAGGATTGAAGAACATCACGAAGAGCGGGTGGGTACAAATATACTTTGAGCCTTTATCCTTTGTTTCTTAAACCGTGAACCAAGCCATGATACAACCCTTCAAAAGTCCTAATTGAAGCATGGGTTAGTTCGAAAGCATACTGTTTCAAAAGGTATCCTGATTCCTGTAAGGATTTGCCCTAAATCTTGTGTTGAATTTGTCTTATAAAAAGTTTTCTGCTAAAAAACGCATTTTTCAAAACTTCGAGACAAGCATAAACTTTGCATTATTTGAATATTGTTGTTTGCACATGGCTATTTGTTTGACAGCGGAGAAATTCACACAATGAATATTCGATGAAAGAAAGCTCTCTCAGTGAATAAAATCAATTCAAAAAGGATGACACTTCCATTGACAAATCTCCTATCAACAGGGGGTATGACATGTCACTATCCAGTTAACCTGGGGCAGTCCAGTCAAGATTTTAACAGATCTTTCAAAGTTCAGTTAACTTGGGGCAGACCAGTCAAGGTTTCAACAAATCTTTCAAAGTTCAATTAACCTGGGGCAGTCTAGTCAAGATTTCAACAAAATCTCTCAATTGCAGATTAATCTAGGGCAAGTCTCCGTCACCATCACTTGGGGCATTCGAATGCCAATCTCAAGGGTTACGAACAGTCCATGTTTCCTGGTAATATCACAAGCATCTGATACTAGGGGCAGTGATGAAACCTCTCTAGCAGACCTGCAGTCATGGGTTTATTTCCCCAACATTTGTCAAGGATTTATTCTCCAGAACAAATTACATTTCAACAGCATTCTTAACATATGCAGATTGATCGACCATCAAGGTTCCTTCATCTTTTGAAGTAGTAATCATCAAGCTTCCTTCATCTTTTGAAGTAGTAATCATCAAGGTTCCTTCATCTTTTGAAGTAGTAATCATCAAGGTTCCTTCATCTTTTAAAGTAGTAATCATCAAGGTTCCTTCATCTTTTGAAGTAGTAATCATCAAGGTTCCTTCATCTTTTGAAGTAGAAATCATCAAGGTTCCTTCATCTTTTGAAGTAGTAATCATGAAGGTTCCTTCATCTTTTGAAGTAGTAATCATCAAGGTTCCTTCATCTTTTGAAGTAGTAATCATCAAGGTTCCTTCATCTTTTGAAGTAGTAATCATCAAGGTTCCTTCATCTTTTGGAGTAGTAATCGTCAAAATTTCCTTCATCACCTGCTGGAAATTACAACCACCAACAAGATAACAGACAACTGAAAATATGTTTCTCTCAAGAATGAAGACTCTCATCCTTGAACCTCAGAAGATTGGTATACTCCCAGTTTATGACCGTTAACAGAATGAAGATTCTCATCACCTCAGAAGATTGGTATACTCCCAATTTCTGACGCTTAACAAAATCAGGATCAACATATTCCAGATTTCCATCTAGAGATAGTTCAGATGTGACCCAGATTTGGCGACATTCCGATACTTATCTCAGATCAATACCTGCAGCAATCAAAAGATTCTTGCAATCCCCAGTGGAGCTAAAACTTCCAACTATCAATCCCCAAGCAGAGTGAAGACTCTCATTCTCAGTTCCTCACAGAGTATTCAAATATTCTCCAGTAAAGATCTCCTCAAGACAGGAATCCCCAGTAGATTGGCATACAACCCAAGCTCCTGATTCCCCAACAGCGGTTCCAAGACTTCTCATTTTCAACGATCAAAGGATTTTCAGTCCCCCGCAGCAGTCAAGGAATTACTTTCCCCGACGGCAGTCAAGATTCTTTTATCTCCAGCCATCCAGGATTCATCTATCCTCAGCAAGACAGCTCATCAGCTTACATGCGCATTCATCATATTCATATCATAAACATTGATATAACATACATTGCATCATGCATCATACATTGCATACAACTAACTCTTTACCTTTTCAGGAAAGATCAGTCAACAGACAAAGATCATCATCTTTCGAGATTCTTTCTAGAAATAGTTCAGATGTGACCCAGACATGGAGACATTCTGATACTTATTCCAGATTCACCCAGAGATAGTTCAGATATGACCCAGACATGGCGACATTCTGATACTTATTCCAGGTTCATCCAGATGTAGTTTTACACGGACTCATCATCAGGAAACCCTACACCGGTTCCTTCTCAAATTCAGATGCAGTTTTACACGGACTCATCATCAGGAAACCCTACACCGGTTCCTTCTCCACTTCAAGACTTCTGAAAACAGTTTACGGGTTCTCCAGACACGGATGTTAACCTATCACTTGTTTAGACTCAACTTTTGAAAACAGTTTACGGACGCTTCCCAACAACGGATGCTGCTCTATTGCTTATTCAACTTCAAGACTTATGAAAACAGTTTACGGGTTCTCCAGACACGGATGTTAACCTATCGCTTGTTCAGACTCAACTTTTGAAAACAGTTTACGGATGCTTCCCAACATGGATGCTGCTCTATTGCTTATTCAACTTCAAGACTTTTGAAGACAGCTTACGGATGCTTCCAGATACGGATGTCAATCCATTGCTTATTCAAGACCCCCCAGTTCAAAGATATTCCAAAGCACGGACACCTTTCTGATACTCACTCCCAGATGGCATCTCTAAGCCCATCCCCCGACAAGATTCTGTCACATTTCCAGATGGCATCTCTAAGCCCATCCTCCTACCAACAACTTCCAGATGGCATCTCTAAGCCCATCCCCCGACAAGATTCTGTCACATCCCTAGATGGCATCTCTAAGCCCATCACCAAATGGCATCTTTAAGCCCATTCCATCTACCATCACATCACCAAGTGCAAATTTTTTGGGCACTCTAGTGTCCAATCTCCTTTTACCCTCGAGTCGCGAAAGGCAAACTTGCCAATCTAACTCTTCAGGTTCAAGAAGATTGAACAGGGGCAACTGTTGTACCCCAAAATTTGCCCTCCTATTTTTCCACAAGAAATCACAGCTTCGGGTTTTCCTTGACTTTTCAGATTAGCGTAAGAATCAGTCAAACAGACTTTTTCTTATCAGTCTATCCAAATTAGGGTTTTCATGGACTCTGGAACTGTTCAAGCAGATTATTAGGGTTTGGTTGAGTTTGGCTCAGGGTCTGATCAGACAGGCGCTTCTTTGATATTAAATCAAGAACTAGGGTTTGTGCGCGCATTCTCAGAAAGAATTAATTCTACAGTTTCTTTTCATTTTACTCTGGGATATGGGCTGAGGCATTCAAATTGAGAATTTGCAGTGTTTGGCTTAATCAGTAAAAGGAAAGGACATATGGGCATTTATTGTGATTGACTGTGCAATACTTTTGATTATTCGGAACGCCGGACGTTTATTGATTATTTATCATTTCTAAGTTAAAATTATTGGATATTTTCCAGTTATTATAATTTAAGAAATATAAATAATTAAATAAACAATTGAAGAAGAATTAAAAGAGATATCTGACAATAAAAAGACTTTTATTTATTTTTAATTATTTGTACAAGTGTTATTTAAATACAGTAATTATTTACAAGTATTTATAATAATATTTATTACAATGATTAAAAGTAAAATAAAATTGCATCCTAATTTTCCTAAGTCTTCATCTTCTACTGATGCTCCCCTGTGCTCAACTGATTTTTACTTGCAAAAAGAAAAGAAGAGAAGTCAAATGCAGATGAAATAAAAAAAGGCAGACAGTTAATTTAAAGCTCATCATTAAAAGTGATTGGCCGAAATCAGTTGTTTTCCCTCTCTGCAAATCACAAGAAAACTCTTTGTTCACAAAGAGGGATAGAAAATGTTTGCAAGCATGTTAAACAAAATGCACAAGCTACATGGAAATATACAAGGCTGCATAAATTGTCAATCAAAGAGGCAAATTGAACAAACAGCATAATTGCAAACCAACCAAATTACAAAGGCAAACTGAACTGCACAATGCCTAACCAAGTCCAATGTCAACCAAGCTGTCAAACTGTTCAAAAGAGATGTCAACCAAAAGCCAATAAAGCTGTCAACAAAGTACACAAGAGATATGCAGGAAATCTAGAAAGTATGCAGAGGAAAGATACAATGCAAGCAAACATTCAAATTCACATCACTTTCCAGCCAACCCTTTTTCAGAAAGTACATTTTAAAGCAATATAATATGCTTTTTATCTGTGGAGAGAGAAAAGAGAGAGAAGGGGCTTACAGTACAGCAGGCAGTCTTAAAGATATAAACAAGATATACCAGAACAGGATAAGCAGGCAGAATACACACAAGCCCTCAAGCCTTAACCTGCTTCAAACAAACCAAAATCCTAAAACTTGGTTCAGGACACAAACCTCAAAGCTTGTAAACTCTAACAAGCCTTCACCTGCATAAACAAAAGCCTACACCAGAAACAGCCATACAAACTGAAGCAAACTCACAAACAGAAGCCCTTTCAAAACAAACCTGTTACACTTTCAAAACTGCTTGCCTGCATAAAGCTTGCTTCAAGCAAGCCTGTAACAAACAAGAAACACATAACAAAGAAACTCAAGCCATACAAACCTGCTTAAAAAAAACCAGTAAATACAAACCAGTTTTAAAACAAATTCCCACAAGCCTGAAGCAAAACTGCAACCAAAGCTTGCCTCCTGCCTAGAACCCATAACAGAAATAAGCAAACAAACCCAGTATCAAAAACCCATCAAAGCCTGTCTCAAGCCCAAAGCCTAAACCTTAAGTCTGTCAAAGCCAAAAAGCCATACAACCTGTTTCAAACCACAGGCCAGCCTCGGAACTAACTTCCTCATAGGCTACACAAATCCCAATCTCAGAGTCAATATCATACAAGCATCTTTAGAAGCAAATCATACAAGCATCTTCATCAAATCAAAGCATTCAATCCCAAAACCCTCAGAGAAACCTTATCATTGGGCCAACAATAGCATAAACATCATCAAAACAATACTCAGAATCAACCTCAACACATCATCAAATAATCATACAGAAGCAACTCAAGAGAGGAAAAGCTATTCAAAAGCGAAGTAATAAGCAAACAAGCATCTCAGATTCGAACATAATCATCATTGAAAGGAGCAAGCAAGCAAACAGGCATCTCAGATTCGAATATAACCATCATTGAAAGGAGCAAGCAAGCAAGCAAGTAAGCAGAAGAGAGAACTAGAAGCTAGGGTTTTCAGACAGTCATCACAAAACCTAACAAAGAAGAAAAATACGAGGATACCAGGAAGGACAAGCTCATAGCATCACGTATTCCTCCGCCCCTGGCCGCTTGAGACGCGTCTCCAGTCTACCTCTCCTCCTCTCCAAGCAACGAACCCTCCAAAGGTATAACTTCCTTCTCCCTCTTTTCATACCTCCCATGAACAACAACACATAAAGAAATCAGAACACGTAAAATTAAAACATGCAAGAGGAAGACTGAAAACCCTAAGACATAAAAATGGGAAATCTTTACCTTTTCTTGTCGTTGTTGTGCTCAACCCTGGAGAGGAGGAAGTAGAGGCGGCGCCTGGTGGCCATAGGCAGCGAAGAAGTTTGTTCAGAAGCGTGGCTCAAGGGCGAGGAAGAGATGAAGAGGACAAAGGTGGAAACGGCGCCGCTCAAAACTGTAACCCTTGAAATGAAACAAACCTAAGCGAACCCTAAAACAAATGTTCACAAACTCTTTTGGGCTTTTCCCCATCTAACTGCCAAGGCCCAATGCAATCAGGCGCCTTACACCACTTTTTTTTTCTCATTCAAACTTTGTTTTGGGCCATAAACCCCCTAAGCCCATTTAACCCCTTTTTCTTTTATTTTTCTATTTATTCAAACTAAATACCTTTATTTATTTTCTTTTTATATAATACCACTTATTTTGTAAATAAAATAATACATTAACTCTTTTTATATAAAACTTTCTTAATTACTTTTTTTAGTTAGTATAATTAAAAATACATAAGAATAAAATTTTGAGTTAAATAACTTTCTTGTATATAACACATTAAAAGATACATAAATAATTGGTTTGTTTTGAATTAAATACTTTTTTTTCTTTAAAACCCTTTTGTTTATATAACATTAACTAAAATGTATAAATGTTAGTTCTCTCTAAACTTAAAACATTTCCTTTTCTTTTCACTAAAACTTTTGTTTGAACATAATCAACAAAATCCAAAACTAAATAAATGCTTAATAATACATTAGGTTCACATTTTTATCACTTGTAAATATTCACAAATACTTTCACCAATACATTTGCTTATCTTTTATTCTTATACATTGATATATATTACATTTGAGAATGCGATTCGATTTGGTTGTAAATACATTTGGACACTACTCTCCTAATAAGTCTCATCCCCATTTGTAAATATTTGTACCCCCATCCCCGGATACTTATTTGTAATAGCTTAGACTTTAAATTCCCGCAATTTATCGCTTTCTATATACTGTATAGTAATTAGGGTTTGTATGCCAATAAAATCAACCGCTAGATAACCTAACACCAAGATAAATGCATGACAATCTGTACACCATTCACACTTGCACCCCTAGGGTAATCCCGCTTGTTGCCTTCCAAAATGGGACATGCTTGCATGTTGAGTTTCTTTGGCAAAACAAAACAAATCAAATGATCATAGTCCCTCGATGACGCTTTCGAAGTTGCCTAAAAATGATCAAGTCCCTTAAAGGAAAAATTTCCAAAGACATTTGGCACCATTGCATTCATGGTCTAAACGATGACCCGCGCCTGTCCCGTTAACATCCTAACACAAGATTGTCCACCAAAGACAATGGTGGAATAATATTGTTAAAAGGGTTAAAACATAGAAAAGATCTTTGAGTAAATTTAGGGGTAGACAACTCTTAGTTACTTGATCAAACTTGCAAAACACACTTGCCTACTTTTCAAAACACACTCCACAACACAACTTTCAAAACAACTTTCAAAACCTTGAAACATCTTTTCGAAAAGACAAACACCTTTATAAAACATTCGAGTAAAGAATTGTTACAACGGTTGCCTAGACAAGGCATCTTTTTCAAAACATTTTCAAAACACACACACACACCACCATTTCAAGCAATTGAAAATCAAAGGCAAGTGATCTAAAACAAGTAACTAAGAGCCCATGGATAACCATGGATAGAAAGGGTGCTAATACCTTCCCTTTCTATAATCTACCCCCCGAACCCACGAAAACATCTCGAAGGTTTTTCCTATGCTTTTTAACCCTTCCTTTAGGATAAAATAAAAAGTCGGTGGCGACTCTTGCTAAACCGAACAAGTGCGAATACAAACGCAAAACCTCAAGTCAGTTCTCCCACTGTATCACACGTAGGAACACCATTCAGATCAATTTTGTCCAAGTTCCCACTCAGCTTAAGGAATTGGTTGCAAAGATCTCAGATACTACCTCCTTTGTCAAAAGACATGGGCACCTCCTTGGTTTGGTCGCTTCCAAATTGGACGAGCAGATGATGAGTGTCCTAGTCCAGTTCTTTGATCCACTGTACCATTGCTTTACTTTTCCGGACTACCAGTTGGTCCCCACCTTGGAAGAGTTCTCTGATCTGCTTGGTATCTCTATTCTGGAGCAGACCCCGTTCACAGGTTGGGAAAATATCCTTAGGCCAGAAGAGATTGCTTCAGCCCTCCATCTGACAAAGGCTGAAGTGATGTCTAATTGGGAGACTAGAAGTGGAGCAAAGGGCTTTCTGACTAAATTCTTGGTCGGTAAAGCTAATCAGTTCTGGGACAGTCTAGACTTCCAGGCATTTGAAGACATTCTGGAACTTCTCTTATACGGTTTGGTATTGTTTCCTAACTCAAATGCTTTCGTCAACGTGAATGCAGTGAAGATTTTTATGTCTGGTAATCCTGTGCCCACTCTATTGGGTGACATTCTTCACTCTCTTTATCCCCGTACTGCTCGGAAGCGGGGAACCCTGATGTGCTGTGCTCTGTTGTTGGTGAGGTGGTTTATTTCTCACCTCCCCAAATCAGTTTTAAAGAACAAGGAAGGCATGGGCTGGGCCGATAGGATTATGTCTCTCTCCCATAATGACATCATTTGGACCATCAAGGGTATGGAAGACGTGGTCGTTATTGATCGATGTGGGGAATACTCCAATGTTCCACTGAGAGGAACCAATGGATGGATCACTTATATATCGTGCTTGTCCTTACGTCAATTTGGGCGAGCTAGGAGGGAAGGACCTCATGAGTTGCTGATGCCGAGCATTGTCTTTGATTTCCAAGGGGATAGTGACGAGCAACGCCGCAGATTCATAAGAGCTTGGGACAAAGTACACAAGTTTGATCCGCACGAGCTGGGTCCAAAGACTTCTCTTCCAATGGAGCCATATCTCTGATGGGTTCGTATCCGTGCCCAAAATCTGGGAATGCCGTATGAAGCCGTCTTGCCTATAATTGTTGAAATTGCTGATGAAGAGGGGGTTCCTCCTACCATTCTCCACCCGTACATGCCTACTGACATTGGGGCATTAAAGAGATCATGGATGCAGCTGAGAGAATAGCGGGATACTTATAGAGAAAAGTATCACGAGCAAGAGCTGAAGATTCAGAAGTTGACTAGGAAGCTGGAGAACGAGCGGATCCTCAATGACTATGTCCGCACCGACAATAAACGACCATGGGAGCACTGATTGTCTTTTGATTATTTCTAGCTTTGATTTACTTTTCAGTTTTTCTTTCTTGTAACTCCTTAAAGGCATCTGTTGGACAATTGAATTTCAAAGTTTATCTAATAAAAGTGTGTTTCATTTTTTGTTTACGAATTTGAATCTCTCGATGTCTTTGAAATCATATCATGCGCATATCATACCCATGCACCTCATAACAGGTACCCCTTACAGGTTTTCTCATCTTCTTCGCTGTTTATTTCAGCATCATGTCTTCTGAACCATCAACTGAACATGCAATCAAGGCTCTACAGACTCAAAACGCCCAGTTCCAAGAGTTGTTCATGAGTTTGGCTAAGGGTAAGTGTGATTGGTGGGAATGAGAATTGACTGTTTTTTAATGCTGGTTCGCGTTTGCGTTTGTTTTTGCAAAGTGTCACGGTAAGCAAGAGTCGCCACCGTCTTTTATTTTATCCAACAAGGAAAGGACAAAAGCACAGAAAAATTCCTTTTCGAGATTGTTTCTCGGGTTCGGGAGGTAGATTATAGAAAGGGAAGGTGTTAGCACCCTTTCTATCTGTGGTTATCCACGGGCTCTTAGGTACTTTCTCACTATGTTTTCAAAAAGTTGCTTTTTCTTTGTGTTTGTGGGTTATGAAAAGAATTTTGTTTCGTTTTTCAAGAAAGTGTAAGTGCAAAAATTTTTGTTTTGTTTTTTAAAGGAGCAAGTACTTAAGAACCTCTACCTACTCGAAAAGGAATTAAATTGTGCAAACGTCCTTTAGACAGTGCTATCCCACTATTGTGGAGTAGGTAGCACCGTCGTTGGAGTTTTCGGGTCAATTCGATTTAAGGGACTTATGGTCACTAAAGCAACGTTAGGACGCCTTAGTGGTAATCCTAATGTCTTAGATCATTTTTCCGAGGCAACTGTTTCGAGGAAACTTATGATCTTGGGACAAAAGGACGACCTCTAAAACATCCTATACTTAATGACCACATTTGAGGCAACCAAGTGAGGTGTACCCTAGGAGTGGCATGTGCAAGTGTATTGTTTTTTTCCGGTTATATTATCTTTGTATTTTTAGGTGTTCTACCATTTGTTTTTAGATCTTGTCATACAATCCTAGTTAGCATACATCTAAGCAATTAATATATATACAGGAATTTAAAGTGCGGAAATTGTAAATCCTACGCTATTACAAGGCTTCGGGGAGGGGGATTATTTACATGTCCAAAACTGGGGGAATAATAAGCAGTTACAATAAAATAAACGCGCGTGAATCTTAAAAATCCTAAGTATATGATCTTTTTGTTGTTTTATTTTATTTTTTTTGGGAAAATGCTAAATGCTCAATTAAGTCAAATTTAATTAATTAAAAAAAACGATTAAAATTAACTCTAAAACATACCTAATATTTTTTACATTTTTGTGTTTATGAAAAGGATTGAATTCAAATAAATCCTAAGTCTACTGATTTTAAAATTGAAGAAAATAAGTTAAAATAGTTAACTAAATTAAATCCTAATTCTAAGTTATTTATTTTTATGATTTTTTTATGTTGATTAAAAAAACAAACTAAAAGAAATAAACAAAAACAACGTAAACAAAGTACAAATGGGCCAGGCAGCAAAACAAGAAAAAAATATAATTCTGGAGGTCTGGGTCGAAAGAGGTGCAGGCTGTCTTTCGACCCAGTGAAGAGTCTTGATCGAAGGTGCATAAGGGGCTGCACTCTGAGGGTATTCGATCTGGACATGTCATCCTTCGAACTGGAAATCCTGGGTCTAGTTCGAAGCTAAACTGCTAAGCTTCGAAACTCTGAACAGGAATCTGAGAATGTAGTTCCTGCAAAATGAAACAAATGTTAAAGGTCCAGGGGGGATTTTACCCCCCTGGTTCAAATCTAACCCTTATTCGCACCTGTTGAATCTGGGTCTAAGTTTGTTTTATGTTGGGATTCGAAGGAGAAACTCAGATTGTGCCCAAGCAATGGCACAATCTCAACTTTGCATTGTAGCTTATATGTAGCACATTAAATCATTCACAAACAACAGTAATAATATGAATATGCAATCAAAATGAATTTAAAAATGAGTTTGAGATTAGATCCTTTTTTACCAAACAAAAGTGCTTCGATCTGTAGTTCTGAGGGTGCTAGTGTTCGCTGGGTGGCAGCTTTGGCTTGTGCAAGGATTGGGTATGGCTTCCTGGAAGTGCTGATGACTTTTGGCAGCATATCTCCAAGTTCTCTATTTTTCTGTATATTTTCGTGTGTCCTTTTGCAACATTTGTGATTTCTTTATATAGAGGGGGTGGAGGGGACAGGAAGACAAAGGTTTAAATGACCTTGATTATGTGTTTGACAGCCATGAATGAGAATTTGTAATGTTAATTATGTGTTTGAAAGCCATGAATGAGAGTTTGTAACGTTGGCTAAACACATGGGATCCTGTCCCTTTTTGAATTTTGAATGACATGTAACTGGCCTTCGAATGCTCCCTTTCAAATGAGCTGATGGCCTCCTTCGAATGCTCCCTTTAGAATGGGCTGATGGCCTCCTTCGAATGCTTTCCAAAGCTTCTTCGGATGGACCCTTTGAATGCTTCTTCGAATGGACCTTTTTGGAATTCCAATCGAAGGACACTGTTATAATGCCAATCGAAGTACTTGTCCATAATGCCAATCGAAAGGCTTGTCCAGAATGCCAATAAAAAGGCTCCTTCAGAACACCAATCGAAGGATCTTTCAGAATGCAAATCGAAGCGCGTGTCCAGAATTCCAATCGAAAGAGCTTAACAGAATGCCAATCGAAAGGCTCCTTCAGAACACTAATCGAAGGGTCTTTCAGAATGAAAATTGAAATGTCCTTAAAGCACCACTCAAAAATTTTCCTTTTCCTTAGGCAACAGTTTGTGATCAACTATGCAGGAGGAAGACTTTGGGAAACATGAGAGAGCAAATTTTGGGGTACAACAGTTGCCCCTGTTCAATCTTCTTAAACCTGAGGATGTAGATTGGCTTGTGTGCCTTTCGTGATCCGAAGGTGGAAGATGATTGAACACTAGAGTGCCCAGAAATTTTCACTCGCATGGTGAAGTATCAGCATTGTGATGTCAGGAATGGTCTTACAGATTCCATTTGGAGATTGTTGGTAGGAGGATGGGCTTATAGATGCCATCTGCAGGAGTGTCGATCGCATAAGAGATTCCTTAGCGAGAACTTGCATACCTGTTGTTGTAGAAGATTCCACTGGGGAAGTCTAACCTTGTTTGAGATTTAGGAACTGACCTGAGAAAGAAAGATAGTTTTCCTGGCTTGTTACAAGTATTAACCTTAAATCAGTCGTCCACAGATATTTTTCCTGGCTTGTTACAAGTATTAAACTAGGACTTGAGAAGGTTTTGGAATAACTTCCACTGGATCGGCATCAGAAAAATCTTTAGGAATCGATTTAACTTAACCAGTGGAGGTCTTGAAATAACTTCAACTGAATCGGCATCAGAAAAATATTTAGGAGTCGATTTAACTGAACCAGAGGAGGTCTTGGACATAGCTTCAATTGGATCGGCATCAGAAAAATCTTTAGGAATCGATTTAACTGAACCAGAGGAGGTCTTGGAATAACTTCAACTGGATCGGCATCAGAAAAATCTTTAGGAATCGATTTAACTGAACCAGAGGAGGTCTTGGAACAACTTCAACTGGATCGACATCCGAAAAATCTTTAGGAATCGATTTAACTGAACCAGAGGAGGTCTTGGAATAACTTCAACTGGATCGGCATCAGAAAAATCTTTAGGAATCGATTTAACTGAATCAGAGGAGGTCTTGGAATAACTTCAACTGGATCGGCATCAGAAAAATCTTTAGGAATCGATTTAACTGAACCAGAGGAGGTCTTGTAATAACTTCAACTGGAACGGCATCAGAAAAATCTTTAGGAATCGATTTAACTGAACCAGAGGAGGTCTTGGAATAACTTCAACTGGATCGGCATCAGAAAAATCTTTAGGAATCGATTTAACTGAACCAGAGGAGGTCTTGGAATAACTTCAACTGGATCGGCATCAGAAAAATCTTTAGGAATCGATTTAACTGAACCAGAGGAGGTCTTGGAATAACTTCAACTGGATCGGCATTAGAAAAATCTTTAGGAATTGATTTAACTGAACCAGAGGAGGTCTTGTAATAACTTCAACTGGATCGGCATCAGAAAAATCTTTAGGAGTCGATTTAACTGAACCAGAGGAGGTCTTGAAATAACTTCAACTGGATCGGCATCAGAAAAATCTTTAGGAATCGATTTAACTGAACCAGAGGAGGTCTTGAAATAACTTCAACTGGATCGGCATCAGAAAAATATTTAGGAATCGATTTAACTGAACCAGAGGAGGTCTTGGACATAGCTGAGAACTTAATTGGATCTTTCCTGAAAGGTAAAAGGTCAGTCATATGCAATTCATGATATGGATCAAGAAATGATGTTCTCAAGATAAATGAGATTGTATGGTATGGTGCGTATATGCATGTATCATGATGTATGGAAATGTGATGTTTTAGCTAGGGAAAATAAATCCTGGAGCTGCTGGAGAATAGAGTTGAGTTCTTAGTTTCCACTGGGGATGACGAACGAAGATGATTGCAAGGATAAACCTGTTAGGAGAAAAGAACTCCGTTGGGGGATAAACATGATGAAGAGATTACTCCGAGGGGAAATACTCTGTGGGGAAGAGATACTTTGCTGAGATTTTAACGATAAACTCCGCTGGGGATTCCGTTGATAAGCTCTGTTGGGGATTTTGATGATGAACTCCGCTGGGGATTGATTACCATTATTGGTGATATTGAATCTGTTGAGGACAGAAGTCCTGCTTGGGGAAAGAAAGAACTTCGCTGGGGATGATCTTTCAGTTGCAACTTGCTGAGGATAAACCAGTTAGACTCTTGTGAGGATAACCTTCTGAATTTGGTTGGGGAGATACATTTGTATTCTGCAAAGGGACAAGCTTCCAGAATCTACTGGTTAAGATGATTCAACTCTGGCGGGGAAGCCTTTTTAGACTGCGCTGGGGAAATGGCTCCACTGGGGGTATCTTGTATTCCTCCGAGAAACATTCTTATACTCTGTGGAGGAATATTAAGACTGTCGGGGATGCTCTTATGCTTGCTGGGGAATATCCTTATACCCCGCTGGGGAATATTAAGACCTTCTAGGGATACTCGACCTTTTCAGGGCTGATGGTAGACCAACTCTGCTTGGGGAGAGTATTGTCGACTCGTCCGTAGTTGCAAGTTTTAGCTGAGAGAGCTATCATTACTGTCTTATCCTGCGGGGAGTGAAGGTATCTTAGCCATATTCTTCAGTTGAATATAAACCTTGGTACCTGGTGGACAGAGCAACTAGGCCACTCAGACAATTCTTATTGCCCTTACTTCTGATATCACCCGTAATTTGTCTTTTGTTTCGCATGTAAATATTTATGAGCAACAATTAATTTCAAATGCATATATGAAAAATGAACATTGGATGTTCTTTGCAAAACAAAACAGATAAAGGAAATACAATTTGAAATTTGTTTGAAAATGAATTTGTATTGACTTTGAAGTTTGGCTTGTAAATAGTCGTTTTGTACAAGAGGCTGACGTACTAGTAAGAGAACGCCGCCGAACAAATAGGATTTATACAATTTGTGAAAAGAAAACAAGACAGCTATATGAATAGTCCCACTGGGTTCCAACTCTGCTATTGCCTTTATATCTTCAAGCATCTCATCACTTTGATGCTTAGTTGAAGGTGAATCTGATTGACTGGTGTCGTCCGAGCCTGATAGTTGATACCGAAGTCCGGATGCGAGGTGATCCAATGAGACATAGTGTTACGCTTTAATCCCTAACTTTTTCCTGGACCGCCCTTTCGGGTTTTCAGTCCATCGGGATACCCATTTTTGCCCAAGCCGCCTTTTCAGGTTTTCGACTTGCCGGGTGTACAGATTTTTTTATTTTCATCCCTTATTTTTGCCTGAACCCTTTTGGTTCGCCAGGAAGCCCTTATTTTTGCCTAGGCCAGTCAACCTAGCGGGTCTTTGATTATGCGTAGTATCTTTTTACTATGTCTGCATTGACGGGGTGAGGAAGGGCGTCACCATCCATGGTGGTTAGAATCATCGCTCCTCCTGAGAATATGTTTTTAACCATAAATGGCCCTTCGTAAGTAGGGGTCCATTTGCCCCTGGGATCACCTTGAGGTAGAATGATGCGCTTGATTACCAGGTTCCCAACTTGATACTCTTGTCGTCTGACTTTCTTGTTAAATGCCTTGATCATTCGTTTTTGGTACGTCTGACCATGACAAATGGCCGTAAGTCTCTTTTCGTCGATTAGATTAAATTGATCAAGTCGGGTCTGGATCCAGTCGTCTTCACTCAAACCTGCATCCTTCATGATCCGAAGAGAGGGTATCAGAACTTCAATGGGCAAGACTGCCTCCATGCCATAAACCAAGGAAAAGGGTGTTGCCCCTGTCGACGTCCGTGTTGAGGTACGGTATCCATGAAGAGCAAATGGTAACATCTCGTGCCAGTCTTTGTATGTCACTGTCATCTTCTGCACAATCTTCTTAATGTTCTTATTTGCTGCTTCAACAGCCCCATTCATCTTCGGCCGGTAGGGAGAAGAGTTATGATGCTGTATCTTGAATTGCTCGCAGAGCTCAGTGATCATCTTGTTATTAAGACTGGTACCATTATCCGTAATGATCCTCTCTGGTACACCGTATCGACAGATTAAGTTGTGCAGAATGAACCGTGCCACGACGTTCTTGGTTACGGTAGCAAAGGAAGCTGATTCAACCCACTTCGTAAAGTAATCAATCGCTACCAGGATGAAATGATGCCCGTTGGATGTCGTAGGTCTGATCTTGCCGATCATATCAATGCCCCACATTGCAAAAGGCCAAGGTGCCGTCAAAACATTCAGAGGAACTGGAGGAATATGCACCTTATCAGCATAGACTTGGCACTTGTAACATGTCCGAGAATGATGATAACAGTCGGCTTCCATTGTGGACCAGTAATATCCTGCCCGAAGGATTTTCTTTACCATGGTATGTCCACTGGAATGAGTTCCAAAAGTACCTTCATGCAGCTCTGCCATGATTCTTTCTGCTTCAATTTTATCCATGCAACGCAGTAAGGTTGAATCATGGTTACGTTTGTAAAGAATTCCATTGCTGATGAAGAACTTTGCCGCGAACCTTCTCAGAAACTTCTTGTCATTAACAGATGCACCCTCGGGGTATTCTTGAGTTTCAAGGTATCTCTTCACTTCATGATACCACGGTTTTTATGTTACCTCTTTAGTCTCAAGATCACAGCAATGTGCAGGTTCATCCAATTTCCAAATAATGATCCGGGGAGCCTCGTTGTCCAACTTGACTTTGAACATAGAAGACATCATAGCTAGCGCGTCCTCCAACTGATTCTCCTCTCTTGGGAAGTGTTCAAAGGTTATCTCCTCGAAATGGGGAAGCAACGTCAATACATACTCCTTGTAAGGAATAAGATTTGGGTGTTTCTTATCCCACTCTCCTTTGATCTGACTGATCACGGGAGCGGAATCTCCGAAGACACTCATAAACTTAATCCTTAGGTCAATTGCAGCTCGAAGACCCATAATGCACGATTCATACTCCGCCATGTTGTTGGTGCAGTTGAAACACAGTCGGGCGGTAAATGGAGTATGAGAGCCTTTAGGAGATATGATCACAGCGCCAATGCCATTACCCAAAGCGTTTGAAGCTCCATCAAAATGCATACACCATCGGGATCCCTCCTCAGGTCCTTCATCCAGTTCAAGTGTTTCACAATCAGTTATAAACATGATATTCTCGTCTGGAAATTCAAAGTTCATAGACTGGTAATCATCCACTGCCTGATGTGCCAAATGGTCTGCCAATACAATTCCCTTGATTGCTTTTTGAGTCGTGTACTGGATGTCATATTCAGTTAAGATCATCTGCCATCTTGCTATTCTTCCGGACAAGGCAGGCTTTTTGAAGATATACTTGATTGGATCCATCTTTGAAATCAACAGAGTAGTGTGAGTCAACATATACTGTCTCAGCCGGCGAGCAGCCCATGCCAAAATGCAGCAAGTTTTCTCGAGCAGTGAGTATCGGGTCTCACAGTCGGTAAACTTTTTTCTAAGGTAATAAATATCATGCTCTTTTCGGCCAGACTCGTCATGCTGACCCAGCACACACCCCATTGAGTTGTCAAGTACTGTCAAGTATAAAATTAGAGGTCTCCCTTCCACTGGTGGAATCAGAATGGGTGGCTCCTGGAGATACTCTTTAATTCTTTCGAAAGCGGCCTGGCATTCATCGTTCCAACGTACCACTTGATCTTTCTTCAGTAGTTTGAAGATTGGCTCACAAGTAGCAGTTAGGTGCGAGATGAATCGGGCAATGTAGTTCAGATGTCCTAGAAAGCCTCTGACCTCTTTCTCTGTCTTGGGAGCTGGCATCTCTCGTATAGCTTTCACCTTGTCAAGGTCCACTTGAATACCTTTGTTGTTCACTACGAAACCTAGCAGTTTGCCAGACCTCACCCCGAAGGTGCACTTGTTCGGGTTCAATCTTAGCTTGTACAACTTTAGCCTGTCAACAGCTTTTGTAGATGGTCAAGGTGTTCCTCCTCAGTTTGGGACCTTGCAATCATATCGTCGACATATACTTCAATCTCATGATGGATCATATCATGAAACAAAGCAACCATGGCACGCTGATACGTTGCCCCAGCATTTTTCAACCCAAAAGGCATGACCTTGTAACAAAAGGTACCCCACTGAGTAACAAAAGTGGTCTTCTCCATGTCCTCAGGAGCCATCTTGATTTGATTATAACCGGAGAAAGCATCCATAAAGGAGAATAACTTGTGCTGAGCAGTATTGTCAACCAGAACGTCAATGTGAGGCAGAGGGAAGTCATCCTTAGGGCTTGCCCTGTTCAAATCCCTGTAATCAACACACATTCTGACCTTACCGTCTTTCTTCGGCACTGGAACCACATTGGCGACCCACTGAGGGTAAGAAGTTACTGTTAGAAAACCGGCGTCAAATTGTTTCATAACCTCAGCCTTGATTTTCTCGGACATCTCTGGGCGCATACGACGAACTTTCTATTTTACGGGAGGACATTCTTCCTTGGTAGGCAGGCGATGAACCACAATGTCGGTATCCAACCCAGGCATATCTTCGTAAGACCAGACAAAGATTTCCATGTAGTCATGCAGCATCTGAATCAACCGTTGTTTCACACTAAGCTCCAGATTTGCACCGATCTTGACTTCCTTTTTGTCTGTCTCAGTGCCCAGATTCACCATTTCTACTGGCTCTTCATGTGGCTGAATGGCCCTCTCTTCCTGAAGTAGCAGTCTTGCAAGCTCAACAGGCACTTCGCAATCATCTTCACCTTTGTCTTCGGCTAAGTTGATCGGATTTTCGAAGTCATAACTGGCAGTAGCAGAGTCGTTACCAGTGAGATCCAGAGTGGATTGGGACCTGTATATGTGAGTGTGTGTAAAATAGCTGTTTTGCAATATGTAATAAAGAAAGACAAAGAGCATAAAATTTGAAATGCGAAAACGTCCAATGCTTTTATTAATGATATATGAAAATGGCATACAAAAGCCCTCACAAATGAAGCCACGGTGCCCCGGGTAAGACACCGGGCCATAAAGTTCCAAAACATTGTCTGTTACAAATTCGAAACAAAGAATGCATTACTGAGTAACAAAAGTAATAGGGATGAAATCCTTTGCTGTCCAGTTGTTTGGTCCACCGTTGGTCGTAGGATAGATCCAACTGTCAAATTCAGACTCCTCCACGTCATCTTCGATGGCATTTACTCCCGAGTTGCTGATGAACACAGGAGGTCTTCCAATCCTTGCACTTCGAACAGCCCTCTGAGCTTCTGCAGTGAAACCCAAGCCGAACTTGTTAGTCTTCTGAGTGAAATCAGGAAGTCGGCCCCAGTTTGCATACTCACCCTTCTCAATAACAGCCCAGGCACCCTTTAAGGAAGCCATCTTCATAGGAGAATTTTCAATCACAGTCTCAACTGACGCCAGTGTCTGAGGAACCTCTTCAAAGTGTTGAAATGGGGTCTCAATGAACTCCCCATCCATCTCTACGTACCGGAACGAGTTGAGGTGGTTGACCATGTACTCCTCCTCCCCTTGAACTGTTACAATCTTTCCTCTGACCGGGTACTTCAACTTCTGGTGGAGCATTGAGGTTACGGCTCCAGCTTTGTGGATCCATGGATGACCCAGCAAACAAGAATAGGACGGGCGAATGTCCATCACGTAAAATGTATAGTTGAATACCTGAGAACCAACTTTGATTGGAATATCAACCTCACCGTGCACCATCCTTTTAGACCCATCAAAGGCCCGGACAACAATGTTACTCGGCTTTAGTTCCAAACCTTCGCAATCCAGCCTATCTAGAGCTTTCTTGGGCAAGACGTTCAACGAGGAACCAGTGTCAACCAACACATGTGCAAGAGTAGTGCTCCTGCATTAAATGGAGACATGCAGGGCATCATTATGGTTCTTCCCTTTAGCAGTCAGATCAGCGTCGGAGAAACCCAAACCATTATCAGCAGTTAAATTGGCCACACAAACGGTAAATTGATCAGCTGATGTCTCTTGTGGCACGTGGGCCGTCTTTAGGAAGGTAATCAGAGCCTTGGCATGGGCCTCTGAACACAATAGCAGTGATAACATAGAAATCTTGGATGGGGTTTTCCCCAGTTGCTCAACTACATTAAAATCACTCTTCTTAATAATCTTCAGAATCTCTTCCATCTCCTGTTTGGAAGCTTCAACAGTGATTGTCTTTGGCGCCTCCGTCTGGGCAGGCATATCAGTGGTGATCCCTTTTCCCCGAGCGTCAGAAGACTCGGCAACAGGGGGAGGAACAGGGACTTGATCAGGAAGGGCAGCAGGTACACTTGCAGGCTTAATGACAACAGGTCTTCGGACAGCTGGTGGAGCAATATCAGGTGAGAAAAGTCTACCGTTGCGGGTGACTTTAGCAGGCCCATTAATGTTGCTAATGCCGGTATCAACGCCGAACTCTTGCTTAACTCCAAGAACATAAACATCTGCCCCATAGTGCCAAGGGACAGCTTTGTCAGATGTATAGGGGATGGGCCCCGGAACATTGATGATTATAGGTGCGGCCTTCGGAACAGATGTAATTTTAACAGGCGTCCTCGAGGGAGCCTTGGAAGAATTGTCGAAAATGGTAATGATAGAAACTTCTTCAGAATGAACGGGTGGAACAGCAGTCTTCTCAAAAAGAATCTCTTTACTATCCATCAGGTTCTGGATACCTGACTTCAGAGATGGGCAACCAGTGAGTAAAGCAGAACACATAGGGCAACCTTCACCACAGCCCGGAAATAAACCGGCTAGCAACAGGTTCTTCTTGATAGTCATTAGAGGGGTAACAACATCATCCACAGAAACTACAAACAAGTCTTCCTCTACAACATTTACTCCATGTTTGGGCATGGGAGCAGTCACAACATTAGGCCTCCCGGGTGCCTCAAACTCAATCTCCTTTGCATCGATTAGGTCTTGAACCTTGTTTTTCAGACTCCAATAATCATCTGTATTTTGCCCCGAGCTATCGGAGTGATAAGCACAGCGGGCGTTAGGGTTATACTTCAGTGATGCAGTATTTTGATTCTTTGGAGCTTCTCTTAGAGTCACCAGATTAGTCTTCAGCAACTGTGGCAACATCTGAGACAAAGTCATGCTGAGACGATTAAATTGCCTTCGAGGTCTCTCGTCCCTTTGTTGTTTGTGATGCTGAGGAGCACCAGCAGGTTTTGAGATAACAACCGCATTGACAACTTGGCGGTGTTCAGGTCTGCTTTGTCTTCTTGAACTGTAGACAGCACTGGACTCTTTCTTAAACGGTCTCTTCTCGGTGCTCGATGAGGCACCCTTCTATATCTTCCCAGCCTTAATGCCAACTTCAATCCTCTCACCAGTCAAGATAAGGTCTGTAAACCCGGCTGAAGAGCTTCCAATCAAATGGTTAAAGAATGGACCGGACAGGGTCCCCAAAAACATATCAACAAGTTCACGATCAGCTAAAGGTGGTTGCACCCTTCCGGCAAGGTCTCTCCATTTTTGAGCATATTCTTTAAATCCTTCACCCGTCCCTATTGACATACCCTGGAGCTGGGTACGCGTAGGAGTGAGGTCGGAATTATACTGATAATGCCTAAAGAATGCAGCAGCCAAATCCTCCCAGCTGCGGATACTGGCTCCATCCAACTGATAGAACCACTCAAGCTGAGTCCCTCAGAGACTGTCTTGAAAGAAATGGATCCATAAGTTTTTATCAGTGGTGTAAGGTTGGATCTTCCTCACATATGACCGGAGGTGCAGCTTTGGACAAGAAGCTCTGTCATATTTGGCAAAGGCAGGTGCCTTGAACTTATGGGGAATTACCACCCCAGATGATAAACCCAAATCTCCGAAGTCCAGACCGGGCACCTTCTGTACTTCCATAGCGTTCAAACGGTCTTCCAGTTGTTTGTACTTATCCTCAGCAGGAGGATACTGTTCTTCATCATAATCCGTCTCGTTGTCGAAGACCATAGGGCTAGGAGCCCTCCTTTCTTGTGGACTCTCTTTCTCTCCAGATGGGGTGGCCAGATCAATTTCATTTTGCAGCCCATTTCCAAACCTGCGTCCGGTGTTGAACAGGATGGTCCTCTTCTTCTTCTTCTTCCTCTCTTTCAGAATCAGGGTCTTCAGGTCCTGCTGACCCTTAGCTAGGTTCATGACCAACTCTTGAAATTGGGTGTTCTGGGTCTGGAGGGCCTTGATAGCTTGCTCGGTGGAAGGTTAAGCAGACATGATGATTGCTAAAATAAACAGCGAAGAAGATAAGAGACCTGTAAAAGGGTACCTGTTATGCATATGATGAATGGTATGCTATTTATGTAATGCATTCAAGGGTTCAAAAATTCAAATTTATTGCAGACAAAAAGAACACACGTCATACTAAGAAGAAATTTGTTATTACATAAGTGCCCCATGGGAGAAATATTAGAAAATTCTTAATGTAGAAAGACATTGCGCATCCTCTTTGGAGCGATGTAAGTGTTGAGGGTCTCCTCCTCGTGAAGTCGGCGGGTAAGCTCCAAAACCTTCTTTTCACTAGCATAGAAACTGGCTTCAAAAGTATTCCGCTCTTCCTTGAGTTGGATCCAACTCTTTTGCATTTCTTCCCATGATGTTGGCATGTCAGGATGTAGGATGGCGTATGGAACCTCTCCTTCCATGACAGGCTCTTTGATTAAGGGGAGAATGTGAGGATATGGCATCACAAGATTCTGGGAGCGGGTTCGTACCCACTTGAGGTAAGGCTCAAGTGGGATAGAATTCTTGTGCCCCAGTGTCTTACTATCCACCTTATTAGGCATCCTCCAAGCTCTGATGAACCTTTGTCGAAGTCCTTGCGTATCATTATCGAAGTCAAAAACTAGGTCAGGAATCAACATATCATGAGGGCCATCCCTCCGAGCATATCCAAATTGTCTCAAGGCTAGACAGGGGTTGTAGGTAATGCCTCCCCTAATTCCAAGTAAAGGAACATTAGGAAATTCTCCACAACCATCAATGATGGTGACATTTTCTCTAGACCGAGAACACCAATGTACATCAGAATGTGTGAGGGTCATAAATCTTTGTGACCACCTTAAACCCTGCTCATTCTTCAAAACTGATCAGGATGTCCCCAAGCAATATATGTATGGGATTCCTGGATATGAAAATCTTAGCAGCATTCACATCTATAAGTTGATCAGGATTTGGGAACAAAACCAACCCATAGATAAGGAGTGCCACAATCTCTTCAAAGGCTTATAGATCAAGAGAATTCCAGCATTCTCGTGCCTTCTCAAACATAAACTTTTCCAAGAATCCTTTGATACCACTTTTGGTTTCCCAATGCCCCTTGATGTCGGATGGTTGTAAGCGTAATGCTTGAGCAACATCTTCAAGTTTTGGTTCCTTTTCCTTACCGTTGTAGGGTAGTTGACTAAGAATAGGAATTCTCAGAAGTTGAGAAAATTCCTCCAAAGTAGGCACCAATTGATAATCAGGGAATGTGAAACAGTGGTGTAGGGGGTCAAAGAACTGGAAGAGAACTTTCATCATGTCTTCTTCAATGTTGGTGTTGACCAAGCTGAGGAGTCTACCATATCTTTCGCTGAAGAGAGAATTCTCAGGAATCCTGGATGTAAGCTTTTTGAGTTGAAGAGGGACCCTTACAAGGTTGACTTGAATTGTTTTCCCGCGGAGAGACTCCATGTCCTGCAAAACAAGAACAAAGATGAAGATCTAAACCCTTTAAATGGTTAGCAGATGCATATGATGCTTTATGATGTATGCAGAAACACATGTACAAGCAAGTCACACAAAAACCCTAGTTTCAGGCTTGCAGGAGGTTTCATAGGTAAGTACCCTCTTGAGTTTAGTTGGCTCAAAACCTGTCCTATAAATAGTAACCGGGTTCTAAGGAGCTCAATATCATTGGATTGTTTTCTATGTTCATCGTTTCGGTTTAGCCACTTAACTGGCGACCAAAATATTCCAAGAAAATAATCCTCAATGAGTGTAGTATCGAGTATCTACCAACTTCGGACTGCACCAAAGTCGGTCATCTCAGTACCCCTAAAAAAGGCCAAGATGGTCAAGTAAGGTTCTAGGTCATTAGTGCTTAGTGACATCACTCAGTGGCCCCGTATTCTCTTTGATTGACTCAAAGGCTACCGGTAATCACAAATATGCCGCACTAATATAGCTATTGCTTCAACCGTGTCGGTATACCCCGCACAGTTTCCATAACATATTGCTATCTATGAATGTTTCCCAAATCCGGGTGGAGGATTTATAGAACTCCGATACAAGCCTACAAAATTAAAAGCATACAAAGCAATACAAATGAAAACACAAGTGATCTAGTCCTAAGGTACACCTCACTTATTAATATGTCCCCAGCAGAGTCTCCAGTTCTGTGATCGGTGGGAATGAGAACTAACTGTTTTTTAATGCTAGTTCGCATTTGCGTTTGTTTTTGCAAAGTGTCGCGGTAAGTAAGAGTCGCCACTGTCTTTTATTTTATCCAACAAGGAAAGGACAAAAGCATAGAAAAATTTCTTTTCGAGATTGTTTCTCGGGTTCAGGAGGTAGATTATAGAAAGGGAAGGTGTTAGCACCCTTTCTATCCGTGGTTATTCAAGGGCTCTTAGGTACTTTCTCACTATGTTTTCAAAAAGTTGCTTTTTCTTTGTGTTTGTGGGTTTTGAAAAGAATTTTGTTTCGTTTTTGAAGAAAGTGTAAGTGCAAAAAGTTTTGTTTTGTTTTTTAAAGAAGCAAGTACTTAAGAACCTCTACCTACTCGAAAAGGAATTAAATTGTGCAAACATCCTTTAGACAGTGCTATCCCACTATTGTGGAGTAGGTAGCACCGTCGTTGGAGTTTTCGGGTCAATTCGGTTTAAGGGACTTGTGGTCACTAAAGCAACATTAGGACGCCTTAGTGGTAATCCTAATGTCTTAGATCATTTTTCCGAGGCAACCGTTTCGAGGCAACTTATGATCTTGGGACAAAAGGACGACCTCTAAAATATGCTATACTTAATGACCACATTTGAGGCGACCAGGTAAGGTGTACCCTAGGAGTGGCATGTGCAAGTGTATTGTTTTTTTTCGGTTATATTATCTTTGTATTTTTAGGTGTTCTACCATTTGTTTTTAGATCTTGTCATACAATCCTAGTTAGCATACACCTAAGCAGTTAATATATATACAGGAATTTAAAGTGCGGAAATTGTAAATCCTACGCTATTACAAGGCTTCGGGGAGGGGGATTATTTACATGTCCAAAACTGGGGGAATAATAAGCAGTTACAATAAAATAAACGCGCGTGAATCTTAAAAATCCTAAGTATATGATCTTTTTGTTGTTTTATTTAATTTTTTTTGGGAAAATGCTAAATGCTCAATTAAGTCAAATTTAATTAATTAAAAAAAACGATTAAAATTAACTCTAAAACATACCTAATATTTTTTACATTTTTGTGTTTATGAAAAGGATTGAATTCAAATAAATCCTAAGTCTACTGATTTTAAAATTGAAGAAAATAAGTTAAAATAGTTAACTAAATTAAATCCTAATTCTAATTTATTTATTTTTATGATTTTTTTATGTTGATTAAAAAAACAAACTAAAAGAAATAAACAAAAACAAAGTAAACAAAGTACAAATGGGCCAGGCAGCAAAACAAGAAAAAAATATAATTCTGGAGGTCTGGGTCGAAAGAGGTGCAGGCTGTCTTTCGACCCAGTGAAGAGTCTTGATAAAAGGTGCATGAGGGGCTGCACTCTGAGGGTATTCGATCTGGACATGTCATCCTTCGAACTGGAAATCCTGGGTCCAGTTCGAAGCTAAACTGCTGAGCTTCGAAACTCTGAACAGGAATCTGAGAATGTAGTTTCTGCAAAATGAAACAGATGTTAAAGGTCCAGGGGGGATTTTACCCCCCTGGTTCGAATCTCCCCCTTATTTGCACCTGCTGAATTTGGGTCTGAGTTTGTTTTATCCTGGGATTCGAAGGAGAAACTCAGATTGTGCCCAAGCAATGGCACAATCTCAAATCTGCGTTGTAGCTTATATGTAGCACATTAAATCATTCACAAACAACAATAATAATATGAATATGCAATCAAAATGAATTTAAAAATGAGTTTGAGATTAGATCCTTTTTTACCAAACAGAAGTGCTTCGATCTGTAGTTCTGAGGGTGCTAGTGTTCGCTGGGTGGCAGCTTTGGCTTGTGCAAGGATTGGGTATGGCTTCCTGGAAGTGCTGATGACTTTTGGCAGCGTATCTCCAAGTTCTCTATTTTTCTGTATATTTTCGTGTGTCCTTTTGCAACATTTGTGATTTCTTTATATAGAGGGGGTGGAGGGGACAGGAAGACAAAGGTTTAAATGACCTTGATTATGTGTCTGAAAGCCATGAATGAGAATTTGTAATGTTAATTATGTGTTTGAAAGCCATGAATGAGAGTTTGTAACGTTGGCTAAACACATGGGATCCTGTCCCTTTTTGAATTTTGAATGACATGTAACTGGACTTCGAATGCTTCCTTTCGAATGAGCTAATGGCCTCCTTCGAATGCTCCCTTTCGAATAGGCTGATGGCCTCCTTCGAATGCTTTCCAAAGATTCTTCGAATGGACCCTTTGAATGCTTCTTCGAATGGACCTTTTTGGAATTCCAATCGAAGGACACTGTTATAATGCCAATCGAAGTACTTGTCCATAATGCCAATCGAAAGGCTTGTCCAGAATGCCAATCGAAAGGCTCCTTCAGAACACCAATTGAAGGATATTTCAGAATGAAAATCGAAGCGCCTGTCCAGAATGCTAATCGAAAGAGCTTGACAGAATGCCAATCGAAAGGCTCCTTCAGAACACCAATCGAAGGGTCTTTCAGAATGCAAATCAAAATGTCCTTAAAGCACCACTCAAAAATTTTCCTTTTCCTTAGGCAAGAGTTTGTGATCAACTATGCAGGGGGAAGACTTTGGGAAACATGAGAGGGCAAATTTTGGGGTACAACAGTCAGCAAGATCTGAAGACCCTTATCCTGAAAGAGAAGAAGAAGAAGAAGAAGAAGACAGTCCTGTTCAATATGGGTCTCAGATTCGGAAATGATTTACGAGAAGAGGTTTATTTAACCCCCTCATCTGGAGGGAAAGGTAATAAGGAAGAAAGGATGGCTTCTAGCCCAGTGGTTTCAGACAACGAGACTGACTTCGACGAAGACCAGTATCCTCCGGCTGAGGATAGATACAAACAACTGGAAGACCGGTTGAGTGCGATGGAAGTTCAGAAAGTGCCTGGTCTGGACTTTGGTGATCTGGGTCTATCATCTGGGTGGTTATTCCCTACAAGTTCAAAGCACCGATCTTTTCTAAATACGACGGGGTTTCTTGCCCTAAACTGCACCTCCGTTCGTATGTTAGGAAGATTCAGCCATACATCGCTGACAAGAATATCTGGATCCACTTCTTTCAAGACAGTCTTTCAGGGACTCAGCTTGAATGGTTTTACCAGTTAGAAGGAGCTAGTATCCGAAATTAGGAGGATTTGGCCGCTGCTTTCTACAAGCAGTACCAATATAATGCCGACCTCGCTCCTACGTGTACCCAACTCTAGGGTATGTCAATGGGTGCGGGTGAAGGTTTCAAAGATTATGCTCAGACGAGGAGGGACCTCGATGGAAGAGTACAACCACCCTTGGCTGATAGGGAGCTAGTTGATATGTTTCTGGGGACCTTGTCTGGTCCGTATTTCAACCATCTGATTGGAAGTTCTTCGTCCGGGTTTATAGAGCTGATTATGATCGGGGAAAGGATTGAGGCTGGTATCAAATCCGGTAAAATACAGAAGGGTGCTTCATCAGGCACCGAGAAGAATCCTTTTAAGAAGGAGTCTAGTGTTGTTTACAGTTCTAAAAGCCAGAATAGACCTGAACGCCGTCAAGCTGTTAATGCGGTGGTTATTTCAAGACCTGATGTTGCTCCTCAGTGCAACAATCAACCAAGGTCCGAAAGGCCACGAAGACAATTCGCTCATCTCAACATGACTTTATCCCAGATTTTGCCGCAATTATTAAAGACCAATCTAGTGATTCCAATGGAGGCCCCTAAGAATCCAAATACAACATCATCGAAGTACGATCCGAATGCCCGCTGTGCTTTTCACTCTGATAGCCCGGGGCATGAGACAGATGACTGTTGGGTCTTGAAGAACAAGGTACAGGACTGGATTGATGCTAAGGAGATCGAGTTTGGAGCACCAGAAAAGCCTAAACATGATGCAAGGGTGAATGCTATCGGGGATGACGATGATGAAGAGTTTTATATTGACAGCTGGATATACCCAACTACCGATGGTGGATTAAGCAACTGGATAGCGAAGGATTTTATGCCAGTTTCTGTTATCACCCAGTAATGAGACTTTTTGTTTTGTGTTTGTAGCAGACAATGTTTTGAACTTTACGGCCCGGTGTCTTACCCGGGGCACCGTGGCTTCATTTGTGAGGGCTTTATGTGTGTCATCTACATATATCATTAATAAAAGCATTGGACGTTTCTTGCATTTAAAATTTTGCGCTCCTTGTTTTTCTTTTATTATATATTGCAAAATAGCTATTTTACACACACTCACATATACAGGTCTACATCCACTATGGATGTCACTAGTAACGACTCTGCTACTGCGAGTTATGACTTTGAAAGTCCGATAAACTTAGCCGAAGACGAAGGTGAAGATGATTGCAAAGTGCCTGGTGAAATTGCAAGACTGTCACTTCAGGAAGAGAGGGTTATTTAGCCGCACGAAGAGCCAGTGGAATCAGTAAATCTGGGTACAGAGATAGACAAGAAAGAAGTTAAGATCGGTGCAAATCTGGAGCTTAGTGTGAAACAACGGTTGATTCAGATGCTGCATGACTACGTTGAGATCTTTGCCTGGTCTTATGAAGATATGCCTGGGTTGGATATCGATATTGTGGTTCACCGCCTGCCTACCAAGGAAGACTGTCCTCCAGTGAAATAGAAGGTCCGCCGAGTGTGCCCAGATATGTCTAAGAAAATCAAGGCTGAGGTTGTGAAACAGTTTGACGCCGGTTTTCTAGCAGTTACTTCTTACCCACAGTGGGTGGCCAACGTGGTTCCAGTGCCGAAGAAGGATGGTAAGGTTCGAATGTGTGTTGACTATAGGGATCTGAACAGGTCAAGCCCTAAAGATGATTTCCCTCTACCTCATATCGACGTTTTGGTTGACAACACTGCTCAGCATAAGGTATTCTCCTTTATGGATTGTTTCTCCGGTTATAATCAGATTAAAATGGCTCCCGAAGACATGGAGAAGACAACTTTTATTACTCAATGGGGTACCTTTTGCTACAAAGTCATGCCTTTTGGATTAAAGAATGTTGGGGCAACGTATCAGCGTGCCATGGTCTCCTTGTTCCATGACATGATCCATCATGAGATTGAGGTATACGTTGACGACATGATTGCAAGATCCCAGACTGAAGGAGAACATCTGGACCATCTGCAGAAGCTGTTTGACAGGTTAAAGCTGTACAAACTGAGGTTAAACCCGAACAAGTGCACCTTCGCGGTGAGATCTGGTAAGCTGCTGGGTTTCGTCGTAAGCGACAAAGGTATTCAAGTGGATCCTGCAAAGGTGAAAGCTATACAGGAAATGCCAGCCCCCAGAATAGAAAAAGAAGTCATAGGATTTCTGGGACGTCTGAACTATATTGCCCGATTCATCTCGCACTTGACTGCTACTTGTGAACCAATCTTCAAGCTACTGAAGAAAGATCAAGTGGTAAGATGGAATGATGAATGTCAGGCCGCTTGCGAAAGGATCAAAGAGTATCTCCAAGAGCCACCCATTCTGATACCTCCAGTTAAAGGGAGACCTTTGATCTTATACTTGATAGTACTCGACAACTCAATGGGGTGTGTGATGGGGAAGCATGACGAGTCTGGCCGAAAAGAGCATGTTATTTATTACCTTAGCAAAAAGTTTACCGACTATAGGACCCGATACTCACTGCTCGAGAAAACTTGCTGCGCTTTGGCATAGGCTGCTCGTCGGCTGAGACAGTATATGCTGACTCACACTACTCTATTGATATCAAAGATGGATCCAATCAAGTATATCTTCGAGAAGCCTGCCTTGTCCAGAAGAATAGCAAGATGGCAGATGTTCTTGACTGAGTATGGCATCCAATATAGGACCCAAAAGGCAATTAAGGGGAGTGTGTTGGCAGATCATTTGGCACACCAGGCAGTGGATGATTACCAGTCTATGAACTTTGAATTCCCGGATGAGAATATCATGTTGGTAACTGACTGTGAAGAACCTGGACCAGATGAAGGACCTGAGGAAGGATCCCGATGGTCTATGTACTTTGATGGAGCTTCAAACGCTTTGGGTAATGGCATTGGCACCGTGATCATATCTCCTAAAGGCTCTCATATTCCGTTCATCACCCGATTATGTTTCAACTGCACCAACAATATGGCGGAGTATGAGGCATGCATTATGAGTCTTCGAGCAGCAATTGACCTAAGGATTAAGTTCTTGAGTGTGTTCGGAGATTCCGCTCTCGTGATCAGTCAGATCAAAGGCGAGTGGGATACGAAACACCTAAATCTTATTCCTTACAAGGAGTATGTATTGACGTTGCTCCCACATTTCGAAGAGATAACCTTTGAACACTTCCCTAGAGAGGAGAATCAGTTGGCGGACGCGCTAGATACAATGTCTTCTATGTTCAAAGTCAATTGGGACAACGAAGCTCCCTGGATTATCATTGAAAGATTGGATGAACCTGCGCATTGCTGTGACATTGAGACTGAAGAGGTAATAGAAAATCCCTGGTTTGATGAAGTGAAGAGGTATCTTAAGGCTCAAGAATGCCCCCGAGGGTGCATCTGTTAATGACAAGAAGTTTCTGAGGAGGTTCGCGGTGAAGTTCTTCATCAGCAATGGTATCCTTTACAAGCGCAACCATGATTCAACCTTAATGCGATGTGTGGATAAGAATGAAGCAGAAAGGATCATGGTAGATTTACATGAAGGTACTTTTGGGACTCATTCCAGCGGACACACCATGGCAAAGAAAATCCTACGGGCAGGATACTATTGGTCTACAATGGAAGCCGACTATAATCAGCATTCTCGGACATGTCACAAGTGCCAAGTCTATGCTGATAAGGTGCACATACCTCCAGTACCTCTGAACGTCTTGACGGCTCTGTGGCCTTTTGCAATGTGGGGCATTGATATGATCGGCTAGATCGGACCTACAGCGTCCAATGGGCATCGTTTCATCCTGGTAGCTATTAATTACTTTACGAAGTGGGTTGAAGCAGCTTCCTTTGCTACTGTAACCAAGAACGTCGTGGCACGATTGTTGTACCCCAAATTTTGACCTAAGATACCATCTCCCATCTGCATCATTACATTGCAAGTGTTTTGATCTTTTGATTTTTAAAATTCATAACTTTTTCGAGTCGAGAGATGTTTATTTTTGAACGCTAAATTTATTAATCGATTCATGCTAAAACAATGTTTATTAATTATTATCTTAAATTTAAATAATTGGAATTTATTTTCAATTGTTATATAATTTAAAGATTTATAGATAATAAAATAAATATTGGAAAAGAGGTTTATTAATTGATCAAACAATGTTTATTAATTATTTATTATCTTAAAATTAAATAATTGGAATTTATTTTCAGTTATTATATAATTTAAAGATTTATGAATAATGAAATAAACATTTGAAAAGAGGTTTATTAATTGGTCAACAATGATTATTTAATTATTTATCATTCTAAGTTAAATAATTGAAATTCTATTTTTAATTATTATAATTTAGAGAATTATGAATAATGAATTAAATAATTGGAGTTATTAATTGATCAATGATGTTTATTTATTTGTTTATTATTCTGAATTTAAGTGATTGAAATTGATTTTCAGTTATTATACAATTTAAAGAATTATAAACGATAAATAAATAATTGGAAAGAAAAAGAATTAATTGGGAAATAATAGAATTTTATTCACTTTATTCTATTTATTACAATTGTTATTTAAATATTGTATTATTTACAAAATATTTATAATGACAATTACATAAAAGTTTAAAGTAAAATAAAAACTATTTTCTAATATTCTAAATCTTCATCTTCTATCCAATTGCTCATTTGATTTTTTTACCTGCAAAGAATTAAAGAAAAGAAGTCAGAAATAAACAATTAAAAGAAGGAAATTAATCTTAAGCGTTCATCATTAAAAGTAAACGGCTGGAATCAGTTTACCCTTTTTTGCAAATCACGGGATTTCTCCCGGTTCACAAAAAAGGGAGGAATTTTTATTTTCATAAATGAATGCACAATTTAAAAACATGCACAAATTCATTTTATTTTCAAAACTGCATAATTAAAATCAATTGCATTTTAAAAAGCCAACTGCATATTTCAAATATGCATAATTTCTTTTGTCAAAAAACTGCATATTTCAAAAAAATATACACAACATACAAAAATCAACAGCATATGCAAGCTTCCCACCAAGTGCAACGTAACTATGCCAAGAGGTAAGAAGAAGCCAAAAACATAGGCTCCATACTGTACCATATGGTTGACAAAGAGAAGTGTGCATTATTAAATCAATATACAAGCAAAGTATATTTTCCTTTTTTTCTCATCATCTTCCAGCCTGCTTTTTCAGAACCAAATAAAGTACACATCATTTTGATATCAAATGGTACTTAAGAGAGAGAAGAGAGGAAGAGTTGGGTTTTTACAGGTTTTGGTTTAGGCAGAAGTGGATACAAAACAAAACTACAGCGGTAACACAGTAAGAGGAAAGAAGCATGAAATAAGATATCAAACAAAACTGCTGTAACAGTAAGAGTGCAGAATTACCAAGGATATAGTAAAAGTATTCAAACCTGAGCCATAAAAGATGCCAAGCAAAACTGTATAACATAGCAAGAAAACCCCTTTCAAAAGACAAGAGAGTTCAACCTGCCTAAGCGTTCAAAAATCTCAAAAATACTACAACATAAACCATTCCTACTGCATAATACCACAAAAAACCAGTACCATACATAACCATTATCAAAACCCTCAACCTGCTATCAACATAAACCACAAACCAGTTTCCATCAACCTCCAACCATTCCAAACCAGCATAATTTCCATCACCCATAAAAACCAGTAAAACCATAGCCTACTGTAAAACAAACACCATCACCATTTCAAAACCCTATTGCATAAACCATCAGATAATATGGCCTAAAACCATCAACTTGTTCCATAACCTGTTAAACACAAACATTGGCCTAAACCATATCAGAACCTAAAACCATAACCCCTGTCCATCTAACCAAAGCAAAACCCAGAACAATGCAAGTTCTTTATCAAACCCATGTCAAACATTTCAACAATAACACGACCAAATACCATCAGGCCTCAGATTATATCATCAGTGGCCAACAAAAAAGCAACTGAAAGCAACAGTAGCGAGAAGAAGAAAGAAACAGTCCAGCATCAACATAGGCAAGCCAGTCAAAATAGTATTTCAACACTAGCATATTCAAAGCATCAAGAGCCTCATTATCCTTCATAAGCCACTAAAAGGACAACAGAATCACAGTGAAGAAGAAGATAGGAAAAGTTTTCGAAGGCATCAGAAGCATCCAATACAAGCATACAATGAAGACCTCAGAAATGATCATCCTAGGTTAATACAAAAGGGCAACAGAAGAAGAGAAGAAAGATAAATACAGAGTACCGGCAACTGAAGCAAGCCCACAACGTCAACTTCCTTGTCCCGGCCTCCTACGCACTCAACCCTCCTCCTCCATCTCCAGGTAACGATCATCCTTCTTTTCTTTCGATACTTCAAAATAATCATGTGGAAAATGAGTAAGAACCAAAACAGAATCAAAATCACAAACATGCAAATTGTAACAAAAACACCATGAATACGAAAACGAACTTACCGAATCCGTCGCCCCCTAATGTTTTGCTGGAGTTAAGAGGAAGTGAAGAGCACCGGTGGCCGTTGGGACAGAGGGAGACTCAGAGCTACAGAAGCAAAGCAAAAGGTGAAGAAAGATGAGAACGAAGAAGACGGTACAAGCGAGCGGCGCCGTTGTTGCAAAACCTAATCCCTAATTCAATTAACCAAACGCGTTTAACCCTAAAACAAGAATTATGAAATTCATATTGGACTTAGCCCTGCTTCCTGCCTAAAGCCCAGCGTCCTCCTTGTGCACCCCCCTGTTTTAGTTTTGATTAGGCCCTTTAGGAACCTTTAGCCCATACACATTATTATTTACCCCCCCCCCCCTTTTTGAGTCTTGTTACTTTCGTTTCCATTTTGATTTCCTTAGCTTTTTAGAACTATTATAATTTAGTTTAATTATTAACTTAATCAAAATAGAGTTTGATTTAATTAAACATTTTAATAAGGTGACCAATTTTTCATTAAATTTTAGGTTTAATTTAATAATTTTAGTATCCTTTTTTTATTAGATTTAAATTAATAACCCTTTTAATTTTTCTTAACTTGGTTTAGAGTTATTTAATAATTCTTAAATAGTACCCTTTTATTAATATTAAATTTAGAAACATATAAAAAATTTAAACTTAAAAACATTTTATTTCTTTTAATTAATTCCCTCGTTTTAGTTAATACTAATACAAAAATATAAAAAATAGAATTTAAGATTTAAAACATTTTATCTTTAGTTGACTCTTGCGTTATTAATATTAAACAAAAATCTAAAAAATACATATTTACACCATTTATTCTTTTATTTAAATTGTTGTATATCATTTATCTATCATAATTTTCTGTTTACTTGATTATTCCGTTTACGTCTAAATCCAAGGGAAAAATGATTAAACTGGTCGACTTCATGTCCTCAAGTCCAATCACGCGAACGTTTGCATTTCATTAAAACTTAAGACAATTTTCCCCCCAAAACTCAATCTTTTTTCCAAAACTCATACCTTCTAAGCAAAAACTTCGACATTAGGTCGTCGTATCTTCAAAAACCCGTCCGTACCCCTTTTCGGCCAAAACAATTTATTTCTTAATCAAACGGTCAATTTATATAAACAGATATTTCAAAAGGTTCCTATAGAGTACTATAGATACATTGGGTGCTAATACCTTCCCATTGTATAACCAACCCCCGAACTATAGATCTCTTTTCAAACGCCTTGTATTTTTATTACTTTTAAAAAAGTATTATTTACATCGCATATTTAGGGTTTTATTTCGCTCTTTCCCATTTTCCTTTGGAAACAATAAAGCGCGGTGGCGACTCTTGCTTTTGTGAGACGAATTAATCAATAATTCGATCTCCGATTTACCCCGCTACATTTTTTATCGCTACAGAATTGGCGACTCTGCTGGGGACAGATTGACTTCTTGCTGGTCCATCCCTAAGTGGGTTAAGCCTAATTTGTCTTATCTGTTTATTATTATTTGATTTGTTTGATTATGTGTTTAAATTGGGGTGTTTGGGTTTTTTTGCAAAGGACGAGTCCTATACCCGGATTAAGTAACATTTAAGGAATAGGACAGGCGGTACAGTCATGTTAACTTTGAGGGAGTAATCCCGAAGAAGGAGGCATGAGATCCCCCACTCAATGGAAGGCCCTCTTGAACTTAATATTTGTTTACCGAGTAATCGGGAAGACATTATTATTTTCGACCTAGGAGCCCGAGAAGTTGAGGACTGTAGAACCCTAACCCATCTTGGCCTTTTTAGGTGTAGCGCGGAGACTATAACGGAGTAATTCAGAAGTAGTTGTTACGCGATGCTACGCTCGGACGAGTTTCTCTTGAGAATATTGCTAATTATTGAGTAATCAAGACGTTGGTAATATCCGAAGGAGGAATGTAGACTCTGGGAACTCTTAGAACCTTGTCTTACAGGTGTGATTGAACCGATAGTACATACCTTAGGGTGGGCTTTACCCTCGACTCCATGCTGAACGTTGAACCTTTGAATCCCATGTTTGCAAACTTGTGTGTAACTGTTGCATTATCATTCATCCATGCATTCATCAACATTTTTGTAAAAAACTTGTTTTTCAAGGAACTTCGGAATGATTTTTCCAGACATCTCAGGTTATTATAGAATTTGGAAGGAGAAATACTCGAAGCTTTAGTTTTAAGGAGCCCGAGATTGAAGAACTGAAGAATTTGATTCCGAAGATCGAGAACCCGATGGATTTTCAGAAGAAGTATGGGTCCATTATACCTCTCATGAAGCGCAAGATGAAGGAAGGCATTCTTAACACGTTGGTTCAATTCTACGATCCCTTGTATCGATGTTTCACCTTTCCGGATTACCAGTTGATGCCCACCTTAGAAGAGTATTCCTACATACTTGGTTTGCCGATCACCGACTGTGTTCCTTTTTTTGGATTAGAAGAGGAACCCAAATCTCACGAGATAGCGACCATCACCCACTTGAAGAAGTCAGAGATAGAGGAGAACATGACTACAAAAGGGGGAATCCGAGGCTTGTCTGCGCAGTTTTTGTTGAGGAAAGCTCGTCATTTCGCTGAGATAAAAGATACTATTGCCTTTGAAGACGTCTTTGCTTTACTTGCTTATGGTCTATTCTTGTTCCCTAACGTTGATAAGTTTGTGGATATCAATGCCATCAGAATTTTCTTGATTGGAAATCCGGTCCCTATGCTGCTAGGAGATACTTACTACTCCATCCATCTTCGGAACTCTTATCAAGGAGGGATGATTATTTGTTGTGCACCGTTGCTGTATCAGTGGTATGTCTCGCATCTACCTGGGTCTGATGTTTTCTCGGATCTCGAGAAAGAGCCGCGTTGGGCGCTGAAGATTATGGCTCTCACTCATTTCGACATTTATTGGTATAATCGAGTTTACTACGACGTGAAGATCATCGATAGCTGTGGTGCTTTTCCTAACGTGCCTCTTCTTGGTACGAGAGGTGGAATCAACTATAACCCTGTTCTCGCGCACCGTCAGTTTGGGTACCCGATGAGAGATAAGCCAAACAACATCCATGTGAGTGGTTTCTTTCTACAGGAAGGACAAGATCATCAGGCAGCTAAGAGGGAGATCGAAGGAGCTTGGCGCCACATCCATAGGAAAGGGAGAGATATGTTAGGACATAGAGGTGTCGTTTCTTTGGAGCCTTACCTACAGTGGATCCGTGCTAGGGCTTGTGCTCTCAAGATGACCTATAAACTTGAGAAACCTTTATTCCCTACCGTTGCATCATCATCTGTTGTTATCCCTATCGCGAACATAGGAGAATACCAAGGAAATCTGGCTAGGATGAAGTCCGAGAGGGATGCTTGGAAAGAAAAGTGCAATATGTTTGAATATGAGAATCGAGTCCTGACTCGACAGCTAAAGGAAAAGGAGGAGTTGTTGTTTATTCAAGACGGCTGGTTCATTGATCAGAATGAGAAACTTCGTCAAAAGGATGCTTTACTGAAGAAATATGCTAGTGAAAGGAAGAGAAAGAAGGAAGGTTCGGTAAGCGTTGCTCTTGTTCCTAATCCGCAGAAGGAAATCATTGATCGACTGGTATCTGAGAAGAAAAAGATGGAAGAATTGTATGAAGAGAAGATCAAGAAGCCCCGGTTACAGTTGGTGTTTGGTCCTTCATCCGATGATTCTGAGTGATCTTTAGCTTTTAGTTTTATTTTATTAATGTCATTTTGTAAAACTATGTAAAAGGGCTTCATGCTCCAAAGTTGTAATTTATTACTTTATTATGGACTTCATGTTTTAAAGTTGTAATTTACTGCTTTTATTATTGGGTTGTTATCCCAAAGTTGTAATTTATTGTTTTGTTATTCCAAGTTGTAAGTTGTAATTTACTGTTTTCAATTAGTGGATTGAGTTTTCGTTGTTCCAAATTCCTTTACCATTGATGTATGCAAAATTATCAAAGTTCCTTGAAAAACTATTAAAATGAATCATCATTTGCATCACACATCATGCATCATTCAACATTCCACTTCACATGTTTTCTAGAGTCTTATCCTTGTTTCTTTTTCCACTCCAAAGGTTGTCAAGGTGTCTCACCGATACGACACTCGAGCCAATCGTCAGAGGAAAATGGAAGATTTGGAACAGGAAAACCATGAGCTTCGTGGGGAGGTTGCTACCCTTCGTGTCGAGATGGAAAAGTTAACTGCGTTAGTAGAAAGTTTGGTGGCTGTTCAGAATCAGCCATCGACTACAGCTGCCGAGATTCAGACTTCAACTCCAGTGGTTTCCGAGATCGTCATCGTTCCTACATCTGTGACTCAAATCAACTCTCCGCTTCAACATCAGATGCCGAAAGGTTTTCCGTGGGGAATGCCTTACAATTTTGTGCCAGAGGGGTATCAGCCTGCCGTACAGCCTTTGTTTCAACTTGCTTTGTCTCTTCCTCAACCAGAGACAACTGCCATGCCGCCAGTAATCCCGTCTGTAACACCTTTTCCGCAACCGATTATGACAATTGTCGCTCATGTGGTCCACTCCGTGCCATACTTGAATGAACCTACTTATCCTGCCGAGCCTGCTGAAAGTTTGGGTCTTTTTGATAGGATGGAGGAATTTCAAGATCAGTTCCAAGAAATGCAGAAGGAGCTTAGAGCGTTAAAGGGGAAGGATTTGTTTGGAAAGAACACGCATGACCTTTGTTTAGTTCCGAATGTCAAGATTCCAGCAAAATTCAAAGTGCCAGACTTTGAGAGATATAAGGGTGATTCGTGTCCTAGAAGTCATTTGACAATGTACGTGAGAAAGATGTCTACGTATTCCGATGATCATGACTTGTTGATTCACTATTTTCAAGACAGTTTGACGGGTGCTGCTCTAAAGTGGTATATGGGTTTAGACAGTATTCGGATCCGCAACTTCAACGATCTTAGCGAAGCCTTTGTTCACCAGTATAAGTACAACGTTGACATGGCGCCGGACAGGGATCAACTCCGGGCGATGTTGCAAAGAGACCGAGAATCTTTTAAGGAGTACGCCCAGAGGTGGCGTGAAATTCCTGCTCAAATCTATCCACCTCTTGAGGAGAAAGAGATGACTAAGATATTTTTGAAGACTTTAGGTTCCTTTTACTATGAAAGAATGATCGCCAGCGCACCCAGTGACTTCACCGAAATGGTAAGCATGGGAATGCGGTTAGAGGAAGGGATTCGTGAAGGGCGTTTGGTTAAAGAAGGAAGTCCGTCTAGCAGTACTAAGAAGTTTGGAAGTGTTTTCCCGAAAAGAAAAGAGCAGGATGTCAGCGCATTGTTCCCAGGGAGACCAAGGAGAGGTTACTCTCACGTTGCGGCAGTCACTCCGGCTGTCCGCCCAGCTTTGATGACCCCAGCTCATCAAACCCCACAAACTCAACAACAGCCATTTCAGCAGCAGCCTCGACAACAGGCTTATCCATTCAACAATCAGAACCGTTCACCCAGAAAACCGCAGTTCGATGCCATTCCTATGACTTATACTGAATTGTTCCCTGCTCTTATCAGAAAGAATCTCATAACGACAAAGCCTCCTCCTGTCGCACCGAACAGTACTTCTCTGTGGTACAAGGCGGATCAGTTTTGTGAATATCATCAAGGGTCGCCGGGGAACAACCTTGAGAATTCCTTTGCTCTGAAGGCGGACGTGCAGAGGTTGATTAAGAATGGTATCTTGTCTTTCAAGGATGTTAATCCAAATGTTAGAGATAATCCTTTGCCTCGACATGGGGCAGCTTCAGTGAATATGGTGGAAGGTTGTCCGGGAAAGTTTCGAGTTTTTCAAGTTGAACACATAAGAGAGTCGTTGATCAGGTTACATCAGAGTTTGAGAAGACTTGCCTTTGTTAGGCATCAGCATGATTATGATGTTTGTGAGTTTTGTTCAAGAGAGGTTGATTGTCCTATTGTGAAGGAGGATATTCAGAAGTTGCTAGACCAGAGAGTTATCATTATTACGTATGACAGAGATCCAGAGGATGAAGTGAATGTTATCATACCATAATTCAATTTGCCTGAATCAGTAGAGATCGTTTACGACAGTCAGACTGCACCTGTTGCTCCTTTGACCATTTACCCACCTGGTCCGGTGCCTTACAACTCAGACCAAGTTGTACCGTATAAGTATAATGCCACAATGATTGAGAATGGGGTAGAAGTCCCTATACCGACAAGACCGTCTTTTGTTAACATTGCTGATGTCAGTAGAGTTACGAGAAGTGGACGTGTCTTTGCAGCAGTACCTTTGAAGAGACCAGAAGTTCAAGTCAGGAGGCCCATACCGGCAGAAATTCCAGTGAGAAATGTTGAACCAAGGGTTGAGATAGGCCGATCCAGTGAACCTATCCCTCGCCCTGAGGATGATGAGATTCTGAAGCTTATCAAGAGAAGTGAATATAAGATTGTGGACCAGCTATTGCAAACTCCTTCCAAGATTTCTTTGCTTGCTTTACTGAGAGATTCTGGTGCCCATAGAGAAGTTTGTTGAAGGTCTTGGACCAGGCGTTCGTGGATCATGATGTGACGGTTGACCAGTTTGATGGGATTGTGGGAAATATTACTTCGTGTAATAATCTTGGTTTCAGTGATGAAGAACTCCCGGAGGAGGGGAGGAACCACAATATGGCTTTGCATATCTCAGTAAGTTGCGGAAATGATACCTTATCAAGTGTGTTGGTGGATACAGGTTCGTCGTTGAATGTGATGCCCAAAACTACTTTATCTCGGCTCTCATATCCAGGTGCTCCCATGAGACCTAGTGGAGTAATTGTTAAAGCGTTTGATGGTTCTAGGAAGACAGTCATTGGTGAAGTGGATCTCCCTATAGTAATTAGTCCCCATACTTTTCAAATCACTTTCCAAGTGATGGATATTCGTGCTGCCTACAGTTGCTTATTGGGTCGTCCATGGATCCATGATGCAGGGGCAGTCACCTCCACGCTCCATCAGAGACTGAAGTTTGTGAGGCATGGGAAGCTAGTGATGATCGGTGGAGAGCAGGCTATGGTGGTAAGCCATTTATCATCCTTCTCTTTTATTGATGCTGATGAGGATGTGGGAACCCAGTTCCAAGGTCTATCTATTGCCAAGAATGAAGTGAAGAAGCCAGGGGCATCCATTTCTTCTTTTGAGGATGCACGGCGAGTGGTGGAAAGTGGTTCGGCCGAAGGATGGGGCCAGGTGTTGACTTTGCCCGAGAACAAGTCTGGGGAAGGTCTTGGTTTTCATCCAGTGTCTGCAAGAGTCAAGAAGGAGGTGGTTGTTCGTCCGATTCAAGAGGTTTTCCGAAGTGCAGGTTTTATACATCCTGAGGTGGATGCTATCATAGAAGTTGATTCCGAGGAAGATTTGCCCGATTTTGTGACGCCTGGATTGGCTTGCCAAAACTGGATAGCTGTTGACGTTCCTATTGTTATGCACATTTCCGAGTAATGTTTTGTTTTATTTTTCTTTGAAAAAATTCGCTCTGCCCAAGGCGAAGAGTATTTTGTGTCGGGCTATGAAAAATAATTCCTTTTGCTCTGCCCAAGGCAAAAGAGAAATGTCTGGGCTCCTTGTTTCCAGTATTTCCCTTCAATGAATAAAAATGTTATTTTGTCCACTACTGTTTTATTTTTTCACTTTTTCTGGGAAATGATAATGAAAATTAATTGGTAGTAATAGGAAAATATAATAACTTTTTGTTTTATTTGCACAAATCGATTTCTAAAATAAAGCATAATCATATGTGCAGATTAATCCATGACTTAACCATCGAAAACAATGATCCTATGCCCTCTCCCAACTTTGAATTCCCTGTTTTCAGAGCCGAAGAAGAGGATGATGAAGAGATTCCTGTTGAAATTTCTCGTTTGCTTGAGCATGATGAGAAGATCATTCAACCGTTTGAAGAACCTGTAGAGTTGGTCAACTTGGGTGATGAAGAAGATAGAAAGGAAGTCAAAGTCGGAGCATTGCTTATCCCAGAAGCCAAGGAGAAAATGTTGGAGCTTCTCAAAGAGTATGTTGATGTGTTTGCTTGGTCCTACCAAGATATGCCGGGTTTGGACAATGATATTGTGGAGCATCGTTTACCGTTGAGACATGAATGTCCGCCGATTAAGCAGAAGCTGAGAAGGACTCGTCCCGATATGGCTGACAAGATCAAAGAGGAAGTTCAGAAGCAGATTAATGCAGGTTTCCTCGTTACATCGGTCTATCCTCAGTGGTTAGCCAATATAGTGCCTGTTGCTAAGAAAGATGGCAAGGTTCGGATGTGTGTAGACTATAGAGATCTGAATAGAGCTAGCCCAAAGGATGACTTCCCATTACCTCACATTGACGTATTGGTCGACAGTACCGCCAAGTTCAAAGTCTTTTCTTTCATGGACGGTTTCTCTAGTTACAATCAAATCAAGATGGCACCATAAGATATGGAGAAGACAACTTTCATTACACCTTGGGGAACTTTTTGCTATCGGGTTATGCCGTTTGGTTTGAGGAATGCTGGTGCGACATACCAAAGAGCCATGACTGCTTTGTTCCATGACATGATGCATAAAGAGATAGAAGTGTATGTGGATGACATGATTTCCAAATAACAGACTGAGGAAGATCACTTGGAGCATTTGTTGAAGTTATTCCAGCGTTTGAGAAAGTACAAACTCCGTCTAAATCCCAACAAGTGCACTTTTGGTGTTCGTTCTGGAAGACTTCTGGGGTTCATTGTCAGTTAGAAAGGTATTGAGGTAGATCCTGATAAAGTCAAAGCTATTCGAGAAATGCCCGCACCCAAGACGGAAAAACAAGTAAGAGGATTCCTTGGGAGACTGAACTACATTTCTAGGTTTATATCTCATATGACTGCTACCTGTGGGCCGATTTTCAAGCTTCTCAGAAAGAATCAAGGATGTGTGTGGACAGAAGATTGTCAGAGGGATTTTGATAGCATCAAAGAATATTTACTTGAACCTCCCATTTTGATTCCTTCGGTGGAAGGAAGACCTTTGATTATGTACCTGACTATATTGGAAGATTCCATGGGATGTGTGCTTGGTCAACAAGATGAGATTGGAAGAAAGGAACATGATGTATATTATCTGAGTAAGAAATTCACAGACTGTGAGTCTCGATACTCATTACTTGATAAAACCTGTTGTGCTTTAGCTTGGGCTGCTCGCCGTCTGCGCCAGTATATGATTAACCACACCACTTGGTTGATCTCCAAAATGGATCCGATCAAGTATATCTTTGAGAAACCCGCCTTATCTGGAAGAATAGCCCGTTGGCAGATGTTGTTATCTGAATATGACATTGAGTATCACACTCAGAAAGCAATCAAAGGGAGTGTTTTAGCCGATCATTTGGCTCACCAACCAATTGACGATTATCAATCCATCAAGTTTGATTTCCCAGATGAAGATGTTATGTACTTGAAAGCTAAAGATTGCGAAGAGCCGTTACCTGAAGAAGGACCTGATCCTGAATCACATTGGGGTTTGATATTTGACGGAGCTGTGAACTCTTATGGAAATGGAATTGGGGCAATCATTGTCACTCCCCGAGGTACTCATATCCCGTTCACGGCGAGATTGAAGTTTGATTGCACGAACAACATGGCTGAATATGAGGCATGTATTATGGGTCTCGAAGAAGCAGTGGATATAAGGATTAAGATTCTTGATATTTACGGAGATTCGGCATTGGTGATTAATCAAATCAAAGGAGAACGGGAGACTCGTCATCCTGGTTTGATCCCTTACAGAGACTATGCTAGAAGATTGTTGACTTTCTTCAATAAAGTGGAATTACATCATATCCCTAGAGATGAGAACCAAATGGCTGATGCTTTGGCTACTTTGTCTTTAATGTTTCAAGTGAATGGTTGGAACGATGTGCCTACAATCCTGGTTATGCGCCTCGACAAACCTGCTCATGTGTTCTCAGTAGAAGAAGTCGCCGACGACAAACCGTGGTTCTATGACATTAAACGTGTTCTTCAAACTCAAGAGTACCCGCCTGGGGCATCCAATAAAGATAGGAAGACGTTGAGAAGATTAACAAGCAGTTTCTTTCTCAATGAAGAAGTTTTGTATAAAAAGAATTACGACATGGTCTTGCTCAGATGTGTAGACAGACGTGAAGCGGACATGCTGATGCAAGAAGTACATGAAGGATCCTTTGGCACTCATGCCAATGGACATGCGATGGCTAGAAAGATGTTGAGAGCTGGTTACTATTGGATGACAATGGAATCTGATTGCTGCAAATATGTGAAGAAGTGTCATAAATGCCAGATTTATGCGGACAAGATGCATGTGCCACCGACCCTCCTCAATGTTATCTCTTCACCTTGGCCTTTCTCTATGTGGGGCATTGATGTGATTGGGATGATTGAACCCAAAGCTTCAAATGGTCATCGTTTCATCTTGGTAGCGATTGATTATTTTACTAAATGGGTGGAGGCAGCATCTTATGCTAATGTAACAAGACAGGTGGTAGTCAGATTTATCAAGAATCAGATCATTTGTCGATACGGAATCCTGAGCAAGATTATCACTAATAATGGTTCGAATTTGAATAAAAAGATGATTAGAGAGCTTTGTGAAGAGTTCAAGATCGAACATCATAATTCTTCTCCTTACAGACCGAAGATGAATGGGGCTGTTGAAGCTGCTAACAAGAATATCAAAAAGATTGTCCAAAAGATGGTGGTAACTTATAAAGATTGGCATGAAATGCTTCCGTTTGCTTTACACGAATATCGTACTTCAGTTCGGACTTCAACAGGTGCAACCCCATTTTCCCTAGTTTATGGTATGGAAGCAGTACTCCCCGTGGAGGTTGAGATTCCGTCTCTGAGAGTGTTGATGGAAGTTAAACTTTCGGAGGCTGAATGGTGTCAAAGTAGATATGATCAGTTGAATTTAATTGAAGAGAAGAGATTGACAGTATTGTGTCACGGTCAATTGTATCAGCAGAGAATGAAGAAGGCTTTTGATAAGAATGTTCGACCACGCGAGTTTAGAGAAGGTGACCTTGTGCTCAAGAAGATATTATCTTTCCAACCTGATTCTAGGGGCAAGTGGGCTCCGAATTATGAAGGACCGTATGTCGTTAAGAGAGTTTTCTCTGGAGGTGCCTTTATTCTCACCAATATGGACGGTGAAGAACTCCCGCGTCCCATGAACGTCGATGCAGTCAAGAAGTATTTCGCTTAGGCAGGCTTTTGGTCAGGCCAGTTTTGGCATTTGAGCACATTTTGGAATTCGAAGTTGTTAGGGAGAATAGTGATAATTGTTTTTGTGTAACCTTTTCCTTTCATGTACTATTTCCCAAGCTTTTGTAAACCGTTGGAGTCGCATTGTTAGCGAACTCCCATCTTATTAATGAAATTTAAGCATTTACCCTTTTGTGGGCAAAATTTTAATTTTTATGGAAATACTTGAAACAAATTTACTTAAAATATTCTTATTTTAAAAAATGTGTCGTGAATAACGAAAGGAATATTAACAGTTTGTTCCAAGGATGGTCAAGCCATGAAATGCAAAACAGTACAGTAATTTATCCTTGCATGATGAACATGTTTCGTTTCAAAATCTTCATGAGGTGTTGGTTGTGTACACTTTTGGTTCTAGTGGTGCTAAGTTTGGTGACTCCCTAGTTGTTCCAGTTAAGTGTTGTTTTGGCTACCTTTGTTTGAGCAGATTTCGGAAGTGTGGTACGTTTTGTCTCTTGCCAGTGGTCTTTTGGTTTTGTAAGATTGGATTTGAGTGCTTTTCTCCTCAGAAGGCTTGAGCCTCGTAGCGTGGTACACTCTGACGTTGCTTTGTGTTTCCAGTTCCATTTATCTTCCGTCTTTTTAAGATTGGCCGAGTATCTATCTTGTCGTGACATCTTATCGTCTTCAAGATATTCCATCTGTTCGTTTCGTCAGCATAACATTCATTTATTCATTTACACTCATATCACGCATACATATTCACGTTTGCCATCGATTTTGGGTTGTACATTGTTTATTCAAATAACGTACATGTTCTTTCCAAGTAGAAAGTTAGCTTAGGCAGAAAATGTGCTTCCTTTCTAAATTCGCCAACTGAGCTAATCCTCATGGATGAGTTTTGATTTAGCTCACCTTGTCCATTTCTGGATAGGATGAATTCCCCAATCGAGTTGCTTTCTCATTGGGTGGAGTCTTGTTTGACTGTTTTCTCTTTAGTTATTCCTGGATGAAGTTGTTGTCTCTTGCGTAGGCTATCTCATGATTTTCCCCAGTGAAGTCGCGACCTAGACGTTTGGTGCATTTATTTTGCACATTTAAATATGTGATCTCCTCGAGAAAGATTGATTCATGATTTTCTTTGACGAAGATTCTATTCTCTTCCAGTGTCATTGCAATTCCCTTCTGAATTATTTTTGGAAAACGACAAGCGGCAGCTCTTCATGAGCAACTTGTGCGTTATTATTATTTTCGGAAAACGACAAGCGGCAGCTCTTCATGAGCAACTTGTGCGTTATTATTATTTTCTGAAAACGACAAGCGGCAGCTCTTCACGAGCAACTTGTGCGTCATTATTATTTTCGGAAAACGACAAGCGGCAGCTCTTCATGAGCAACTTGTGCGTTATTATTATTTTCGGAAAACGACAAGCGGCAGCTCTTCATGAGAAACTTGTGTGTCATTATTATTTTCGGAAAACGACAAGCGGCAGCTCCTCATGAGCAACTTGTGCGTTATTATTATCTTCGGAAAACGGCAAGCGGCAGTCTCTGTACTTGAGCAACTTGAGCGTTATTATTTTTCTGGAAGACAGCAAGTGGCAGCTTCTTTATTTGAGCAGCTTGTATGTTATTGGTATTTTCTTTGGAAAACGGAAAGCGGCAGTCTCTGTACTTGAGCAACTTGTGCATTATTATTTTTCTGGAAGACAGCAAGTGGCAGCTTCTTTATTTGAGCAGCTTGTATGTTATTGGTATTTTCTTTGGGAAACGGCAAGTGGCGGCCTCCTTATTTGAGCAGCTTGTGTGTTATTGACACCCCTGGACGACAGCAAGTGGCAGCCTCTTTATTTGAGCAGCTTGTATGTTATTGGTATTTTCTTTGGACGACAGCAAATAGCAGCTTCTTTATTTGAGCAACTTGCGTATCTATAACCATATTATCTCAGCATTAATGAGTATATCTCCGAAAATCTCGCAGAGAAGCTTGTCATGAATCATTACCTTCAGAAGTCGGTAATCCATCATCAGCAAGATTGATTGCTTTTCGTCTATCTTTGACCTCGAGTTGTGAACTCACTGTTTTGGGTAAATAATCTGTTTTATTGGCCTATGCAAGATGCCTTCTTCTCTAGGGTCAGAGGTCGTATTCCCTCAATTTTATTCGCCGTCAAGAGTCTGTCATTTGATTTCGATGGCTTGTTTCCCCAGTAGTGTATAATCCACGTCTCTGTGTTTTGTTGGTGTTTGATTCCTCCAGCATTGTCTTGTTTCATACAATATCTTTCTCTGTGAATTCAATCACTGCATTCATATCAAACATAAGGGCGGCATCTTAGGACAAAATTTGCGTAATTATGTATTTAAGTACCTTCAATCTCGTCGAAACGAAGATTTTAATCTTCATATCTCTGGATAGAAGAAACTTAAATAGGGACAGCTGTTGTACCCCAAATTTTGACCTAAGATACCATCTCCCATCTGCATCATTACATTGCAAGTGTTTTTATCTTTTGATTTTTAAAATTCATAACTTTTTCGAGTCGAGAGCTGTTTATTTTTGAACGCTAAATTTATTAATCGATTCATGCTAAAACAATGTTTATTAATTATTATCTTAAATTTAAATAATTGGAATTTATTTTCAATTGTTATATAATTTAAAGATTTATAGATAATAAAATAAATATTGGAAAAGAGGTTTATTAATTGATCAAACAATGTTTATTAATTATTTATTATCTTAAAATTAAATAATTGGAATTTATTTTCGGTTATTATATAATTTAAAGATTTATGAATAATGAAATAAACATTTGAAAAGAGGTTTAGTAATTGGTCAACAATGATTATTTAATTATTTATCATTCTAAGTTAAATAATTGAAATTCTATTTTTAATTATTATAATTTAGAAAATTATGAATAATGAATTAAATAATTGGAGTTATTAATTGATCAATGATGTTTATTTATTTGTTTATTATTCTGAATTTAAGTGATTGAAATTGATTTTCAGTTATTATACAATTTAAAGAATTATAAACGATAAATAAATAATTGGAAAGAAAAAGAATTAATTGGGAAATAATAGAATTTTATTCACATTATTCTATTTATTACAATTGTTATTTAAATATTATATTATTTACAAAATATTTATAATGACAATTACATAAAAGTTTAAAGTAAAATAAAAACTATTTTCTAATATTTTAAATCTTCATCTTCTATCCAATTGCTCATTTGATTTTTTTACCTGCAAAGAATTAAAGAAAAGAAGTCAGAAATAAACAATTAAAAGCAGGAAATTAATCTTAAGCGTTCATCATTAAAAGCAAACGGCTGGAATCAGTTTACCCTTTTTTGCAAATCACGGGATTTCTCCCGGTTCACAAAAAAGGGAGGAATTTTTATTTTCATAAATGAATGCACAATTTAAAAACATGCACAAATTCATTTTATTTTCAAAACTGCATAATTAAAATCAATTGCATTTTAAAAAGCCAACTGCATATTTCAAATATGCATAATTTCTTTTGTCAAAAAACTGCATATTTCAAAAAAATATACACAGCATACAAAAAGCAACAGCATATGCAAGCTTCCCACCAAGTGCAACGTAACTATGCCAAGAGGTAAGAAGAAGCCAAAAACATAGGCTCCATACTGTACCATATGGTTGACAAAGTGAAGTGTGCATTATTAAATCAATATACAAGCAAAGTATATTTTCCTTTTTTTCTCATCATCTTCCAGCCTGCTTTTTCAGAACCAAATAAAGTACACATCATTTTGATATCAAATGGTACTTAAGAGAGAGAAGAGAGGAAGAGTTGGGTTTTTATAGGTTTTGGTTTAGGCAGAAGTGGATACAAAACAAAACTACAGCAGTAACACAGTAAGAGGAAAGAAGCATGAAATAAGATATCAAACAAAACTGCTGTAACAGTAAGAGTGCAGAATTACCAAGGATATAGTAAAAGTATTCAAACCTGAGCCATAAAAGATGCCAAGCAAAACTGTATAACATAGCAAGAAAACCCCTTTCAAAAGACAAGAGAGTTCAACCTGCCTAAGAGTTCAAAAAACTCAAAAATACTACAACATAAACCATTCCTACTGCATAATACCACAAAAAACCAGTACCATACATAACCATTATCAAAACCCTCAACCTGCTATCAACATAAACCACAAACCAGTTTCCATCAACCTCCAACCATTCCAAACCAGCATAATTTCCATCAACCATAAAAACTAGTAAAACCATAGACTACTATAAAACAAACACCATCACCATTTCAAAACCCTATTGCATAAACCATCAGATAATATGGCCTAAAACCATCAACTTGTTCCATAACCTGTTAAACACAAACATTGGCCTAAACCATATCAGAACCTAAAACCATAACCCCTGTCCATCTAACCAAAGAAAAACCCAGAACAATGCAAGTTCTTTATCAAACCCATGTCAAACATTTCAACAATAACACGACCAAATACCATCAGGCCTCAGATTATATCATCACTGGCCAACAAAAAAGCAACTGAAAGCAACAGTAGCGAGAAGAAGAAAGAAACAGTCCAACATCAACATAGGCAAGCCAGTCAAAATAGTATTTCAGCACTAGCATATTCAAAGCATCAAGGGCCTCAGTATCCTTCATAAGCCACTAAAAGGACAACAGAATCACAGTGAAGAAGAAGATAGGAAAAGTTTTCGAAGGCATCAGAAGCATCCAATACAAGCATACAACGAATACCTCAGAAATGATCATCCTAGGTTAATACAAAAGGGAAACAGAAGAAGAGAAGAAAGATAAATACAGAGTACCGGCAACTGAAGCAAGCCCACAACGTCAACTTCCTTGTCCCGGCCTCCTACGCACTCAACCCTCCTCCTCCATCTCCAGGTAACGATCATCCTTCTTTTCTTTCGATACTTCAAAATAATAATGTGGAAAATGAGTAAGAACCAAAACAGAATCAAAATCACAAACATGCAAATTGCAACAAAAACACCATGAATACGAAAACGAACTTACCGAATCTGTCGCCCCCTAATGTTTTGCTGGAGGGAAGAGGAAGTGAAGAGCACCGGTGGCCGTTGGGATAGAGGGAGACTCAGAGCTACAGAAGCAAAGCAAAAGGAGAAGAAAGATGAGAACGAAGAAGACGGTACAAGCGAGCGGCGCCGTTGTTGCAAAACCTAATCCCTAATTCAATTAACCAAACGCGTTTAACCCTAAAACAAGAATTATGAAATGCATATTGGACTTAGCCCTGCTTCCTGCCTAAAGCCCAGCGTCCTCCTTGTGCACCCCCCTGTTTTAGTTTTGATTAGGCTCTTTAGGAACCTTTAGCCCATACGCATTATTATTTACCCCCCCCCCCCTTTTTGACTCTTGTTACTTTTGTTTCCATTTTGATTTCCTTAGCTTTTTAGAACTATTATAATTTACTTTAATTATTAACTTAATCAAAATAGAGTTTGATTTAATTAAACATTTTAATAAGGTGACCAATTTTTCATTAAATTTTAGGTTTAATTTAATAATTTTAGTATCCTTTTTTTATTAGATTTAAATTAATAACCCTTTTAATTTTTCTTAACTTGGTTTAGAGTTATTTAATAATTCTTAAATAGTACCCTTTTATTAATATTAAATTTAGAAACATATAAAAAATTTAAACTTAAAAACATTTTATTTCTTTTAATTAATTCACTCGTTTTAGTTAATACTAATACAAAAATATAAAAAATAGAATTTAAGATTTAAAACATTTTATCTTTAGTTGACTCTTGCGTTATTAATATTAAACAAAAATCTAAAAAATACATATTTACACCACTTATTCTTTTATTTAAATTGTTGTATATCATTTATCTATCATAATTTTCTGTTTACTTGATTATTCCGTGTACGTCTAAATCCAAGGGAAAAATGATTAAACTGGTCGACTTCATGTCCTCAAGTCCAATCACGCGAACGTTTGCATTTCATTAAAACTTAAGACAATTTTCCCCCTAAAACTCAATCTTTTTTCCAAAACTCATACCTTCTAAGCAAAAACTTCGACATTAGGTCGTCGTATCTTCAAAAACTCGTCCGTACCCCTTTTCGGCCAAAACAATATATTTCTTAATCAAACGGTCAATTTATATAAACAGATATTTCAAAAGGTTCCTATAGAGTACTATAGATACATTGGGTGCTAATACCTTCCCATTGTATAACCAACCCCCGAACCATAGATCTCTTTTCAAACGCCTTGTATTTTTATTACTTTTAAAAAAGTATTATTTACATCGCATATTTAGGGTTTTATTTCTCTTTTTCCCCTTTTCCTTTGGAAACAATAAAGCGCGATGGCGACTCTTGCTTTTGTGAGACGAATTAATCAATAATTCGATCTCCGATTTACCCCACTACATTTTTTATCGCTACAACGATTCATTCGACACAATCTGATATGTCGATATGGTGTACCAGAGAGGATCATTACGGATAATGGTACAAATCTCAACAATAAGATGATCACCGAGCTCTGCCAACAGTTCAAGATACAGCATCACAACTCTTCTCCTTACCGGCCGAAGATGAATGGGGCTGTTGAAGCGGCTAATAAGAACATTAAGAAGATTGTGCAGAAGATGACAGTGACATACAAAGATTGGCACGAGATGCTACCATTTTCTCTTCATGGGTATTGTACCTCAGCGCGGACGTCAATATGGGCGACACCCTATTCCTTGGTATATGGCATGGAGGACGTATTGCCCATTGAAGTTCAGATACCCTCTCTTCGGATTATGAAGGATGCAAGTTTGAGCGAAGATGACTGGATTCAGACCCGGCTTGATCAACTAAACTTAATCGACAAAAAGAGACTTACTGCTATTTGTCATGGTCAGACGTATCAAAAGTAGATGATCAAGGCATTTAACAAGAAAGTTATACGACAAGAGTATCAAGTTGGGGACCTGGTTATCAAGCACATCATACTACCTCAAGGTGATCCCAGGAGCAAATGGACCCCTACTTACAAAGGGCCATTTGTGGTTAAGAACATTTTCTCAAGAGGAGCTATGATTCTAACCACCATGGATGGTGACGACCTCCCTCATCCCGTCAATGCAGACATAGTGAAAAGATACTACGCATAATCAAAGACCCGCTAGGTCGACTGGCCTAGGCAAAAATAAGGGCTTCCCAGCGAACCAAAAGGGTTCGGGCAAAAATAAGGGATGAAAATAAAAAAAATTTGTACACCCGGCAAGTCGAAAACCTGAAAAGGCGGCTTGGGAAAAAAAGGGTATCTTAGTGGACTGAAAACCCGAAAGGGCGGTCCAGGCAAAAATTAGGGATCAAAGCGTAATACTATGTCTCATTGGATCACCTTGCATCCAAACTTCGGAATCGACTATCAAGCTCGGACGACACTAATCAATATGAACTACCTTCAACCAAGTAGAAAATTGATGAGATGCTCGAGGATATAAAGGCAATAGCAGAGTTGGAACCCAGTGGGATTATTCACATAGCTGTTTTGTTTAAGCTTTTCACAAATTGTGTAAATTCTATTATTTGGCGGTGTTCTCTTACTAGGACGTCAGCCTCTTGTACAAAAACGCCTATTTACAGGCCAAACCTCAAAATCAATACAATTCATCTTCAAATAAATTTCAAACTGTTTTTCCTTTATCTGTTTTGTCTCGTAAAGAACGTCCAATGTTCATTTTTTTGATATATGCACTTTACATTAATTGCTGCTCATAAAAATTTACATGCGAAACAAAAGACGATTACTGGTAATATCAGAAACAGGGGAAATAAGAATTGTCCAAGCTGTACGGATGCTTTATCCACCAGGTACAAAGGTAGATTCAGCTGAAGAATATGACCAAAGTGCTTTCACTCCCCGTGGAGTAAGAAAGGACAGTAATGATAGCTCTCCCCAGCTGAGACTTACAACTGTGAATCAGTAATATTCTCCCCAAGCAGAGGTTATCTACCATCAATACTGAAAAGGCTTAATATCCCCGACAGTCTTAATATTCTGTAGCGGGGTATAAGAATATTCCTCGGCAGAATACAAAATATCCCCAGTGGAGTTAAAAAATTTCCCAGTGCAATCTGAAAAAGCTTCCCCAGTGGAATTTGAAAAATCATCCCCAATAGACTTCAGAAGATTGTCCCCAGCAGAACTCAAAGGATTATCCCCATTAGAGTTTAAGAGGTTATTCCCAGTGAAGTCGCAACTGAAAGATCATCCTAAGCGAAGTTCTTTCCTTTCACAAACAGGAATTCAATCTCCAACAGGATTCAGTATCACCAGCAACGGTAATTCATCCCCAGCGGAATTTATCCCTGGAATCCTCAGCAGGGCATCTCTTCCCCACAGAAGTAATCTCCTCATCAGTTTTATGCCCCAACGGAGTTATCCTCTCCTGCAGGTTTATTCTCGCAATCATCTGCATTCGTTATCCCCAACGGACACGAAGAATCCAACTCTTCTCTCCAGCAGCTATCCGGGATTTATTTTCCCCAGCTAAAAACATTACATTTCCATACATCATGACATATGCATATACGCATCATATAACACAATCTCATTTATTTTGAGAACATCATTGCTTGATATATATCATGCATTGCATACGACTGACCTTTAATTTTCAGAAAGGATGCAGTTAGGTTCTCAGCCATGTCGAAGAACTGACTGATTCTTAAATTTCAACTGAATTATTCTCGGTTGAACTACAAATAAGGTTTTCAATCTCGACAATTTTCCTCCGTCGAAGTGTGGACGAGTTCTTAAATCTCAACAGAATTATCCTCCATTGAAGAACAGACAGTCCTTGATCTTGATGAAGATGTTTCCCTCAGTCGAAGACCTGACCGGTTCTTAAATTTCAACTGAATTATTCTCGGTTGAACTACAAATAAGGTTCTCAATCTCGACAATTTTCCTCCGTCGAAGTGTGGACGAGTTCTTAAATCTCAACAGAATCATCCTCCGTTGAAGAACAGACAGTCGTAGATCTTGACGAAGATGTTTCCCTCAGTCGAAGACCTGACCGGTTCTTAAATTTCAACTGAATTATTCTCGGTTGAACTACAGATAAGGTTCTCAATCTCGACAATTTTCCTCTGTGGAAGAGTGGACGAGTTCTTAAATCTCAACAGAATTATCATCTGTTGAAGAACAGACAGTCCTAGATCTTGATGAAGATGTTTCCCTCAGTCGAAGACCTGACCGGTTCTTAAATTTCAACTGAATTATTCTTGGTTGAACTACAGATAAGGTTCTCAATCTCGACAATTTTCCTCCGTCGAAGTGTGGACGAGTTCTTAAATCTCAACAGAATTATCCTCCGTTAAAGAACAGACAGTCCTAGATCTTGATGAAGATGTTTCCCTCAGTTGAATACCTGACCGGTTCTTAAATTTCAACTGAATTATTCTCGGTTGAACTACATATAAGGTTCTCAATCTCGACAATTTTCCTCCTTCGAAGTGTGGACGAGTTCTTAAATCTCAACAGAATTATCCTCCGTTGAAGTAACAGGCAGTCCTAGATCTTGATGAAGATGTTTCCCTCAGTCGAAGACCTGACCGGTTCTTAAATTTCAACTGAATTATTCTCGTTTGAACTACAGATAAGGTTCTAAATCTCGACAATTTTCCTCCGTCGAAGTGTGGACGAGTTCTTAAAATCTCAACAGAATTATCCTCCGTTGAAGTAGCAGACAATCCTAGATCTTGATGAAGATGTTTCCCTCAGTCGAAGACCTGACCGGTTCTTGAATCTCAACTGAATTATTCTCGGTTGTATTACAGATAAGGTTCTAAATCTCAACAAAGATCAGATTTCCCCTAGCGGAATCTTCCACAACAACAGGTATGCAAGTTCTCGCTAAGGAATCTCTTATGCGACCGACACTCATGAAGATGGCATCTCTAAGCCCATCCCCTCGTCCAATCTCCAAATGGAATCTGTAAGCCCATTCCCGACATCACAAGGTCGATACCACTTCATGCGAGTGCAAATTTCTGGGCACTCTAGTGTTCAATTATCTTCCACCTTCGAATCACGAAAGGCATGAAAGCCAATCTACATCCTCAGGTTTAAGAAGATTGAACAGGGGCAACTGTTGTACCCCAAAATTTTCCCTCTCATATTTCTCAAGACATTGCAAGGAAAATCTCCAAATGGCTCAAGCTTACTTAAGAGTTGGACAGACAAGCTATCTCCTAAGGCAGTCAACCCCAAATTAGGGTTTTGTGTTGCATCAATATTCTTGAGTCCAAATGACCTAAAGTTCTCCCCAAGGTCCTAATATGATATCAAGGTCATCCATGTCAAATTTCAAGCCTTGCAGAGGAAGTTTGCACAGTCAATTGCTCAAAGAGTCCAAAAATCGACTGTGCTAGGGCAAAAGTAAACTGTGACCTATAAAAAGTCAAACTTCAAATTTTTTTGTAAACATTCCCATTTTGAAGTATATTTCATCATTTTATCAAGGGTTTATCATGATTCATCAAGGATTGCTCAAAATTCATCAAGACTCAAAAGTTGCTAAATTAGGGTTTTGTAGGAAAAGTCAACTCAACTTTGACCAAGCATAACTTTCTCATACTTTATGAGAAATGACTCATCCAAATCTCATTTTGAATAGGATACAAATTCCTACAATCCATCTTCATAACCCAAGATCATAAAATGTACTCACAAGAAGTTATAAATTTGGACATTATAGGTCATTTTTGAAAGTCAACAAAAACACCTTTTTTTCCAAAGCTAATAACTTGAGCATGGAACATCAAACTGATATGAGACCAAAAGGGTTGGTTAGAGGACATCTCAAGCATTCTAAAAAGTCCAAGAACACTTCCAAAAGTTCAAAATTGAAGAAGTTATGCATTGTTGAAGTTGGGAATTTTTACAAAATTGACAAAAGTCAACCATCCCCAAAACTTCAAATTTTGTCAAATGGGCCCATTCTTTTCCACTTGATTTGCTTGCATCATTGTCCACGTGTCCTAGCTTCAGCCATGAGCCCATATCTTATTTTTATTATTTTATATGATTTTTTGTTGAATTTATTCAATTTAAATCAAATTAAATCATATAAAATCCCAAACTTTGATTACATGAGATCTTTTGGTTATTTCAAGTTGTAATTATCATCAATATCATCATCAAACTCGAATCTCACCATACCATGTGCAAAAAGATTGAAAATTGGCAAATTTGGCAAGTTGTAAAGATTGTATCAAATCAAATTCCAATGCATTGATTTAGAGAGATTCAGTCCATAATTGTTACCCTAACACAATATGCAATACATAAGGAAGCTAAGGCAATCGAAATAAGGGTTAGAGGCTGCAGAAAGAGGCAATACAAAAGTTGGAAAATTCATTAAAAAGTGTGGAATTGAATTCATAGCTAGGGACATTTTCAGGACTTGGCAAGCATCTCAATCGCTTCCTAGACGTTCACTGAAGCGAAACCAATCCAAAGCAAGCTTCCTCACACCTTCACAAGCGCTGTAAGTATCACGATAACCCGCTATGTTCATGAAATCGTAAATCTTCATTCTTGCATGATTTGAATAAATTGCTTGCATATTTGAAATCCTCACAACATTTCTAAGCTTTTTGTATTATTCAATTTGGTTTATAGGCGCTGTAACCCCAAAACACCATAGCTAGGGTTGCGTTTTTGTTTTTAGGGATTCTTGTTTCAGGTGAAATTGGTTCCTATAATGGGCATGGTTGCACTCAGGAGAAAGAGACGAACCTAACCATGCCTTTGAAGGTCATTTTTATGGCCAGGAAACGATTTTTGGAATGAGCTGCGTTTTTAGCTGTGGATTTAAATTCGCAGGTAAAATTACAGTAGAAGAAGGACAAGGATGAAGAGCTGGCGTTCATCCATTGGCTATTTCAAAATCACGCGCGCGTTTTTTTTATTTTCTGGCATATAATTTGTTTTGTCTATATTATAATTATTTTGTATACTATTAACAAACAAAGCAAAACAGCGTAGTGGCAAGCGTGCGTTCCAATCACCATCAGGACCTGGGTTTGAATCCCAGGTCCCCCACTTTCATTCATAATTTTTTTTCCAGGTGATTCAGTGCATTTGCCTTGCTACAGCGTACCATGCACCTCCATATATCCAATAGCCAGATGGCCTAAGACCAAATCTGGTGGCCTAGATCTGAAGGTCTACCATGATCCAAGTCAGCGCGTGCACACCAAGTCCAGAAAGTCAACAAAGGGCCAATGCAATTGGGCTACAGATTGCTTCTCAAACCACCAAAATCAGGCCCATACCCCATTTCTCTCTTTCTATTTCATTTTTATTAATTGTTATATTATTTGTTTAATTACTAACCAATTAAAAAATTCCTTTCTTTATAAAATAAGATCACGAAAAACATTTTCATTTAATTAAATTTTAACTTTTATTTTTTTTAATAAATACTAATTAATTGATTTAGGTTTTAATTAGAATAACTTTAATATATTTTTGTAAATAATTAAAATTAAATTAGACTTAATTAGGCTTTACTAATTCAATTAATTTTTATTTCTTTCTTAAAATACCAAAAACCCAAAAATAATTTATTTTTATTAATTAACTTATTTGTTAATTTAGTAATTAATTTAGGTTAATTTCTTTCATAAAATAAAAACAACAAAAAGATATTTTCTTTAACAAAAAGTGTCAAAACCCTAAATTTGCGCTCGGTTTAATTTCCCGCACGCGATTCAGTTTCTTTTATCATATTAATGTAACTGCTCATGGGATGTAATAGTTTAATTAGGACGTTTATTCTATATTTATCGCATTTATTTTTAAAGGGTGTGTCTTTGGTGATGTAAATACCCGACGCCTTGTAATTTAAATTCCGCAATTTATTTTCCGCAAATATAAACTGTTAGATGTTTGATAATAGGATGGCATGACAAGACTTAATGTTTTAACCTGAAATCAACTTAGATCACCCATAACATGTACAAAGACAAAAATAACTGAAAACGATACACTCGCACATGCACATTCTTAAGGTGCACCCCACTTGGTTGCCTTTGTACGCGGTCATTGAGTATAGGTCACTTTAGAGGTCGTCCTCTTGTCTAAAGATCATAGTCGCCTCGAAACGGTTGCCTCAGATATAATTGCCTTAAACAAATGATCTAAGACATTAGGGTTACCGCTAAGGCGTCCTAACATTGCTTTAGTGACCGTATGTCCCTCATTCGAATTGACCCTTAAACTCCAACGATGGTGCTACCCACTCATTAATAGTGGGATAGTATTATCTAAAGGATATTAGCATAGAACGATTCCTTTTTCGAGTAGGTAGATGGTTCTTAGATACTTGCTCTTTCAAAAAAACAAAAACTTTTCACACTTACACTTTTCGAACAAAGTTTTCAAAAATACTTCATACGCTCTTGAGGACAGAAGCAAGAGTTAAATCGAAGTTTTCAAACAAAAACTTTTTCAAACCCACAAGCACAAAAGAAATTTAGAAAACAATTGAGCAAGTACCTAAGAGCCCGTGGATAACCACGGATAGAAAGGGTGCTAATACCTTCCCTTTCTAGAATCTACCCCCCGAACCCATGAAAAATCTCGAAAAAGGAATTTTTCTGTGCTTTTTTCCTTTCCTTGTTGGATAAAATAAAAGTCGGTGGCGACTCTTGATTACCGCGACATTTTGCGAGCACAAACGCAAAACGCAAACCAGCATTCCAAAAAACAGTCAGTTCTTCCCACCGTATCATAATATCATGCTCACAATATCACATTCGTTATAAAGGAGTTGATTCAATCTGAAGAAAGTCAACTATCACAAGAAAAAGTAAAACTTTGACCCTTTTGGTTAACATTGAAGTTCAAAGTCAAAGTATCATCTGCATAGTCAAAACCATCAAGTTTGATCATCAAAAAGCAAGAAGATCTAGAAAGTCAACAAAAGTAAAAGTTGGGAGATTTTCAAGTACTTAGAAAAACTCAAGTGTTTTATGCCTAAAAAAGCCTAACTTCACAAGCAAGTTTCCTCAAGATGAAAGTTGATTCAAGAGAAACTTTCAACATGAAAGTTGTAGGGAATGAGGAATTATACAACTTTGTTTATGAGGGTTGATCTCCAAAAAGTTATTTGAAATATTTTTTATCATTTTTTTATCTCAACTTGGCCATTTTCACCAATTTCCCATTTGATTCAGCCAAAGTGGTCAACATGAAAGTTGTAGATATTGATTCAAGATTTCCAAAATTTCTAAGAGCATGAAAAGATCATACTTGAGCAGAGAAATCCGAAGAGATGAAGTTAGGCATTTTTACTTGGATAGTAAGTCATTTCTTTGAGGAAGATATAATTAAATCTCATAACCATGCCTAGATATCTCACTTTGCAGACCTCTAAACCCACAAATCTCTCCACAATCATTTGATTTCACTTTCTTTATGGCTATTACCCACTTGATTCAAGCTTTATTTAAGATAATTTACCATTAATGGCACAAAGTAACCATTGCCATTCACATAAGGCAAGCTTTTTGCAAAAGTCAATGCATAGAGCTCCACATTTGTTTCCTCTTGATAACATGAAAAGATATAGCATTTTCCGTCCAAATTACATAGATTAAATTTCTGATCCTTCAATTATTATGTCACATTTTATCCCTTTTTTAGTTTTTTAATCATATTTCAAGTACTTAGAATTTGCAAGGCATAAATAATAAGAAGAAGAAATGGCTTTAAAACAGCAAAAATGCAAGTTTGTAGCAGAGAAGCGTGCCGCCCGCCACAAAGGCATTAGGACCGGAACAAGTTGAATTTATGTGCCCCTCGGCATGCTCATGTTACGAACGGGACAAGTGTGGATTACGTGAACGATCCAAGCAGTTACGAAGTCTTTTTCAGTGGAGCATAATAAGCGCATGTCACCTGGATTTTCTTTGCATGAAGAACGTGAATCATGGAAGCTACCTATTTTCCCTCAACAAAAATGGACTCTATAAAAAGGAAGCAGTTTCCAACATTCCAGCTCTGTCTCTCTCTCTTTTGCCTGCACTTTGAACGAAATTTGTTAAGAAGTTTATTTTTTCTGCTGAACATTATTTAGATTATATTCTTCTTTTTACTTTCGAGCTTTAGAATTCCAACATTAATTTTCCAGCAGTAGTATTCTGTAGGCAATAAAACCTTACCGTTAAAAGCAATATTTTTTCACATCGGAGAAATACTACAACATTAGTTTGGTTCAAGGCTTCCAGAATTTGTTTACGATTTACTATAATTATATTCGAGCCATTCTTACATCAAGTGAATCCTGTCGGCTTGTGGAGGACACACGCTTATTGGAATTAACCGCTTTCTTATTCAATTTACAGGTTCTTATTCTAAATAGCATAATTTATTTATTTTCTACCATGTATGCATTGTCAAATTTTTATTTTAATTCTATGATATTCTGCAATAATATTATGTCTGGCTAGATTCCCTATATTGGTATGTAAAACTTGACCGAAAGGATTCAATAATTAACTGACATTATTAATTTTTACAAAAAAAATACTTTTCTGGCTTTAATTTCCAATTTAATATTTAATTATTTTTATACGGAAGTAAGAAACAATTTAAGGTTAAAATCAATAGAACGGAAGTTTGAGGTTTTACCCGGATAATGGTTATTGAAAAATTAATTTAAAAAACAGCGGAAGCGCTTTAACGTTAATTGGAACTTATTTGTTTTCAAAAAATACATTTGTGTTTTAAGTGAAATAGTGGAAGCGCTCATTTCGAGCTTAACTGATATTATCTAATTCAATAGAACAGAAGTTTGAGACGAGGACTTTTAAACAAATAGTTTCACTGAAACTGTGTTTTAATATTAAAAACAAATGCCAATGATGTACTGAATCCCTTAGGTTAACAAAATACGTAACGGTATCTCGTCATTAATCATTAAATTCTACTTAATTCCCGCTTAAACCCAAACACTCAAATTTATAATTAGCCTTAACTTTACATAGTAACCTTTAGATAACAATAGTTCTGACCATCAGTCTTTGTGGGTTCGATATCTTTTAAAACCACGCGATAGACTGTGCACTTGCAGTCACTACACCCGATAGACTCATAAAGTCACGATCATGTTTTTGGCACCGTTGCCGAGGACTGAATTAGTCGAATACTAAATCCCTTGTTACGCAGTATAGACTAAGGCAAAAAATTTAATTTTAATTTTAATCGTGATTGTATGCCAAGTACTCTCTCTAAAGATGAGGAATTAGACCAACCAATCGATGAAGTCGAGCGTTTTGTTAGCATAAGACGTCGAATCAGAGAGTACCAAGCCAAGTACAATCTTCCTAAAACCAATCTTCCTAACTTTTCTCTTCCCGACCCAAAAATGGCTGAAGGACCCCAAAACCGTCCTCTGAAGGATTATGATACCCCATCACAAGAGGAACCCCACAACAATGTTATTGCTCCCGCTATCGCACGGAACGATTTCGAGTTAAAGCCTTCGCTTTTGTAAGCTGTTCAACAAAACCAATTCTCAGGATGTCCTACGGACGATCTAAATCTTCATCTATCCATGTTTGTGCAGTACGCAGACACAGTGAAAGCAAATGGAGTCAGTCCCGAAGCAATAAGACTCTATCTTTTTCCTTTCTCATTAAGAGATAGAGCTAGAAAATGGCTCCAGTGTCTACCATCCAACTTCGTTACAACATGGAACGAATTGAAGAAAAAAATTCCTAGCGCGATATTTTCCGCCAAGCAAGACAGTTATGCTAAGAGCCAATATCAACAGTTTTAAACAAAAGCAAAGTGAATCTCTTTTCGAAGCATGGGAAAAATAAAAATACATGTTGTGACTCTGTCCGCATCATGGTCTAGAAGAACGGCTGATCATACACACCTTTTATAATGGTCTCTTGTACAACACAAGACTAATAGTTGATGCAACTCCTGGCGGTGCACTGATGGATAAACCATACCATGATGCCTATCAAATTATCAAAAGTATGGCTCAAAATCATTATCAGTGGGGAAGCGATAGAACCATGATGGAGAAATCTCAAATGAAAGGTAGTATGCACGAAGTTAGCAAATTAGACCAAGTAAATGCTAAGGTAGAAGCCCTTACCCAAAAGATAGAAAGCTTGACCACAACTCCCGCAGCCATCGTGGCTAAAGTAACTCCAACCTGTGATCTATGCAGATTTCAACTACATAACCCACTTGAGTGTTCACTTTTAACAGGAGTACCAGTTGATCAAGTAAACTACACTCAATGAAACTCATATGGGAATAACTATAACCCTGCTTGGAAAAACCATCCAAAATTTTCTTACAAAAGCAATAACGCTTTGTACGCACCAGGGCAAGCTCCTACTACACCTCTAGGATTTTAGAAATCCACCCAAATTGTCCCGAATATTCCAAATATCCCTAGGAAGTCCAACATCGATATCATGATAGAAAACTTTATAGCCAACCAAGCTCAAACTAACAAAGTTTCATGAATCAAAATATTCACACCAGTGAGCAGATTAAGCAATTAACCAATAAGATTAATGCTCTTGCCACACACAACAAAATGATGGAAACACAAATTTCCCAAGTGGCTCAACAGCAAGCTGCTACAGCTGCTCCAGTTGGAAGTTTTCCTGGACAACCCCAACCAAATCCTAAGGGACACACTAGTGCCATAATACTACAGAGTGGAACAGAACTAAGCGGACCAACTGAACCTAAAACCGAAAACTCAGCCATGTACCAAAAACATGGAAAAGGAATTGAGAAGGAAACTGAACTAAGGGAAGTAGAAAAAGAAGGTGACGAAGAGGCCGTAGAAAAAGAAGAACCTTATGTACCTCTGCCACCATATAAACCACCTATTCCATATCCTCAAAGACTCTCTAAGTCTAAAAACATAGGGTAGTTCAAGAAATTCGTTGAACTTCTAAAACAACTTAACATTACCATACCTTTTACAGAAGTTATCACCCAAATGCCCTCCTATACAAAATTTCTTAAAGAAATTTTATCCAATAAGAAAAAGCTTGAGAATAACGAAATTGTATTGCTCACTGCTGAGTGAAGTGCTATAATACAAAATAACATGCCTCCTAAACTTAAAGACCCAGGTAGTTTTTCCATACCTTGCATAATCGGAAAATTTGTCATAGACAAAGCACTATGCGATTTAGGAGCCAATATTAGTCTGATGCCATTATCAATTTGCAAGAAACTCAACATGGGAGAACTAAGACCGACGAGAATCTCCATACAACTAGAAGATCGATCAGTGAAATTTCATTTAGGTGTGTTAGAAAATGTTGATGTACGCATAGGATAATTCTATATCCCCACTGATTTTATAATCATGGACATTAAAGAAGACTCCAAAATTCCTATCATATTAGGTAGACCATTCCTAGCTACTACATGAGCCATAATAGATGTTAAAAATGGAAAACCGAATTTCAAAGTCGGAGAAGAAAAGGTCGAATTCATCTTATCTAAATTACTTATAGCACCATCCATCGATGATTCATGTTGTTTCCTAGATGTGATTGATAAATGCGTGAAAGAATTGGAGAAACAATAAACCACCTATTCGGAGGTATTAAATATTCCCATACCCCTAATTCTCGAAGATGATAATTGGCATCCCAAATATTAAGATGAAAATCTAATTGAATGCCTAGCCTTAACTCCTGGCCCTATACCCTGTCAGAAGAAGCCTGCCATAGAACTTAAAACGCTATAAAAAGACCTAAGATATGAATTCCTGGACACAAAACTTGAACGACCAGTTATAGTGAATGCAGACCTAGGACAAATAGAAACTAAAAAACTACTACATGTCCTAAGAAAATACCCAACCGCTTTAAGTTATAACATATCAGATCTAAAAGGAATAAGCCATTCTATCTGCATGCATTGTATTATGCTGGAGGAAGACTATAAAACCTCTAGGGAACATCAAAGGAGAATAAATCCCATTATGAGCGATGTAGTCAAAAAGGAAGTAGAAAAGCTACTAGAAGAAGGTATCATATACCCAATATCCGACAGTAAATGGGTTAGCCCAGTACATGTCGTACCTAAGAAAGGTGGTGTTACAGTTGTCAGCAACATTAAAGGAGAATCTGTAGCGCAACGAACTCACACTGGATGGAGAATGTGCATCGACTATAGAAAGTTAAACAAAGCCACTGGTAAAGATCACTTTCCTTTACCCTTCATTGATCAAATGCTTGAACGACTAGCTAAACACTCTCACTTCTTATATTTAGATGGTTATTCTGGATTTTTCCAAATTCCTATCCATCCCGACGACCAAGAAAAAATTACTTTCACTTGTCCTTATGGTACATCCGCCTATAGACAAATGCCATTCGGATTATGCAATGCCCCTGCAACATTCCAGAGATGTATGATGTCCATCTTCTCTAATTTTCTAGACGGAATGATGGAAGTTTTTATGGATGACTTCTCTGTCTGTGGAGAATGTTTTGAAGGATATTTACGGAACCTTGAAATGGTGCTAGAAAGATGCGTAAGTGTCAATCTCGTATTAAACTGGGAAAAATGCCACTTCATGGTCCGACAAGGAATTGTCTTAGGGAACATAGTATCTGATAAGGGAATTGAAGTAGATAAACAAAGATCGAAGTTATAGAGAATCTTTAACTACCCAAAACAGTTAGAGAGATAAGAAGCTTTCTAGGACACGCTGGTTTCTATTAAAGTTTCATTAAAGACTTCTCTAAAATAAACAAACCTCTGACTGAACTCCTAATAAAGGATGCTGAGTTCATTTTCATCGACAAATGTTTGGACGTGTTTACGACTCTAAAAAAAGCGTTAGTTTCAGCAGCTATTATGCAACCTCCTGATTGGAATGAACCATTCGAGATAATGTGAGATGCTAGTGACTTTGCCATAGGCGCAGTCTTAGGAAAAAGAAAGGATAAAAATCTTCATGTGATCTACTATGCAAGTAGAACACTAGATCTTGCACAGAAAAATTACACCACCACTGAAAAAGAATTGTTAGCTGTTGTGTTTGCTTTAGATAAATTCCATTCCTACTTAGTAGGAGCACGAATAATTATCTATACCGACCACGATGCAATCTAGTACCTCTTGAGTAAGAAATACACCAAACCAAGATTACTAAGGTGGATCTTACTTCTACAAGAATTTGATTTAGAAATAAAAGACAAGAGAGGCATCGAGAATGTAGTAGTTGATCACGTATCCAGAATAGAAGGCATCAAACCAGATCATATTCCCATCAATGATGATTTTCCTTATGAACGCCTTGTAGCCCAATTAGAATTAGATAGTATCATAACTAAGTACCATGTGACTTATGAAAACAAAAACACAAACAAAATTTTGGAAGCAATATGCACCACAACCATACTACCATGGTACGCCGATTTAGTCAACTACTTGGCTGCTAGAGTGCTTCCACCCGATATGTCTTATCAACAAAAGAAGAAATTATTTCATGACCTTAAACATTATTATTGGGACGAGCCCTTCCTTTTCAAAAGAGGCGCCGATGGTATTTTCCATCGATGTGTTCCCGAATATGAAATTGAAAACATAATTTTTCGTTGTCATTCCGCCCCTTACGGAGGCCATACAAGCACTTCAAATACCTGCGCTAAGATATTACAAGATGGCCTCTATTGGAATAGTCTCTAGAAACACGTCCATGTCACGGTTAAAAATTGCGACCAATGCCAACACACTGGAAACATCTCTAGACGCGATGAGATGCCTCAAAAGGGAATTCTAGAAGTTGAAGTCTTTGGTGTATGGGGAATCAATTTCATGGGACCTTTCTCGTCTTCCTTTGGAAATCACTACATACTTGTTGTTGTCGACTATGTTTTGAAATGGATCGAGGTTGTAGCCTATCCAACAAATGACGCGCGAGTAGTAGTCAGGCTTTTAAAGAACATAGTCTTTCTAAGATTCAGTGTGCCGAGACACGTCATCAATGACGGTGGCTCCCATTTCATTTCCAAAATCCTATAAAACTTATTAGCGAAATACGCAGTCTGACATCGTGTCGCAACACCTTATCATCCACAAACAAGTGGGCAAGTAGAGGTCTCCAACAGAGAAATAAAGAAAATCTTAGAAAAAACTCTAGAAACCCATAGAAAGATTGGTCATCTAAGTTACATGACGCTCTATGGGCATATAGGACAGCCTATAAAACTCTGATTGGAACCACACCATTTAAACTAGTTTATGGGAAATCATGTCATTTGTCGGTAAAAATAGAACATAAAGCTTATTGGGCCATTAAGACCCTTAATTTAAATTACACTATTGCGGGTGAGAAACGGATCTTAGATATCCATGAACTAGAATATCTTAGACTAGACGCTTATGAAAACGCTTGGATATATAAAGAGAGAACAAAAAATGGCACGATAAATGAATATCTAGAAAAGAATTCAATGAAGGCGATATAGTTCTCCTGTTTAATTATAGACTTAAATTATTCCCAGGAAAACTTCCCTCTAGATGGTCTGGTCCATTCGAAGTCACTAAAGTTTTTGAAAATGGTGCGATATAAATCAAAGGAATGAGTTACCAGGAAAACTTAAATTATTCTAGACTTCAATTATTCCCAGGAAAACTTCCCTCTAGATGGTTTGGTCCCATGATTTAATTAATTATTCAATTAAATTATTTTTGGATTATTTGTGAAGAAGTGTTATAATATAATTGGATTTATTTTATTAAGTGGAGAAATAATAATATTAGAGGTATAATATTATTATGTAGTGAAATAATATTAGAAGTGTAATATTATTAAAGTGGGCCTATTTTGAGAGAGTAGAAGTAATAATGGGGTGTAAGTTTGGAACCCACTAAGGAATAATAGAATATTAGGTTATTTTATTATTTTTTGTTAGAATAGAAGAAAGAACAGTAAGAAGAAAATAAGGATTTGAGGAGAACGTGAAGCTGCTGGAAAAAGTGGGAGACGGCACGAACGAAGATTCAACCCGAAAATTGTAGAGCGACCCTCAATCCAAGGTAAGGGTGGGGTTCTGGCTTTATAATTGGGTTCATGATGTTTGATATGTGGGGTTAGAGGATTGTTGTTTTTGTTCTTGAATTGGTTGATGTATGATGAAGATTTGATGAATTTGAATGAATAATGACTTTATGATGTTGTTTAATCAATGTAGTATTATAGGCTAATGATTAGGTGATGAATTACCATGATTATGATGAGGTTTGTAGGACTGTAATTAGTTTCCTGTAGTGAAACTACAGAGGAAAATGCAGAAGTCATGCAGAAAATAGCAGGATGCATCGACCCCAAGCTGAATGTGTCGATACATAGGCACTGTTAGACTCAGGATGAGTCGATCCATGGAGAGCTTGCGTCGATGCATGATAAGTACAAGACTCAGGATGAATTGACACGAAGAGAGGATGTGTCGATACATGAGTATGTGAGACTCAGGATGAGTTTACCGGTGTGATGCATGTGTCGATACATGCTGCGTTTTGAAGTCAGGATGAGTCGATCCATATGGTTTTGCATCGACCCATGATGTAAAGGAGAAGCAGGATGAGTCGATCGGAGAGGAGCATGTGTCGATACATGTTGTGATTAGGACCAGGATGAGTCGATCCATAAGGAAGATGTGTCGACTCATGCTGTGCAGGAAAAGTATTATGCGTCGACCCCAAGGGTTTTGCGTCGACCCATACTGACTAATTTTGACAGAATCAGTTTTAAATTGTTGTAACTTGAGTTTTAGAATGCTGGTTGAGATGTTGTTCGAAGCGTTGATTAGCTAACGCGATGAACTCTATTCTAGATTATTTAGATGATGGATAAGAAGTGTAATCCTAGTAACTAATTTAGGATTTAGGATTAATTCCTGTGATTGGTCGTTGTGCTGATGTTTCAGACAGAATTATGGGCATGAGATGTTTAGAGGTTGCTGTTAGGATTATGACAGTGGGACTAGTGACAGTAAAACTGTAAAATTGCAAAATCATAGTATGTATTACTGTAGTATTGATATACAACTGAGTTATTAGAGAGATGTAGTTATTAAAGTTGTGTTTGGTAATTATGATGAACCAATGACGTTTGATAAATAAATGATGTTTAATAAATTATTTTGAGATGTTTATGAGACGCTGTAATTGAGATGTTTTGAGATGATTGAGATGTTGTTGTTTTGAGATGTTTAGGAGAGGTTGCTGTTTTGAGATGATTGAGATGTTGTTATTTTGAGATGTTTATGAGATGTTGTTATTTTGAGATAATTGATATATGGTTGATTGAGTGTTGTTATTACATTCATGATGAGTCGCATACATTGCATTTTTTTAGATGGAGCTTATGCTCATTTAGATGGCCTGGATTCGTAAATTTTGAGATGAAGGCTATGCCTTGTTGATGCCTCTATTAATTGACAGATTTTTGAGATGGGAGTTCTGCTCCAATGGTACCACATGCATTTGCATAGTTTTGAGTCGCATTATATGATTGAATAATGAAGTGTATTTGATGTTGATGAATGAGTATATATGCTGTAATTATTGTTGATTATGAGATGAGAAGTGGTGATATTATTGATCTAATTTAAATATTAATTATCATACGCTTTATTATATTGTTAGATATCTCACCCCTACTATTTGAATGTTGCCCTTATGTTGGTAACGTGCACGTAATCGAGAGTGAAGGCTGTATACCTTAAATAGATCGAGTCAGTGTCATTGCTCTGATATGTAACACTCGGGGGGATGAACGCTTACTGATTTTTGATTGTTGATTTTCAGTTGTTGACTTTTAAATTGAATTATTATTAATTACGAGATGTTTCGAAGTTGCTGTTTTGCTTTAAGAAGTTTATTGAAAATTCCGCTGCGTAGTTGTTGAATTATTTAATGAAAGATGTTATGTTGATGGTTCATCTGATGTTTTGAAAAATTGTTATATATCCATGATGAATGCAATGAATTTGTTAGAAGAATTTGTGATGTCGCGATTCATTTGTATGATTGAAATTTCGTAACTCTGATTTATTTTGCATAATTGCTTGTGGTAGAATTGGGGTGTTACAAAGTTGGTATCAGAGCAAAAGGTTGGTCCGACCTTGTCGTTGAGTCTTTGTTGTCTAACAATCGAGTATTGTTATTTTGATGTTCTAATCTTTGTTTATGTTGTAGTGTTAAGTTCAGATGGCCGGAAGGAATGATGCTGCTCTTGCTGCTGCTCTAGAAGCAATAGCTCATGCGATGGAAAATCAGTCGAATGCTGACGGGAATGCTGGATCTCGTAGCTTGGCGACTTTCCAGAGAGAGAATCCACCTACGTTTAAGGGAAAGTATGATCTTGACGGAGCATTAAACTGGTTGAAAGAGATTGAGAGAATCTTTCGTGTGATGGACTGCACTTCAACGCAGAAGGTTCGTTATGGGACTCATATGCTAGCAGTCGAGGCTGATGACTGGTGGCTAGAGACTTGCTAGAAGGTGGAAGCTACAGGTGAGAATGTCACTTGGGCTGTGTTCCGTAGGGATTTTTTGAGGAAGTATTTTCCTGAAGATGTCTGTGGTAAGAAGGAAATTGAGTTCCTCAAGCTCAAGCAAGGAAGTATGTCTGTTGTTGAGTATGCTGCCAAGTTTGCTGAGTTGGCTAATTTTTATCCGCATTACGCTGAGGAAAATGCTGAGTTTTCGAAGTGTATTAAGTTTGAGAACGGGTTGCGCCCGGAGATTAAGAAGGCAGTTGGATACCAGAAAATTTGTGTCTTTGCTGACCTGGTTGATAGCTGCAGGATTTATGAGGAGGATAATAATGCTCATTACAAGATTATTAGTGAGAAGAGGGGTAAGCACCCACAGAATCGTGGTAAGCCTTATGATACCCCAGCTGGTAAGGGTAAACATAAAGTTGCTCATGGTCAGATGACTAGTGGGGGAGATGCTCCTACTGGTGTGATTTACTTTAAGTGTGGGAATCCTGGGCACAAGAGTAATGTGTGCACTACTGAAGTGAAGAGGTCCTTTCGTTGTGGCAAGAACGGACATGTTGTATCTGAGTGTGAGCACAAGAATGTGGTTTGTTTCAACTGTAAAGAAGAAGGGCACATTGGTAGCCAATGTCTGAAGCCGAAGAAGGCTCAGTCAAGTGGTAAAGTGTTTGCTTTGGTTGAGGATCAGACAGCTGCCGAGGACAGACTTATTAGAGGTACATGTTTCATTAATATTACTCCTTTAATCACTATTATTGATACTGGTTCTACGCATTGTTTTATTGCTGCTGATTGTGTTGAGCGATTGGGTCTTGTATTGTCCTCTTTGAATGGAGAAATGGTCGTCGATACTCCAGCCAAGGGCTTGGTGACTACTTCTTTTGTGTGTGCTAAGTGTCCCTAGTCGATCTTCGACAGAGACTTTGTTGTTGATTTGGTTTGTTTACCGTTAAGAGGTTTGGATGTAATTTTGGGTATGAACTGGTTAGAGCATAACTGTGTTCATATTAATTGTTATGACAGGTCAGTGAAGTTTTCTACTCCTGAAGAAGAGGAAGATGGTTTTTTGTCTGCTAGACAGTTGAGGAAGTTGATGCAAGAGGAAGCGCAGATATTCTCGTTGATGGCGTCGCTATTTGTAGAGACTCAAGCTATAATTGAGGAATTGCAGGTGGTATGTGAATTTCCTAAAGTTTTCCATGATGAGATTCCTGATGTACCGCTAGAGAGGGAAGTTAAGTTTGCTATTGATCTTGTACCTGGTACCAGACTTGTGTCTATGGCACCATACAGGATGTATGCATCTGAGTTTTCAGAGTTGAAGAAGCAATTGGAAGAGTTACTTGAGAAGAAGTTTGTGAGACCAAGTGTATCGTCGTGGGGTGCTCCAGTGTTGTTAGTAAAGAAGAAAGATGGAAGTATGAGGCTTTTTGTTGACTATAGACAACTAAATAAAGTGACGATTAAGAACAAGTATCTGCTTCCAAGAATAGATGACTTGATGGACCAATTGGTGGATGCCCGTGTGTTTAGTAAGATTGATTTGAGGTCGGGTTACCATCAGATTAAAGTGAAGGATGAAGATATTCGGAAGACAGCTTTCAGAATGCGTTATGGACATTATGAGTATTCAGTGATGCCTTTCGGTGTTACTAATGCGTCGGGAGTATTCATGGAATATATGAATCGTATCTTTCATACTTATTTGGATCGGTTTGTAGTTGTGTTCATCGATGATATTTTGATTTAATCTAAGTCAGAAGAAGAGCATGCCAACCATTTAAGAATAGTATTGCAAGTTTTGAAAGAGAAGAAGTTGTATGCAAAGCTGTCCAAGTGTGAATTTTGGTTGAAAGAGGTTAGTTTTCCTGGTCATGTGATTTCAGGTAGTGGCATTGTTGTAGATCCATCGAAGGTTGATGATGTGTTGCGATGGGAAACTCCAAAGTCAGCTACTGAGATTAGAAGCTTCTTGGGATTAGCTGGTTATTATAGAAGGTTTATCGAAGGGTTTTCTAAGTTGTCACCTTCATTGACTAAGTTGACTGGTAAAGGTAGAGCTTTTGTTTGGGATGTTCAGTGCGAAGAAAGTTTTACAGAATTAAAGAAGAGGTTGACGTCGGCTCCGATTTTGACGTTGCCTAATCCAAGAGAGTCTTTTGTGGTGTATTGTGATGCTTCTAAGATGGGTTTAGGAGGTGTGCTTATGCAGAATGGTAGGGTAGTTGCTTATGCGTCAAGGCAGTTGAGGACTCATGAGAAGAACTATCCTACGCATGATTTAGAGCTTGCTGCAGTTGTTTTTGGGTTGAAGATTTGGAGGCATTATCTCTATGGTTCTAGATTAGAAGTGTTTAGTGACCATAAGAGCTTAAAGTATTTGTTTGATCAGAAAGAGTTGAATATGAGGCAACGAAGATGGTTGGAATTTTTAAAGGATTATGATTTCGGTTTGAATTATCATCCAAGAAAAGCAAATGTGGTAGCTGATGCATTGAGTCGAAAGACTTTACATATGTCAGCAATGATGATCAAAGAGTTGGAATTAATTGAGCAGTTCAGAGACATGAGCTTATTTTGTGAGGTTACTCCGCAGAGTGTTATGTTGGGTATGTTGAATATTAATAATGAATTTCTAGACAGTATCAGAGAAGCTCAGAAGTTGGATGTGAAACTGGTAGATTTGATGGTTGGGATTGATCAAGCTGTGAATTGTGATTTTAAGCTAGATGAGCAAGGTGTGTTGAGGTTTTGTAACCGGATTTGTATTTCTGATGATGCTGAGATGAAGAAAGTGATACTTGAGGAGAGTCATAGAAGTAAGTTGAGTATTCATCCAGGAGCTACGAAGATGTATCAAGATTTGAAAGGTTTGTTTTGGTGGCCTGGGATGAAGAGTGATGTGGCACGGTTTGTGTATGCATGTTTGACTTGTCAGAAGTCGAAAGTTGAACATCAGAAGCCTGCAGGATTGATGCAACCGTTGGAAGTTCCAGAATGGAAATGGGATAGCATTTCAATGGACTTTGTGACGGGGTTGCCTAATACTTTAAGAGGACATGATTCGATTTGGGTGATTGTTGATAGGCTTACGAAGTCATCTCATTTTATTCCTATTAGCATCAGTTTTCCAGTGTCGAAGTTGGCTGAGATTTATATTAGTGTGATTGTGAAGCTGCATGGTGTTCCTTTGTGCATTGTATCAGATAGAGATCCAAGATTTACTTCTGATTTTTGGAAGAGTTTACAAGAAGCGTTGGGTTCTAAGTTGAGGTTGAGTTCAGCGTATCATCCTCATACAGATGGTCATACTGAACGGACTATTCAATCGTTGGAAGATTTGCTGAGGGCATGTGTTCTTGAGTAGGGAGGTCCGTGGGATACTTATCTTTCGTTGATAGAGTTCACTTATAATAACAGTTACCATTCTAGTATTTGGATGGCACCTTTTGAAGCGTTGTATGGTCGAAGATGTAAAACTCCGATATGTTGGCATGAATCTGGAGAAAGTGTAGTGCTTGGACCTAAACTTGTTTGTGAGACTACCGAGAAGGTGAAGTTGATTCGAGAAAGTATGAAAGCTTCACAAAGTAGACAGAAGAGTTATCATGGCAAGCGATGGAAGGATTTAGAATTTCAAGCTGGTGATCATGTGTTTTTGAGAGTTACACCTGTGACTGGTGTTGGGCGAGCATTGAAGTCTAAGAAGCTCACTTCTCCTTTTATTGGACCGTATCAGATTTCAGAGAGAGTGGGGAATGTTGCATATAAAGTGGCTTTACCGCCTAATATTTCGAATTTGCATGATGTGTTTCATGTGTCGCAACTTCAGAAGTATATTTCAGATCCATCTCATGTGATTCATACGGATGATGTGCAAGTACGGGATAATCTTATGGTGGAAACGATGCCTGTACGGATCGTGGATCGTGAAATGAAGACTCTGAGGGGAAAAGAGATTGCCTTGGTTAAAGTGGTTTGGTTAGGAGCTGCTGGTGAAAGCATGACTTGGGAGTTGGAGAGCAAGATGCGAGACTCCTATCCAGAATTGTTTGATTGAGGTAAATTTTCAAGGACGGAAATATTCTAAGTGGGGGAGAGTTATAACGCCCGTAATTTAATTAATTATTTAATTAAATTATTTTTGGATTATTTGTGAAGAAGTGTTATAATATAATTGGATTTATTTTATTAAGTGGAGAAATAATAATATTAGAGGTATAATATTATTATGTAGTGAAATAATATTAGAAGTGTAATATTATTTAGGTGGGCCTATTTTGAGAGAGTAGAAGTAATAAGGGGGTGTAAGTTTGGAGCCCACTAAGGAATAATAGAATATTAGGTTATTTTATTATTTGTTGTTATAATAGAAGAAAGAACAGTAAGAAGAAAATAAGGATTTGAGGAGAACGTGAAGCTGCTGGAAAAAGTGGGAGACGACAAGAACAAAGATTCAACCCGAAAATTGTAGAGCGACCTTCAATCCAAGGTAAGGGCGGGGTTCGGGCTTTATAATTGGGTTCATGATGTTTGATATGTGGGGTTAGAGGATTTCTGTTTTTGTTCTTGAATTGGATGATGTATGATGAAGATTTGATGAATTTGAATGAATAATGACCTTATGATGTTGTTTAATCAATGTAGTATTATAGGCTAATGATTAGGTGATGAATTACCATGATTATGATGAGGTTTTTAGGACTATAATTAGTTTCCCGTAGTGAAACTACAGAGGAAAGAGCAGAAGTCGGGCAGAAAATAGCAGGATGCGTCGACCCCAAGTTGAATGTGTCGATACATAGGCACTGTTAGACTCAGGATGAGTCGATCCATAGAGGGCTTGTGTCGATGCATGATAAGTACAAGACACGGGATGAGTCGACACGAAGAGAGGATGTGTCGATACATGAGTGTGTGAGACTCAGGATGAGTCGACCGGTGTGATGCATGTGTCGATACATGCTGTGTTTTGAAGTCAGGATGAGTCGATCCATATGGTTTTTCGTCGACCCATGATGTAAAGGAGAAGCAGGATGAGTCGATCGAAGAGGAGCATTTGTTGATACATGTTGTGATTAGGACCAGGACGAGTCGATCCATAAGGAGGATGTGTCGAATCGTGCTGTGTAGGAGAAGCATTACGCGTCGACCCCAAGGGTTTTGCGTCGACCCATACTGACAAATTTTGATAGAATCAGTTTTAAATTGCTGTAACTTGAGTTTTAGGATGCTGTTTGAGATGCCGTTTGAAGCGTTGATTAGCTAAAGTGATGAACTCTATTCTAGATGATTTAGATGATGGATAAGAAGTGTAATCCTAGTAACTAATTTAGGATTTAGGATTAATTCCCGTGATTGGTCGTTGTGCTGATGTTTCGGACAGAATGATGGGCATGAGATGTTTAGATGTTGCTGTTAGGATTATTACAGTGGGACTAGTGGCAGTAAAACTGTAAAATTTCAGAATCACAATATGGATTACTGTAGTATTGATATACAACTGAGTTATTAGCGAGATGTAGTTATTAAAGTTGTGTTTGGTAATTATGATGAACCAATGACGTTTGATAAATAAATGATGTTTAATAAATTATTTTGAGATGTTTATGAGACGCTGTAATTGAGATGTTTTGAGATGATTGAGATGTTGTTATTTTGAGATGTTTATGAGATGTTGTTGTTTTGAGATGATTGAGATGTTTTTGTTTTGAGAAGTTTATGAGATGTTGTTGTTTTGAGATAATTGAGATGTGGTTGATTGAGTGTTGTTATTACATTCATGATGAGTCGCATACATTGCATTTTTTTTGAGATGGAGCTTATGCTCGTTGAGATGGCCTGGATTGGAAAATTTTGAGATGAAGGATATGCCTTGTTGATGCCTCTATTAATTGGCAGATTTTTGAGATGGGAGTTCTGCTCCAATGGTACCACATGCATTTGCATAGTTTTGAGTCGCATTATATGATTGAATAATGAAGTGTATTTGATGTTGATGAATGAGCATATATGCTGTAATTATTGTTGATTATGAGATGAGAAGTGGTGATATTATTGATCTAATTTAATATATTAATTATCATGCGCTTTATTATATTGTTAGATATCTCACCCCTTCTGTTTGAATGTTGCCCTTATGTTGGTAACTTGCAGGTAATCGAGAGTGAAGGTCGTATACCTTAAATAGATCGAGTCGGTGTCATTGCTCTGATATCTAACACTCGGGGGGATGAACGCTTGCTGATTTTTTATTGTTGATTTTCAGTTGTTAACTTTTAAATTGAATTATTATTAGTTACGAGATGTTTCGAAGTTATTGTTTTGCTAAAAGAAGTTTATTGAGAATTCCGCTGCTTAGTTGTTGAATTATTTAATGAAAGCTGTTATGTTGATGGTTCATACGATGTTTTGAAAAAGTGTTATATATCCACGATGAATGCAATGAATTTGTTAGAAGAATTTGTGACGTCCCGATTCATTTGTATGATTGAAATTTCATAACTCTGATTTATTTTGCATAATTGCTTGGGGTAGAATTGGGGTGTTACAATATAGTTCTCTTGTCTAATTCTAGACTTAAATTATTCCCAGGAAAACTTCCCTCTAGATGGTCTGGCCCATTCGAAGTCACTAAAGTTTTTGAAAATGGTGCGATATAAATCAAAGGAATGAGTTGCAAACCGTTCATTGTAAACGGATAGCGTTTAAAACATTATCATAGCATAAATAACAAGGAATATTATACAGTAATTAGGCTAGATGTGTTGCCACCCCATTCATCAGACTAATCACATTGTAATTTCGAGCTTACAACTTTAAACAAAGCGCTTCTTGAGAGACAACCCAACTTTAAGTCTTTTCTTTTAGCTTTTCTTATTTGTTTTTGTTTTTTTTTTCCTTTCTTGCTTTTATTATTATTGTTATTTAAATATGCAGTATTGTTTCTTTAATTTTGCCCGCTACTAACTTAATGCTAATTGTCAACCTACTTAGGCTAACTTTTTGATTACCTAGTTATACTAACCAGATGAATCAGGTTGTTACGTTGGGTATTGTGTTTATAGGGAGGAACCAGCGTAGGAGGTTCGAGTCTCTTACTGATAGGGAGATAAGATTAAGTACCTACCTCGATGGACCAGTCGTGATCACCTTAGGGTATCGGGATAATGTTCTATTTTTATTGAGCCAAATAGGATGTGATACATCTGCAATGAGGAGAAATTTTAGCTCTTACCGTAGAATAACTTTAGAGTTCTTAAGCTCCCTGGTCTAAAAACTTGACCACAGTTTGGGATTCAAAAGAGGATTGATTAGATTTCAAATTTTTAGCATAGAGCAGTCTAGGAAGAGCTTTTTAATGTAGGAGAGCTAGATTATTTCTGGGGGGGACATTACAGGCATTAGTAACCCCGAGCCTGAGGACATGCATTCTGAAAGCATCCACAACCCAACTTTAAGATACTTTCACAAAATCCTAGCCTACACCCTTCTTGGTAAAGCAGAAAATATCACCATTGTTTCTAGAGTAGGGCTTTTCATCATGTTTTGCGCCTTGCAAAACCTCCCCATCAATGGAGCTACATTTACGGTAGAAAATTTTCACCGTCTTGTGAGAGAGGTACATGAACCAATTCTTATAGTTGGCTTAGTGAACATGATAGCTAATGTGGATTGAGACAACAACTGCTAGACCTTGTCCCTCAGGGTAGATTCCAGCCTATGGATGTTAATTTCTGTTTCAATAGGGGTATCATAGGGAACCTAGGCCAAGGTAACTTCGACCTACTCATTAACAATCAGTTAATGCCACTTTTCACCTTACCTGACCCTAGGACAAGCATACATGACCGAAGTAACTGGCTTTATGATTGGGATACACCATACATGTCACCATCATCCACTCTTGAGACTCCCTTGATTTATGACCACTTAGATTCTTTCCTGTCCGATGAGGATATTGACCCTGAGACCCCTCCCTTTTACCATGACTTCCCATCTCCCGAACAGATAGGCTCAAACTTCCCCGACTCTTCAGTTGTTTCTCTATCTCCTGTATTTCATCCTGCTCCTACTTTGACTGCCATTCAATCAGTGAGTGATATGTTAAAGGACGAACTTGTTATTTTGAGGATTGACTTCCATTCCTTTACAGATACGATAGTCGAACAGCTGGATTACATTTATCAGCATCTTTTCTTTGCATCGTTGGACTGTCATGGTTGATTAAACTTACATAATGCTTTATTTTATTTCCATATTTAAACATTGAGGACAATGTTTTTTTTAAGTGTGGAGAGAAGTTTCATTTTCATTATTTATTGACACTTTATTTTTTTCAGTATTTTTGGAACTTTATCATTCAGTACAATTTTTATTTATTTCTTCAGTTTAATTTTATTATGAGTTTATTTCGTTTATTCTACATTAATATCATATTTACGTGTGTGTATATATATATATATATATATATATATATATATATATATATATATATATATATATATATATATATATATATATATATATATATATATATATATATATATATATATATATATATATATATATATATATATATATATATGCTTAAATGATTCAATATTATTTACCCATATATATGTAGAATTATTGAAATGGTATTCTGCAATATAGAAAATGGAAATTATTGCAGTGCTGGACGTGTGCCACTCGCCACACAAGTGTGATGCCTGTCACGCTTCGCATGACTAAGTCCCAGTTGGCACACACGCGTGACGCTCGACACACATTGATAATACAACATCGTTTCTGTATTCTTTCAGAAACCTCGCAAAACCCTTTAACCCTTCCATTTTCTTCAACTGTTGCTCACGATACATTAAACCTACTGCCTATTTCTCTTCACCCATTATCATTGCCATAATAAAACCATTAAACCCACTTATTACCACCACTATATCTCCCTGCATATATCATCTCCAAACCCTTTTTAATTCCAAAATCCCCAATTTCTCACATAAACCTTCACCCTTTTCCTTTCCTTGCTTCAAAAAAATGGCACGAAGAAATTCCAGACCTGAACCTGACCTTTCCGGATTTATTTTTCGTAACGGAGAAGACGGAGAGCACCAAAGGGCTTAGTACCTCAAGTTCTATCAAAGCTCTGTCGTACCGAAGAGGTATGCGGATACTGAGTGCCTCCGAAAATTAGGCTTACTTGATAGTGTTCAGTGGTTACTCCATCACTCCGATTTGACATCCATCTGCATGCAGAACCTCCCAACATACAAGTTGTTAACCTTGGAATTTATGAGCTTGTTCTTGTACAACCTGCCGTGTGACGAGAACGAGCACCTATCCGACTCTGCACTTTTAGAAAGTTCAACACTGAATATTCAGTAAGTCAATCCACTCTCTGTACCTTCTTCCACTTTCCTACTGAAGGGATGGTACACCACTGCATTCCGGAAGACCTTGATTGGGCGTATACAGGTTTCAAGCGTTGCAAAGTTCTTACCAATGAAGAACCAAACAGTTAGGAAGGAATTTATACCTCATTCATCCATAACCCTGCAATAAGGTACTTCCATCGTGTCATTTCCAATACCGTTTTTTGGAAGAATGAACAACAACAAAGTTAATTCAAAAGAGTTGTTCCTCCTACATTGCACCTTCAAACTGAACCAAAAGATCAATGCAATCACCTTCCTCCTTTCACATATCTAGTACTTGTGCGCCAGAGGATCTATGCCTTTCTGCATTGGAGGGATAGTAACCTCTATAGAACTTGTCCTTCACCTTGAAGAAAATCTTGCAAATTTGGTATCTCTACCGCCTACGTTCATTGACATTGCCAATTGTCGGGCTGGCCACTTGATTAAGGTCATAAGAGATGCTAGATACAACCTAATGGTGCACAACAAGGTAGTTCCAAGTATCATTTTGCCAAACTTTGAGCTTACTAATGTTACATATTTGTCTAAGTGGCTTTATGACCTTGATGCTCTTGCACCTGGAGATAATGTGAGGAGCGACCAAGGGAATGTCCAAGCGGATGAAATGGAATTGGAAATGGAACAAGGAGACACTGAATAACAAGCTCCTCCTAAAAACGTGGCAAGCATATCCACTAGGCCTAGGAGAAGAAGAGAAGGAGAACCGGCCTCGAATGATGACATTATGGCTTCCATAATGGAACAAAATGAGAGAATGCAGGCTATGCAAAATAACCAGAATTCGATGATGCAACTTATGTTGGCCATGCAAACTCAGCAACAAGAATACGATGAAAGAAACGAGTGTTGGGATGCGAGATTAACTGAGGATATGGCGGCATTGACCATACGAGTGAATTATTTTCAAGATTATGTTTACCATGTAGTCATGCCCCATCCTCCGGGTACACGTGGACAGGCATGAGGACGAGGAAGAGGAAGCTATAATGAGTAATAATAGATTTATTTTGCTTCTCTTCTCGTTTTCTTTTTGTTTTAGGCATTAGGACATTGCTTGTTTCAAGCTTAAGGGAGCTATATAGTTAAGAACTCTTTGTTGTTTCCTAGGTAGATCTTTCATTTCTACTTCTTGTAATCAAGAAAATCTTTGTACTTTCAACGTCATTTATGCAATTTTTTCGTTATTATCTAATTTCCCACTTTCTTGAGCCATAACAAAAAAAAAATTGTTAGTTATTGCATAATCTGATGCATTCGAAGAATATATAGGTTGCTCACTTTTCAAAAGATTTATGAGAAACTTTGAGTGAAACAAAAGTACGATGGATATCATCATAACACTCTAAATCCCCAAATTACGCTACGATTTCAGTACCCTTTATAGAAAAACCTTGAACTTTAGGTTTAAAATAACCCCAAGTAGTTTATCTAGCAATCAACACCGTCTTAAACACAAACTATGTAGAGAGTCGATGAATATAAGTGAATGATCTAGCGTATTTGAAAGATATATGCTTTAATGTAAGAAAATAGGGAATGCACCAATTAAGTTATGCAATCCTCACAAGGTCACTTAATCCAACGGATGTAGTACCTATGTGATATAACACAAAAACATGTTGTTAGTTGGTTCAGGGGTGTCTGGTACTGAACTTGGTAGGGAGGACTACGGTCCGATCCCCCACAACTTGCAACTGGGTGAATTAAAGGAGGTTACCGCATTCATGTTCCAGACCCTCGTGCTTAAAAGGATTATAGTCACTAACCGGCTACTTTACCATGTGTGTGTGAAGATAAAGGCTTAATGTTATTGCGCTAGAACGAAAATGGGTAAAATTTACCGAAAAGAGTTAGGTTGAGCTATAATAGCATGACTGGAATTAATCTGCACAATAGGGGATGTTTAGTGTGATTACCGTATCTTTTGTGTCATGTTGAGCTTACGTTTCTCTAAAAACATAGGCAGCCTCTTATGATTCAAATTGTGTCAAGAATTGCATTTAACTTGTACCTTATTAGTTTTTATACTGATTTTATTGCTTGAGGACAAGCAAAGGTTCAAGCCTAGGGGAGTTTGATAACACGAAAAGATATAGCATTTTCCGTCCAAATTATATAGATTGAATTTCTGATTCTTCAATTATTATGTCACATTTTATCCCTTTTGTAGTTTTTGAATCATATTTCAGGTACTTAGCATTTGCAAGTCATAAATAAGAAAAGGAAGAAAAATAATGGAATAATGAAGAAGAAATGGCTTTAAAACAGCAAAAATGCAATTTTGTAGCAGAGAAGCATGCCGCCCGCGACAAAGGAGTTACGACCGGCACGAGTTGAATTTATGTGCCCCTCGGCATTCTCATGCTACGACCGGGACAAGTGTGGATTACATGCAATATCCAAGCAGTTACGAAGTCTTCGCCAGCGGAGCATAATAATCGCACGTCACCTGGATTTTCTCTGCATGAAGAACATGAATCATGGAAGTTACCTATTTTCCCTCAACAAAAATGGACTCTATAAAAAGGAAGTAGTTTCCAACTTTCCAGCTCTCTCTCTCTCTCTTTCACCTGCACTTTGAACGAAATTTTTTACGAAGTTTATTTATTTTTTTTGAACATTATTTAGATTGTATTCTGCTTTTTACTTTCGAGCTTTAGAATTCCAGCATTAATTTTCCAGCAGTAGTATTCCGTAGGTAATAAAATCTTACCATTAAAAGCAGTACTTTTCCACATCAGAGAAATACTGCAACATTAGTTTGGTTCAAGGCTTCCAGAATTTGTTTAGGATTTACTATAATTATATTCGAGCCATTCTTACATAAAGTGAATCGTGCCGGCTTGTGGAGGACACACACTTATTGGAATTAACCGCTTTCTTGTTCACTTTTCATGTTCTTATTCTAAATAGAATTAATTATTTATTTTCTACCATGTATGCGTTGTCAAATTTATATTTTAATCCTATGATATTCTGCAATAATATTCTGTATGGCTAGATTCTCTATACTAGTATGTAAAATTTGACTGAAAGGATTCAGTAATTAATTGGCATTATTATTTTTTACAAAAAAAATACTTTTATGGTTTCAATTCCCAATTGAATATTTAATTGTTTTTGTACGGAAGTAAGAAACAGTCTAAGGTTAAAATCAATAGAACGAAAGTTTGAGGTTTTACACGAATAATGGTTATTGATACATTAATTTTAAAAATAGAGGAAGCGCTTTAACTTTAATTGGAACTTAATTGTTTTCAAAAAATACTTTTGAGTTTTAAATGAAACAGCGGAAGCGCTCATTTCGAGCTTAACTGGTATGATCTAATTCAATAGAACGGAAGTTTGAGACGAGGATTTTTAACAAATAGTTTCACTGAAACTGTGTTTTAATATTAAAAACAAATGCCAATGACGTATTGAATCCCTTAGGTTAACAAAATACATACCGGTATCTCATCATTAATCATTAAATTCTAGTTAATTCCCGATTAAACCCAAACACTCAAATTTTATAATTAGCCTTAGCTTTACATAATAACATTTAGATAATAGTAGTTCTGACCATTAGTCCTTGTGGGTTCAATATCTTTTTAAACTATGCGATAGACTGTGCACTTGTTGTTACTACACCAGACAGACTCATAAAGTCGCTATCACCTCTCATCACACTTCATCCTAAAGAGAAAAAGCAACCTCCCTGCCTCCAACAAACATCAGGGAAAACTTGTACTTGATTCTTGAAACCACCATTTTCACCATAACTTGATATTTCCCTTCCAACCAAGCCATAACTTGACATCTTTAGATTGCAACCAGCTTAATTTGTCTAACCTTTCCCTATAAATATAGGGTTCATTTGCACTCCAAAGCACCAACTCACAAGCCCTCTAAACCTCTCATACACTCTCAAACCCGAATTGGCCATAAAAATCATTTCTTGAGTTTTCAAAATCCACTTCTTTGAAACTCTCAAACCTTGGAAGTTTTATCCAAACAAATCATCCAAACACTTCATATACATCATGTATAACTGATCTAAACCTTTATTTTTCCACTGTAACTCAATTATCAACATCCATCATTTTCAAAATTCATCTTTGCAACTTGACTTGGATAGAATGATCCAAACACTCTCAAGGCAAAGTGAGAGTTGCAACATACTAACTAAGTTCCCAGGAAGCTAAAGCAATCATCACATTGCTTCAGAAACTCGTGTATAGGACATTGGTTTTTGGCATCAAGAGGTAAGTTTTTCAAACTTTGAAATCTCTATATAGGTATCATTTGCATATGCTTTCTGAAGGAAAAACGTAGATATTATATCCATGAAACTAACCATATCTTTAGTTTTCGTTTTAATGGACTGTGTGATGAGAATTTTGGGTTTGATTTTTCGGAACCATTAGGGTTTCAATTTGGTACCGAGTAAAATTCGTCCTAACCTTTGATTTATATATTGTAAAAAATACATGGTTGAATTCCTTTTCAAAAACTAATAAAGTTTGATGTTTGCATCTTTCAATTTGGTTGAGAAATGAGAATTTTCAAAAAAAAAAAAATGAAGTTATGTTGTTGTTACTATAAGCGCGTGAGAAAGAAGAAAGAGTTTTGCTGGCAATTTCAAATTTTCAATTTTTGACTTGTAATATATTTAATAGGTGATGTTTCATAAATAAATGTTTCAAGGTCTCGTGTTCGAATCCCCCTCGCCCCAAACCTTTTGATTATATATTTTTTTACTTTTTCAAACTTCATTTTTTACCTCATTTTTCATCAGTTTTACTTAATTCTTTTTGCAATCAAATTTAGTCATTTAAAGATTTTTTTTGCACACTATTAGCTTATCATATCTATTTCATGAATATGAAAAAATATCACAAAACTATATTTATTTCATTATTTTCCAATTAAATCAAAGTAATCACTTTATTAGGGTTTTTAAAGGACTTTTCGTGATACTTTGATCAAATTTTAAACTTTGCTCATAAGCTTGATCTTACCATGATAGATCTTGATTCCCATAAGATATATTGACACTTGAGTATGCATTTTATGATAGCTTGAATCATTTAAGAATATTTCTCAACCAAATTCACATTAAATCATGAAACATGTTCAAAATCCAAAGTTATGCCCTATGACTTCCAATTGTGATTGTGATGCATACACCTGTTTCAAACATTCAAATAATTAATGTTCTCACAAACTTGCTTCATTTTTTAACACATTTCCTTCGTAAAATCTTTTAAAAGCATAAGCAACAAAATTATAAAAAAAAACACGCCTTCAAATTTCAATCTTTTGTCACAACTTTTACCAAATAAAATCCATGGATTCTCATCCACTTGTATTATCATTGCTTGTATGAATAACATGTTCCCTTAGGCTTACTTGGTTCATCTTAAACCATTGATGAAATTTGAACCAAGGTAGACATTAAGATTTCAATCTAAGCATGACAACTTTAGGGTAGAGTTTCCCCCGTGATCCAAACCCTAATTTCAAAGTTTGCATGACAACTTTAGGATGAACAAGTCTCCCCATTAGACTTTTATTTTCTTTTTTGCATTGCATCTTTAAGACTAAATATTTCTCAATTAAAAAACCTCAAAACACTTAACAATATTGAAAACCCTTTCCAGACTAAAGGTATGAAGGTAATGGGTGTCTCCTTGGATGAGGGTCCACTTAAAACCTTCTTCCTAACAAAACACCAACCAAATCCAAATCATTTTTCCTGAGCACTTTTTTTCATTTTAAGACATTTTCAAAAAGGATATATTAACTTCATTATACACAAAACAATAATGCATAGTCTCCAACATTCATGTGGCAACGTTAACTGTTCGAATGTGAACTTAATATTCATCCATAAAAAACACACAACAAACAAAAACATTTTTAAGAAGAACTACGACGTTTTGATTCCCTTGAGGATATGTAGGCATGGAGTTTCAATTTCTCACGCGAATGCACTAATAAAACCCTTTTTATTTTCCCGATGAATAAATGCATATATTTCCCTTTATAAAGATATACTTTAGATAAACACACCTGTTAAATATAATAACAAGAGTTGATCTCGTGGAGTACCACATACGTGAGGGTTGCTAATATCTTCCCCTTGCGTAATCGACTCCCTTACCCAAGATTTGGGATAAATAAAGTTAGGTGGCGACTCTGTTTGTTCCATCGGAGGTTATTTCATATTTTCAAGTGGCTTCAGCTGGCGACTATGTTGGGGATACCTAAGCAAGTCATTCCCGGTTATTGTTTGTTTTCTTATCATTGGGTGTTTATCTTATGCTTTCATTTGTTTTACTATTATTTCATTTCATTACACTTTGGATATTCTAGATATTGGTATCTTTTTCTTTGTTGGGTTGGAGTTACTTGAGAGATAAGCCCAATACAAAGACTTGAGTTTACCCATAAGTTTTAAGAAAGTGGATAGTCATGGCAGTTAAGGGGTGGATACCCTATTAGTGTTATCATGAGAACCGCACCCAGACTAGGTTTACTTTGGGTACAATTGTTATAACGTAGATATGTTACGACACTATATTTTTCAAAGGGATTCATGACTCTGGGAATACCTCAAGGAATCATTATCCAATTATAACTCACATGTGAGAGGGTTTGGCCTGTTTGACAGGAAACTTTGACCTCTTTCATACCTTGGTTATCTTACAAGAGTTCATACTTACCCTCTTCAAAGATTCAGTATACCAACCTATCGGATATATCCAAAGTGTGATCCCATGCTCTTGCATAAATCATTTGCATCATAAACATTTAACCTGCATATACTTTTCATTTCTAGGGATTTGTAAGCTTTTGTATTAGTTGAGAGTATCAAAATATGGATGCAAGCAAAAGGCACACCAAGGTCTATAAGTTTCCCACACTTGCTCTTAATAGCTTAAGAAGGTTGAGTTCGCTTGTAGTTTCCTTAAATCAAGATAACTTTAAGAAGACTTATGGTGACCTTATTCCTCTTATGAACACCATGGTTGATACCATGGTCGTGCAAACTCTCATCCAGTTCTATGACCCTCCTCTAAGGTGTTTCACATTTCAAGACTATTAGTTGGCTCCTACATTGGAATAATATGCTAACATTCTGGGAGTTGAAGTCGAGAAACACATGCCTTTTGTCACTTCATAAGGAACCCCAAAGCTACACTTAATTGCTGAAGCTCTGCATTTGAACTCAAAAGAAGTAAAAGATAATTGGGATCCTAAGAAAGATGGTACTCTAGGGTTCAACTTACAGTTCTTAATGGATAATTCCATAGTCTTTGCCAAACATGAGAGTTGGGATGCCTTCAACGCCTTGCTAAATCTCATGATTTATGAATTTATCTTGTTCTCCAATCAAGAAGATTTCATCGCTGCAGAAATAGTCACCATTTTTGTGATCGGAAATCATGTACCTACACTCCTTGCTGACACGTACCATTATATTCATTCAAGGTTCGGGAAAGGAGGAATTATAATTTGTTGCATGCCTCTCTTGTACAAGTGGTACATGGCTCACCTGCCTGTAAAAGGACCTTTTCTGGAAAATGAACAAACCCTCAAGTGGCATACGAGAATTATGGCACTCATTTCTCATGATATCAGATGTTTCAGCAATGATTATATTGGTATTGAAATCATTTTCAGTTGCGGTGAGTTCTTGAATGTACCACTCATGGGTACCAAAGGAGGGATCAACTACAACCCTATGATGTCTCAGTTTCAACGAGGCTACTCTCTATCCGGTCCATCTAAAGACGAAGATGTGAAGGAAACTGTGTTCTACAACAAAGGAGAATATTTTAAACTATTAGTAAAGGTAAAGGAAGCATGGAAGAAGATTCATTGTTTGGGAAGACAAAGTTTAGGAAGGAATGATTGGTCAGCAAAAACACCCTACACTGAATCGGTGAAGAAGAGAGTTTAAACTTCTTTAATACCATTTCAATTTGAGGCTCCTGTGTATCCACCACCTCTTTCACCACCTAATGTCGCTTTTATGGAAGTCTAGATTCTTAACCAAGAGATTAGTGCAGAAAATGAAGAACTAAGGATGCGAGCTATCAATGCAGACATCACAAAGAATGAGCTTGCTTATCAAGTCAAGATAAAAGATAAGTTGCTTGCAAAAAAGAGCAGATTGATTAAAAAAGATATAAACAAGAGATTAAGGATTGGAAAGGATTTAAAATCATCTTACTCTACCTTCAACAATAACAAGGAGGAAGTGTACAACATAGTAAAGGAGAATGCCAGATTAAAGAAATAATGGAATACTCTCGCAAGGTCAAATAAGGATATGGAAAATCAGTATGAAATCAAGATTGGAGACTTGAAAGAAACGCTCAAAGCAAGAGGAGCAGTACTTACAAGGGAACATGCCAAAGGGATGAAAACCATTCACCAACTCACGAGATGTCAACATCAACGGAAGGAAGCTCTGGCAACAATAGAAGAACCTAAGGCTAAAGGATGCGAAGATCAGTCAGAAGACCTGAACAAGATACCACTTCACTTCAAAATTGATCATTTGGAATGTGCTCTTGGCCAAAGAGAGATACTTATTCAAGAGTTACTCAAGAATCCTAGGAAACCAAGAAATAAGAAACTTTTTGAAGAAGCTTGAGATCAGAGTGAGGAGTATTTAGGTTGGGACAGACTTAACAACATAGAGTTTGGAGAAAGATCCTAGGGTTTTTCTTTTCATTTTTGTAGTGATCACCTTCAGACTTGTTGGAGGGATCTTTAGTTTATGTTTTTTTCCAATACGTACTTTCCATTATGTACTAGTTGTATGTTTTGCAAAAAAATGAATAATGAAGGAAAAGTAGCTTGCTTTTTTGTTTATCCATGTTTTGGTCAATCTTAACGCAATAGCTGAAAATCCATGGAAATAAGAAGACAAAAAAAATCATTCATTTAATACATGCATTCATACATTTAACACATGCATAAACATATGGATCTCTCATTCCAATCTTCGGTTCCCTCTTCATAACGAAAATCTGACTTCTCATCACTACATGCTCCGAGATCAACTATGGAACAACTTTGCAAGGAATTGACTGAGATGAAGATTCAAATAGGGCTGCTTATGGTAGACATGCAAGCTATGACCCATGCTCAGGAACTTCTGAGAGAGGAAAACACTCAAATGAAGACTCAGATAAGCTTGGTCATGGAATTTCTAAGGTCAGTGTTGAGAAAGGAAGACAATCATATGCCCGCTACTGCAACATAAGTTGTTTCTTCTCCCTATCCTTTAGGATCCAATTTTGATTAGATGCTACCTCATGAATTTATTCCACAAACTTGGGTTCTAGAACCTCATTGTCAGCAGACATTTCTTGTTCCCCAAGTGATTCCAAGGGGAAGAACATATCATAAGAAACAGTTTGATCCTATCCTAATACCATATGCTCATTTGTTTCCCCACTTGCTCAAGTCACAGTTAATTGAACTGCACACTTTGAATCCTCCCGCAAAGCTTCCTTCTGATTATAATGCCAATGCTAGGTGTGAGTTCCATTCTGGGGCACTTGGGCATAACATTGAGAACTGCATAATTTTGAAGTACAAAGTCCAGAAGCTCATCGATTCAAAGGCAATAGAGTTCACGCCCAAAGCCATGCAAAGCAATCCTACTCTAAGTGCTGCAAGAGAAAAGGTTAATTATGTTTTCTATCCAGGTTCCACTTCAGGGAATACTCCACAGTCTTAGATCCCAATGCCTTTGTACATTCCATCTCCACTTATTCCTCAGACAACTCAAAAGAGGAAGGTGTATGAACATAATTGCTCTTAAAAAAAACAATAAAGACCATGAATGCTTGAAAGAATGATGGATCCAATTCCTATGCCCTACCAGCAATTGCTTCCTCACTTCATCCATCATAATTTGGTTAAAATAAGAGAATTTGTGCCTTCTCCAACACCTCTTCCCATGGGATACGATGCAAATGCAAGATGTGCTTTTCATTCAGGGACACCTGGCCACTTGATTGGGAATTGTCGGACTTTGAAGAACAATGTACAAGACTTGATTGATTCAAGATCAATCACATTCACTGCAGATGGTATGCACATAAATTGAAATCTCCTTTGACCCAATGAATGTCATGATTGCAAATAGAATCTTATGAAGCAACAAGTCTATTCGGAGTCAATCCTCCTCAACATTGATTACCTTTTGATTATTGCATTTTCATGTGTAATCTTTCGTGTTTGATTTTGAATTGTTTTTTGTAGAAACTTGTTTATTTTTTAATGAGAATCTTAATGCATTAAATATGGTTGCCTTGAAGCAACCCATTCGTTCCACTCTTATTTGTTTCTTTACTTTTGGTACATAACTCTTGTTAAACAAATAACTCTGAGGGAGGATGATAATATTAAAATGCAAAATCTATAGTCGTATGGTTTTGAATAAAATCTTGTTGATGATGTACAAGCATTGTTTCAAATCCCCAAACACTGGAGATATAAGGAAGATAATCCCTTGCTAACCCCTTTTGAGCCTTAAAGTAGGCGTTTTCTTTTTATACGAAAAAAACCCTTTACGTTTAACCTGGGGCAGGGTAGTTTTTCAGTTAATTTGACCGAGTGTTCAAATTTCAAAAGGAATGCACCTCCGAGACCACAATGGTTGTCCTTCACGTATCAAGAGGTTGAAGGGATGTGAAACCATAATGGTTATTCCTCATACACCAAGGAACGAGGCAGTCGTTGCTCTCTCAACAAATCAAGACAAGTCAATATCTTACAATTTGTTCAAATTAAGAAAAAGAAAGCAAAAGAAGAAAAAAACCCACTAAGTCAAACAACTTGAAGACAAGTGACTTAGGCAAAAATTAGGGCATCCCGCTGGACTATCAATTCAAAGAATTAATCCAGGAAAAACTTAGGGAAAATAAAATTTCAAAGAATAAAAAAAAGGGAAAAAATGGATTACAAAGACGGGACTATAAAGAAAAGTCCTCATTAAAGAACAAATTCGTGTAACTACAAACAAGAAGACAAAAAGGATGAAGGCTACTCTGAAAGCTTCATTAGTTCCTTAACCATTACAAAGTCCTTCCTGGGAGATGAATACTCATGTTGAATTAACCGAACATAGGATTGAAGAATATCACGAGGAATGGGTGGGCACCAATAAACTTTAAGCCTTAAATCTTTTTTTCTGAAACAGTGAACCAGGACACATTATAACCCTCAAAAGTCCTAATTGAAGCAGGGTTTATTTTGAAAGCATACTTCAATAAGATAAATCCTGACTCCCATGAGTTTTGCTAAAAAAAATTATTGGTATCATATTGCTTTTGTTATCTTTTATACAAAAATAAAAGTTACACTAACTGGTAATTTGTTCACAGATTTTTGCGACATCTTTTCAAAAATCATTAAGACATGCATAACAGTTGCCTTAGAATTTTCATTCTCATAATAGACATCCTTTTCATATAAACAAAGTGCTTGACATCAAGGAAGATTCCATGATGAGCAATATATGAAGAATTTAATCATCCCAAGGGACTTGTCTCCAAATCTCTGAAGGAAGGGGCAAAAGTATTTCAAATATTGATTACCTTAAGGGGCGGAGAAGCAGTTGAATAATCAGTTAAATAAAAAGTTAAATCAATCTGGGGTAGTCATGTCAAGATTCGAAGAATCTCTCAAAATGTCAAATAATCATGGGAAGTCACTCAAGTATGGTCAAAAACATCTCCAACTTTATTTAGTCAGTGGCAGTGTTCCAAAGTTCATAATATTGGGGAAAACTATTTCTAGTAGCATAGGTCTCAGGAATTCCTCTCAAGACATATTTCATCAAAAGCCCTACGAACTGGGGTAAGGCAATATGCATGGGAATCTCCTCATCTTCAAGGGTCAATCAGGTTAGGTCAAGACGCATTTTAAACAATTTGTGGTTTTGAACCGAATGTCAGGAAGTAAGGATCGTCGTCCTCAGCAGATATCAAAAATATAAGTCCAGTGTATTGGCGTTCATCAGCAAAAGTCGGGGCTTTCATTCCCCGTCAAAGATTTTTGTCCAGATTATTGGTGTTCCTCAGCAGAAGTCAGGACTTTATCCTTGGAGTTCCTAGAAAGATATATTTGTTTCAACACAGTTCATATAGTAATCATTATTACATAACATTGCATAACAAAATCACATCATGACATAGCATATCCCCTAAAAAGGATCATTAAACATGCATCAGAAACATGAGTTGGCTTGATTTTTCCTGTAGTCTATAAAACTTTCTCATCATCATATCTATTCCCCATCAGTATTGAGTTTCTTTCCCCAACAGAGTTTGTGGTGACTTCAATCCTTAGTAGAGTCTCATTCCCCGGTCTCGACTAATAATCTGCTTTGTAAGTCCATACCATTTGGCGTATAGGATACCTTTTCATCATATGTCCATATCATTTGGCATTTGATTTATATATGACTTCTAAGTCCATACCATTTGACATCTAGGATACTTTTTCAACATTTGTCCATATCATTTGGCATTTTATTCCTAAGTTCATATCATTTGGCGTTTAGGATACCTTTTCATCATCGGTCCATATCATTTAGCATTTGATTTCTAAGTCTATACCATTTGGCGTCTAGGATACCTTTTCATCATTTGTCCATATCATTTGGCATTTGATTTCTATCTGCTTTGTAAGTCCATACCATTTGACGTCTCGGGTACCTTTTTCATCATATGTCCATATCATTTGGCATTTGATTTCTATCTGCTTTCCAAGTTCATACCATTTGGCGTCTCAAGTACCTTTTCATCATTTGTCCATATCATTTGGCATTTGATTTCTTGTTATCAAGTCAATATCACTTGGCACTCGGTTTATTAATTTGTCCCCCGGCAGAGTCCTATCCTTGGAGCCCAATATGTCATCATACATTACAAAACTCAAATTATATGGTTTATTTTAGTATTTAATCACCTTATACCCTGAATTTTCAAAAGGCGAAAGCCAATCTCACCTTAAGGTCTAATATGATTAAATAGGGGCAGTTGTTGCACCCCAAATTTTTCCTTATGAGTTTCAATTATAGTTAACTCAAATCTTACATTCATTCATTCCCACATACATCCTCATCTACATTATAATCATTCATTGCATGAGTTATCAAAGCAGGGGATCATATTTTCCTAAAGATTAGGGTTTTGAAAAGGAGAGGCTTATCTCTGAAGAGTTTGTATCACCATGGTCATCTTTCTCTTAGCATCATCTTTCATTTGGTTTCATCACTATGGTTTGAGAAAATTAGGGTTTTGCCCCTCATTAGTGAAATGTCGGGAATTAGGGTTTTTTGTGGCATGTGGTTCAAGGTTAACTGCATCAAAGTATCATTAATAACATTATTTCATGGTCATTGCATCATCTCAATTGGTATCATGCTCACAAGATCTCATTGGTTATAAAGGAGTTAATTTCATCTGAAGAAAGTCAAATGTCACAAGAAAAAGTCAAACTTTGACCCTTTTGGTCAACATTGAAGTTAAAAGTCAAAGTATCATCAACATAGTCAAAATTATCAAGTTTGATCATCAAGAATCAAGAAGATCAAGAAAGTCTACAAAAGTCAAAGTTGGAAGATTTTCAAGTACTTAGAAAAATTCAACTGTTTTGTGCCTAAAAAAACCTAACTTCACAAGAAAGTTTCCTCAAGATGAAAGTTGATTCAAGATAAACTTTCAACATGAAAGTTGTAGGGAATGAAGAATTATACAACTTTAACTCTGAGGGTTAATCTCCAAAAAGTGCTTAGACTAAGAGATATGGGCTCATGAAGTTTTGACATTTTCACCCAACTCTTAGAAATATTTTTTATCAGTTTTTTATATCAACTGGTTGGCCATTTTTCACCAATTTCCCATTTAATTCAGCCAAGGTAGTCAACATGAAAGTTGTAGATCTTGATTAAATCTTTCTAAAATGTCAAAGAGCATGAAAATATCACACTTTAGCTGAGAGATTCAAAGAGATGAAGTTGGGCATTTTTACTTGGATTATAAGTCATTTCTTTGAGGAAGATATAATCAAATCTCATAATCATGCCTAGATATATCACTTTGTAGGCCTCTAAACCAACAAATCTCTCCATAGTCAGTTGATTTCACTTTCTTTATGGCTATTATCCACTTGATTCAAGCTTTATCTAAGATAATTTTCCATTAATGGCACAAAGGCACCATTGACATTCACATAAAACAAGCTTTTTGCAAAAGTCAATGCATTATGCTCCTCATTTGTTTCCTCTTCTCAATCTCCATCCTAAAGAGAATAAGCAACCTCTCTTCACCCAACAAACTTCAGAGAACACTTGTACTTGATCCTTGAAACCACCATTTTCACCACAACTTGATATTTCACTTCTAACAAAGCCATAACTTGACATCTTCAGATTACAACCAGCTCAATTTCTCTAACCTTTGCTTATAAATATAGGGTTCATTTGTAGTCCAAAGCACCAATTTACAAGCCCTTTAAACCTCTCATACACTCTCAAACTCGAATTGACCATAAAACTCATTTCTTGAGTTTTCAAAATCCCCATCTTTGAAACTCTAAAACCTTGCAACTTTTGTCCAAACAAATCATCCAAACACTTCATATACATTACGTATAAGTGATCTAAACCTCTATTTTCCACTGTAACTCCATTATCAACATCCACCATTTTCGAAATTCATCTTTGCAACTTGACTTGGATATACTGATCCAGACACTCTCAAGGAAAAGTGAGAGTTGCAACATAATCACTAAGGTTCCAGAAAGCTAAAGCAATCATCACATTTCTTCAGAAAGTCGTGTAGAGGGCATTCGTTTTTGGCATCAAAAGGTAAGTTTTTCAAACTTTGAAATCGTTGTATATGCATCATTTGCATATGCTTTCTGAAGGAAAAATGTAGATAACATATCCATGAAACTAACCATATCTTTAGTTTTCGTTTTAATGGACTGTGTGATGAGAATTTTGGGTTTGAGTTTTCAGAACCATTAGGGTTTCAGTTTGGTACCTAGTAAAAATCGTCCTAAACTTTGATTTATAGCTTTTAAAAAATACATGGTTAAATTTATTGTCAAAAATTAAGAAAGTTTAATGTTTATATCTTTTAATTTGGTTGAGAAATGAGCATTTTTTAAAAAGTCAAAAACAAATGAAGTTATGTTGTTGTTACTGTAAGCGCGCGAGGAAGAAGAAAGAGTTGTGCTGAGAATTTCAATTTTTCAAGTTTTGGCTTGTAATATGTTTAATGGGTGGTGTTTCATAAATGGATGAAATAGCCACCCCAATTGTAAACATAGTGAGCTTGTAACCTCAAGGTTTGGTGTTCGAATCCCCCCACCCCTAACCTTTTGATTATATTTTTTTAATTTTTCAAACTTCATTTTCTACCTCATTTTTCATCATTTTTACTTAATTATTTTTGAAATCAAATTTAGTCTTTTTAAGCTATTTATTTGCACACTATTATTTTATCATGCCTATTTCATGAATATTAAAAAATATCACAAAAATATTTTTATTTCATTATTTTCCAATTAAATCAAAGTAATCACTTTTTTAGGGTTTTTTAAAGGACTTTTCGTGATACTTTGATCAAATTTTCAACTTTTCTCATAAGCTTGATCATACCACGATAGGTCTTGATTCCTATAAGATATATTGACACTTGAATATTCATTTTATGATAGTTTGAATCATTTAAGAATATTTCTCAACCAAATTCACATTAAATCATGAAACATGTTCAAAATCCAAAGTTATGCCCCATGACTTCCAATTGTGATTGTGATGCATACACATGTTTCAAACATTCAAATCATTAATGTTCTCACAAACTTGCTCCATTTTTGAAAATATTTCCTTCATAAACTCTTTTAAAAGAATAAACAACAAAATAACAAAAACATGCCTTCAACTTTCAATCTTTTGTCACAACTTTTACCAAATAAAATCCATGATTTCTCATCCACTTGTATTATCATTGATTATGTGAATAACGTGATCTTTTAGGCTTGCTTGGTTCATCTTAAACCCTTCATTAAATTTGAATCAAGATAGACATTAATATTTCAATCCAAGCATGACAACTTTAGGGTAGAGTTTCCCCCATAATCCAAACCCTAAGTCCAAAGTTTGCATGATAACTTTAGGATCAACAAGTCTCCCCATTATGCTTTTCTTTTCTTTTTGCATTGTATTTCTAAGACTAAAATATTTATCAATCAAAAACCTAAAAACACTTAACAATACTCAAAACCCTTTCCAGACTAAAGATATGAAGGTGATGGGTGTCTCCTTAGATGAGGATCCACTTAAAACCTTTTTACTAACAAAACACCAACCAAACCCAAACACTTTTCTTGGGGGCTTTTTTCCTTTTTAAGACATTTTCAAAAATGATATATTAACTTCATTCTACACAAAACAATGATTATTAGTCTCCAACATTCGAGTGGCAACGTTAATTGTTAGAATGAAAACTTAATACATCCATAAAAAACACACAACAAACAAAAATGTTTTCAATAAGAACTACAGTGTTCTGATTCCCTTGAGGATACGTAGGCATGGAGTTTAAATTGCTCACCTGAATGCACTAATAAAACCCCTTTCTTTTTCCAATGAATAAATGCATACATTTCCCTTCAGAAAGATAAACTTTAGATAAACATACCCATTGAACAGAATAACAATAGTGGATCCTGTGAAGTACCACAGAAGTGAGGGGTGCTAATACCTTTCCCTTACGTAATCGACTCACTTACCCAAGATTTTGTTGTGATACCATGTTCTTTTCCCAATACCAAAGGTTTTCTCTATTTTTTCCTTTCCCTATATTCTTTGGGATAAATAAAGTTAAGTGGTGACTCTATTTGTTCCATCCGAGGTTATTTCGTATTTTTCTAGTAGCTTAAGGTCCTCCCTAAGTATGGGAAATTTCCATCCCACTTCTAATCACTGTAGTGATAAAAGACCTATCCTAATCATAGGGGTTGTCTATCAACAAGTTACAGTCACAGCAACTTGTAACAAAGAAAATTGGAAGATCACACTTCAAAAAACAAATACTTAGTCTTGTTTAAAAGCTTCGACCAAGAACAATACTCAACTCGTGCCTACGGACTTTGAGTGAGAACAATAGCTTAATAAAAAAGCAACAATTAGTTAACTCAAATGTATCAGAGTTACATGACGACATACAAACAAAATAGATTGAGAACTTAAGGAGCTACCAACCCTAAACCCCTATTTCTTACACAAGGTTTTACAATAAAATATTTGCTTAATAACTAGGTCTTAGACGAATCCTTATATAGTCTTCTACAGTTATACTTGGACTCTTCAATCAAATCTAATCAGTAACTCCCAAAAACCTGTAGAATCTTTCTCCATAAAGATAGAAATAATCTACATAAAAAGTCTCCTAAAAAGTCTCAATCGATCCTTTTTAGTAACCAATCAAATTTTCACTTGTGTATAATAAAATCCTTGATTAGCCTACGCCTATAATGAGTACAAAATATTATAAATACTCATATATTCAAATTAAATATTCAAGGATGAAATATCCAGCGCACTATCAAGAAGTTATGTTGTAACATGTTACAATATTTGTTGGAACATCTATCAAATAAGGCACCTGCAGTACCTGCTTGTACCTTCTGGTCCAGATGTTATGACATGGTATTCAACATCTGGTAGTAACACTCATAACAGCTGGAACTACTATGACAGTTGATAAAGATAATGCACCATCTTACCAACACCGACATAGAACCATATTCAGAACTATGCTTAATTTTGCCAACCATAAAAACATGGAACTAACATCCTTTATTAATATAGTAAGAATAATCACATTGAAGACAATGTTTGAAGACATGTCAAGAATCTATTATCTTCAACTGGAACAAATTTGATCAAATCAAACTCTTTCATCTAACCCTATAATACTATTCTCAAACACCCTTTCCTTACATAAGTATATGTTCATTGGTTTGTTCCTTAACTGTGATGATATGAATGATTCAATCACTTTTGGAGAATTATCTGTAAATCGAATACTAAATGGGTCTAAGAATCCATAAACGTTCAGTTTATTTAATTCTATACAAACACAATGAATGCACCTAAGTGGTTAAACAAATTTTTTTTAAAAATAAGTCTTAACATAAAAAATATTGATGATGCACACATTTAAAATTGATATTTATTAAAATAGAAGTTATACGTACGTGCACCACAAATGTAGTATCCTTACATCCATCCACTCATGTCCAAACATAAAATCCCTTATATCTCTAGGACCTACATAGAAAACCTCTAGCTCTCGATCATGCTCTAATTGAATAGGAACTAGTTCTTTAACATCCAAAATGTGACACACCAATTTTCTAATGGAATCTTCATAAGGAACCAATATCTAATCATGGGTATCAGTATGGGCGACTGAACAACTTCCTTTTATGCTCGCGCCACCTAAAAAAATCTTTCAAAAAATTCATCATCTTCATTTGTACACGACTGGATGGCACCACCCAAATCATGTATCATAAAAATAACAATAACACAAAATAGATTCAATGATATATATCCTTCAGAAACACAAAAAAATTCAACACTATATATCCTACATGTCCTACATATCAGATAAAACACTAAAATCCCATTTATCCAGATAAAACACTATTTTCACATACCGCAACAAGCTCGTTCGTCTCTTTCATATGAATTTCTCGCTCATGTGTTAATGCATCTTCCAATTTCTTATTGTAAATCTCCTCTAAATCTTCCTACTTTTTCTTTTGTAATTCGCATTCACTTTCTAACTTCTTATCAAAAATCTCATTTGTCTCTTTCTTTTGAAATTCATCTCTCTTTCTCAATGTACCAAAGAATAATCTTAGGTTGATTCCTTTTCGAACACCATGTACATGACTATCAAGCTCCTTTATTCTGATTTCTACTAATATATCATGTCATGGTTGGAGAACAAAGGAACCTTGACTGTCCATATCAATCAACAAATGCTACACAGCAAGAATAAGATATTATTACTAAAGCAATTTGAATTAAACATAACAAATCATACGCATAAAAAATCCTACATTTAATATTCAAATTGACCAAAATATCTACATACAGTTTTCTGAGCGACTGCTCGTGAGGCATCTGAAGTGAACTCTCTAATTGTTCTTTGTCGAGCCCTCTTCCACTTCTCATGTTATGATGGTGGAGATAGGTTGCGATCATAACTCATGGATTCCTCATCTCCCATTTGTTGTTTTTTCATTAATCAATATTTCCTCAAGTTTCATGTAACCCCACGAGACAATCTATGGGGGTATTTGTTTTTTTGCCTTGTTTAGATTTCATTATTCAATTTTAATATGTTATAAACATATGGAATATATTGACTTGCATCGTTGTATCTGTAAAGCATAAGTATAAAATTATCAGAAAATAAGATTATTGTTAACCAAAAAATCAATAGAACTAAGGTTACATATTGTAGTCATGTGTGAGATGTAACGTAAATCCCCTCCAACGTTCACCAACATAACTAATCCACTTTTTATTCACCTTATCATCATCATTAAAATCAAAAGTTGACTACAGATACATCAATTAGTATGTATTAGTAATTATAAAAAATACCATTGGATCATGTAAATTAAAATTAATATCTTAACGTCTGTCCATATGTTTTCTTTCACACATTTTGTACTTGTGTCCAATCATCTATCAAAATTTTCACTTTTCTACGTCCAAGGATTATAACATAACTCCTTAAAAGCGAAAAACTCAGACCATAACATGTCCAAATTACGACATTAAACTTGATCAATAATTTGTTACCCGAGTTGCATACTTTTGTTAAATTAGCCATCATTGTAGCAGATCCTTGTTTTCTTTTCTTTTTCACTCTATAGTTTGAGATTAATTTGTACTAGTTTCATTTGTATGAGTTGTGCCGCTAGATGAATAGTCCATCTATGTTCAAAATAAAAACAACACCATAACATCAAACCAATCTTAACAACAACATACAACAACATATATTATCCTAAAACAATCATGCAACAACATAACTAAATATTCTCACCAATAATAACAAATAAACCTTTGGGATAAAATTGGCTATGTCGTCCACCAACAACAAATAAGTCTATGGTCATTAGTTTGTACTAAACTTATTATTCTCCGTGATTAATATAGTAATAATAATCACATTGAAGACAATGTTTGAAGACATTTTAAGAACCTATTATCTTTAACTAGAACAAATTTGATCAAATCCAACTCTTTCAGCTAACCCTATAATATTATTCTCATACACCATTTCCTTACCTAAGTATATATTTATTGGTTTGTTCCTTAACAACAACAACAACGTAAACATTCAACAATAACAACAACATGTTAATCTCCTTGATTAATATAGTAAAAATAATCACCTTGAATACATGTCAAGAATCTATTATCTTCAACTAGAACCACTTTGATCAAATCCAAGTCTTGCATCTAACACTATAATATTATTTCCACATATAACTGTGAATACAGATGTATCTCATATATATTCAACAACAACAAAAACATAAATATAAATAACAACAACAACATAACCACTCAACAACAATAACATAAACACAAACAACAAGAACATAAACATTCAACAACAATAACAACAACATAAATAACAACAACATTCAAGATCCACATTTTAATATACATCCATCGTAGAGAAAAGTTTGCGCACCAGAAACGTAATGAAGAAGTAAAAGAGCTAAACGTTATGAGTTTTGTCCTTCTTTATTATAAGTTTATTCATATTCCTTCTTCATTTTTCCTGCATTTTTTGTTGATTTGTACGTTAAGCCAAGAATGATAATGATGGCGTTTTAACCACGTTCACTGAAGAATGATATTGATAGTATATAAATAATGTTAAATGAGTTAATTTATGTGTGTGTTTAATTTCTTAAATGGAGATGAACAATGGTTAGGGTTCTAATGGTTTAACACTAAATGTGTTAGGGTTCAAATGATTTCTCAATGATATAAATATGGCAACTGAATAGACATGACAAACTAAATTGTGTTTCTTGCTTCTGAATAAAACATTTCACCAAGGTTGATTAAAATAATTGTGGCGATATCTAATTTATTTAATTAAATTTTATAAAAAGCTCTAGTTTTTAACCATTTATAAATTTAAAAATGAAAGGGAAAATATATCACCATAGTTTCTTTAATCAACCATAGTGACATCTCAATTATTTTTAGATTAAAAAAATCAAAAAGAAAGGTGTCACTATAAAAATAAAAATAAAAAGAGGTAAATCATATCACAAAGGTTGGATTAATCAATCTTAGTGAAATATTTAATTTAAAAATAAAACAAAAAGAATTATGCCACTAATATTAAAGAAATTATAAATTTATTGGTGCTAAGATTCGAACCCATGATCTTTAGGAACTTTTACCATAATTTCTCTATCCAACTGTGGTGATATGTAAACTATAAAACAAATAATGGCGTCTTATTTTAGAGATGTCACCACGGTTCTTCAAAGAACAGTGGTAAAATAGTTGTAGTAGTATATACATTTTATAGTAGTTATTTGATCACTATTTTCTAATAACAAAACACATCAAATTTACTTTTTTATTTTCATTCTTATTTTGGTTATTATCAAATCAGACGCTCTAGAGACGACCAAAATTAATTACCTCGTAAAATTTTTTCTAAATTAGTCTCCTATAGCGGTGTGTGTTTATTCTAGATTAATAAAGGATTGTGCCCTATTTAACGACTCTTTCATAGTGTGCGAAGGTGATAAAAACACAAGAAGGTGGTTGAATTGTGTTAAATTTTTCTTCTTTTTCTCTTGCAAATCTCTTATCAGATTCAGATCACAAGGATAGAATCTAACTTAAAGTCATATGATTAGCAGTGTAATAAAGTTGATCAAAAATAAAGAAGAGGGCAAAAAAACACACACGCAATTATCCTGGTTCCTTCTGCAAATTAGGACTACTCCAGTCCCCTTGCACTTCCAAGATATTTCCACTATAACCAAATTTGATTACAAATTGCTCAAGCACATAAGCCAGAGACATCTAATATCTAAACACAAGTAAGGGACTTCAATGCTTCAAACATAAGCAATATACTTCAATGCTCAAGTACACAAGAAAGAGAATTCAATGCTAAAGAACACAAGAAAGAGACTTCCAAAGGCTTAAGCTCATAAGACAAATACTTTTGACTATATAACAAACAGTTAAGATATATGATAAACTAGACTTGATATACAATCAGAGGTGTAGACAGATTACAACATAAAAAAACTCTAAGACTTAAGAACTTCTAAGAATGTACAATCGGTAAGAAGTTATACATTAACTTGTGCTCTTTGTTTTGACAAAGTAACTTCTCTTCCTTTTTCAATGGCCAATGTTGTATATTTCTCCAAGTCTTTAGCTCCTTTTATAGAGAACCACCAAAGAGACATTGGAGAACACTTCTTGCATAAGTGAGTCTTTGAGAGAAGCATCAACATATCAGTTGCAAAGCTTCTTGATATGGTTAATAATGTTTCCATGCCATTTGAAACTCCTTTTCTACCAAAGGAATTATCAATTTCAATTCTTCTAGCTTCTGCAACTTTCTTCTAAGTCTTCACATAACTAGAAGAAGACAAATTAACCTCAGAGTGTGATAGTGACTTGTTAGAAATTCCTTTATTTTTGAGCTTTACTGACTTCAGGTTTTGATCCTTCAGAGTCCGAGTCTTAGCTTCTGATCCCTCAGACTCTGAGTCTTCAGTGGTTGACTGTGATTATCAGAAGTTGACTTGATTAGAGTTTGGGGTCTTCAGGTTTTGATCATCAGAAGATGGCTTGATAAGAAGCTGATTCTTTAGAGTCGAATCTTCATAATCTGCAACTTTAAGCTTCTCTTTGAATATTCAGCTCAATATAAGAATTGACTTTCAATCATTATATTAATCATTGTACCTGCACACTTGAACACACATTAGTCTACCCAATTGTTCTTTAAATACTTTTTTATCATCAAACCTAAGGCTTATGGTATACACCAATTTTGTTCCAACAATCTCCCCCTTTTGATGATGACAAAATCAAGTATTTAAGAAAAATGGTTGTTGATTTAATTAACATTTTGACTTCAGGATATTTTGCATGGTTAAAGCTTTGGGCATCTTAGGGAACAAATAAATCTTCAAGATGCAATTTTGATGGAAATAAGTGTCATGGGTCAGGCTAAGTGTGGTGCTTAGCACGCTGCAGGGTAACCAGGAAGAGACTTGCACGCTAAGAATAGTCTGAGGGTGCCTAGCGCGATCAAGCCAGCTTAAGTACTATAAGTTACATTGTTCTTAGCATGCTTTGAGTGGGCTAAGTGCGGTCTGCAATTTCCAGCTTGTATAAATACCATTCATTCATATTTTTATGGCATGGTTTTGGGGATTTTTTCTCCCAATTCCATCACAAACATTCTTTGGTAAAGAGGTTTATAAAACAACAATGGAGGTTACATTTAATGATTCATATTCAGATTCTTATCAATCGTCCTGACACCACGAGATGTTTGATTCTTCTTCCTTCTTCTCTTTGTATTCTCTATTGTTGTGGTTTGTGTGTAAGTTTACTCATATTATATTTATATTTATTGATCATGATGTTGTATAAAATCTATTTTACAAATCTTTATTGATGTTATCCTTACTTGTTTGCTTTATGTTTGGATTTGAGTTGCCATAGACATATACTATTCAAATATGGAATTAGGATGAACAAATTCTAGACTCTATGAATGGATTAAGATCTAATATTCAGAAAGGGTATCAATTATTAATTATTAATTCTCTACTCTTGTGATTTGCATTATTTTTGGTAAAACTAACTTATCATAAACATGTTGAATAATATGTCCTATGCAGGATCATTCAGCATCGTGCTTGTGTACAACTGGACTGTTTGATTCAGTTAGATTTTACAGATGCAGAGTATTCTGGGAATATTATGATATCCTATGTGAAGCTCAAATTTAGTATTAAGAGATTAAATCTTGATTGAAGGAATATTCTTAGTTTCTAATTATTGAGATAATTTAGGAAACTAATTATTGAAGTCCTATTTTTGTGCCAAAGTTTTTGCAGATCTGTAGCAGCAGATTTGCTGCGCTTGTGAAGCCCAATCCAGTCCAAAATATTGGTTTAAATATATTGTCACTAACATAGTTTTAGTGTGGAACTTACGTTGTATTTTGTTAGGGATTGTGTGTTATTTGTGAGCCTCTCTAATATCATCTTGATAAAATAGTGGGACTATTATTTTGAGTTGTAAGTTCTATCAGTCATGATCGTATGTTGTACCCCAAAATTTTCCCTCTCACTTATCAAGAATTTTCTCACAAGATCTCCTTTGGCTTAAGACTGCACTAGGGTTGATCAGCTCAAGACACCTCCTTAAGCACTGATGACCAAAATTAGGGTTTTAGATTGCACAAGGATATTTGAACTTCCAATGCCCCATATGACTTTCATGGATCATTATGGACCCTCAATATTACTCATGTCAAGTTTAAAGCTTTGGATCACACTTTTGCTCAGTCAATTAAGCAGTTGACCTAAAAATCAATTGTATTGGGGAAAAGTCATTTGTGGCCAATTTATAGTCAAACTTCACAATTTTTGATCCACATCAACATTTTAAACTCATATGTATCATTTGATCAAGTTTGTACCACAATTCCTCAAGAAATTTGATCAAATCTTCAAAAGGGCAAAATGGTCAAAATTAGTGTTTTGACTAGGAAGGGGCAATTTCTGATTTTTGACCTAGCAAGTGATCAATTGGTTTAAGGCATGATCTCAAGAGTCCAATTGCATCATTTTTACCTAATGATATAGCTCAAAACATTGCTCAAGTACAATGGATTGACATATGAATTTTCAGTCAACTGATCAAAAGTCAAATGTATATTGAAAAGTCAAACTTTGACTTTTTGGTCAAAATAAAATGTCAAAGATCAGAATTCATCAAAACATGTCAAAATATGAAAATTATTCATCAAGAAATAAAAAATTCAAGATTTCATTTTGAAAAGTTAAAATTTCTAAACTTAGAAATTTTTCTAAGTGTTGGAAATTTCTTATTTTTTCACAACTTTGAGCAAAATTTTCACCACGATGCAAGATGATTCTGAAGAAACTTTCAACATGAAAGTTGTAGTTCTCCATGAAATCTACAAAATTACTTTACCTAACTCCTTCCAAAAGTGCTTGGATCTCAAGTTATAATATCAAGAACACATGGTCATGAAAGAAAATACTTAGTGAAATTTTGCCCTAATTTGGTCAGGATTTTAACCTAACTTCATGGAACTTTTTCATATAGTTCCATGGGGACTTTTAAAAATTAATTCAAAGAAGTTTTGTAGAGAACATTACAAGCTTTCCAAAATGTCCAATAACTCCTTGAGATCATTTTTGAGTAGGGAGAATCGAAGAGATGAAGTTAGGGTTTTCACACTTGAATTACAAGGCATTTTGTGATGAACAAGATTCAAATTCAAACTTATGCTGCATAACCTCTACTTTTCAGGCCTCAAACTTGTTAGGAACTCCATAATTAATTGCTTGCACAACTTTTAGAGGTCTCAATTCAAGCATTCAATGCAAGGTCGTGCTTTATATCCATTTTGGGAAGTTGGTGCACAATGCCATTTTGATAAATTAGCTTTTTGCATAAAACTTGTTCTTGAGCCTTGCACTTGTTCTCTTCTGATCATACATGTCTTATAACTCAAGAGAAACTTGTTAGACACTTACAATCACCCAGCCCATGCTTGTACTACACATTGAAACTTGTTTTCCCACTTTTCTTCAAAATCAAGTAACCTAGTAATTAGCTTGTAACTTGTACTTCTGATTTTCCAAAGCACTCAAACCTTTTTGCTTATACATACGTAAGTCATTTTCCACAAATACCATGCATGCTTAAGCCATGAAAACACCAAGAGCACAGAATCCCAAAAAACACTTCAAAACTTGTGATTTCTGAGTTTTGAATCCAATCTCCAAATTTGCTCGTGCGTTTCTTGGCCTTTTACTTTCAGAAGCTTCTAAACAACATACACAAATATTCCCAACACCACTGTAACACCTCCATCATCATCCAACATTTTCAAAAACAACACCTTACACATTGACTTCTCCAGAACTCCTCAGGTACTTTCAGCTTAAGCTAAGGATCACATTACTTTCCTGGGAACTTAAGGAAGCTAATCTAATCATTGGAATTCACTAAAAGCTACTCAAACTCCAAACCCGATACCCTCTTGCAAGGTAAGTTTTTTGACTTTTGAACTCTTCATACAGGCATCATTAATGGTTTATTTGTGAAGGGAAAATGTAGATATCATTGCCCAAAATCTAACCATGTCCATAGTTTTCATTAATTTTGCTTGAGCTTAGAGAATTTTAAGATTGAAGTTTCTGAGATTTTTAGGGTTCAGATTAGGGCCATTAAAATTCCTGCTTGTCTTTAATCTATAATTTTTTTGCTTTGCATTTCTAAAATAGTGAGGAAATTTGCTACAAGTTTCCTGTTTACATTTTTTATTTTTGTTGAGAATTGAACAAGATACAGAGGCTATGGCTGGGCGTGAGGTTGAAGATGAAGTTCAGGCCATGAACTTGTTTACTATCATATATTTATTGTTTTGTTTATGTAAACGGATGTATAGTCACCCCAGTGGTAGAAGCGCGTGCCTGTGACTATAGGAACCTGGGTTCGAGCCCTAGTGGTACCCTTTTGGATTATTCATATTTTTCACATTCTGACTTTTCTTTTTTTGGCAGCGTTGGGCCTCCCTTGGGCCTTATGTTTTTTTTCTTACTTCTCACCCCCTTTTTCACTTACACAGCCTCTGTCCCATTTTATTTTTCTATTTTTCTTATTTCATTTATTTATTTTCTTTTAATATATTTTACTTAATACAAAAAATAATAAAAAATAGATTTAGGCTTTTATTTAATTAAATTAACTTTTTACATAAAAATAAATCTATTTTAATCACCTTTTATTTTATCTTTGATAATAAATTTGTAAATTAATTAGAAATTAGGGTTTTGATTATTATTTTCACAAATTAAAAATATTTTCTTAAAACAAATTAATTTCTTTTCTCAAAATAAATTAACTTGGAACCTAGGTTTTCTTTTAATAAATTAATTTTTATACTAGTTTAATTTAATTAAAACTTTTTCACAAATAAAACCCTAAAAAACTTGTTTTCTTTAATAAATTAATTTCTTTTATTAACTTAATTTTTATTTTCTTATTTTAGTTAATTATTTTCTTAATTAGGTCAAAACTATTTTTCTTAACAAAATTCAAACAAGATTCATTCCTTATCCATTCATACCTGTACATTATATTCATTTAATTTCTTGTACATTTATTCAAATTCAATATGGTTGTAATAGATAATTAGGCTTTATTTTCTTGCAATCCCCATTTATAATTTGTACACCCCCCACCCACAAGTTATATACAAATGCTAGTAACTAGGGTTTGTATGGAAAGACTAAAACCAATCAATTAGAAAACCCTAATCAAAGACAAAACCAAGGATGACAACAATACACTTGCACACAAGTACCCCTAGGGTAAATCCACTTGGTTGCCTTACAAATGGCCATATTATGCATGTGAGGTATCTTAGAAAAAACAAGCAAAAAGAAAGATCATAGTCCCTTGATAACACTATATATGTTGCCTTTCAAATGATCTTAGTCCCTAAAAGAGAATGCTAAGATACCTTGCAACATTGTTAATCATGGTTATACGATGACCCACGCCCATCCCATTTACATCCAAAGATAGGGTTACTTACCAAATCAATGGTAAGATAATAATGTCAAAGGAAAGAGGAAATGAACATGAAAGACTTTTGAGTAGGTAGAATGCTCCTAGTTACTTGCTCAATTTCAAAACAAAACATCCTTGTTATTTTCAAAACAAACACCTACACTTTCAAAACATCTTACAAACTTGAAAACATTTTCAAAAGATCAACATCTTTGTATACATTCTTACGAACGAGAATCATTACAAAGTTTGCCTAAACAATGGCCTCTTTACAAAATACTTTCAAAAAACCACACAAAGCATAATTTCAAACAAAAGCAGGTGATCTAGCAAGTAATTAAGAGCCCATGGAAAACCATGGATGAAAAGGGTGCTAATACCTTCCCTTTTCATAATCTACCCCCCGAACTCAAGAAATAATCTCAAAGGTCTTTACTGGGCTTTTTTCACCTTTCCTTTTGGATAAAATAAAAGTCGGTGGTGACTCTTGCTAACCGCAACATTTGCAATCAAACGCAAAACACCCAGGTCAGTTCTCCCACCATATCACAAAACTGGCTACTCTGCTGGGGAAAATTCTAAAAGTGGGGTTACCTTAGGGTTAGATCACATTTACTTGCTTTCTTTGTTTGACTTGTATGCTTTACATTATATTTATTTGTTTGGGTTTGAATCCTCTACCCGGATTTGGGATACCTTATAGGTAAGTAGCAATACATTGTGGAAACTGTGCGGGGTATACCGACATGGTCTAAGAAATAGCTACGTTAGTGCGACATATTTGTGGGTACCGGTATCCCTTGAGTTAATCAAGGAGAATACAGGGCCGGTGAGTGATGTCATGAATCACTAGTGAACTTTTAGAACCTTTACTTGACCAACTTGGCCATTAGGACGTAGTGAGATGACCGACTTTGGTGCAGTCCGAAGTTGGTAGATACTCGATACTACACTCATTAAGGTTTGGTTTTTGGGATATTTTGGTCGCCATTAAAGAGGCTTGTGCTGAAACAATGACCAAATAAACAAATCAGTGATATTGAGTTCCTTAGAACCCGGTTATTATTACTAGAACAGGTTTGAGCCAACTAAACTTCAAGATGGTACTTACCTATGAGACTCCATGCAATCCTAAACTTCAGGACTTGTTTACTTTGTTTTTGTATATTTACTTGTACATAACATCCTGAACATCATAACATCATACTCATATTCACTAACCATTTCATGGATCTTGGGATTTATCTTTGTTCTGTTTTGTAGGACATGGATTCTATTCGCAGGAAAACCATTCAAGTCAATCTTGTAAGGATCCCTCCACAACTTAAAGAGCTAGCATCAAGGATTCCGGAAAATTTTCCATTTACCGAGAGACATGGTCTCCTACTAAACTTGGTCATCTCCAACAATGATGAAGACATGATGAAGGTGCTCTTTCAGTTCTTTGATCCTTTACACCATTGCTTCACATTTCCCGATTATCAACTTGTGCTAACTTTGGAAGAATTCTCCTGACTCTTGAGGATTCCCATTCTCAATAAACTACCTTTCAACGTTACAGAAAGAGATCCAAAGCCAGAAGAGATTGCTCAAGCTCTACACTTGCAACCATCTGATATCAGAACTAACTGTGAAACAAGGAGTGGTGTCAAAGGTTTCCTAGAAAAGTTCTTGTTTGAGAAAGCCCAAAATTGTTGGAACTCTTTGGATTTGCAAGCTTTTGAGGAAATTGTGGCTCTCCTCATCTATGGGATGTTTTTTTTCCAAATCCTGACCAACTCATAGATGTGAACACCGTCAAAATCTTCATGTCCCGTAACCCGGTGCCTACTTTTCTAGGAAACATCCTACATTCTTTTCACACTCGCACTATGAGGAAAATAGGTATCCTTATGTGTTATACTCCTCTTTTTGCAAGATGGTTTATTTCTCATCTTCCCCAATCTATATTGAAGAACGAGAAAGGTTCAAGGTGGTCACAAAGGTTGATCACGCTCAAACATTCATACATTCATTTGTGTTCCCGATCCTTAGAGAATGTTACTATTGTTGACCGTTGTGGAGAATTCTCTAATGTCCCTTTACTTGGCATTAGAGGAGGTATCACCTACAACCCTTGCTTATCCTTAAGAAAATTTGGTTACGCCCGAAGGGATGGCCCACATGAGATGCTCATTCAAGGCTTGGTATTTGACTATGAGAATGACGATCAAGGTCATCACCAGAGATTTATCCGAGCCTGAAGGATGTTGAACAAGGTAGATATCAAGACTTTGGGGCATAAGAATTCCATCCCTCTTGATCCTTACCTCAAATGGGTACGAACTCCTGCTCAAAGTCTTATGATTCCTTATCCCTCCATTCTCCCGGTAATCATTGAGCCTGTTATGGAAGGAGATGTTACATACACTATCCTGCATCCTGACATACCCACCTCTCTTGAAGACTTACAAATAGATTGGATACAACTCAAGGGGGAGCGAGATACTTTCGAGGCCTAATTCTATGCTAGCGAGAAGAAGGTTTTTAAACTCACTAAGCAACTTCATGAGGAGCAGACTCTGAATGCCTACATCGCACCAAAGAGGATGCGTACAAACTTTTTATCTTAGAGTTTTTGTATTGTTTTTCCCAAAGAGGCATTGATGTACTCAAACTTTAATTTATTAATATAACGTGTGTTTCCTTTTTGTCTAAAAAAAATTTGAATCTTTAAAATCCTTGAAATCATTGCATATGCATCTACAATTCATCATAACATAAGCAGGTTTCTTGCAACAAGTCTCCTCATCTTTCTACTATTTATTTCAGTAAGGTGGATCTCGAGCAAACGGTGAAGGACCTCCAAGCACAGAATGCTCAGTCTCAATAGATGTTCTTAACTCTAGCCAAAGGACAAGAAGAGTTGAAGACCTTACTGGTTGAAGAGAAGAAAAAGAAAACAAAGAAAATAACCGGAGTTCTGATTATGGGAAGAAGATTCCAAGGACAAGCAAGAAGGACCCTAGACTTTGCGACGTCATCTGGTGAGAAAGACAATCAAGATGGGAAAGGCAAGGAAGTAGTTGTCGAGCCAGATTCAGAAGAGGAAGAGGAAGAAGAAGATTATTCTGAATAATAATATCCTCCGGCCGAAGACAAGTATAAGAATTTAGAAGAACGGTTAAGTGCAATGGAAATTCAAAAAGTGCCTGGATTGGACTTTGAGGAATTGGATTTAGTGTTTGGGATTGTCATTCCTCCAAAATTCAAGGCACCGTTGTTCGCCAAGTACGACAGAGTTTCATGTCCCAAAATGCATCTCCGGTCCTATATGAGGAAAATACAGCCTCATACTGCTGACAAGGATTTATGGGTACACTTCTTTCAAGACAGCCTGTCCAAAACTCAACTTGATTGGTTTTATCAGTTAGAAAGAGTCGATGTTCATAATTGGGAAGATCTGGCTGCCGCCTTTTACAAACAATACCAATACAATGCAGATCTTGCTCCTACCCGTACTCAACTCCAGAGTATGGCCATGGTTTCAAGTGAAGGCTTCAAAGACTACACGCAAAAATGGAGGGACTTAGCAGGAAGAGTCCAGCCTCCCCTATCTGAAAGAGAGTTGGTAGACATGTTTTTGGGCACCTTGTCTGGTCCCTTCTTTAATCACTTAATTGGGAGTTCATCGGCAGGTTTTACCGAATTGATATTGACCGGAGAAAGGGTGGAAGCTGGGATAAAGAATGGGAAGATTCAAAAAGATGCATCCTCTGTTGCTGTAAGAAAACCATTCATTGGAAAAAAAATAAGTTGTTGTTGTATATCCTTAGAGAAATCAAGATAAGGCTTAACGTCGTCCAATGGTGGGGGCTGTCATGATTCCTAAACCTGCACCTGCTCAGCAAAGAAGCAACCAGCCAAGAATGGAAAGGCCATTCAGACAGTTCACCTGAATTAATATGAAACTATCTCAAGTATTTCCACATTTGTTAAGATCCAATCTAGTGACTTTGAAAGAAGCTCTGAAGAATCCTAACACAACCTCTCCTCCCTATCATCCTAATGCCCGTTGTGCATACCATTCTGAGAGTCCTGGCCATGACACTAACAATTGTTGGGCTCTGAAAAACAAGGTACAAGACCTTCTTGAAGCCAAAGAAATTGAATTCGATGCGCCATAAATTCCCAATGTTATCACTACCCCCATGCCCAAGCACGACCATGATGTCAATACTGTTGAGGAAGATATGTTTTTTACTTTGGTTGATGAACTTGTGACCCCACTCCTGACTATCAAAAAGAATTTGTTAAATGCTGGTGTATTCCCAAGCTGTGATGAAAGCTGTCATTTTTGTTTACTCTCACCAACCAGGTGTCATTTGTTAAAAGCATGCGTTCAATGCCTAATAGATGACAAGGAAATTTTGTTCGAGAAGTCTTCTATTCCAACTGTTTCTTATAATGATGTTTCCATCGTGACCATTTCCGCCAATTCTTCCAGGGTCTCCACCAAAAGACCCGTTAGCATTACATCAGTTCCTAAAGTAGCTCCATTGATAATTACAATGCCTGGACTAATCCCGTATTTGTCAGACAAAACCATCCCATGGAATTATGGAGGTGATGTCTACTATCACGGTATCAAGCAAGATTGGCCAGCTGTTGAAGATTCAAGCTTTGAGAAAGTTGACTCTGATATCAATAATATTGCAGGGACTAGTAAGATAACCCGAAGTGGAAGGGTATTATCTCCAGAAATTGCTCCTCCAAAAGTTATTTCTGGACCTGTAATCATTCCTTTTGTTGTTGCTCCTCCAAAGGCTATTCTCGGTCCTACAATCATATCTACTAATACTCCTGTTGACAAAACTGTTACAGTCCATGCTATCACTCCTAATGACATTCCTACAACCGAGTCAACCGAGACTCGAGGAAAAGGTATTCTGGTTGAGCCTGTCCGGACGAAGGCACAATCAGTAGCTATCCTTGAGACCTCTCGAAAAAAGATGGAGGAAATTCTGAAGATTATAAAAAGAAGCGACTACAACGTAGTTGAGAAACTGGGGCAAACTCCATCAAAAATTTCCATGCTGGCTTTATTACTATGTTCTGAGGCTCATGCAAAGGCATTGGTAAAATTCCTTAAAACTGCCCATGTACCCCAAGAAACATCTGTCGATCAGTTCCAAGACTGCATAGCCAGCTTGACTACAGATAATGGTTTAGGTTTTTCGGATGTTGATTTAATGCCAAGAGGGAGGAAGCATAACGAGGCATTACATGTCTCAGTCGAATGCAGAGGCACGACTCTGGCTCATGTCTTGGTTGACACCGGTTCGTCTCTGAATGTGTTGCCTAAAAAGGCTCTTGATAGACTTGACTGTGAATGATTGACCTTGAAACCTAGCAAAATAGTAGTGAGGGCCTTCGACGGCTCAAAAATGATGGTACATGGGAAGTGGACATCCCCATAAAAGTTGGAACCCAAACATTTGACTCAACCTTTTATGTAATGGATATTCGCCCTTCATATTCCTTCTTATTAGGCCGACCGTGGATTCACAATGCTAGTGTTGTCACCTTTACGTTGCATCAAATGCTGAAGTATCCCATCCAGGGGAAAATCATCATTGTTCATGGAGAAGAAGAGTATATGATCAGTCATCTAAATTCCTTCAGATATGTGGAATTAGATGGAGCATTTATTGAAACCCCATTCCAGCACTTTGAAGAAGTCCTGCAAACTATAGCAGTAACCAAGGTTGTGTCTCAAGTCCCTAAGATTACAAGGCCTCCGCTCAAGATGTCGTCTTTGAAAGATGCCAAGGCAGTGATAGAAGAAGGTGGGTGCACTATTTGGGACCAACTCCCAGATATCTCATACAAATCTGACAAATTTGGTTTGGGTTTCACTTCAGGAGCCCAGAAAGCTGTACAACGTGCTCATGCTGGAGGACCACCCTTGAAGATCAGCAACCACCAAGCCAACGCAGTAGAGGATGATGAAGACAACTATAACCTGGAGGCTTGGATTTTCCCAACTGTCAATGGAGGGCTCAGCAAATGGGAAGCTATAGATTTTGTCCCAATCACTTTTATCCCACAGTAGTTTATCTTTGAATTTTTTCGGATCAGTAATATTAAACAATTCAGACTCTTAAAACCCTGTGTCTTACTCGAGGCACAATGGTCCATTTGTAAGGGTTATTATCTCATTTTCATATGACATCAATGAATCATGAACGTTTTTGCATACAAACTTTGCGCTCATTGTTTTTCTTTTTTACATTTTTATTTCTTTCAAAGATAGTTATACTCTTACACACACTCACATTCAAATTGCAGATCTACATCCATTCGGGATCCCAGGGTTAACGATTTCTTATAGCCATTTGTGATTCTGAAAATCTAATCTACCAAGCCGAAGACGAAGGTGAGGAAAATTGTGAATTTCCAGGGGAACTCGCCAGGTTACTACAACAAGAAGAGAGGACCATTCAGCCCCACGAAGAACCAGTGGACACAATTAACCTTTATACTGAAGAAGACAAGATAGAAGTCAAGGTGCGTGCCAATTTGGAACCCAGTGTCAAAGAGCGTCTAATTCAGTTGCTACATGATTATGATGAGGTCTTTGCCTGGTCGTATGAAGACATGCCAGTACTTGATGCAGATATCGTGGTACATCGTCTACCAACAAAAGAAGATTGCCCATCGGTAAAATAAAAGGTCCATTGTATGCGACCAGATATGTCAGTGAAGATTAAAGCTGAAGTCATGAAACAATTCAACACCGGATTCTTGGTTGTCACCTCCTATCCATAATGGGTTGCCAATGTTGTCCCCGTGCCTAAAAAGGAAGGCAAGGTACGAATGTGCGTGGACTACAGAGATTTGAATAGGGCAAGCCCTAAGGATGATTTCCCACTTCCCCACATTGATATTCTAGTTGATAATATGGCACATCACAAAGTGTTTTCCTTCATGGATGGTTTCTCAGGCTACAACCAAATCAAAATGGCGCCTGAGGACATGGAAAAAACAACCTTTGTCACGCAGTGGGGCATATTCTGGTACAAGGTTATGCCATTCGGGCTGAAGAATGCTGGGGCAGCCTATAAGCGTGCCATGGTAGCCCTATTTTATGACATGATACATCATGAAATAGAGGTCTATATGGACAACATGATAGCCAGATCTCAAACAGAAGAAGAGCATCTCGACCTTTTATAGAAACTCTTTGAGAGACTAAAGAAATACAAGCTGAGGTTGAACCCAAATAAATGCACATTTGTGGTGAGGTCCGATAAACTCCTAGGCTTTGTTGTCAGCAATAAAGGTATCGAAGTGTATCCCGCCAAGGTGAAAGCGATACAAGAGATGCCTTCTCCTCGTACTGAGAAGGAAGTCAAAGGATTCTTGGGACGTTTAAACTACATTGTCGGATTCATTTCTCACCTGACAGCTACTTGTGAACCAATCTTCAAATTACTGAAGAAAGATCAAGTAGTCAAATGGAATGATGAGTGCCAAACTGCCTTCGACAAGATCAAAGAGTACTTACTAGAGCCTCCTGTTTTGATGCCACCAGTCAAGGGAAGAGCCTTGATCATGTATCTAACTGTTTTGGAAAATTCAATGGGGTGTGTGCTGGGGAAGCATGACGAGTCTGGACGAAAAGAGCATGATATTTATTACCTGAGCAAAAGGTTTACCGACTGTGAAACCAGATATTCACTGCTCGAAAAAACTTGTTGCGCTCTGGCATGGGCTGCTCGTCGGCTAAGACAGTATATGCTGACCCATACTACCTTATTGATATCCAAGATGGATCCAATAAAATGCATCTTCAAGAAACCTTCCCTCTCTGGGAGAATAGCGAGATGGCAGATGATCCTGACAGAATATGACATACAGTATACTACCCAGAAAGAAATAAAAGGCAGTGTACTAGCTGATCACCTTGCTCATCAAGTTGTGGAAGACTACCAGTCCATGAAGTTCGAATTCCCAGATGAAGACATCATGATGGTAAACAACTGTGAAGAATTCAGACCATATGACGGACCGGAACAAGGATCCCGATGGACCCTGGTTTTTAATGGGGCATCCAACGCACTCGGCAATGGTATTGGTGTTGTACTCATATCTCCTGAATGATGCCATACTCCCTTTACGGAAAGACTCTGCTTCAATTGTACAAATAACATGGCAAAATATGAAGCGTGCATTTTTGGTCTCAAAGCTGCCATAGATTTGGGGATCAAATCTTTAAAGTTATTCGGAGATTCAGCCTTGGTCATCATCCAGATCAAAGGGGAATGGGACACCAAACACCCTAACCTTATCCCCTACAAAGAACATGTGTTGACATTGATCCCACATTTTGAGAAGATTACCTTCGAGCATTTCCCACGAGAAGAAAATCAGCTAGCAGACGCACTAGCCACAATGTCATCCATGTTTAAACTTAAATGGGATAACGAGGCTCCCCAGATCACCATTGTACGAATGGATGAACTATCTCAGTGTCACGAGATTAATACTGAAGAAGTAGTGGATCGACATTGGTTTCACGAAGTCAAGAGGTATCTCGAGGCTCAAGAATATTCGGAAGGAGCTTCAGTCAACGACAAGAAGTTCTTAAGAAGATTATTGGCTAAGTTCTTCCTTAGTAACGGCATTCTCTACAAACGCAACTATGACTCTGTTTTGCTCTGTTGCGTAGACAAGGTTGAGGCAGAAAAGGTCATGGATGATCTACATGAGGGAACTTTTGGCACCCATTCCAGTGGGCATACGATGGCGAAGAAGATCCTACGGGTAGGCTATTACTGGTCTACCATGGAAGCATATTTCGATCAACACTCTTGAACCTGCCACAAGTGTCAGATTTATGCTGACAAGGTGCATGTACCTCCAGTTCCTTTGAATGTCTTGACGGCTCCTTGACCTTTTGCTATGTGAGGCATCAAAATGATTGGGGAAATCAAACTGACGGCCTCTAATGGACACCACTTTATCTTAGTGGCCATTGACTATTTTACAAAGTGGGTTGAGGCAGCCTCTTTCGCTTCCGTTACCAAGAATGTCGTAGCCCAGTTCATTAAACAAAATCTCATATGTCGGAATGGTATCCCGGAGAGGATCATCATAAACAATGGTATAAATCTAAACAATACTATGATCACCGTCCTGTGCGATAAATTCAAGATCCAGCATCACAATTATTCCCCTTACCAACCAAAGATGAATGGTGTTGTTAAAGCCGCAAATAAAAAGATCAAAAGATCATACAGAAAACGACAGTCACATACAAAGACTGGCATGAGATGCTACCATTTTCTCTCCACGGTTATCGTACCACAGCACGCACATCAACCAGGGCAACACCTTACTCTCTGGTATACGGCATGGAGGTTGTCCTGCCTATTGAGGTCCAAATCCCCTCTCTGGGAATCATGAAGGATGCAGGGCTGAACGAAGAAGATTGAATCCAGACTCGACTTGATCAACTGAACTTGATTGATGAGAAAAGGCTTACCGCTATCTGTTATGGTCAAATGTATCAAAAAAAGATGATCAAGGCTTTCAACAAAAAGGTTAGACGCCAAGTGTATCAAGTCGGGGACCTAGTTATCAAACGTATCATACTACCGCAAGGTGATCCCAGGGGAAAATGGAATCCTACATTTGAAGGACCATTTGTAATCAAAATCATATTTTCGGGTGGAGCAATGTTGTTGACCACCATGGATGACGACGACCTGTCGCACCCTGTGAACACAAACATAGTCAAAAGAAACTACGCATAAGAGACCCGCTAGGTTGACACACCTAGGCAAAACAAGGGCATCCCGGCGAACCAAAAGGTTCGGGAAAAAATTAGGGATAAAACAAAAAATATGTACACCCGGCAAGCTGAAAACCTGAAAGGGCGGCTTGGGAAAAAAAGTATATCCCGGTGGACTGAAAACCCGAAAGGGCGATCCAGGCAAAAGTTAGGGAATTCAAGCGTATGACTATGTCCCGTTGGATCACCTTACGGACAACCTACAAACTCGATGGTTCTGATCAAATCAATCAGCTTTGGACAAGGAAAAAACAATAGATAGGATGCTCGGAGACACGAAGGCTATAGCAGAATGGGAACCCCATGGGATTATTTCACATAGCTATCTTTTCTTTGTATCAAATTTTCATTCTTTACAACGGTACTATCTTACTAGAATGTTTGTCTCATTGTACAAAAATACTTACTAAAGTCAATACAAAGATATCCCACTTAAAGTACAAAACTATCTGTTTTTCTTTAGTCTTGTGTTTTGTTTACGAAAACGTCCAATGATTTATTGTTGAACATATGCACTTCAATGTAACTACTCTTTACAAATGAACAAAATAAAAAGACAATCACTGATGGCTATAAGAGATAGGGAAATCTCTCTAAGATTTTTCCATAAAATCCCCCACAGTGTGCAGTTTAATCCCCAGCGGAACAAAACTTCCAGTTATCACTCCCCGTTAGAAGACGCGAAATTTCTCAGGATTCCCCAACGGGATTTCACAAGCAGTACACGGCATGTCCCTTACAATGAAGTTTATTTCTCTAAGTGGAAATTCACCAACACTTCAAAACTTGAAGACTTACACTCCGCATCCTCACCAGCAGTCGGGGGTTTATTTCCCCAATCCAACAAGCAGTGCAACAAATTAGCTCACATATACATACATCGCGTCTATATATCATAAACATCGATAACACGAATGCATGTATCGCAATCTCATTATACCATGCATTTCATACAACATGACATTGCATATTAGCTAACATTTTACTCTTTTCACGATAAGGTTAATCAACAGTTACCATTAACCATGTTCAAAGGCCTTTCAGATATAGTTCAGATACGCTTTAGGCACGGACACCATTCTAATACTCATTTAGACTCACCTCTGTGATCGGTAGATCTGGAACTGACTGTTTAACGCTGGTTCGCGAAATGTCGCGGTAAGCAAGAGTCGCCACCGTCTTTTATTTTCTCCAATATGGAAAGGACAAAAGCACAGAAAAATTCCTTATTGAGATTAGTTCTCGGTTCGGGAGGTAGATTTATAGAAAGGGAAGGTGTTAGCACCCTTTCTATCCATGGTTATCCATGGGCTCTTAGATACTTGCTCATTTGTGTTTTCAAAAATGTTTGTTTGCTTTTCAGAGTGGGTTTGAAAAAGTTTCGTTTAAAATTTCAGTTCGACTCTTGTATCAGTCCTCAAGAGTGTTTGAAAAGTTGTTTTTGAAAGCTTTTTGCAGAGTGTGGTTGTGAAAAGAAGTTTTTGATTTTTGTTTTGAATTAGAGCAAGTATCTACGATTCGTCTACCTACCCTAAGGAATTAGTCTGTGTAAATGTCCTTAAGGTAGTGCCATCCCACCATTGAGAGGTAGGTAGCACCACCGTTGGAGGTGTTCGGGTCAATTCGAGTTTAGGGACATTGTGGTCACCAGAGCAATAGGAGGATACCTTAGAAGCTACCCCCATGCCATGTTCATGGACATGAGGACTTACTAAAACGTCCTCTACTCGACGACCACGTTTCGAGGGGCAAGGCAACAGTGAGGCATACCCTAGGAGTGGTGTGTGAATTGTGTGTCATTTTCAGATATTTTGTCTTGTCATGCATTGAGTGTTCTACGCTTTGATTTTATTTTTGGCCATTCATTCTTTCATGCAAATTATTAGCAGTTAAAAGGTGCGGAAATATAAAAGTCCTACGCTATTACAAAGGCGCGGGTCTACATCGCCAAATTAAACCAAGACCCGATTTGAAATAAATAAAATGCGGAAAGTAAATATCCCAATTATCTATTACAAAGCTTTGGGGCAATTACATGAAATTTAAAAAAGGAAATAAAAGTAAATGTGCGAAAAGAAATAAAATCGAGAATGCGAGGGCGTTGGACCCTTTTAAAGAAATTAAATTGAAATCATAAATTAATTAAATTAAATAAAAGAAAGAACCTTTTTTTTGGAGTTTTTGTATTTATGGAATTAAGGAGAATTAAATTGGAATTAAAAGTTAATTAAAACCCTAGTTCTAAATCGTTTTTAATTTATTAAAAAAATGTTTAAGTTGTAACCTAATTTAACCCTAATTAATTAAATGGCATATTTATTTACAAAAATAATTAATAATTAAATATGGTGAAAAAGGAAAAAAAGAATAAAAGTATAAAAACCCTAATTTCTACCTTTTTTAGTTTATTAAAAAAAATATTAAAATTAAACCTAAAATTAAACTAATTAGTTATTAGAATTTTATTTACAAAATATTGATTAAAAAAAAATAAATGAACATATTTTTATTTTTTTATAGTTTCTGATTTTTTTTTTGTATTCTTATGTTATAAAAAAATTAATTTGTGGAATTAAATAAACAATTAATATAATTAAAATAAATGAAAGAAAAGAAAAAAAAGAAGAGAAGAAAATGCAAACAGATGGGGGTGTTGACCCAAATTGGAGGTTTGTTCACAGCAATTTGGCCCATTAGATTGAGGCCCTTTTTTGACTTTTCAATGCTGCATGTGGAGGTGTTGACTGGTGCGTATGGTAGTCCTCCCATTATGGCCCTTGGATTGGCGTTACTGGACATGTGGCAGACAAGCTGACGAAGGCATATGGTGAACCTTTGAGAGTGATGGCCACCTGAACATGTTACAAAGAAAAATATAGGGAAATATGGGGGACCTGGGAATCGAACCCAGGTCCCAATGCTTGAAGGACAATGCATCAACCAACCAGCCAAGCGCGTTTGTTTGATCATATAATGGATAAAGAATAATAAGAGAGAGAAAACAAGGGTTAGTGGGACTTTAACAAAACGCACGCCAGGATTTGAATTACCCAGTAGCGTGCTTACACCTCAGCGTCTTCCTCATGGCCTCTTTGTTTTTCCTGAAAATGCATGCTAGATAGCGGGGGTTTTAAACCCCCACAATCTGAAACAACAGAAAATAGCGAATAGGAATTGAGCGATCATAAAAAAGTCGCGATGGTATGGTTCTGTTCGTCATGAGCTTCTAATTTCAATGGTGCTATTTAGGTTGGCCAATTTTTCCTCAAGCGTAAAACCCCAATTCATGGTTCCTGAAACCCTAAAAAATAGCCATGGCAATTTTCTATACAAGCAATATTAGTTCAATTCAATGGTACCATAAGCTTCAGTGAGTCCATATTAGTGTAAAACAATCATTAGAATTTATGAAAAATGCGTGCAAATCAAAATATGAATATGCACATGTTCATGAACAGGGCAACTTTGTGCTACCAGTTCTTGAGGTTAGGGGACGTGTTTTTGATTGAGAAAGTTTCCTGGTTATCTCAGCAAGCCTTTGGAATGGTTCTTTTGCCTTGAAACACCCTGCAATACAGTTTTCAGTTTTGAAATTTTTTGGTGAAAAATGCAAAGTTTGTTTTTGATTCTGAGCGCAGCTTCGGAGTTCCTGTGATTAGGGTTAGGTTTCTTTATGTATATGGAATGATTTAGGTCAAAAATCCAAGTCCAACAACCATGTATTTAATGCTTTTGAGATTTGATTTCAGTGGTATCTTTTTCAATCTTTTTCATGTGAAGAACATGCCAATTATTGCCAATCACCTTGATTCTTTCCTTATTGAATAGTGCACGAAATCTTGAATGAATTCTATGCACAAAAAGATTTGAAAAGCATGGATTAGTATTTTTCTTATAATTAATTTTAATTAAATGAATTAAATAGATTAAATATTCAATTAATTAATTAAAAATAGGAAAATAACTCCCCTTTGGGTCAATGGGTCGTGCATAGCTTTTGGGTGATGATTCTTGGAAGAAATTAAGGCCCATTAGAAATTTTGAGGCATTTGAAGCAAAGTTGACTTTTCAAAATTCCCAAAAATTTCCCAACTTCCACAAGGCATATATTGCTCAATTTTTAAGCTTTGATCATGTTCTTGGACATATTGGAAAGGTCTTGAAGTCCTCTAACCAATGCCTTTGGTCCCATGTCATTTTGATTTACCAATCGCAAGTTATGGTCTTTGACTTAAAGTCCCTTTTTGTTGACTTTTGAAAATGACCTATAATGTTGAGATTGATAACTTTTTGTGAGAGCATTTCTTGGACTTGAAGTGTGAAGAGGAATTGTAGAAAATATCATTCTCTTCAAAATGAGCTTTGGATGGAATTTTTCTGATAAACCATGTGGAAGTTATGCCTTGGTCAAGTTACAGTTGACTTTTTCAACTGTCCAAATATGGAAACTTTTGCATCTTGAGACTTTTTGAGCCATGCCTTGAGAATCCTGATCAAGAATTGATCAAATGATGTTTGTGGCTTAAAAATAAGATGTTGACCAAAAATTTGGACTTTTGACTGTCAAATGACCATTTTGCCCCTGCAGTTGACTGTTGAGCAATTAGGGTTTCTGACTGTGCAATTTTATGCTGTGAGTCTTGAAACTTAGCATATGGATGCTTGACCATGTATGTAGGCATGTGGGACTTGTTTGGACCCTTGGAAACTTCAATTTCTTTGCCAGAACCAAAACCCTAGTTTTTGACTGTTAGGAGGCCATTGAACTGTGCAACTCTTGAGAGATTGTGAAGCATGCTCTTTGCAAATCTTGAAGAATATGGGAGGACAAATTTTGGGGTACAACAGTTGCCCCTGTTCAATCTTGTTAGACCTGAGGATGTAGATTGGCTGGCGTGCCTTTCGTAATCCGAGGGTGGAAGATGATTGGACACTAGAGTGCCCAGAAATTTGCGCTCACATAGTAGTGTGATGGTGGGAATGGGCTTATAGATGCCATTTGGAGATTAGTGGATAGGAAGATGGGCTTATAGATGCCATGTTGAGAGGTGATGGATAGGTGGATGGGCTTATAGATTCCATCTGGGTGTCGATCGCGTAAGAGATTCCTTAGCGAGAACTTGCGTACCTAAAAAAGAAAATGATTATCTGGCCTGTTACAGGAGCTGGTCTTCAAACTCTTTGTGTAGATGTGCCCTGACTGGTTACAGGAATTGAATCTAGAGCTTCAAAAGGTGATGAATGAACTAGGGATGGTTACTACCTCAACAGGATGATGAGAGAACCTTGGGCGATTACTACCTCAATAGTAACGATGAGAGAATCTGGGGCGATTACTACCTCAACAGTAACGATGAGAGAATCTTTGGCGATTACTACCTCAATAGGAATGCTGAGAGAATCTTGGGGCGATTACTACCTCAACAGGAACGCTGAGAGAATCTTGGGGCGATTACTACCTCAACAGGAACGTTGAGAGAACCTTGGGTGATTACTACCTCAACAGGAACGTTGAGAGAATCTTGGATGTCTTCTACTGGGATAAGAATCAGGGAGATCTTAGGGTCGATCTGACTAAACCAGAGAAGGCCTTTGATTGGATAAGAATCAGGAAAATCTTAGGGTCGATTTAACTGAACTGGGCATGGTCTTGGAATATCTTCAACTGGATAAGAATTAGGGAGATCTTAGGGTCGATCTGACTGAACCAGAGAAGGCCTTTGACTAGATAAGAATCAGGAAAATCTTAGGGTCGATTTAACTGAACCGGGCTAGGTCTTGGAATCTTCAACTGGATAAGAATTAGGGAGATCTTAGGGTCGATCTGATTGAACCAGAGAAGGCCTTTGACTGGATAAGAATCAGGAAAATCTTAGGGTCGATTTAACTGAACCAGGCTAGGTCTTGGAATCTTCAACTGGATAAGAATCAGGGAGATCTTAGGGTCGATCTGACTGAACCAGAGAAGGCCTTTGACTGGATAAGAATCAGGAAAATCTTAGGGTCGATTTAACTGAACCAGGCTAAAGTCTTGGACATAGCTAAGAACTTAACTGGATCTTTCCTGAAAGGTAAAGGTCAGTCATATGCGATGCATGATATGGATCAAGCAATGATGTTCTCAACATAAATGAGATTGTAAGGTATGATGCGTTTATGCATGTATCATGATGTATGTGATGTTTTTGAATGTATGTTTTCGTCTTAGGAAAATAAATCCTTGACGGGTGCCGGGAAGTTAAATCCTGGGCTGATGTAGAGCTTCTGTTTCCAATGGGGAGTGATGGTTGCAAGAATACCGGTAGGAGAAGATAACTCTGTTGGGGAATAAACTTGGCGAATAGAACACTCTGCGGGGAGAAAATTACTCTAGCGACCTTGCTGGAAACAATTCTCTGTGGGGAGAGAGATATTTTGCTGGGATGATGATAACTCCGCTGGGGATACCATTGTTATGTTGGAAGTGTTAATAGACTCCACTGGGGATAGGAAGACTTCGTCGGGGACGATCTTTCCGTGGCTTTTGGCTGAGGATAACCCAGTTATGTCCTGGTAAGGAAATAACCTTTGAATAAAGCCGGGGGACGCGTTCGTGCTCTGCGAGGGATAAGCTTCCAGAATCTACTGGGGATAAGCTTCCTGTTGGGAAGATGGATTCAAACTTTCCTGGGGAAATCTTGATTGGACTCTCCTGGGGAAATTTTGAACTATATTGGGGAAGTGACTCCATTGAATGTTTGATATACCGTCGGGGAACAATCTTTAGGTCAAGACTGCCGGGGATGCTTGTTTAAGAATATTTGTATATCGTGCTGGGGAATGTTGAGATCTGCGGGGGTACCCAACTTCCTTAAGGCTGATAATAGCTTTGCTTGGGGAGAGTGCACTGACTTGCTGGCTCACTCTCTGGGGGGTTAAGATATACTGGTTGTGTTCTTCAGCTGAACCTACCTTGATACCTTGATGGACAGAGCAATTAGATCGCTTAGACAACTCATTATTGCCCCTGTTTCTAATGTTACATGTAATTAGTCCTTTGTTTCGTATGCAAATATTTATGAGTTAGCAATTATCGTCAAATGCATATATCACAAATTTAACCTAGGACGTTCTTTGCAAAACAAAACAGCAAAGGAAAACAATTGGCAATTTTAACTGAAAAGTGTGTTTATATTGATTTTTGAATTTGCGTGTAAAATAGGCGTTTATGTACAAGAGGCTGACGTCCTAGTAAGAGAACGCCGCCGAACAAAAGAGTTTATACAATTTGTACAAAGGGAAAACAAAACAGCTGTGTGAACAGAATAATCCCACTGGGTTCCAACTCTGCTATCGCCTTTATATCTTCGAGCGTCTCATCACTTGATGACCTAGCTGAAGATGAAGCTGATTGATCGATGCCGTCTGAACTTGATGCTGATACCGGATTCTGGATGCGAAGTGATCCAATGAGACATAGTATTACGCTTTATCCCTAATTTTTTCCTGGACTTCCCTTTCGGGTTTTCAGTCCACCGGGATACCCATTTTTGCCCAAGCTGCCTTTTCAGGTTTTCGACTTGCCGGGTGTACAGATTTTTTCATATTCGTCCCTTCATTTTGCCCGAACCCTTTTGGTTCGCCGGGAAGACCTAATTTTTGCCTAGGTATGTCAACCTAGCGGGTCTTTTTTCATGCGTAGTATCTCTTTACTATGTCTGCATTGGCAGGGTGAGGAAGGTCGTCACCATCCGTGGTGGTTAGGATCATGGCTCCTCCTGAGAACACATGTTTAACCACAAATGGCCCTTCGTACGTAGGGGTCCATTTTCCCCTTGGATCACTCTAAGGAAGGATGATATGTTTGATTACCAGATCCCTAACTTGATACTCTTGTGGTCTGACCTTTTTGTTAAATGCCCTGATCATCTGTTTTTGGTATGTCTGACCATGACAAATAGCAGCAAGTCTCTTTTCGTCAATTAGATTTAGCTGATCAAGTCGTGTCTGGATCCAATCATCTTTGTTCAGATATGCATCCTTCATTATCCGGAGAGAGGGTATCTGCACTTTGATCGGTAAGACTGCCTCCATACCGTAGACCAAGGAGAAAGGAGTTGCCCCGGTTGACATCCTGGCTGAGGTACGGTACCCATGTAGAGCGAACGGTAACATCTCGTGCCAATCTTTATAAGTCACTATCATCTTATGCACAATTTTCTTGATATTTTTATTTGCTGCTTCTACAGCCCCATTCATCTTCGGTCTGTAAGGAGAAGAGTTGTGGTGTTGTATCTTAAACTGCTCGCAGAGCTCAGTGATCATCTTGTTATTAATATTGGTACCGTTGTCTGTAATGATCCTTTATGGGACGCCGTATCGACAGATCAGGTTGTGCCGAATGAACCGTGCCATAACGTTCTTGGTTACCGTAGCGTAGGAAGCTGCTTCAACCCACTTTGTGAAGTAATCAATCGCTACCAGGATGAAGCGATGCCCATTGGATGCCGTAGGTTTAATCTCACCGATCATATCTATGCCCCACATTGCAAACGGCCAAGGTGCAGTCAGGACATTCAGAGGAACTGGAGGAACGTGCACCTTATCTGCATAAATCTGGCATTTGTGACATGTCCGAGAATGTTGGTAGCAGTAGGCTTCCATTGTGGACCAGAAATACCCTGCCCGAAGGATCTTCTTTGCCATAGTGTGTCCACTGGAATATGTTCCGAAGGTACCTTCATGTAGTTCCTCCATGATTCTTTCTGCTTCGGTCTTATCCACACAACGTAGTAAGGTCGAATCATGGTTTCACTTGTACAGGACGCGGTTGCTAAGGAAGAACTTCGCTGCGAACCTTCTCAGAAACTTCTTATCATTGACAGATGCACCTTCAGGGTATTCCTGAGCTTCCAAATATCTCTTCACCTCATGGTACCAAGGCTTCTCAGTCACCAATTCAGTCTCGAGATCACAACAGTATGCCGGTTCGTCCTGTTTCCAGATGATGATCCGGGGAGCCTCATTGTCCCATTTGACCTTGAACATAGAAGACATTGTAGCTAACGTGTCCGCCAGCTGATTCTCCTCTCTCGGAAAATGTTCAAAGGTTATCTCTGTGAAGTGGGGGATCATTGTCAACACACATTCTCGGTAAGGAATAAGATTCAGATGTTTCGTATCCCACTCGCCTTTGATCTGATTGATCACGAGAGCGGAATCTCCGAAGACACTCAGAAACTTGATCCTTAAGTCAATCGCAGCTTGGAGACCCATGATGCATGCCTCATACTCCGCCATGTTGTTGGTGCAGTTGAAACATAGTCGGGAAGTAAGTGGAGTATGAGTGCCTTGAGGGGATATGATCACAGCGCCGATGCCGTTACCCAAAGCATTGGAGGTTCCGTCAAAGTGCATAGACCATCGGGATCCTTCCTCAGGTCCAGGTACTTCACAATCAGTCACTATCATGATACTCTCGTCTGGAAATTTGAAGTTCATTGACTGATAGTCGTCTACTGCCTGACGTGCCAAGTGGTCTGCCAATACACTTCCTTTGATAGCTTTCTGGGTCGTGTACTAGATGTCGTATTCTGTCAAGATCATCTGCCATCTTGTTATTCTCCCAGACAGAGCAGGCTTTTCAAATATGTACTTTATAGGATCCATCTTTGAGATCAACAAGGTAGTGTGAGTCAGCATATACTGTCTCAGCCGGCGAGCAGCCCATACCAAAGCGCAGCAAGTTTTCTCAAGCTGTGAGTATCGGGTCTCACAGTCGGTAAACTTTTTGCTAAGGTAATAAATGGCGTGCTCTTTTCGGCCAGACTCGTCATGCTGCCCCAGCACACACCCCATTGAGTTGTCAAGTACTGTCAGGTATAGTATCAGAGGTCTCCCTTCAACCGGTGGCATAAGAATGGGTGGTTCTTGGAGATACTCTTTGATTCTATCAAAAGCGGCCTGACATTCATCATTCCAACATACTACCTGATCTTTCTTCAGCAGCTTGAAGATTGGCTCACAGGTAGCAGTTAGGTGCGAGATGAATCGAGCAATGTAATTCAGGCGTCCTAAAAAGCCTCTGACCTCTTTCTCTGTCTTAGGAACTGGCATCTCTTGAATGGCTTTAACCTTGGCAGGATCCACTTGAATACCATTATCACTCACAACGAAGCCTAGCAACTTTCCAGATCTAACCCTGAAGGTGCACTTGTTCGGGTTCAACCTCAGCTTGTACAACTTCAGACGGTCAAACAATTTCTGCAGATGATCAAGATGTTCCTCCTCGGTTTGGGACCTTACAATCATGTCGTCAACATACACTTCTATCTCATGATGGATCATGTCATGAAATAAAGCAACCATGGCACGTTGGTAGGTTGCCCCAGCATTTTTTAGTCCAAAAGGCATGACCTTGTAGCAGAAGGTGCCCCACTGAGTAACAAAGGTAGTCTTTTCCATGTCTTCCGGAGCCATCTTGATCTGATTATACCCTGAAAAACCATCCATGAAAGAGAACACCTTGTACTGAGCAGTATTGTCAACCAGAACATCAATGTGAGGTAGAGGGAAGTCATCTTTGGGGCTGGCCCTGTTCAGATCCCTGTAGTCGACACACATTCTGACCTTTCCATCTTTCTTCGGTACTGGCACTACGTTGGCAACCCACTGAGGGTAAGAAGTCACTGCAAGAAACCCGGCATCAAACTGTTTCATAACCTCGGCTTTGATCTTCTCAGACATCTCTGGACGCATACGGCGGACCTTTTGCTTAACCGGAGGGCAGTCTTCCTTGGTAGGAAAATGATGGACCACAATGTCGGTATCTAACCCAGGCATGTCTTCGTAGGACCATGCGAAGATCTCCACATAATCATGTAACATCTGAGTCAACCGTTGCTTCACGCTGAGCTCTAGGTTGGCACCAATCTTGACTTCCTTCCTATTTGTATCAGTGCCCAGATTTATTGTTTCCACCGGCTCTTCATGTGGTTGAATTGCCCTCTCTTCCTGGAGTAACAGTCTTGCAAGCTCGCCAGGCACTTCGCAATCATCTTCACCTTCGTCTTCGGCTAAGTTGATCGGATTTTCGAAGTCATAACTGGCAGTAGCAGAGTCGTTACCAGTGAGATCCAGAGTGGATTGAAACCTGTATGAGTGAGTGTGTGTAAATACAGCTGTTTTTCAATATATAAGGAAAGGAAAGAAAGAAAAGGAGCATAAGATTTGAAATGCGAGAAAACGTCCAAGGTCTTTATTCATGATATATGAAATGACAATTAATATGCCCTCACAAATGAAGCCACGGTGCCCCGGGTAAGACACCGGGCCATAAAGTTTTAATTCATTGTTTATTACAAATAACAAAAACAAAGGAGTTTATTACTGCGTAACAAAAGTAACAGGAGTATGATCTTTAGCAGTCCAATTGGTCAATCCACCATCAGTCGTCGGGTAGATCCAGCTATCAAACTCTGACTCTCCCACTTCATCTTCATCCCCAATGGCATTCACTCCTGGATTGGTGATGAGCACAGGAGGTCTTCCGGTTCTAGCTTTGCGCACAACCCTCTGAGCCTCTGCAGTAAAACCCAATCCAAACTTGTCAATTTTTGGTGTAAAATCAGGGAGCCTGCCCCAGTTAGCACATTCACCTTTCTTGATTACAGCCCGGGCGTCTTTCAAAGAGGCCATCCTCAAAGGAAAATCCTCTTCAACCACTGTTTCTGCCGCTGCCAATGTTGGAGGTACCTCTTCAAAATGCTGAAAAGGGGTTTCAATAAATTCCCCGTCCATCTCAATATATCGGAAGGAATTCAAGTGACTAACCATATACTCCTCCTCTCCCTGCACAATGACAATCTTCCCTCTGACGGGGTACTTGAGCTTTTGGTGTAGGGTAGAGGTCACTGCCCCAGCTTTGTGAATCCAAGGTCGACCCAGTAAACAGGAATAAGATGGACGGATATCCATCACATAGAAAGTTGAATCGAATACTTGAGAACCCACACGAATAGGAATGTCTAACTCTCCATGAACCATCCTCTTAGAACCGTCAAAGGCTCTAACAATGATGTTGCTAAGTTTCAGCTCCAGGCCCTCACAATCCAATCGGTCTAAGGCCTTTTTGGGTAGCACATTCAGGGAAGAACCGGTGTCCACCAGCACATGCGCAAGAGTAGTTCCCCTGCATTCTATAGAGACATGCAGGGCATCGTTGTGGTTCTTTCCCTTAGCAGTAAGGTCAGCATCCGAGAAACCCAAACCATTGTCCGCTGTCAAATTGGCTACGCAATCAGTAAACTGGACTGCAGATGTCTCTTGTGGCACATGGGTCGTCTTTAGAAATGAAATCAGGGCCTTAGCATGGGCCTCTGAGCACAGCAGCAAGGAGACCATAGAGATCTTGGAGGGGGTATGCCCCAGCTACTCAACAACATTAAAATTGCTCTTCTTGATTATTTTAAGAATTTCCTCCATTTCTTGCTGGGAGGCTTCAATATTCACAGACTTTGGTGCCTCCATCCGGGCAGGCTCATCATCAATCCCTTTGCCCCGAGCATTAGATGACTCGGCAGCAGGGGAAACAACTTGATCAGAAATGGGAACAGGTGCACTTGCAGGTGTTATAACGAGAGGTCTTCGAATAGCTGGTGGTGCAATGTCAGGCGAGAAGAGCCTGCCACTGCGGGTAACTTTGGCTGGACCAGTGATATTGTTGATGCTGGTGCCAGTGTTGAACTCTTGCTTTATACCATGTACATATACATATGCCCCATAGTGCCATGGGACAGCCTTATCAGATTCATAGGGGAGGGGCCCCGGAACAGTAATAACAATGGGTGCGACAGTCATGATTTTAACCGGCTTCCTCGGGGGAGCCTTGATCGGATTACTGAAAATTGTAACAACAGATACTTCTTCCACAGGAACAAACGGAACGGCGGTCTTCTTGAACAGAATCTCCTTGCTGTCCATCAGGCTTTGGACGCCTAACTTCAGCAAAGGACAACCAGAAAGGGAAACAGCACACAAAAGGCAACCTTCGCTACAACCCGGAAATAAATCGGCCCGCAGTAGGTTCCTCTTAACAGTCATCAGAGGAGTAGCTACATCATTCACAGAAACAGCATACACATCTTCATCAACGGCATTCACTCCATGCTGGGGCATAGGAGCAGTCACCACATTTGGCCTCTCAGGCGCTTCAAATTGTATCTCCTTTGCGTCAATAAGGTCTTGTACCTTATTCCTCAAGGCCCAACAGTCATCAGTGGAATGCCCCGGGCTATCAGAGTGATAAGCACAGCGGGCATTTGGATTGTACTTGGGAGAGGCAGTATTCACATCCTTTGGGGCCTCCCTGACCGTCACCAAGTTGGTGGATAGCAACTGCGGCAAGATTTGTGACAAGGTCATACTCAGCCGGGTAAACTCTCTTCTAGGTCTTTCAGCCCTTTGTGGATTGGTTTGCCGAGGAGCGGCAGTAGGCTTAGCAATCACCACCGCGTTGACAGATTAGCGGCGCTCTGGTTTATCATGTCTTCTAGGCCCATATACAGCACTAGCCTCCTTCTTAAAGGGTTTCTTCTCAGAACCTAAAGATGCACCCTTCTGAATTTTACCAGACTTCATTCCAGCCTCTATCCTCTCCCCAGTCAGAATAAGATCAGTGAACCCTGCAGACAAATTACTGATAAGATGATTGAAAAATGGCCCAGATAGGGTCCCCAAGAACATATCCACCAGCTCACGGTCTGTTAACGGAGGTTGCACCCTGCCAGCCAGATCCCTCCACTTCTGTGCATACTCTTTAAAACCTTCGCTTGATCCTAGCGACATACCCTGGAGTTGGGTACGTGTAGGAGCAAGGTCGGCATTATATTGATACTGCTTATAAAAAGCAGTAGCCAACTCCTCCCAGTTACGAACCTTGGTCCCATCCAGCTGATAGAACCATTCGAGATGAGTCCCTGAAAGACTCTCTTGGAAAAAGTGGATCCACAAATTCTTATCCACAGTGTACGGCTGAATCTTCCGCACATAAGATCTGAGGTGTAGCTTGGGACAAGACGCCCCGTCATACTTGGTGAAAGATGGTGCCTTAAACTTGTGAGGAATGATCACACCAGTAGATAAGCCCAAATCTCCGAAATCCAGCCCAGGCACTTGTTGGATCTCCATGGCGTTCAGTCTGTCTTCCAACTGCTTGTATCTATCTTCAGCCGGAGGATACTGTTCCTCATTGAAGTCAGTCTCGTTGTCAGAGACTACCGGACTACGACCTTTTCCCCCTTGGGGACTGCTCTTGCCTACAGAAGAACCATCTTCCTCATTCTGCAGAGTGTTGCCAAACCTTCGGCCCGTGTTGAAAAGAACAATTCTCTTCTTCTTCTTCTTCTTCTCCTTCTTCAGGAGTAAAGCCTTCAGCTCTTCTTGGCCTTGAGCCAAACCCATGATCAGCTCCTGAAATTGCGCGTTCTGCGCCTGAAGGGCCTTGATAGACATCTCGGTTGATGATGAGTCAGGGTTCATGATGCTGAAATAAACAGCGAAGAACAGTAAGCAACCTGAAAAGAAGAATACATGCTATGCACATGATGAATGGAATGCGTATGATTTATGTTTTCAAAGACAATCGGGAATCAACTTTGTAAACAAAAAGGAACACACTTCATTAGATTCAACTTTGAAACTTAAATTGTTCAACAGGTTGCCCTTAGGCGTTACATAAAATGGAAATACTGAAAAGGGAAATAAAACTGTAAAAGAACATCCAGAGCTCCTCATTGATCCCAGGGTCTCCTCTTCTCAGTACGGATGTAGTCATTCAGAGCTCGCTCATTCTCCAACTGCTTTGTCAGCTTCTGGATCTTCAATTCCTGCTCATTGAACTTTTCCCGATACGAATCCTGTTCTTCTTGCAGTTGCGACCAAGACCTCTTTAATGTCTCATAATCAGTGGGTATCTGAGGAGGGAGGACAGTTGGAGGAGCCCCATCTTTGTCAGGATACTCAAGAATGACGGGTCTGACAGCTTCGTATGGCATACCTAACTTCTGAGCACGGATGCGAACCCATTTGCAGTAGGCTTCCATAGGTAGAGAAGTCTTTGGCCCCAACTCTTGTGGGTCAGCTTTATGAACTCTGTCCCAAGCCTTGATGAACCTACGACGCAGCTCGTCACTATCCACCTGAAACTCAAAACTGATGTGAGGCACCAACATCTCATGAGGCCCTGCTCTTCTGGCCCTTCCAAACTGACGGAGAGCTAGACATGGATTATATGAGATTCCTCCTTGAGTACCAATCAAAGGAACATTAGGGTATTCTCCGCAACGATCAATAACAGCTACCTCATCCAAACCTCTGAGAGTCCAAATGATGTCCTTATCAGTGAGAGACATTAACCTATGAGCCCAACCTCTTCCTTCTTGGTTCTTCAGCACGGACTTAGGGAGGTGCGAAATAAACCACCTCACCAACAAAGGGATACAACACCACAGGGTTCCTCGTCTTCGGGCAGTACGAGCATAGAGTTGTTGCAGTATGTCACCCAAGAGAGTGGGCACAGGATTCTGAGACATGAAGATCCTTATGGCAGTGACATTGATGAAGTTGTCAGGATTAGGAAACAAGACTAGCCCATAGATTAAGAGAGCCAAGATGTCTTCATATGCCCTAAAGTCCAAGTCATTCCAGAAACTGTTAGCTTTACCAATCAGAAACTTGGCCAAGAAACCCTTAACTCCGCTTCTAGTCACCCAGTTGTCCATTACTTCTTAGTGGGTCGAGGGGAGAGCTGCAGCAACCTCCTCAAGCCTGAGGGTCTTTTCCCAACCAGTGAAGGGAGTCTGATCCAAGATAGGGATACCAAGAAAATCAGAGAACTCTTCCAGGGTAGGGACCAGCTGGAAGTCTTGAAAGGTGAAACACTGGTATAAAGGGTCATAGAAATGGGTCAGGACACTCATCAACTGTTGATCCCGCTTTGCAGTGACTAAACTGAGAAGAGAACCATGCCTCTGGATGAAGGAAGTGGTGTTTGGAATTCTGCTAACCAACTCCTCAAGCAACTCAGGTGGGTAAACAAAGTTGAACCGGATAGTATTCCTTCGCATAAGCATCATGATGTCCTACAAAACAGAGCAAAGGTGAAACCCTCTTATCTTTGAAATGGTCAGTCCTTATGCAGGATGCATGCAATGATCATGATGTTATGATGTTATGATGTTATGATAAAGCACACCACAAATATTTACAAAGGCAAACATGATAAGGCACACAAGTCACACAAGACAAGCCCTTAGAGTTTAGGCCAGCGTGAGGTCTAGGTATTACCCTCTTTCAGTTTGTTGGTTCATACCTGTCCTATCAAAAGTAACCGGGTTCTTAGAGGATCCCAATATCCTTGACTACCCTCAATCGGTCATAACTCCAGCATCGCAATCTTTTCTTGCAGCCAGAACCATCACGAGAGTTTAGCCTCAATGGGCGTAGCATACTGCTACTGTTCTAATGGCCAAGTTGTGTCATTTAAAGTTCTAAGGTCTGTTGGTGCTTAATGACTCCTCAGAAGACCCATATTCTCCTCGTTGCAACACAAGGGATATCGGTACAGACCAAGGTGCCACACCAACGTAGCCACTGCTTCACCCGTGTCGGTCTACGCCGGACAGGTCCCTCACAGCTTATGCTACCTAAACAAGGTATCCCCAGATCCGGGTTAGGATCTATGTAACTCCGATGCAACACACAATTTAAAGCAAACAAGTCAAAACAATTGAAAACACAGTTATGAACTATCCTAAGGTACACCTCACTTTATAAAGATATTCCCAGCAGAGTCGCCAGTTCTGTGATCGGTGGATCTGGAACTGACTGTTTAACGCTGGTTCGCGAAATGTCACGGTAAGCAAGAGTCGCCACCGTCTTTTATTTTCTCCAATATGGAAAGGACAAAAGCACAGAAAAATTCCTTATTGAGATTAGTTCTCGGTTCGGGAGGTAGATTTATAGAAAGGGAAGGTGTTAGCACCCTTTTTATCCATGGTTATCCATGGGCTCTTAGATACTTGCTCATTTGTGTTTTCAAAAATGTTTGTTTGCTTTTCAGAGTGGGTTTGAAAAAGTTTCGTTTAAAATTTCAGTTCGACTCTTGTATCAGTCCTAAGAGTGTTTGAAAAGTTGTTTTTGAAAGCTTTTTGCAGAGTGTCGGTGTGAAAAGAAGTTTTTGATTTTTGTTTTGAATTAGAGCAAGTATCTACGAGTCGTCTACCTACCCTAAGGAATTAGTCTGTGTAAATGTCCTTAAGGTAGTGCCATCCCACCATTGAGAGGTAGGTAGCAACACCGTTGGAGTTGTTCGGGTCAATTCGAGTTTAGGGACAGTGTGGTCACCAGAGCAATAGGAGGATACCTTAGAAGCTACCCCCATGCCATGTTCATGGACATGAGGACTTACTAAAATGTCTTCTACTCGACGACCACATTTCGAGGGCAAGGCAACAGTGAGGCGTACCCTAGGAGTGGTGTGTGAATTGTGTGTCATTTTCAGATATTTTGTCTTGTCATGCATTGAGTGTTCTACGCTTTGATTTTATTTTTGGCCATTCATTCTTTCATGCAAATTATTAGCAGTTAAAAGGTGCGGAAATATAAAAGTCTTACGCTATTACAAAGGCGCGGGTCTACATCGCCAAATTAAACCAAGACCCGATTTGAAATAAATAAAATGCGGAAAGTAAATATCCTAATTATCTATTACAAAGCTTTGGGGCAATTACATGAAATTTAAAAAAGGAAATAAAAGTAAATGTGCAAAAAGAAATAAAATCGAGAATGCGAGGGCGTTGGACCCTTTTAAAGAAATTAAATTGAAATCATAAATTAATTAAATTAAATAAAAGAAAGAACCTTTTTTTTGGAGTTTTTGTATTTATGGAATTAAGGAGAATTAAATTGGAATTAAAAGTTAATTAAAACCCTAGTTCTAAATCGTTTTTAATTTATTAAAAAATGTTTAAGTTGTAACCTAATTTAACCCTAATTAATTAAATGGCATATTTATTTACAAAAATAATTAATAATTAAATATGGTGAAAAAGGAAAAAAAGAATAAAAGTATAAAACCCCTAATTTCTACCTTTTTTAGTTTATTAAAAAAAATATTAAAATTAAACCTAAAATTAAACTAATTAGTTATTAGAATTTTATTTACAAAATATTGATAAAAAAAAATAAATGAACATATTTTTATTTTTTTATAGTTTCTGATTTTTTTTTGTATTCTTATGTTATAAAAAAATTAATTTGTGGAATTAAATAAACAATTAATATAATTAAAATAAATGAAAGAAAAGAAAAAAAAGAAGAGAAGAAAATGCAAACAGATGGGGGTGTTGACCCAAATTGGAGGTTTGTTCACAGCAATTTGGCCCATTAGATTGAGGCCCTTTTTTGACTTTTCAATGCTGCATGTGGAGGTGTTAACTGGTGCGTATGGTAGTCCTCCCATTATGGCCCTTGGATTGGCGTTACTGGACATGTGGCAGACAAGCTGGCGAAGGCATATGGTGAACCTTTGAGAGTGATGACCACCTGAACATGTTACAAAGAAAAATATAGGGAAATATGAGGGACCTGGGAATCGAACCCAGGTCCCAATGCTTGAAGGACAATGCATCAACCAACCAGCCAAGCGCGTTTGTTTGATCATATAATGGATAAAGAATAATAAGAGAGAGAAAACAAGGGTTAGTGGGACTTTAACAAAACGCGCGCCAGGATTTGAATTACCCAGTAGCGTGCTTACACCTCAGCATCTTCCTCATGGCCTCTTTGTTTTTCCTGAAAATACATGCTAGATAGCGGGGGTTTTAAACCCCCACAATCTGAAACAACAGAAAATAGCGAATAGGAATTGAGCGATCATAAAAAAGGCGCGATGGTATGGTTCTGTTCGTCATGAGCTTCTAATTTCAATGGTGCTATTTAGGTTGGCCAATTTTTCCTCAAGCGTAAAACCCCAATTCATGGTTCATGAAACCCTAAAAAATAGCCATGGCAATTTTCTATACAAGCAATATTAGTTCAATTCAATGGTACCATAAGCTTCAGTGAGTCCATATTAGTGTAAAACAATCATTAGAATGTATGAAAAATGCGTGCAAATCAAAATATGAATATGCACATGTTCATGAACAGGGCAACTTCGTGCTACCAGTTCTTGAGGTTAGGGGACGTGTTTTTGATTGAGAAAGTTTCCTGGTTATCTCAGCAAGCCTTTGGAATGGTTCTTTTGCCTTGAAATACCCTGCAATACAGTTTTCAGTTTTGAAATTTTTTGGTGAAAAATGCAAAGTTTGTTTTTGATTCTGAGCGTAGCTTCTGAGTTCCTGTGATTAGGGTTAGGTTTCTTTATGTATATGGAATGATTTAGGTCAAAAATCCAAGCCCAACAACCATGTATTTAATGCTTTTGAGATTTGATTTCAGTGGTATCTTTTTCAATCTTTTTCATGTGAAGAACATGCCAATTATTGCCAATCACCTTGATTCTTTCCTTATTGAATAGTGCACGAAATCTTGAATGAATTCTATGCACAAAAAGATTTGAAAAGCATGGATTAGTATTTTTCTTATAATTAATTTTAATTAAATGAATTAAATAGATTAAATATTCAATTAATTAATTAAAAATAGGAAAATAACTCCCCTTTGGGTCAATGGGTCGTGCATAGCTTTTGGGTGATGATTCTTGAAAGAAATTAAGGCCCATTAGCAATTTTGAGGCATTTGAAGCAAAGTTGACTTTTCAAAATTCCCAAAAATTTCCCAACTTCCACAAGGCATATCTTGCTCAATGTTTAATCTTTGATCATGTTCTTCGACATTTTGGAAAGGTCTTGAAGTCCTCTAACCAATGCCTTTGGTCCCATGTCATTTTGATTTACCAATCTCAAGTTATGGTCTTTGACTTAAAGTCCCTTTTTGTTGACTTTTGAAAATGACCTATAATGTTGAGATTGATAACTTTTTGTGAGAGCATTTCTTGGACTTGAAGTGTGAAGAGGAGTTGTAGAAAATGTAATTCTATTCAAAATGAGCTTTGGATGGAATTTTTCTGATAAACCATGTGGAAGTTATGCCTTGGTCAAGTTACAGTTGACTTTTTCAACTGTCCAAATATGGAAACTTTTGCATCTTGAGACTTTTTGAGCCATGCCTTGAGAATCCTGATCAAGAATTGATCAAATGATGTTTGTGGCTTCAAAATAAGATGTTGACCAAAAATTTGGACTTTTGACTGTCAAATGACCATTTTGCCCCTGCAGTTGACTGTTGAGCAATTAGGGTTTCTGACTGTGCAATTTTGTGCTGTGAGTCTTGATACTTAGCATATGGATGCTTGACCATGTATGTAGGCATGTGGGACTTGTTTGGACCCTTGGAAACTTCAATTTCTTTGCCAGAACCAAAACCCTAGTTTTTGACTGTTAGGAGGCCATTGAACTGTGCAACTCTTGAGAGATTGTGAAGCATGCTCTTTGCAAATCTTGAAGAATATGAGAGGGCAAATTTTGGGGTACAACAACCTCTAAGAAACAGTTTAGATACGCTCCAGACACATACGCCATTCTGATACTCATTCAGTTTCAGTTTCCAGATATAGTTCAGATACGCTCCAGACACGGATGCCATCTCGATACTCATTCAGATTCAACTTTCAGATACAGTTCAGATACGCTCCAGACACAGATGCCATTTTGATACTCATTCAGATTCAACTCTCAGATACAGTACAGGTACACTCCAGACACGGATGACATTCTGATACTCATTTAGATTCAACTCTCAGATACAGTACAGATACGCTCTAGACACGGACGCCATTCTGATACTCATTCAGATTCAACTCTCAGATACAGTTCAGATACGCTCTAGACACGGATGCCATCCTGATACTCATTTAGATTTAATCTTCAGATACACTCCAGACACGGATTCCCTCCTGATACTCATTCAGATTCAGTTTTCAGATACAGTTCAGATACGCTTCAGATACGGATGCGATCCTGATACTCATTCAGATTCAATCTTCAGATACAGTTTAGATACGCTCCAGACACGGATTCCATTCTAGTACTCATTCAGATTCAACTTTCAGATACGCTCCAGACACGGATGTTATTCTGATATTCATTTAGTTTCTGCTTACAAATGCGGTTCAGCAATCATTTCTAGATGGTATCTATAAGCCCATCTCCAAAAACTTTCCATCATCCCTCCAAATGGCATCTTTAAGCCTATTCCCTATACCATCAACCATCACACCCTCGAGTGCAAATTTCTGGGCACTCTAATGTCCAATCATCTTCCACCTTCGAGTCACGAATGGCAAAACTCGCCAATCTAACTCTTCAGGCTTAAGAAGATTGAACAGGGGCAGCTGTTGTACCCCAAAATTTTCCCTCTCACTTATCAAGAATTTTCTCACAAGATATCCTTTGGCTCAAGACTACACTAGGGTTGATCAGCTCAAGACACCTCCTTAAGCACTGATGACCAAAATTAGGGTTTGAGATTGCACAAGGATATTTGAACTTCTAATGCCCCATATGACTTCATGGACCATTATGGACCTTCAATATTACTCATGTCAAGTTTCAAGCTTTGGATCACACTTTTGCTCAGTCAATTGAGCAGTTGACCTAAAAATCAGTTGTATTGGGGAAATAGTCAACTGTGGCCAATTTACAGCCAAACTTCACAATTTTTTATCCACATCAACATTTTAAACTCATATGTATCATTTTATCAAGTTTGGACCATAATTCGTCAAGAAATTTGATCAAATCTTCAAAAGGGCAAAATGGTCAAAATTAGGGTTTTGACTAGGAAAGGGCAATTTCTGATTTTTGACCTAGCAAGTGATCAATTGGTTTAAGGAATAATCTCAAGAGTCCAATTGCATAATTTTGACCTAATGACATAGCTCAAAACATTGCTCAAGTCCAATGGATTGACGGATGAATTTTCAGTCAACAGATCAAAAGTCAACTATATACTGAAAAGTCAAACTTAAAATTTTTGGTCAAAATCAAATGTCAAAGATCAAAATTCATCAAAAAATGTCAAAATATGAAACTTATTCATCAACAAATCAAAAATTCAAGATTTCATTTTGAAAAGTTAAAATTTCTAAACTTATAAATTTTTCTAAGTGTTGGAAATTTCTTATTTTTTTCACAACTTTGAGCAAAATTTTCACCATGATGCAAGATGATTCAGAAGAAACTTTCAACATGAAAGTTGTAGATATCCATGAAATATACAACATTTATTTACACAAGTCCTTCCAAAAGTGCTTGGATATCAAGTTATGATTTCAAGAACACATGGTCATGAAACCAAACACTTAGTGAAGTTTTGCCCTAATTTGGTCAGGATTTTGACCTAACTTCATGGCACTTTTTCATATAGTTCCAAGGGGAATTTTCGGAAGTAATTCAAATAGGTGTTGTAGAGCACATTACAATCTTTCCAAAATGTCCCTGAACTCCTTGAGATCATTTTTGAGTATGGATAATCGAAGAGATGAAGTTAGGGTTTTCACACTTGAATTACAAGGCATTTTGTGATGAACAAGATTCAAATTCTAACTTATGCTGCATAACCTCTACTTTGCAGGCCTCAAACATGTTATGCACTCCATAATTAATTTATTACATAGTTGTTAGAGGTCTCAATTCAAGCATTCAATGCAAGGCCATGCTTTATATCCATTTTTGGAAGAAAGTGCACAATGCCATTTTGATAAAGTAGTTTTTTGCATAAAACTTGTTCTTGAGCCTTGCAGTTGTTCTCTTCTGATCATATATGTCTTATAACTCAAGAGAAACTTGTTAGACACTTACAATCACCCAGCCCATGCTTGTACTACACATTGAAACTTGTTTTCCCACTTTTCTTCAAAATCAAGTAACCTAGCAATTAGCTTGTAACTTGTACTTCTTACTCTAAAGCACTCAAACCTTTTTGCTTATACATACATAAGTTATTTGCCACAAATCCCACGCATGCTTAAGCCTTGAAAACACCAAGAACACAGAATCCCCAAAAACACTTCAAAACTTGTCATTTCTGAGTTTTGAATCCAATCTCCAAATTTGCTCGTGCATTTCTTGGCCTTTTACTTTCAGAAGCTTCTAAACAACATACACAAACAACCCCAACACCTACAACACCACTGTAACACTTCCATCATCATCCACCATTTTCAAAAACAACACTTTTCACCTTGACTTCTCCAGAACTCCTCATGTACTTTCAGCTCAAGCTAAGGATCATATTAGCTTCCTGGGAACTTGAGGAAGCTAATCCAATCATTGGAACTCACTGAAAGTTACTCAAACTCCAAACCCGATACCCTCTTGCAAGGTAAGTTTTCTAACTTTTGAACTCTTCATACATGCATCATTAATGGTTTATTCGTGAATGAAAAATGTAAATATCATTGCCCTAAAGCTAACCATGTCCATAGTTTTAATTAATTTTGCTTGAGCTTAGAGAATTTTAAGATTGATGTTTCTGAGATTTTTAGGGATCAGATTAGGGCCATTAAAATTCATGTCTGTCTTTAATCTATAATTTTATTACTTTGAATTTCTGAAATCGTGAGAAAATTTGCTACAAGTTTCCTGTTTACATTTTTCATTTTTGTTGAGAATTGAATAAGATACAAAGGCTCTGGCTGGACGTGAGGATGAAGATGAAGTTCAGGCCATGGACTTGTTCACTATCATATATTTATTGTTTTGTTTATATAAATGGATGTATAGCCACCCTAATGGTAGAAGCGCGCGCCTGTGACTATAGGGACCTGGGTTCGAGCCCCAGTGGTACCCTTTTGGATTTTTCATATTTTTCACATTCTGACTTTTGTTTTTTTGGCTGCGCTGGGCCTCCCTTGGGCCTTATGTTTTTTTTTCTTACTTCTCACCCCCTTTTTCACTTACACAACCTCTGTCCCATTTTATTTTTCTATTATTCTTATTTTATTTATTTATTTTCTTTTAATATATTTTACTTGATACAAAAAATCATAAAAAAAATATATTTAGGCTTTTATTTAATTAAATTAATTTTTTACATAAAAATAAATCTATTTTAATCACCTTTTATTTTATCTTTGATAATTAATTTGCAAATTAATTAGAAATTAGGTTTTGATTATTATTTTCACAAATTAAAAATATTTTCTTAAAACAAATTAATTTATTTTCTCAAAATAAATTAACTTAGAACCTAGGTTTTCTTTTAATTAATTAATTTTTATACTAGTGTAATTTAATTAAAAAATTTTCACAAACAAAACCCTAAAAAACTTATTTTCTTTAATAAATTAATTTCTTTTATTAACTTAATTTTAATTTTCTTATTTTAGTTAATTATTTTCTTAATTAGGTTAAAACTATTTTTCTTAACAAAATCCAAACAAAATTCATTCCTTATCCATTCATACTTGTACATTATATCTTTTAATTTCTTGTACATTTATTCAAATTCAATATGGTTGTAATAGATAATTAGGCTTTATTTTCTTGCAATCCCCATTTATAATTTGTACACCCCCCACCCACAAGTATTGTAATAGCATAGTAATTTTAAATTCCGCAATTTATTGCTTTATATACAAATGCTAGAAAACCCTAATCAAAGATAAAACCAAGCATGACAACAATACACTTGCACACAAGTACCCCTAGGGTAAATCCACTTGGTTGCCTTACAAATGGCCATATTACGCATGTGAGGTATCTTAGAAAAAACAATCAAAAAGAAAGATCATAGTCCCTTGATAACGCTATCTATGTTGCCTTTCAAATGATCTTAGTCCCTAAAAGAGAATGCTAAGATACCTTGCAACATTGTTAATCATGGTTATACGATGACCCACGCCCATCCCGTTTACATCCAAAGATAGGGTTACTTACCAAATCAATGGTAAGATAACAATGTAAAAGGAAAGAGGAACTGAACATGAAAGACTTTTGAGTAGGTAGAATGCTCCTAGTTACTTGCTCAATTTCAAAACAAAACATCCTTGCTATTTTCAAAACAAACACCTACACTTTCAAAACATCTTACAAACTTGAAAATATTTTCAAAAGATCAATATCTTTGTATACATTCTTACGAATGAGAATCATTACAAAGTTTGCCTAAACAATGGCCTTTTACAAAATACTTTCAAAAAACCACACAAAGCATAATTTCAAACAAAAGCAAGTGATCTAGCAAGTAACTAAGAGCCCATGGAAAACCATGGATGAAAAGGGCGCTAATACCTTCCCTTTTAATAATCTACCCCCTGAACTCAAGAAATAATCTCAAAGGTCTTTCCTGTGATTTTTTCACCTTTCCTATTGGATAAAAGAAAAGTCGGTGACGACTCTTGCTAACCACAACATTTGCGATCAAACGCAAAACGCACAAGTCAGTTCTCCCACCGTTTCATATTGTGTATCTTCTAAAATAATTCTGAATTGTTTAGTGTTGATCAATCACTCACCGTGGTTGGTAGTAATTTCAAAAGGGTCTAATACCTAGGTGATTCTTAGGTAGAAGTTAAGCACATGTAGTGATTAAGTGAGTAGATTATAAACTAGGTGAAAGTTTGTTGTACATCTACATATTGATACTATCTAGTTGACTTCGTCCCTAGCTTGGTAGCCCCAAGAGTAAGTGTTGTTGTACACTTAATTGGATTAACAATTATGTGTGTTCTTTTAGTTTTTTGCACTGTTTAAATTGTTATATTTATTCATTATTTTGAATTCATATTACAATTTCTCGACATCTCTTAGGACATATGTGATTTAAATACCAGAATTTCAATTGGTATCAGAGCAAGCATCCTGCTCTGACTCTGGGTGAGATTCGAGGAAGTTACTTTTTGGTATAATGGACAAAGAATGAGAATTTTTACAGACCACCCATTCTTGATGGGACCGGCTATGATTATTGGAAATCTCGTATGGTGGCTTTCATCAAGTCTTTGGACAACAAGGCTTGGAAATCTATGATTAAGGGATGGATTCCACCAAAGGTTGTAGGTGAGGATGGAAAGGTTACTGATGTTTTGAAGGCTGAGGAAGACCGGAATGATGAAGATGAAAAGTCATCTCAAGGAAACTCCAAGGCTTTGAATTCTTTATTTAATGGAGTGGATAAAAATATCTTCAGATTGATGGGCAACTGCACTGTTGTTAAAGAAGCTTGGGAGATATTAAAGACTACTCATGAAGGAACCTCTAAGATGAAGATGACTAGGTTCCAAATTGTTACTACCAAATTTGAGAATTTAAGAATGAAGGAGGATGAGAGAATTCATGACATTCACATGAATAGCCAATACCTCAAGTTCCCTAGGGGAGAAGATGTCAGAAGCCATGTTGGCGAGGAAGATTCTTAGATCTCTTCCAAAGAGATTCGACAAGAAAGTGATTTCCATTGAGGAAGCCCAAGATATAAACGACATGAAGGTTGATGAGCTTATGTGATCTCTATAGACCTTTGAGCTAGGGATCAGTGAAAAGTCTGAAAAGAAGAAGAGCATTTCCTTTATCTCTAGTATTGATGATCCAGAAGATGAGTTGACTTGAACATAGAACAAGGGATATCCAATGCTATTGTGTTGCTTGGAAGACAATTCAGCAAAGTATTAAAGAATGTGGACTGGAAGTCAAGGTCAAATGTCAAGAACAAGTCATTTGACATCAATAAAAACCTAGACTTTGATAGAAGGGTTAGAACTGATGACAATTCCAGCCAAGAAAGAAGATTTCAATGTCATGAATGTGAATGGGTTGGACACATAAGAGCTGAGTGTCCCACTTATCTCAAGAAACATAATAAAGGGATGTGTGTGTCATGGTCAGGGAAGATTCTGAAAGTGATCATGAATAGAAAGGTGCCAAATAGGTCACATCCTTGACTGGAATTTATGAATCTGATGAAGTTTCAAATTGTGAAGGACTTACCTTTGAAGAACTTTCTGCTTCCTACAAGGAATTGTGCCTCATAAGTCAAGGAGTGGGCCAATTAGAATAAAAGTAAAAGAAAATTATTGCTCAACTGGAGCCTGAAAAAGTGGATCACCTTACTATCATCTCTGGTCTGGAAGCTGAAAAAGAGGAGCACCTATCCACCACCTCTGGTATGAATGGTGAAGTTCTCTTGCTCAATTCACAATTTGATAATATGACCAAGTCTGTGAGAATACTCAACACTAGTTTTGGTGTGTTTGATGAGATTCTTCAGTCTCGGAAGAATGTTGGAAATGTCAAATGGATTGGCTTTGACAATCAAACTTTGAAGAACAAAGGCAAAGAGGCTGAAGTGAAGTGTGTTCGTCCAAAGATACAACTAGAACAAAAGATGTCAAATAAAATATTCTAACATCAGCATGAACAACAGAAAAATCACTCAGGAAACAAGACTCAATGATAGAGATGTTATTATTGTGGGAGTTTTGGTCATATAAAATCCTTTTTCTACAGGTTGTATGGCTATCCCAAACCTGTTACAGAACATAGAAGAAAACAGGATGATGGTAGAGCAAAGTCTAACAGACTTCCCAAAAATGTCACTTGTGGACTCATAGCTCACACCTCTCTCAGAGATCCTACAAGAGAGGGTTGGTATTTTGATAGTGGTTCTTCTAGGAACATGATTTGTGACGAGAAATTTTCGATGGATATTAAATCATATTCCACTAACTATGCCACTTTTGGAGATGGATCAAAAGGAGAAATAAAGAGTGTTAGAAATCTGGACTATAAAGGACAACCTAATCTTTATGATGTTTTATGTGTTAAGGGGATGACTGCTAATTTGATTAGTATTAGTCAAATGTGTGACTAAGGTATTAAAATTAACTTTACTACATCTGAATGTTTGGTAACAAATGATAAGAATGAAGTTATTATGAAGGGAGCCAGATCAAAAGATAATTTTTACTTATGCATTTTGTTGTACCCCAAAATTTGCCCTCTCATTTATCAAGACTTTTCTCACAAGGTTTCTTTGACTCAAGACTGGATTAGGGTTTGGTCAGCTCAAGGCATATCATCTTGCACTGATGACCCAAAATTAGGGTTTGAGATTGCACAAGGATTAGTGAAATTTTGCCCTAATTTAGGCAGGTTTTGGACCCAACTTCATGGCAATTTTTCACCTAGTTCCAAGAGGTATCTGGAAATGCATTTCAAAGATGAGTTATAGAGCACATTAAAAGCTTTCCAAAATATCCAAGAACTCCTCAAGATAATTTTTGAGTAGGGAGAATCAAAGAGATAAAGTTGGCAATTTCTCACTTTTTGTCCAAGCCATTTCATGAAGAACAATTTTCCAATCAGTACCTATGTTGTCTAATCCATGCTTTACAGGTCCCAAACTTGTTCCTCACTCCTTAATTTAATGCTTACTCAATTGACAAAGATTTAATCCATGCCCTAGAGCCATTATCCAAGTTGTAATTCCATAAATGGCATAAAGGGACCATTGCCATTTTGGAAAAGTTTCACTTTTGCAAACTTTTTAAATCTTGAGCATTGAACCTGTCCCATTGGCACATACAAGTCTCATAGGTCTAAAGCAAATTGTACAAGCTTATGCAAGCCCTAAGAGAGCAAGTACAAGCATTGCAAGCATTGTCCCTTCACTTTACTTCAAATGCAAGAAAAGTGGCAAAAAGGCTAGAACTGGCACAGCTGTAGGAGGGTTGACATGAAATTGATTCTATACTAATATACAAACATAATACAACTTAGCACATGATTAGAAAAGGCCTGAAACACTCCCAAGCAGAAAAACACCAGAAAACTGTCCAAACTTGCAGTTTTGGCATAAGGATACCAATCTCATATTTGGCTTGTGCGTTTCCATTCTTGATCATCAAAACATCTTACCTACTTGATATCAAACCAATCCAGGCCTTCATCCCTGTTCTGTAACCACTTTTCCATCATCTTCCATTGTTGCTTTCAAATCTTGCAGTTTGACTTGGCCAAGGAGTTTCAGGCATTTTCAGAGTAAGGCAAAGGTTGGAACACGTTCAGGGAAGTTCAAGGAAGCTCAAGCAAGCATCAGGCCTCCATCAAACTCACTCCAGTTCCATCCATAATTTCAACTGAAGGAGGTAAAATCTCAAACTCTATCTCCTTGTACAGGCAACCATTGGCCACGATTTGTGAATAAATAATGTAGTACTCATTGCAACGAAAATGTACATATCTTTATCTTGCATTTATTTTACTTGAGTTGAGAGAATTTGGAACTTGATGTTTCTGAAAAATTAGGTTTAAATTTAGGGCTGTTAAAATTCTTTCTGACCTTTGATTGTTAGTTCACATAATTTATATGGTTAGAATCGTGAGTTCAAATACTACAACTTGCATGTTATGAGTTTTCATTTTCATGGAAGTATGAGAGAGTTACAGGATGTCTGGTCAAGCTTGAGGAAGAAGATGAAGTACAGGGCAAGTGGAAAAGTAGCGCGCTGGTAAGACACATGTCCTGGGTTCGAACCTGGGTGCTACTTTTATTTTTTTTTCACATTTTTCCTTCTCTCCATTTTTTCTAATTTTTGCAGGTTTGGGCTTAGTTCCTTGGGCTTGACATTTTTACTAACATTGCTGCCAGTTTTTCTATGTCACCCCCCTGCCAACTTTTTATATTTTATTTTATTTTATTTGTTTTATTTTCATTTTTAATATATTAAATATTTTCTTTGATACATAAAAATCCTTAAAAATGTAAATTTCATAATATTGCATTTTATTTTATTTTAGTTTATTTTTCACATAGAAATATATTTTATTCTTAACATATATCATGTATTTTCTTAATAACTTGTAAAATATAATCAAAGTATATTTAGTTTAATTTACTTATTTATTTCTCATTTCATATTTATAAATATTTATTTTTGCATATATAAAAACTTTATCTTTTTATACAATATTATTTATTATTTTAATACAAAAAATATACAAAAATAGTATAAAAGAACTTATTTTCTTTTAAAATAGAAATTAGGGTTAAAACCTCCCTTCTAAAAAATTAATTTCTTTTCCTTATAATTTTAGGTTTAGATTAAAATATCTTTTACATAAAAAAAACAAAACAAAAATCTTTTTCTTACATGTATATTATATTGCATACTTAAATATTGTATTTTATTTATTCTAATTCGTACAAATTCGATTTGGTTGTAATAATTTATTTAGGTTTATGTTCTTGCAAATCCCCATTCAAATTTGTATTACCACCTCCCATTAAATTATTGTAATAGCTTAGTAATACTTACATTACGCAATTTACCGCTTTACATGCCATGATTAGTAAATTAGGGTTTGTATGATAAGATCAAAACAAAGCAAAATAGAAGACCCTAAATACAAGACAAAATCAAATCATGAAAATGATACACTTGCACACAAGCATCCTTAGGGTTTCTCCACTTGGTTGCCTAAAACAAAAATGGCCATATTACGCATGCGAAGTATCTTGGCAAAACAAACAAATATAAGATCATAGTCCCTCGATGACGCTATTCAAAGTTGCCTTACAAAAAAATGATCTTGGTCCCTCAAAAATGCTAAGATACTTTGCAAACATTGCTAATCATGGTTATACGATGACCCACGCCCGTCCCGTTTACATCCAAAGATAGGGTTGCTTACCAAATCAATGGTAAGACAACAATGTCAAAGGAATAGAAAATGTACAAGAAAGACATTTAAGTAGGTAGTTTGCTCTTAATTACTTGCTCTATTTCAAACAATTATCCTTGCTATTTTCCAAAACAAACACACATTTCAAAAACATCTTACAAACATTGAAAACATTTTCAAAAAGACAAACATCTTTGTATACATTCTTACGAACGAGAACCATTACAAAGATTGTCTAAACGAATGGCCTCTTTTACAAAATACTTTCAAAACCACACCAAACACAATTTCAAACAAACAAAAGCAAGTGATCTAAGCAAGTAACTAAGAGCCCATGGAAAACCATGGATGAAAAGGATGCTAATACCTTCCCTTTTCATAATCTACCACTCAAACTCAAGAAACAATATCAAAGGTCTTTCTTGTGCTTTTTCACATTTCCTTTTGGATAAAAGAAAAGTCGGTGGTGACTCTTGCTAACCGCAACATTTGCAATAAAACACAAAACCCTCAAGTCAGTTCTCCCACCGTATCACAGAACTGGCGACTCTGCTGGGGAGTTAAATGAAAGTGGGGTTACCTTAGGGCTAGATCACATTTATTTGCTTACATTGTTTGGCTTGTTTGCTTTACATTATGGTTCTGTGTTTGGGTTTGATTCCTCCACCCAGATTTGGGAAACATTATAGGTAAATAGCAATATGTTATGGAAACTGTGCGGGGTATACCGGCATGGTCTAACCAATAGCTATGTTAGTGTGACATACTTATGAGTACCGGTAGCCTTTGAGTCAACCAAAGAGAATACGGGGCCGCTGAGTGATGTCATGAAGCACTAATGAACTTCTAGAACCCTTTAGTTGACCAACTTGGCCTTTAGGATGTAGTGAGATGACCGACTTTGGTGCAGTCTGAAGTTGGTAGATACTAGATACTACACTCATTAAGGGTTGGTTTCTTGGGATATTTCGGTCGCCATTAAAGAGGCTTGAGCTGAAACAATGACCAAGGAAACAGTCCAATGATATTGAGCTCCTTAGAACCCGGTTACTATTATTAGGACAAGTTGAGCCAACTAAACTTCAAGAGGGTACTTACCTATAAAACCCCATGCAAGCCTAAACTAAGAACTTGTTTTTATTTCTTGTATATACATAATTGTACATAACATCATGGACATCATGAGCATCATATGAATCCACTAACCATTTCAAGGATTTTGGAGATTCATCTTTGTTCTTGTTTTGTAGGATATGGATTCACTTCGGAGGAAAACTATCCAAATCAACCTTGTAAGAATTCCTTCACAACTCAAGGAGCTAGCTTCAAGGATCCCTGAGAATTATCCATTCACCGAGAGGCATGGTCGTCTACTAAACTTGGTCACCTCCAACACAGAGGAGGATATGATGAAAGTGCTTTTCCAGTTCTTTGATCCTTTGCATCATTGCTTCACATTTCCTGACTATCAGCTTGTGCCCATTTTGGAAGAATTCTCTCAACTCTTGAGGATTACCATTCTCAATCAGCTACCTTTCAACGGTACGGAAAGAGATCCAAAGCCAGAAGAGATTGCTCAAGCTCTGCAGTTGCACTCGTCTGATGTCACAATTCATTGGGAAACTAGAAGTGGTGTCAAAGGCTTCTTAGCAAAGTTTCTGTTTGAGAAGGCTCAAAGTTGTTGGAATTCCATAGACTTACAAACTTTTGAGGAGATTATGGCTCTTCTTATCTATGGGATGGTCTTATTTCCCAATCCCGACCAACTCATAGATGTGTGTGCCGTCAAAATCTTCTTGTCACGCAATCCGGTGCCTACATTACTAGGGGATATCTTGCACTCTTTTCACACCCGTACAATGAGGAAAAGAGGTGTCCTCATGTGTTGCACTCCTCTCCTGGCAAGATGGTTTATTTCTCATCTTCCCCAATCAGTCTTAAAGAATGAGCAAGGATTAAGGTGGTCACAAAGGTTAATGACGCTCAAACATTCATATATTCATTGGTGCTTTCGATCCAAAGAGAATGTTATCATTGTTGACCGTTGTGGGGAATTCCCTAATATCCCTATACTTGGCATTAGGGGAGTCATCACCTACAACCCATGCTTAGTTCTAAGACAGTTTGGTTATGCCCGAAGGGATGGCCCACATGATATGCTGATTCAAGGCTTGGTATTCGACTACGACAACGACGATCAAGGCCTTCGCCAGAGATTCATCCGAGCTTGGAGGATGCTAAACAAGGTAGATAGCAAGACTTTGGGCCACAAGAGTTCCATCCCTCTTGAGCATTACCTCAAGTGGGTACGAACCCATGCTCAAAGTATTATGATGCCTTATCCTTCCATTCTCCCGGTGATTATTGAGCTTGTTAAGGAAGGAGAAGTTCCATACACTATCCTACATCCTGACTTGCCCACATCTCTTGAAGACCTATAGAGGGATTGGATACAACTCAAAGGAGAGCGAGATACTTTCGAAGCCCAATTCTACGCAAGTGAGAAAAAGGTTTTGGAACTCACTAGGCTACTTCATGAGGAGAAGACTCTAAATGCCTACATAACACCAAAGAGGATGTGCACTACTTTTTTATCTTAGAATGTTGTATTATTTTGCCCAAGGGGCATCGATGTACTCAAACTCTATCTTATTAATATAACGTGTGTTTCTTTTTGTTTAAAACAAACTTGAATCTTTTAAAATCCTTGAAAACATTACATATGCACATATCATTCATCATAACATAAACAGGTATTTTGCAACAAGTTTCCTCATCTCTCTACTATTTATTTCAGTAAGAAGGATCTCGAACAGATAGTCAAAGATCTTCAGACTCAAAACATGCAGTTTCAATAGTTACTCACAACCCTGGACAAAGGACAAGAGGAGCTGAAGACTCTGTTGGAAAGAGAGAAAAAGAAGAAAGAAAGGAAACCAACTGGTGTTGTAATCATGGGGAAAAGGTTTCAAGGGCAAACTAGGAGAACCTTGAATTTTGCAGCAACGTCTGATGAAGGGAAAGGGAAAGAAACAGCAGTTCCGTCAGACTCAGAAGAGGAGGAAGAAGAGGAAGACTACTCTGAGGAACAATACCCTCCGGCTGATGATAAGTACAGACACCTTGGAGAGCGTCTGAGCGCTATGGAAATACAAAGGGTACCAGATCTAGACTTTGAAGAATTGGGGTTAGTGTCGGGAATTGTGATCCCACCAAAGTTCAAAGTGTTGTTGTTTGCAAAATATGATGGGGTGTCATGTCCTAAAATGCACCTCCGATCATATGTGAGAAAGATTCAGCCGCACTCTGCCGATAAAGACTTATGGGTCCATTTTTTCCAAGATAGTTTTTCCAGAACGCAACTCGATTGGTTTTACAAATTAGAAAGGGTCGACGTCCACAACTGGGAAGATCTTGCCGCAGCTTTCTATAAACAATATCAGTATAATGCAGATTTGGAGCCTACCCGTACTCAACTTCAGAGTATGGCTATGGCTTCAAATGAGGGTTTCAAAGATTATGCGCATAAATGGAGAGATCTAGCTGGGAGAGTGCAACCTCCTCTGTCTGAAAGGGAGTTGGTGGATATGTTCTTAGGCACCCTATCGGGCCATTTATACAACCATTTGATTGGGATCTCATTTGTTGGGTTTACTGAGTTAATTTTAACCGGAGAGAGGGTGGAAGCTGGTATAAAAAGTGGAAAGATTCAGAAGGATTTGTCTGCCTCTACAGCTGTGAGAAAGCCTTTCACTGGGAAGAAAGAGGTATTTGTTGTTTATCCACAAAGAAACCAAGGGAGAGTTGAACGTCGACCAATGGTAGGGGCCGTTATGATCCCAAAGCTTACATTTGATCAACCAAGGAGTAATCAACCGAGGATGGAAAGGCCAGTCCGGCAATTCACCAGAATTAATATGACCCTAGCCCAGATTTTACCACATCTGCTGAAATCTAATCTAGCAACTTTAAAAGAAGCTCCAAAGAATCCCAACACAACGTCCCCTCATTATCATTCGAATGCCAGATGCGCATATCATTCTGAGAGCCCGGGTCACGACACTAACAACTGTTGGGGTTTGAAAAACAAAATTCAAGACCTTATAGATACAAAAGAGATTGAGTTTGAGGCGCCCGAGAAACCAAACGTCATTTCTGCTCCTATGCCTAGACATGGTCACAACGCCAATGCTGTCAATTAAGATTTGTTTGTTACTACAGTGGATGAACTCTTGACTCCGCTCCCAATCATTAAGATAAACTTGTTAAAATATGGTATATTCCCAGGTTGTAATGAAGACTGCCACCTTTTCTTATCCTCACCAATTATTTGCCCTCTATTGAAGACATGCATTCAACGCTTGATAGACAACCAAGAGATTCTGTTTGAAAGTGCTCTTGTTTCACTTGTTCCTATTGAAGACATTTCAATCATAACCATTTACGCCAATCCTTCCAGGGTCCCCAAAAGACCCGTTAGGATTACATCGGTTCCAAAGACTACTCCTCTTATAATCACAGTGCATGGGCCAGTCCCGTATGAATCAGACAAAACAGAAAAATGGAATTACAGTGGAAAAATCTACTACCATGGTATCAAACAAGATGGGCTGGCCGCCGAAGAAGTGAGCTCCGAAGGAGAAGACTCTAACATTAGCAATATTGTCGGAACCAGTAAGATTACCCGTAGCGGTAGAATCTTCTCTCCAGAAATTTCCCCTCCAAAGGCAGTTTTTGGACCCGTGGTTGTTCCGAAGGTTACCTCCATACCAATAATCACATCCGCAAGTGCTCCTACTGAAAAAGATGACACAACCCCTGTTGTTATTCCTACCAACACTTCTACTGCTGAAATTATAGGAAAAGGTATTCAATAAGAGCCTGTCCGGACGAAGGCTCAACCATTAACTATCCCCGAAACCTCCAATAAGGAAATGGTGGAGATCCTGAGAATAATAAAAAAAAAAGTGACTATGACGTGGTTGAACAGTTGGGGAAAACTCCCTCCAAGATATCTATGATAGCTTTGTTGTTGTGTTCTAAGGCACATGCGAAAGCTCTGGTAAAGTTTCTAAAGACAGCCCATGTGCCACAAGAGACATCTGCTGACCAATTCCAAGATTGTGTGGCCAATTTGACAGTTGATAACGGTCTAGGCTTCTCTGATGCTGATTTGACACCAAAAGGGAGAAAGCATAAGGAGGCGTTACATGTCTCTGTGGAGTGTAGAGGAACAACTCTGGCCCATGTCTTGGTGGACACTGGCTCATCTTTGAACATTTTACCGAAGAAAGCTCTCGACAGGTTGGATTGCGAAGGACTGACTTTGAAACCCAGTAACATAGTTGTAAGAGCATTTGATGGCTCAAAGTGGATGGTCCACAGAGAGGTGGACATCCCCATAAAGGTGGGAACTCATACTTTCAACTCAACTTTATATGTAATGGACATCCGCCCCTCTTACTCCTGTCTGCTAGGACGGCCCTGGATCCATAATGTTGGTGCTGTCACCTCTACATTACACCAGATGCTGAAGTACTCAGTCCATGGAAATATTATCACTACCCATGAAGAGGAAGATTACATGATTAGCCATCTAAATTCTTTTCGGTATGTGGAGTTGGATGGCGAGTTCATTGAAACTCCTTTTCAACATTTTGAAGAAGTCTCTCAAGAGGTAGCAGTAACCAAGGCGGTATCCCCGATCCCCAAGATCACAAGACCTCCGCTTCGGATGTCATCTCTAAAGGACGCCAAGGCAGTAGTAGAGGAGGGTGGATGCACGATCTGGGGGCAGCTTCCAGACATTCCGTATAAATCTGACAAGTTTGGCTTAGGGTTTACTTCAAATGCTCAGAAGGTTGTGCGTCGTTCCCGTGCTGGAGGGCCACCTCTGAATATTAGCAACCAAGAGGTCAACACAGTGGAAGATGGTGAAGAAGATGGCAGCTTGGAGGATTGGATATTTCCTACTGTCAACGGAGGACTTCGTAATTGGGAAGCCAGAGACTTTGTCCCAATAACTTTCATCTCTCAGTAATTTATCTTTTACATTTCAGTTGGACTTGTAATATTCACAAACAATTCGCACATTAAAAACCTTGTGTCTTACCCGAGGCACAATGGTCCATTTGTAAGGGTTTTTTATTTCATCTTCATATGACATTCAATGAATCATGGACGTTTTTCACATACAAACCTTTTGTGCTCATTGTCTTTCTTTTACATTTTATTGTTTAAAGATGGCTATACCCTTACACACACCCACACTCACAAATGCAGGTACCCCTCCATCCCGGATCCCATGGGTAACGATACTGCTATGGCCTTTTGTGACTCTGAGGATCTAATCTACCAAGCCGAAGACGAAGGTGAGGAAGATTGTGAAGTAGCAGGGGAACTGTCCAGACTACTACAACAAGAGGAAAGAGCTATTCAGCCTCATGAGGAACCGGTGTGTGATACGGTGGGAGAACTGACTTGGTGTTTTGTGTTTCGATCGCATTTGTGCGGATAGCAAGAGTCGCCACCGAATTTTCTTTTATCCAAAAGGAAAGGTAAAAAGGCACAGGAAAGACCTTTCGAGATTATTTTTATTTCGGGGGGTAGATTATGAAAAGGAAAGGTATTAGCACCGTTTTCATCCATGGTTTTCCATGGGCTCTTAGTTACTCGTTTAGATCACTTGCTTTTATTTGACAATGTGCTTGTGGTGTGGGCTTTGAAAGTATTTTGGAATATCTCTTTGTAATGGTTCTCGTTTCTATAAGAATGAGTATAAAGTTTTGTTTCAAAAAGTGGTTCAAAGATGTGTTTGTTGATTGTGTTTCGGAAAGTGTTTTGAAAAGATGTTTTGCAATAGTTCTCGTCTCTATAAGAACGTATACAAAATGTTTTGTCTTTTGAAAATGTTTTGAAATGAAAGTGTAGGTGTAAAAATATTTTTGTTGTGAGCAAGCGAGTAACTAGGAGAGAATCTACCTACTCGAAAGGTTTTCAATTGTTCTTTTCTTCCTCCTTTTAATGTTTCTATCTTACCATTAATTTGGTAAGAAACCCCGTCGTTGGATGTGAAGGGACAGGCGCGGGTCAATTTTATAGTCATCGAAAGCAACTTATGAGACGCTTTGAGCAATTTTCATAACGGACGAGATCGTTTTATCGAAGGCAACATCGAGGGTCATCGAGGGACTACGATCTTTTTATTGAAGGGTCATTGCTAAAGCGTCCCATATTCGAGGGACATGACTGTGTTTCCAAGGCAACGAACGAGGCTACCTTAGAGGTGCGCGTGTGAAAAGTGTGTTCGTTTCAAGTTATTTTGTTGAAATTAGGTTATCTAGCGATTGATTTTATATCTTGATATGCACGCCTAATTACTATACAGTATAAAGAAAACAGTAAATTACGAAAATGGAAATTCTACGCTATTACAGGGCTTTCGGGAATAGGGGCACAGTTTTTTACAAATGGGGATGAGTCGAATGCAATTAAAAGTCCAAAATAGCAATCAATACAACCAAATTGAATTTGAGCGATTAATTAAAGTTATAACAGTCTAGAAAATGTGATTAATTGACAAAGTATAGAAATAAAAACTTGGTATTTTGTTTGTGAAAAAAAATTTTGAAAAGAAGAAAATAAAACCTATTCTAAAAATAAAATAATTGACTAAAAGAAATTAAATCAAATGTATTATTTTTGTATTTTTTATGAGGAAAAGAAATAATTAACCTATTCTAAAATTTTTTAGTATTTTTGACATTTGTTATAAACAAAGCTAAACAACTTAAAATAAACTAAAAAAAGAACGAAGCCAAAGGTCGAACCCAAGACCCCAAGGTTGCAAAGAGATTGCCTTACCACTACACTACATCAATCTTTCTGTTTTGTTCATGCCCCAAGTGGAATAAAATGGTACAAAGATGGTTGGGTTGGGCTTTAAGGCCAAGCCCACAACCCGGATTCATTAGAGAAAGGAGATGGAGGGTTTCGAAACCCTAAAAGTGAAAAGGGGCGGCCGCTAGTTATGGTCTTGGTAATTCGAATTCACAGATTAAACAAAATTAGATTAAAAATTATCTTTTTTTATATCTCCTAACCACCTCTAGCTCCTCTAGAGATTGTCTCTCTTAATGTACCCCCAGCTTTCACTTTCTAAGGAACAAAGTCAGACAAAAACTCAAATCTTTTCTTGCTTACTAACAACATGGGATAAGTGATGGTAACTCAGATGCTTCTTCCGATCTTGAGAACAACACACAAAAGCTTCCAAAGCTAATTGTTCAAGAAATTTCTTCGCAACTTTGTTAATCGCCAAAAATAGCTTCCTGGGAAACATGCAAATCAGTGATTTCCGCTTTGATTATCGTCCTGATTCGACTCATCGGAAACACGTTCGTTTCTCATCGTTCTCGTGTTTTACTCTGTTTTGATTTGCTAGTAAGTGTCAAAGTTTATGGTTTGTCGATTTCATTGCATGCTATTATTCTATTTTTGTTATTGTGTTAGGGTTATTGTATTGCAGTTTATTATGGGTTATGAGTGATTCTGAGTTGTAGGTTGAAACTGCTGCGAGGAGTGTAGAGCCAAGGTTGGGGTAGACTATGGGTTATGACTGAGCGTGATTTGTAGTGAGGTTGATTGAGAAGTTTACAATTTGTGTTGTGGAGGTTTGATGATGATTCTGCGAACTATGGATTGGACAGGATAGGGAGATAAGGAGATGCAACAACAGGGAAATTTCCAAATGGGAGAAGAAATGGCGGCCAAAATAGGTGGTGTAAGAGATCTGGATCTTCTTGAATCAAACTAGTAAGGTTCTGTTAATATGGTGACACTGTTTCTATCATTTTTGGTTTCTTTCTCTTACTGTATTTTGTGATTCACTTTCTAACAAAAGAAAAAATCTTGAGTTTTAGTTTCGATTTGTTCATGATTATTATTCTACTGATTTCGTGTTCATTAGTTGTTGTTGTTTTTTCTGGTTTAAGCACTAACAACAACAACAAAATATTTCACACAATTTTCTCTTATTTTCTTATGCAGTAACAACATATATCACGCAATAACTGATACAAAAAATACGTAAACACAGAGGTGCAAGAATGGTGGAAAGAATCAGTACCTATTGAATTCCTTCTTTCTGGTAGTGAGTATGGTTAGTTACTCCTTCCTTGTCTGCTATGGATTCTGGTTTGTTGACAGCATAACCTTCTTTTCTTCCTCTATTTCTTATATTTGTTGTTTACGCGTTGATGGGCTTGATGAAAGATATGTGTACCGATGGTGAGTTTAATGGAGAGGAGGAGGATAGTTTTCTGTTTTTCTCTTAGAGAATCAAGAATGGATATGGAATAGTTTTTTAGTTTTAAGAGAGATTTTTTCGTATTTTTCTTTTTGTTGTATATTTTGTCTGCTTTTTTTTCTTGTGCCCCCCACCACTGCCTTCTCCTTGATTTTCTTATATATAAGAATAAGAGATTTAATTGGGAGGGGAAAATGAGATAGGTTTGAACAATTAAAGGCAATGTTTCATTGCTTTGTGGCTGCAGTTTTTTTGTTTTGCTAACTTTGTGCAAGTGTTGGGCTATTTTGGACTATTCTGTAGGTTGGTTTTGCAGCAGGTTTTGGGACAGCTACAAAGCTATTATTTTGCAGCAAGGTTGGACTGTTTTGCTTAGGTGATATCTTTCTGTCCCTTTCTCTTTCCCTCTTCATCTTTCTATGATACAAAGAAATTTTGCTTAGTCAAAATTTCTGAAGAGTTTGCATAGATTAGGAAAATGATGACATGGGGTTTTGGCTATTGGTAGCTTGCTGCCTTGTTTGTTTTTGCTTGCTTGTTGTTTTGTGTGTTTTTGCTTGCTTGTTGTTTCACGTTTTTGCACTGTCGTTTCATGTTTTTTTTTTTGCTATTCTTTTCCCTTTTTGTGAACCAAAAGAAATCCACACTTTTTTTTGTTATTTGCAAAAGTAGGAGGAGATAAATCATGATTGAAAAACCTTCTTAATTTCTGATTCCAAAAGGCAAACTCTAATGATGAGATAAAAATCTTAATAATTAGTTCTTGAATTTTCACATTTAGCTAAAATTTTCTTTCTTTTGTTGCATGTACGAGCAATTTGGACAATGGAGAAAAATGATGAAGAGCGGCCTGCCGTGCTTGATGAAGACTTGAAGATGACGAAAAATCAATTCTTTAGGAATTTTGTATTGTTGCAACTTTTGTAACATTGCGGTTTTCATTTGTAATTTGAATTTTAGGACTTGGAGAATTGTAAAATATATTCAAATAAAAATGGCGCCTTGTTGTAAATCTTGAATTCTTGAATAAACTTGAATAATCTTGAATTCCAAAGCAGCTTAAAAAAAATCTTGCATTTGAATAATGACGCGCTTAGGTTTAACAATTTGATTTGATTCATGAGAATTGTGACTTAGATAAACCATGAATCACAACATAGCTTAATCATGTATGCATTCCAAAGTTTGAATGAATTTGAGCAAACTTTAGTGAACTCGTTCCCTGATACCTTGAATTTAAAACCAACCACGCGAATCAACTGTAAAAGATTTGGACGAAAGCTTGTGATATCGTGTAATTCTTTGCTAATCAAGACAATATTCAAATGAATCCTCAAGTAATTTTCACCAAGATCATAAATCAATTTTCAACATGGGAACTTGTATTATAAGCAACATCTTCTTCGAACTCAATATGAATCTCCGAATTCAACATCTCGTTCTATGGACAGTCTCAACATAAGAATCACAGCCTTTGAGAAATCAATTAGAAATTGAAAACACTCTAAATCAAGAAAATGACTTATGACAAATTGATAATCTCCAAGGTCTTTTAAGTATAATTTCCTTCGATTCTTAAAGAGGACTTATTGATAACATCGCTCATGACAATGTACAAAAATAGTTGTCTCGAGATCTTGAAAATTGAGGACATTACGACTCTTGAAAGGCATACCACAATTATCTGAAATTAGGTCAGAAACAGAAAGTGACCTCTAAAATATTCGAATTTCCGATGATCTATCGCACATAATCAGCTCTTGACTTGTGAAGAGAAATTGGAGATGACGTCAAGGAGAGTCATATGCAAACAAAACTGCTCAAGAATATTGATTAATGAAGAAGTTACAATCGTTTGAAGTTGATATTGACAAGGCCAACTTTTGCAGTTAATTTTTAGTCATCTGGACCGTTGACCAAGCAAACTCACGATGAAAGGCTTGAAACTTGGCAAAAACATCCTTGAGAACACATGAAGGACCATAAAGACCATTTGAAACTTTTGAAACTCAATTTTGCTTAAGAAATACCAAACCCTAGCTGCTGACTCAAGGCCTATGAAGAGAATCTGTCAGATCATATCTTTTGCCAAATTGAGTGTTTGAGAAACCCTGGGATAGTGTCTTAAGTGAAAAATGGGAGGGAAAATTTTGGGTTGCAACAGCTGCCCCTGTTCAATCTTCTTAAACTTGAAAAACAAGATTGACGTGTTTGTCGTTCGCGGCTTGAAAGTAGAAGATGATTGATCACTAGAGTGCCCAGAAATTTGCGCTTGATGATGCACTAGTTAATTGCATAAGGAAATGGGCTTAGAGATGCCATTCGGAGAAACAAAGGAGAATTGTCGGAGATAGGCTTATACACGCCATCCAAAGGCTATTATTGACGGAAAGTTTGAACTCGATCTCTCTCTTTTTTTAACAGAAACTGAATCAGAATAAACCGTTGAGAGATTTATCTGAACCAGTGAGAATCTGGAGATGAATCAAAATAAACCATTGAGAGATTTATCTGAAACAATAAAAATCTGGAAAGGAATCAGAATAAATCGTTGAGAGATTTATTTGAACCAGTAAAAGTCTGGAAATGAATCAGAATAAATCGTTAAGAGATTTATCTGAACCAGTGAAATAATCTGGAGATGAATCAGAATAAACCGTTGAGAGATTTATCTGAACCAGTGAAATTATCTGGAGATGAATCAGAATAAACCATTGAGAGATTTATCTATACCAGTGAAATAATCTGGAGATGAATCAGAATAAACCGTTGAGAGATTTATCTGAACCAGTGAGAATCTGGAGATGAATCAGAATAAATCGTTAAGAGATTTATCTGAACCAGTGAAATAATCTGGAGATGAATCAGAATAAACTGTTGAGAGATTTATCTGAACCAGTGAAATAATTTGGATATGAATCAGAATAAACCGTTGAGAGATTTATCTGAACCAGTGAAATAATTTGGATATGAATCAGAATAAACCGTTGAGAGATTTATCTGAACCAGTGAAAATATGGAGATGAATCAGAATAAATAGTAGAGAGATTTATCTGAACCAGTAAGAGTCTGGAAGAAATTTTTTGTTATGTAGATGGTCGATCAGTCTTTTCTTGTTGAAAATCTTGGTCTGTTGGAAATTTGTTGATGATGATTTCCTGTCAAATGACTCTTTCCTGCAAAAGGTGAAGAGTTAATTGTATGCAATGCTATGATGTATGCGATGCATGGGGTGATATTTACCTCTCAAAATGAATGAGATTTCACAGTATGTACTTGAGTTGTCAATGTTATGACGTATGGATGCAAATGTATGGAATTAAAGATTGTTTGTGCCGTAGCATTGCTGGAAGCGGGGAAAATAAATCCCTTCTGAAGCACTGATGGGTGAGTTTCCAAATGTAAACTCTGTTTTAGAAGGGAAAAGTCGGGCATCACTTGTAGACTTCGTGAAATTCTGCTGGTGAAATCTGAGAAACTGGGCAACTCATTGGAGAACCTCTGGAGTGGTAGTTTGAAGCTCTGCTTTGTCAAGAATATGAGAAAGCTTGATAACGACAAGCTGCATACTGGGGATATGTTAGCGATTCTGTGGTAGGATGTATTCGCTTCCGCTCTTGCTGGAAAAGGTGCCTGCGGGGATCTTATGGAATGGCTTATAACTATTATCCTATTTCTTAGAGTCATTAGTAATTGTCTTTCCATTTTTTTTTGTTTATTTGTAACAGTAATCACGTTCAAATGCATATGCTCAAAAATAAATCAGTGGACGTTTTTGTAAACAAAACACAGAAATAAAGAAAAACATATAGTTTTGCACTTTCAAAAGGGATATCTTTGTATTAACTTGAATAAGTTTTTTCTTTGTACAACGAGACGAGCATTCTAGTAAGAGAATGTCGTCATAAGAAATGAAAATTGATACAAAGAAAATATAGCTACGTGAAATAATCCCACGGGGTTCCCATTCTGCTATAGTCTTCATGTCTCTGAATGTCTTGTCCACTTGTCGCCTCAGCGAATTCGATTAGATAGATTTAGAGTCGTTTGAGTTAATTGGTCGACGCTGAAGATTGTTTGTAAGATGATCCAACGGGACATATTCATACGCTTCAATCCCTAACTTTTTCTTTGACCTCCCTCTCGGGTTTTCAGTCCACAGGGATACTGTTGTACCCCAAAATTTGCCCTCCCATATTCTTCAAAGTTTTGACAAGCATCATCTCAATTTTCTCAAGTCTTCTCAAGGGCTACACAGTCAACCACTCTCCTAAGCCAGTCAAACTAGGGTTTTGGTTCTTGCAAAGAAAGTTGAGGTTTTCAAGGGCTCAATCAAGTCCCACATGCTCATACACTTTGTCAAGCACCTACATGTCAAGTTTCAAGGCTCACAAAGTCAAGTTGCACAGTCAAAAACCCTAATTGCTCCACAGTCAACTATAGGGGCAAAATGGTCATTTGGCAGTCAAAAGTCAAATATTTTGGTCAACATCTTATTTTTAAGCCACAATCATCATTTGATCAATTCTTGATCATGATTCCTCAAGAATGGCTCAAAAATCATCAAGGTGTCAAAAGTTTCTATTTTTGGACAGTTGAAAAGTCAACTGTAACTTGACTAAGGCATAACTTTTTCATGGTTCATCAGAAAAATCCCATACAATGCTCATCTTGAAGGGGAAGACATTTCCTACAACTCATCTTCACATTCCAAGTCCAAGAAATGCTCTCACAAAAAGTTATCAATTTCAACATTATAGGTCATTTTCAAAAGTCAACAAAAAGGCACTTTAAGTCAAAGACCATAACTTGAGATTGGTAAATCAAAATGACATGGGACCAAAGACATTGGTTAGAGGACTTCAAGACCTTTCCAAAATGTCCAAGAACATGTTCATAGCTTCAAAATTGAGCAAGATATGCATTGGAGAAGTTGGGAAATTTTTGTGAAATGGCCAAAGTCAATTATCCTTGAAATTTCATTTTTGACAAAAGGGGCCCACTTTTTCCACTTGTTTCAGCTTGGCCATGCCTCCCACGTGTCCCACAATTTATTTCAAGATTAAAAATTAATTTTCCCATTTTTATTTAATTTTATTTGATTTAATGCATTTTAAATCTTTAAAATTCAAATAAAAATCAAAGAAATTAATGGAGGGATATTTTGTGGTTTGAATAGCTTTGATACACCATAAAACATATACCAAATTCGTTCAAGACCTATTATGGGCATAAAAATTCAAATTTTCACAAGAATGGCAAGTTGTTTAAATGGTGTTCATGGCATAATCTCAAACTTCATTGCAAGGGTTAATGGCTCACATTATTGCTTGATTCTCATTCAAAGACATATATGCAAGCCTCTCATACCATTTACAAGGGCTAAGCATCTCTAAAACGAAAAAAAACCATATTCAAACCATATTCAAAAAAATCAAGCAAAAAGTCAAAGCTGAAATCCACCTTCCAAGGCAATTCAAAGCCTTTTCTCGTTTCTAACACTTTGCAGGAACTCTCAGGAGTCTTTTGGAATCAAAACCAAGCGCTCAGGCCTAAGGAATCGCCCCACACGAACTCACAGTTTGCACAATTTTCTTGGAATCGAATTTCATTTGTTCATGCATCATTAACATAATTTGTTGCTTGTTTTGTGTTGTATGAGTCCACAGGAAACTAATGGTATGGTTCAATTGCTTTGAGATGCCCCAAAACTCAATATTATTTTTTCTAAGGTATTCCTATGCAGGCTTCCAAACAGCGTCCATCATGCATCTCAAGTGATCATCTTACCAAGTGGCCACTAACGCCAATCTGATGGCTATGAGGCGTGGACCATGGTGTTCCCAGTCAATGCTTGCACACTTGATTCCAGTTTCAACAACACACCCCCATTCCTAGCCCAATACCCCCTCCATTTGGGTTCATTTTTCTTTCTTTTCATTTTATTTCTTTAATTTAATTTCTAACCCCTTTTATTTTATTGGTTATTAGTAATTAATTTAATTAATCATTTTCATAAAAAACAAAAAATATAATTAACACTTTTATTATTATTTTTATTTTGTAAATAAATCATAATTGAACTAGTTTTTAATTAGGCCATTTGAACATTTTAATAATTAAAATAGATTTAGATTTAGGTTAATCTTTAACTTTGTTTCTTTTTATTTCTATTTTATTTCATAAAAAATATAAAAAAATCAAAAAATATTTTCTTGTAATTAAAATAATTAATTAGTTTTCAATTTCATTTAATTACCAAAAAAAAGACAAAAAAAAAAGTTAATTCCCTTTTCTTTATTCATGCGTATTTAATTTGTCTGATTATTATGTAATTGCTCCGGATATGTAATAGTAAATAGGACCTTTTACTGTTTTTTTATTTTCCGCACTTATTTACTTAAAACGGGTCTTTGTAAAAATTTGGCGATGTATAGACCCGCGCCTTGTAATAGCGTAGGATTTACGTTTCCGCAATTTATTTTCCGCACCCCCTTTAACTGTTAACTTGTATGAAAGAATGCATGACAATTAAAAACAAAGTGTAGCTCACCAAATGCATGACAAGATATAACATAAACTGAAAATAACACAAGAATTCACACACCACTTCTAGGGTACGCCTCACTATTGCCTTGCCCCTCGAAACGTGGTCGTCGAGTACAGGACGTTTTAGTAAGTCCTTATGTACATGAACATGGCATAAGGGTAGCTTCTAAGGTGTCCTATTGTTGCTCTGGTGACCACACTGTCCCTACAAGCTCGAATTGTGGTCGTCAAGTATAGGACGTCTTAGCGGTCCTTATGTCCATGATCCAGTTGCCTCGAAACAGTTTCCTCGAAACAGTTGCCTCGAAACAGTTGCCTCGAAACGGTTACCCCGGAATAAAAAGATCAATGGCATAAGGGTAGCTTCTAAGGTGTCCTACTATTGCTCTGGTGACCACACCGTCCCTAAACTCGAATTGACCCGAATACCTCCAACGATGATGCTACCTACCTCTCAATGGTGGGATGGCACTACTTTAAGGACTTCTACATAGCTTAATTCCTTAGGGTAGGTAGATGACTCATAGATACTTGCTCTAATTCAAAACAGATCAAAAAAATTCTTTTCACACCGACACTTTTCAAAAAGCTTTCAAAAACAACTTTTCAAACACTCTTGAGGACTGATACAAGAGTTTATCTGAAACTTTCAAAGAAACTTTTTTCAAAACCCACTCACAATTGAAAAGCAAACACTTTTGAAAACACAATGAGCAAGTATCTAAGAGCCCATGGATAACCATTGATAGAAAGTGTGCTAACACCTTCCCTTTCTATAAATCTACCTCCCGAATCGAGAAACTATCTCATAAAGAATTTTGCTGTGCTTTTGTCCTGTCCATATTGGAGAAAATAAAAGAAAGTGGCGACTCTTGCTTCCGCGACATTTCGCGAACCAGCGTTAAACAGTCAGTTCCAGATCCACCGATCACAGAACTGACGACTCTGCTGGGGAAACTCTTATAAAGTGAGGTGTACCTTAGGATAGTTCATAACTGTGTTTTCAATTGTTGTGCTTTGTTTGCTTTATTATTGTGGGTTGCATCGGAGTTACATAGATCCTAACCCGGATCTGGGGATACCCTGTTAGGTAGCATAAGCTGTGAGGGACCTGTCCGGCGTAGACCGACATGGGTGAAATAGTGGCTACGTTGGTGTGGCACCTTGGTCTGTACCGATATCCCTTGTGTTGCAACGAGGAGAATATGGGTCTTCTGAGGAGTCATTAAGCACCAACCGACCTTAGAACCTTAAATGACCCAACTTGGCCAATAGAACGGTAGCAGTATGCTACGCCCATTGAGGCTAAACTCTCGTGATGGTTCTGGCTGCAAGAAAAGGTTGCGATGCTGGAGTTATGACCGATTGAGGGTAGTCAGTGATATTGGGATCCTCTAGAACCCGGTTACTTCTGATAGGACAGGTCCTAACCAACAAACTGAAAGAGGGTAATACCTAGACCCCATGCTGGCCTAAGCTCTAAGGGCTTCTCTTGTGTGACTTGTGTGCCTTCCAACTTGACTATTTGCATACTTGTTATCTGACACTTGAGTTTCTTGCAGGTTTTGTTTACAGTCCTTAATCTGGACTCATAACAGGGTTTATCCATATTACTCCATGCATAGCATACCATCATACCATTGCATACATCATGCATAAGGACTAATCCATTTCAAGGATCTCAAGGGTTTGTGATGCAGGTCATGATGCCTAGCAAGGGAAAAAGGGGATTTATTTTCCTCTAGCCAGGTTGATGACCCGAGTCAGGGGCTATGACCCACTTGATATGGTGAGCTTTGACTCTTGAAGAAGGTTCCCCTAGCCAAGGTTGTCTGGAAATCAAAACAAGGTTGATAACTCGAGTCAGGGGCTATGACCCACTAGATATGGTGAGCCTTGACTCTTGAAGAAGGACTCTCAACAACATGAAGTTCCCTCAATCAAGCTACCCAAGTTCTAACCATCTTCTTGTTTACCCCGCGAGATCCTTGAAAACATCGCATGCATACATACATATCATTGCATTACAGGTACCCTTGGTATAGGTCACTTACCTTCTTCGCTGTTTATTTCAGCAGTCATCATGAATCCTGAATCATCCAATGGACAAGCTATCAAGGCCCTCCAGGCCCAGAACGCCCAGTTCCAGGAGCTGGTCATGAGCTTAGCACAAGGACAACAGGAATTGAAGACTCTGCTCTTGAAAAAGAAGAAGAAGAGGACTGTTTTATTCAACCCTAGACGCAGATATGGGAATACACTGCAGAATGAAGTTGAGCGGACTACTCCATCTGTTGGGGAAGGCAGTCACCAAGAGGGAAGGGTTCCTAGTCCATTGGTCTCCGACACCGAGACAGATTACAATGATGAGCAGTACCCTCCAGCTGAGGACATGTATAAGCAACTCGAGGACCGTCTAAATGCCATGGAGATTCAACAGGTTCCCGGGTTGGACTTCGGAGACCTAGGCTTATCTTCTGGGGTGGTGATCCCTCACAAGTTCAAGGCACCTGCCTTTGCAAAATACGACGGGGCCTCTTGTCCTAAGTTGCACCTCCGTTCATACGCAAGGAAGATCCAGCCCTACACGGCAGACAAGAATCTATGGATCCATTTCTTCCAGGAGAGTCTTTCAGGGACTCAACTCGAATGGTTCTATCAGCTGGATGGAACCAGTATTCGTAATTGGGAGGACTTGGCAACTGCTTTTTATAAGCAGTATCAGTATAATGCCGACCTCGCTCCTACGCGTACCCAACTCCAGGGTATGTCACTGGGGACGGGTGAAGGTTTTAAGGAGTACGCCCAAAAATGGAGAGACCTTGCTGGAAGGGTACAACCACCTCTGACTGACCGTGAGCTCGTTGACATGTTCTTGGGAACTTTGTCTGGTCCATTCTACAACCATCTGATTGGGAATTCTTCTGCTGGGTTCACAGATCTTATCTTGACTGGGGAGAGAATTGAAGTTGGTATCAAGTCGGGGAAGATTCAAGAAACCGCACCTGCTGATGCTCAGAAAAAGCCCCACAGTCGGAAGAAAGAGTCCAATGCTATACATGGTAAAAAGGGTCGTCATGATGTAGGGGAAATCTAGATCTCTGATCCCACGCCCGTTCAACTAAGAAAGAGCAATAGGCGTAGGATAAAGTATCAAGATAGGAAGTATACTGACATCAACATGTCTTTGTCTCAGGCTTTACAACAATTGCTGAAGGCAAAACTGATCACACTAAAGGATCCTCCTCAAAATCCCGATACTTCCTCTTCCAAGTACAACCCGGGTGTGAGATGTGCCTACCATTCTGACAGTCCTGGACATGACACTGACGACTGTTGGACCTTGAAGAACAACATCCAAGACTTGATTGATGCCAAGGAGGTCAAGTTTGAACACTGATCCTACACCAAATCATCGAGAATGTCTTTTGTTCATTAGAATTTTCAATTTGTAATTTTCTTTTGATTGTTCAAACATTTATTCATGTTAAACTTTATTATTTCATTAATGCATTAGACGTGTCTGTTTTGAAGTAATTGTGTTTACTATGCTTAAAATTGCTTTTATTGATGCTCAACTCTCAATTAATAATTCTAAGCCTCTTGAGGGAGGATGACGAAAACGATACCACGATCTACAATATGCTTTTGAACAGACCCCGCTGATGAGGTACAGGCATTGTTTCCATTCCTAAACACTGGAGTTATAAGGAAGATAATCCCTAGTCAACCCCTTTGAGCCAAAGAAGTAGGAGTTTCTCTTTTCAAAAAAAATTATAACCCTTTAATCATAACCTGGGGCAGGGTAGTCCTCTCAGTTGATCCAAGTGCACAACGAATAGCACCAACGGAGTTCTTACAAAACAAAAGACAGTGATGGTTCCGAATAATCATAAAGACAGGAAGTCATTATCTCTCAAAATAAAAAGCCCAATAAGTCAAAAAACCTATGAAAGAGACATACGAAGCTGGGGCATCCCGCTGACTGTAATTCCAAAAAAGGAAATAGTTCAGGCAAAAAACAGGGATAACAAAATCAAAAAAGAAAGAGGTCCTACAAACCCTCGAAAAAAAAGGAAATGACTACCTATTCCCAATAAACTGTCAATATCCGAACCATCACTGGAATATCAGAGCAAAGACTCAGACAAGGTCTAACGCACGATCGGCTGAGTTTAGGGTCGAAGAACATCATGAAGAGCGGGTGGGTACAAATAAATTTGAGCCTTTATCCTTTGTTTCTTAAACCGTGAACCAGGCCACATTATAACCCTTAAAAGTCCTAGCTGAAGCATGGGTTAGTTCGAAAGCATACTGTTACGAAAGGTATCCTGACTCCTTAAGGCTTACTGTAAAATACTGAGTTGACATCATATCTTTACAAAACTCACTTGCTTTTACAAAAAATGCATTTTTCAAAATTTCAAGACAGACATAAGCTTTTGCATTCTTAAAATAACATTGTTTACATATGACTAGTTATTTGAACAGCAGAGAAATTCGCACGACGAATATCCTATGAACAAAAATCATCTCAACAAAAGAGTCACCTCCAGTGGAAGAAACACTTCCAATCAAGGGGCATGGAATGATCAGTGTCCATCATCTGGGGCAGTCCAGTCAAGATTCAGAGAATCTCTCAAAAGGCCAACCAGCTTGGGGCAAATCTCCATCTGGATCACCTGGGGCATTCCGACAACAAATCTTTCCTGATCAGGCATCTTCTAGTGGTACGGCGACACGACACTACTAACAGTGACAACTCCCTGCTCTCTGAGAACACGGACATAGTCGAAAAAATACTACGCCTAATCAAAGACCCGCTAGGTTGACACACCTAGGCAAAAATAAGGGCTTCCCGACGAACCAAAAGGGTTCGGGCAAAAGTAAAGGATGAAATGAAAAAATCTGTACACCCGACAAGTCGAAAACCTGAAAAGGCGGCTTGGGCAAAAAAGGGTTATCCCGGTGGACTGAAAATCCGAAAGGGCGGTCCAGGCAAAAGTTAGGGATCACAGCGTACGACTATGTCCCGGCATCTCATCACTTGCCTGCCAGAAGAAGATTTGTCAAGTCGACAGTCATCAAGCACCTCTACAGGTACCTTCTTCTCCCGCAGAAACTGGGGCAATGGGAATTGTCCGAACGGTACAAGCTGCTCTGTCCACCGAGGTACCAAGGTAAGTTCAGCTGAAGAACATGACCAAGTTACCTCCACTCCCCCACAGAGTAAGACAGGTTTCAGCAATACTCTCCCCGAGCAGAGTTGGTCTCCCATCAGCCCTGAAAAGGCACAGTATCTCCAGCAAGTCATCAACACTCTCCCCAAGCAGCATTAATCTACTGTCAGCCTTAAGGAAGTTGGGTATCCCCAGAAAATCTCAACATTCCCCAGCGGAGTACAGATATTCCTCAGCAAGCATCCCCGGCAGTCTTAATATAAGATTGTTCCCCGGCGGAATACCAGACACCCCAGTGGAGCCATTCCCCAGTACAGTCTCAAAAGTCTCCCCAGGAGAGTTGAACCGTCTCCCCAGTAGATTCTTGAAGCTTATCCCCAGTAGATTCTGGAAGCTTATCCAATGCCGAGCAAACGCGTCTCCCCGGCTTTATTCAGAAGGTTACTCCTCACCAGAGCTTATAACTGGGTTATCCTCAGCTAATTACCACGGAAAGATCGTCCTCGGCGAAATTCTTCCTATCCCTAGCAGAGTTTATCAAAACTTCCAACAAAGCTTATCAACGGTATCCCCAACAGAGTTATCCTCAACATCTCAGCAAAGTATCTCTTCCTACAGAGTAGATTCCCCGCAGAGTAATCTCTCCAACAAGTTTATTCCCCAACGGAGTCATCTTCTCCTACCGGTTTATTCTTGCAATCATCGTCCCCAGCGGAAACGAAGAACTCTCTTCAACATCATCCCAGGATTCAACAAACTTCCCGGCATTCGTCAAAGGATTCATTTTCCCAGACGAAAATACATTCATAAACATCACATTGTCATACATCATAATACATGCGTACACGCATCATATCACCCCAATCTCATCTATTTTTGAGAACGTCATGACATCATGCATGTCATACATTATGACATTGCATACAACTAACTCGTTACTTTTTCAGGAAAGAATGATCAATAGATAAAAGTCTTTACCATTTGAGGTAGAAGACGTCCAAGATTCCTTCATCATTCTGCTGAGGTAGTAATCGCCCAAGGTTCTCTCATCGTCCCGTTGAGGTAGTAATCGCCCAAGATTCTCTCATCGTCCCGTTGAGGTAGTAATCGTCCAAGGTTCTCTCATCGTCCCGTTGAGGTAGTAATCGCCCAAGGTTCTCTCATCGTCCCGTTGAGGTAGTAATCGTCCAAGGTTCTCTCATCGTCCCGTTGAGGTAGTAATCGTCCAAGGTTCTCTCATCGTCCCGTTGAGGTAGAAATCGCCCAAAGGTTCTCTCATCGTCCCGTTGAGGTAGTAATCGCCCAAGGTTCTCTCATCGTCCCGTTGAGGTAGTAATCGCCCAAGGTTCTCTCATCGTCCCGTTGAGGTAGTAATCGTCCAAGGTTCTCTCATCGTCCCGTTGAGGTAGTAACCGCCCAAAGGTTCTCTCATCGTCCCGTTGAGGTAGTAATCGCCCAAGGTTCTCTCATCGTCCCGTTGAGGTAGTAATCTCCCAAGGTTCTCTCATCGTCCCGTTGAGGTAGTAATCACCCAAGGTTCTCTCATCGTCCCGTTGAGGTAGTAATCGCCCAAGGTTCTCTCATCGTCCCGTTGAGGTAGTAATCGTCCAAGGTTCTCTCATCGTCTCATTGAGGTAGTAATCGTCCAAGGTTCTCTCATCGTCCCGTTGAGGTAGTAATCGTCCAAGGTTCTCTCATCGTCCCGTTGAGGTAGTAATCGTCCAAGGTTCTCTCATCGTCCCGTTGAGGTAGTAATCGCCCAAGGTTCTCTCATCGTCCCGTTGAGGTAGTAATCTCCCAAGGTTCTCTCATCGTCCCGTTGAGGTAGTAATCGCCCAAGGTTCTCTCATCGTCCCGTAGAGGTAGTAATTGCCCAAGGTTCTCTCATCGTCCCGTTGAGGTAGTAATCGCCCAAGGTTCTATCATCGTCCCATTGAGGTAGTAATCGTCCAAGGTTCTCTCATCGTCCCGTTGAGGTAGTAATCGCCCAAGGTTCTCTCATCGTCCCGTTGAGGTAGTAATCGTCCAAGGTTCTCTCATCGTCCCGTTGAGGTAGTAATCGTCCATGGTTCTCTCATCGTCCCGTTGAGGTAGTAATCGTCCAAGGTTCTCTCATCGTCTCGTTGAGGTAGTAATCGTCCAAGGTTCTCTCATCATCCCGTTGAGGTAGTAATCGTCCAAGGTTCTCTCATCGTCCCGTTGAGGGTGTATCTGTTGACAACTATTCTCCAGACTCGATTCCTGTATCTTGCCAGGGCACGTCTGAAGAGTTTAAAGATTCGATACCTGTATCCGTCTAGGGCACATCTACATAAAGAGTTTGAAGATCAACACCTATAACGGGCCAGGTAATTATCTTTCTTTCTCAGGTACGCAAGTTCTCGCTAAGGAATCTCTTACGCGATCGACACCTAGATGGCATCTATAAGCCCATCCACTTACCAACAGTTCCAAATGGCATCTATAAGCCCATTCCCGACAAGGTTCTGTCACATCTCCAGATGGCATCTACAAGCCCATCCTCCTATCCACCATCTCTCCAAATGGAATCTGTAAGCCCATTCCCGTTGTCACACTGCTGATACTCAACTATGTGAGTGCAAATTTCTGGGCACTCTAGTGTTCAATCATCTTCCACCTTCGGATCACGAAAGGCACACACGCCAATCTACATCCTCAGGTCTAAGAAGATTGAACAGGGGCAAGTGTTGTACCCCAAAATTTTCCCTCCCAAATTCTTCAAAGTTTTGACAAGCATCATCTCAATTTGCTCAAGTCTGCTCAAGGGCTACACAGTTAACCACTCTCCTAAGCCAGTCAAACTAGGGTTTTGGTTCTTGCAAAGAAAGTTGAGGTTTTCAAGGGCTCAATCAAGTCCCACATGCTCATACACTTTGTCAAGCACCTACATGTCAAGTTTCAAGGCTCACAAAGTCAAGTTGCACAGTCAAAAACCCTAATTGCTCCACAGTCAACTGCAGGGGCAAAATGGTCATTTGGCAGTCAAAAATCAAATTTTTTGGTCAACATATTATTTTTAAGCCACAATCATCATTTGATCAATTCTTGATCATGATTCCTCAAGAATGGCTCAAAAATCATCAAGGTGTCAAAAGTTTCTATTTTTGGACAGTTGAAAAGTCAACTGTAACTTGACTAAGGCATAACTTTTTCATGGTTCATCAGAAAAATCCCATACAATGCTCATCTTGAAGGGGAAGACATTTCCTACAACTCATCTTCACATTCCAAGTCCAAGAAATGCTCTCACAAAAAGTTATCAATTTCAACATTATATGTCATTTTCAAAAGTCAACAAAAAGGCACTTTAAGTCAAAGACCATAACTTGAGATTGGTAAATCAAAATGACATGGGACCAAAGACATTTGTTAGAGGACTTCAAGACCTTTCCAAAATGTCAAAGAACATGTTCATAGCTTCAAAATTGAGCAAGATATGCATTGGAGAAGTTGGGAAATTTTTGTGAAATGGCCAAAGTCAATTATCCTTGAAATTTCATTTTTGACAAAAGGGGCCCACTTTTTCTACTTGTTTCAGCTTGGCCATGCCTCCCACATGTCCCACAATTTATTTCAAGATTAAAAATTAATTTTCCCATTTTTATTTAATTTTATTTGATTTAATGCATTTTAAATCTTTAAAATTCAAATAAAAATCAAAGAAATTAATGGAGGGATATTTTGTGGTTTGAATAGCTTTGATACACCATAAAACATATACCAAATTCGTTCAAGACCTATTATGGGCATAAAAATTCAAATTTTCACAAGAATGGCAAGTTGTTTAAATGGTGTTCATGGCATAATCTCAAACTTCATTGCAAGGGTTAATGGCTCACATTATTGCTTGATTCTCATTCAAAGACATATATGCAAGCCTCTCATACCATTTACAAGGGCTAAGCATCTCTAAAACGAAAAAAACCATATTCAAACCATATTCAAAAAAATCAAGCAAAAAGTCAAAGCTGAAATCCATCTTCCAAGGCAATTCAAAGCCTTTTCTCGTGTCTAACACTTTGCAGGAACTCTCAGGAGTCTTTTGAAATCAAAACCAAGCGCTCAGGCCTAAGGAATCGCCCCACACGAACTCACGGTTTGCACAATTTTCTTGGAATCAAATTTCATTTGTTCATGCATCATTAACATAATTTGTTGCTTGTTTTGTGTTGTATGAGTCCACAGGAAACTAATGGTATGGTTCAATTGCTTTGAGATGCCCCAAAACTCAATATTATTTTTTCTAAGGTATTCCTATGCAGGCTTCCAAACAGCGTCCATCATGCATCTCAAGTGATCATCCTGCCAAGTGGCCACTAACGCCAATCTGATGGCTATGAGGCGTGGACTATGGTGTTCCCAGTCAATGCTTGCACACTTGATTCCAGTTTCAACAACACACCCCCATTCTTGGCCCAATACCCCCTCCATTTGGGTTCATTTTTCTTTCTTTTCATTTTATTTCTTTAATTTAATTTCTAACCCCTTTTATTTTATTGGTTATTAGTAATTAATTTAATTAATCATTTTCATAAAAAACAAAAAATATAATTAACACTTTTATTGTTATTTTTATTTTGTAAATAAATCATAATTGAACTAGTTTTTAATTAGGCCATTTGAACATTTTAATAATTAAAATAGATTTAGATTTAGGTTAATCTTTAACTTTGTTTCTTTTTATTTCTATTTTATTTCATAAAAAATATAAAAAAATCAAAAAATATTTTCTTGTAATTAAAATAATTAATTAGTTTTCAATTTCATTTAATTACCAAAAAAAAGACAAAAAAAAAGTTAATTCCCTTTTCTTTATTCATGCGTATTTAATTTGTCCGATTATTATGTAATTGCTCCGGATATGTAATAGTAAATAGGACCTTTTACTGTTTTTTTATTTTCCGCACTTATTTACTTAAAACGGGTCTTTGTAAAAATTTGGCGATGTATAGACCCGCGCCATGTAATAGCGTAGAATTTACGTTTCCGCAATTTATTTTCCGCACCCCCTTTAACTGTTAACTTGTATGAAAGAATGCATGACAATTAAAAACAAAGCGTAGCTCACCAAATGCATGACAAGATATAACATAAACTGAAAATAACACAAGAATGCACACACCACTTCTAGGGCACGCCTCACTGTTGCCTTGCCCCTCGAAACGTGGTCGTTGAGTACAGGACGTTTTAGTAAGTCCTTATGTCCATGAACATGGCATAAGGGTAGCTTCTAAGGTGTCCTATTGTTTCTCTGGTGACCACACTGTCCCTACAAGCTCGAATTGTGGTCGTCAAGTATAGGACGTCTTAGCGGTCCTTATGTCCATGATCCAGTTGCCTCGAAACAGTTGCCTCGAAACAGTTGCCTCGAAACAGTTGCCTCGAAACGGTTGCCCCAGAATAAAAAGATCAATGGCATAAGGGTAGCTTCTAAGGTGTCCTACTATTGCTCTGGTGACCACACCGTCCCTAAACTCGAATTGACCCGAACACCTCCAACGGTGATGCTAACTACCTCTCAATGGTGGGATGGCACTACTTTAAGGACTTCTACACAGCTTAATTCCTTAGGGTAGGTAGATGACTCATAGATACTTGCTCTAATTCAAAACAAATCAAAAAAATTATTTTCACACCGACACTTTTCAAAAAGCTTTCAAAAACAACTTTTCAAACACTCTTGAGGACTGATACAAGAGTCGATCTGAAACTTTCAAAGAAACTTTTTTCAAAACCCACTCACAATTGAAAAGCAAACACTTTTGAAAACATATTGAGTAAGTATCTAAGAGCCCATGGATAACCATGGATAGAAAGGGTGCTAACACCTTCCCTTTCTATAAATCTACCTTCCGAACCGAGAAACTATCTCATAAGGAATTTTGCTGTGCTTTTGTCCTGTCCATATTGGAGAAAATAAAAGATGGTGGCGACTCTTGCTTCCGCGACATTTCGCGAACCAGGGTTAAACAGTCAGTTCCAGATCCACCGATCACATATACCCTCTTTTTCCCAAGCCGCCCTTTCGGGTTTTCGACTTACCGGGTGTACAGATTTTTTTTAATTTTCATCCCTTATTTTTGCCCGAACCCTTTTGGTTTGTCGGGAAGCCCTTATTTTTTCCTAGGCCAGTTAACCTAGCGGGTCTTTTATCATGCACAGTATCTTTTTACTATGTCCGTATTTACAGGGTGCGGGAGGTCGTCGCCATCCATAATGGTCAAGATCATTGCTCCACCAGAGAATATGCTTTTGATTATAAACGGCCCTTCGTATGTAGGGGTCCATTTGCCCCTGGGATCACCTTGTGGCAAAATGATAAGCTTGATTACTAAGTCACTGACCCGACATATCTGACGTTTGACCTTTTTATTAAAGGCTTTGATCATGCGTTTTTGATACATCTGACCATGACAGATAGCTGTAAGCGTCTTCTCATCAATCAAGTTTAGTTAGTCAAACTGAGTCTGGATCCAATCTTCTTCATTCAAACCAGCATCCTTCATGATTCTTAGAGAGGGGATCTGGACCTCAATAGGCAAGACAGCCTCCATGCCATATACCAGAGAATAGGGTGTTGCCCCAGTTGATATGCAAGCTGTGGTACGATACCCGTGGAGAGCGAACGGTAGCATCTCATGCCAGTTTTTGTATGTGACTGTCATTTTTTGTATGATCTTCTTAATATTTTTGTTAGAAGCTTCTACAGCACCATTCATCTTTGGCTGGTAAGGGGAAGAATTGTGATGTTGAATCTTGAATTGCTTGCACAAGGAGGTGATCATAGTGTTGTTTAGATTCGTACCATTATCAGTGAGGATTCTCTCTAGGATACCGTACCGACAGATGATATTCTGTTTGATGAACCGAGCGACCATATTCTTTGTAACGGAAGCAAAGGAAGCTGCCTCAACCCACTTTGTAAAATAGTCGATGGCCACTAAGATAAAGCGGTGTCCATTGGAGGCCGTTGGCTTTATTTCCCCAGTCATATTGATTCCCCACATAGAAAAGGTCCAAGGAGCCATCAAGACATTCAGAGGAACCGGAGGTACATGCACTTTGTCAGCATAGATTTGACACTTATGGCAAGTCCGAGAGTGTTGGTAGCAATCTGCCTCCATGGTAGACCAATAATAGCCTGCCCGTAGGATTTTCTTTGCCATTGTATGCCCGCTGGAATGGGTACCAAAATTTCCTTCATGCAATTAAACCATGATCCTTTCAGCTTCAACTTTGTCTATGCACCGAAGTAATACAGAGTCATGACTGCATTTGTACAAAATGCCATTACTAAGGAAGAACTTAGCTGAGAATCTTCTTAGGAACTTCTTGTCATTCACCGAAGCTCCTTCTGGATATTCCTGAGACTCGAGATACCTTTTAACTTCGTGGAACCAAGGTTGATCCACTACTTCTTCAGTACCAATCTCGTGACAGTAAGCTGGTTCATCCATCCTCTCAATGGTGATTTGAGGAGCCTCGTTATCCTAATTAAGTTTAAACATAGATGACATTGTAGCTAATGCGTCTGCTAGCTGATTTTCTTCTCGCGGGAAATGCTCGAAGGTAATCTTCTCGAAATGCGGCAACAATGTCAACAAATGTTCTTTATAAGGGATAAGGTTGGGGTGTTTGGTGTCCCATTTCCCTTTGATTTGACTGATGACCAAAGTTGAATCTCCAAATACATCCAAGTATTTGATCCCCAAGTCTATAGCAGCTTTGAGGCCGAAGATGCATGCTTCGTATTCTGCCATGTTATTTGTACAGTTGAAGCAAAGTCTGGCAGTAAAGGGAGTATGACATCCTTCCGGAGATATGAGTACGGCACCGATACCATTGCCAAGTGCATTGGATGCCCCATCAAAGAACAGGGTCCATCGGGATCCTTGTTCAGGTCCGTCATATGGCCTGATTTCTTCACAGTTGTCTAACATCATGATGTCTTCATCCGGGAATTCGAACTTCATGGACTGATAGTCTTCTACAGCTTGGTGAGAAAGGTGATCGGCTAATACACTACCCTTTATAGCTTTCTAGGTAGTATACTGTATGTCTTATTCTGTCAGGATCATCTGCCATCTCGCTATTCTCCCAGAAAGAGCGGGCTTCTCGAAGATGTACTTTATCGGATCCATTTTAGATATCAACAGAGTAGTGTGGGTCAGCATATACTGTCTCAGCCGGCGATCAGCCCATGCCAGAGTGCAACAAGTTTTCTCGAGCAGTGAATATCTTGTTTCATTCGGTAAACTTTTTGCTCAGGTAATAAATAGCATGCTCTTTTCGGCCAGACTCGTCATGCTGCCCCAGCACACACCCCATTGAGTTTTCTAAAACAGTTAGGTATAAGATCAATGGCCTTCCCTCGACAGGTGGCAACAACACAGGAGGCTCTTGCATGTATTCTTTTATTTTGTCGAAAGCAACTTGGCATTCATCATTCCATTTGACTTCTTGATCTTTCTTCAAGAGTTTGAAGATTGGCTCACAAGTAGCTGTCAGGTGAGAAATGAACCTGGCTATGTAATTCAGACGTCCCAAGAATCCTCGGAATTCTTTCTTAGTACGAGGATACGGCATTTCTTGTATCGCTTTAACCTTGGCAGGATCAACTTTGATACCGTTGTTGCTGACGACAAAGCCTAAGAGTTTACCAGACCGTACTCCGAATGTGCACTTGTTTGGATTCAATCTCAACTTGTACCTCTTCAACCTCTCAAACAGCTTCTGTAAGTGATCAAGGTGCTCTTCTTCCGTCTGCGATCTGGCTATCATATCGTCTATGTAGACCTCTATCTCATGATGTATCATGTCATGAAATAAAGCTACCATGGCGCGTTGATAAGTTGCCCCAGCATTCTTCAGTCCGAATGGCATGACCTTATAACAGAAAGTCCCCCACTGTGTAACAAAGGTTGTTTTCTCCATATCCTCAGGTGGCATTTTAATTTGGTTATAGCCCGAGAAGCCGTCCATGAAGGAAAACACTTTGTGTTGTGCCGTATTGTCGACTAGGATGTCGATGTGGGGGAGTTGGAAATCATCTTTGGGGCTTTCCCTGTTTAAGTCTCTGTAGTCCACACATATCCGCACTTTACCGTCTTTCTTGGGTACAGGGACAACATTGGCCACCCATTGGGGATAAGAGGTGACAGCCAAAAATCTGGCATTGAATTGCTTCATGACTTCTGCTTTGATCTTTTTCGACATGTCGGGCCTCATGCGACGAACCTTTTGCTTTACTGGGGGACAATCTTCCTTTGTAGGAAGACGATGTACCACAATGTCTGCATCAACTCCCGGCATGTCTTCGTACGACCAGGCAAAGATCTTAACATAGTCGTGTAATAACTGAATCAGGTGCTCCTTGATATTGGATTCCAAATTAGCACCCATTTTGACCTCCTTCTTGTCTTCCTCAGTTCCCAAGTTAACTGTTTCGACCGGCTCTTTGTATGGCTGAATGGTCCTTTCTTCCTGTTGCAACAACCTGGCCAACTCCCCTGGCACTTCATAATCTTCCTCACCTTCGTCATCGGCTTGGTAGATCGGATTTTCAAAGTCACAATTGGCCATAGCAGAACTGTTACCCATGGGTTCCTGAGTGGATATTGATCTGCATTTTTAATATGTGAGTGTGTGTATGAGCATAGCTACCTTTGAAAGAAATAAAATGTAAGAAAGAAAAGACGAAGAAAACAAAATTTGATACAAAAATGTCCATGATTCATTAATGACATATGAGAATGAAGTGACAACCCTCACAAATGGACCATTGTGCCTCGGGTAAAACACAAGGTTTTTTTTAAAAAGTCTAAATTGTTTAAATATTACAAGCCTGAAAATATTAAAAGACAATTACTCTTGAATAAAAGTAATAGGAATGAAATCTTTGGCCTCCCAATTGTTGAGCCCTCCGCCGATGGTTGGAAAAATCCATTCATCCATGTCATAGCTGCCATCACTATCTTCTATTGCATTGATTCCCTGATTGCTGATACGCAGAGGTGGTCCCCCAGCGCGAGAACGTCGAACAGCTTTTTGGGCCTCTGAAGTGAATCCCAACCCAAATTTGTCAGACTTGTAGGGGATATCCGGAAGCTGACCCCAGATGGTACACCCGCCTTCTTCAACTACAGCTCGGGCATCTTTCAAAGAGGCCATCTTCAGTGGAGGTCTGGTAATATTCGGGACTTTTGGAGTATACTTGGTTGCCGTGACCATTGCTGGAACCTCCTCAAAGTTCTGATAGGGAGTCTCTATGAATTCACCATCCATTTCGACATACCTGAAAGAGTTCAGATGGCTAACCATGTACTCTTCCTCTCCGTGAACTGTTCCAATCTTTCCTCTGATCGGGTATTTTAGCATTTGGTGTAGGGTGGAAGTGACGGCACCAGCACCATGGATCCAAGGTCGACCCAATAGACAGGAGTAAGAAGGGCGGATGTCCATCACATAGAAAATTGACTCAAAAGTCTGAGTCCCAATTGTTATGGGGATACTAACTTCTCTGTGTACTGTCCTCTTGGAGCCATCAAAGGCCCTTACTATGATGTTGCTTGGTTTCAAGATAAGCCCCTCACAATCCAGTCGGTCGAGAGCATTTTTGGGCAAAACATTCAATGATGAGCCGGTATCCACCAAAACATGGGCAAGTGTGGTGCCCCTGCACTCAATGGAAATATGTAAGGCATCATTATGCTTCCTTCCCTTAGAGGTTAAATCAGCATCAAAAAAGCCCAATTCGTTATCAGCAGTTAGATTGGCCACACAGTTTTCAAATTGGTCGATGGAGGTCTCTTGGGGCACGTGAGCGGTCTTAAGAAACTTTACCAAGGCTTTGGCGTGAGTTTCAGAACATAAAAGTAAGGACAACAATGATATCTTCGAGGGGGTCTGCCCCAATTGTTCTACAATATTGTAGTCACTTTTCTTGATTATCTTCAGGATTTTTTCTATTTCTTTTCTAGAAGCTTCAAGGAAGATCTCGGGACGCTCTCTTGCTTGGACAAACTCATTCAGAGCCTCTTTGCCCCTTGTATCGACAGCAAGGATAATAGTAGGAGTATCATTGGGAGTGTCGGTAAGAGTGGCGGTAGGAATGATCACAGGAGTAGCACCGGTCTTTGGAGAAATCTCAGGTTAGAAGACTCTTCCACTTCTTGTTATTTTGCTGGTTCCAATGATGTTACTGATATCGAGATCAATATCTCTCGCAACTTCATCCTTGATAGCCAACTGATCTTGCTTGATGTCGTAGTAATAAATGTCAGCCTCATAACTCCAGGGAACAACTTTATCCGAGGAGTATGATATTGGTCTTGGCATAGTGATGATTAAGGGTGCAGATCTGGGAACGGATGTAATCCTGACGGGTCTTTTGGTGGAGACCCTGGGAGGATTATCGGAAATGGTGATTATCAAAACATATTGATAAGAGTTTTTGATAAGAGGTAGCTTTTCAAATAGGATTTCTTTGCTAGTCATCAGGCACTTGACACCTATCTATAGTAACAAACAGTCTTTCGGTAGAGACTTGCATAAGTGACAATCTTCATCACAGCCTGGGAACAGGCTGGCTTGCAGTAGATTCTGTTTAATGGTCAACAGAGGAGTAACCAAGTCATTCACAGAGGAAACAAAACGATCATTGTCAATGGCGTTGATACCTTGGCCATGACTGGGCATTGGCGCTGTTATTACATTAGGCGTTTCTGGGGGCTCAAACTCGATCTCTTTCGCATCGATAAGGTCTTGAACCTTATTTTTTAAGGCCCAACAGTCGTTTGTATCGTGCCCCGGGCTTTCAGAATGGTAGGCACATCGAGCGCTCGGGTTATAGCGAGAAGAAGCACTATTGGGGTTCTTGGGAGCTTCCTTTAAAGTTTCAAGATTGGTCTTTAGAAGGTGCGGAAAAACTTGAGACATGGTCATGTTAATCTGGGTAAATCGTCTCATGGGTGCTTCTGGCTTGCGCTGATAATTTCGCTGCTGATTTGGCACAGCATTAGAAATCATAACAGCCCCTACCGCCGGACGACGTTCAGTTTTGTTTTGATTCATATGGTCATATGCAGCATTGACGTCCTTCTTTCCAACAAAGGGCTTCTTCACCATACTCGAGGATGCATCTCTTTGAATTTTTCCGCTTTTTATACCGGCCTCGACCCGCTCACCAGTCATGATTAATTCAGTAAACCCAGCTGAGGAACTCCCAATCAGGTGATTGAAAAATGGTCCTGACAAGGTACCTAGGAACATATCCACTAATTCTCTATCGGATAAAGGGGTATGGACCCTGCCTGCGAGATCCCTCCATTTTTTAGCATAGGTTTTAAAACCTTCACCCGTTCCCATAGACATGTTTTGTAACTGCGTCCTAGTCGGAGCCAAATCAGCATTGTACTGATATTGTTTGTAGAAAGTGGCGACCAACTCTTCCGAATTGCGAACATTGGTCCCTTCCAATTGATAGAACCAATCCAACTGCGTCCCAGATAGGCTCTCTTGGAAGAAATGTACCCACAGATTCTTGTCAGCCGTGTGGGGTTGAATCTTTCTGACGTATAACCTTAGATGTAGCTTCGGGCAAGAGACACCATCGTACTTGGCGAAAGTTGGGACCTTGAATTTTTGTGGGATGACAACCCCCGAGATGAGTCCTAATTCTTCAAAGTCCAAACCGGGTACCCTCTGAATCTCCATGGCATTCAAACGATCCTCTAGATGTTTGTATTTATCATCAGCATGAGGATATTGTTCCTCAGAGTAATCAGGCTCTTCCTCTCCTTCGGATGCTGGGTCGTTGTTCACTTCTTGGGTTTGATTATCTCCTTCGCCTGACGATGTTGCAAAGTCTAAAGTTCACCTGGTATGTCCTTTAAACCTTATTCCCATGATTATAACACCGGTTGGTTTCTTCGTTTTCTTCTTCTTCTCTTTAGCCAACAGAGTCTTCAACTCCTCTTGTATTTTTGTCAGGGCCATGAGCATTTGTTGAAACTGGGCATTCTGCACCTGAAGATTTTTCAATCTGCTCAACATCCATCTCACTGAAATAAACAGTAGAAGGATAAGGTGACCTATTATGAGAAACCTGTATGATGTTATGATGAATGAAGATGCAATATGCAAATGATTTCAAGGAAAATTAGAGATCTATATTTGTTCAAACCAAAAATAACACATGTTATATTAAATAAAACCAAGTTTGAATACATCATGCCTCCTTGGGCTTACAAAGAAAGAAATAAAATACAGCAAAAACTCCTAAGACAAAAAGACCGAACGCATCCTCTTTGGAGCAATGTAGGCATTCAGGTTTTTCTCTTCATGAAGCAGTTTGGTGAGCTCTAGAACCTTCTTCTCACTGGCGTAGTACTGGGTTTCAAAGGTGTCTCGTTCTTCCTTCAACTGAACCCAAGATTTTTGCAGGTCTTCGAGAGATGTGGGCATGTCAGGATGAAGAACGGTGTATGGGACGTCTCCTTCAATAACATGCTCAATGATGACAGGAAGGATGGAAGGGTAAGGCATCAAGAGACTCTGGGAACGAGCCCGTACCCACCTAAGGTAAGGCTCGAGAGGGATAGAGGTTTTATGTCCCAAAGTCCTATTGTCCACCTTGTTCACCATTCCCCAAGCACATGTAAACCTCTGATGGTAACCTTGGTCTTCTTTGTCGTAGTCGAACACCAGACCTCGGATGAGCATCTCATGAGGGTCGTCCCTTCGGGCATACCCAAACTTCCGAAGAGCTAAGCATGGGTTGTAGGTGATACCTCCTCTAATACCAAGTAGAGGTATATTAGGGAACTCCCTACAGCGGTCAATGATAGAGATATCTTCCAAGGATCTCAAGCACCAACGGATATCAGAGTGGGTGAGAGACATCATCCTTTGAGACCAAGTCAATCTTTACTCGTTCTTCAATGCTGACTGAGGAAGGTGTGAAGTGAACCACTTAGCGAGTAGGGGGATACAACACAAAAGGGTACCTCTTTTCTTCATGGTGCGGGTATGAAGGCAATGCAAGTTGTCTCCTAGTAAGGTAGGTATAATATTGCGAGAGAGAAAGACTTTGATGGAATTAACGTCTATGAATTGGTCTGAATTGGGAAATAGAACCAAACCATAAATGAGGAGAGCTAGCACGTCTTCGAAAGCTTGGAAATCCAAGTCATCCCAGAATGAACGAGCTTTTTCCAATAGAAACTTAGCTAGAAAAACTTTAACCCCACTTTTTGTCTCCCAATTGGCTATGACTTCGTCCCTCTTTACATGTAAAGCTTCGGTGATGACTTCAGGTTTTGGAATCCCTTCTAAACCGGTGAATGGTATTTGATTAAGCACGGGCACCCCTAAGAGTAGAGAGAACTCTTCCAGTGTAGGTACCAACTGATAGTCCGGGAAAGTGAAACAATGATGTATGGGATCAAAGAATTGGAATAGTACACACATCATCTCTTCTCAGAAGTTGGATGTAGCCAAACTGAGGAGTCGACCATATTTCGTGGTAAAAGGAGAATCCCCGAGCACTCTTGAGGCTAGCTTTTGAAGTTGAGGATGTGCTTTTACAAAGCTGATTCGGATGGTGTTTCTTCGGAGAGAATTCATGTCCTACAAAACAAAAACAAAGATAAATTTCTAAATCCTTGAAATGGTTAGTGAGTATGCATATGATGTTGATGATGTTCATGATGTTTATGTACAAGAAAACATATACACACATAGCAAACAAAACCCTATGTTTTAGGCTTGCATGAGTTTTGTAGGTAAGTACCCTCTTGAAGTCTAGTTGGCTCAACCTGTCCTAGAAATAATGATCGAGTTCTAAAAGATCTCAATATCACCGACCTTTCTCTTAGGCATTGTCTCAGCACAAAAATCTTTTCTTGCGGCCGAGATATCCCAAAAGTCTAGCCTCAATGAGTGTAGTATCGAGTATCAACCAATTTTCAGCTTTACACCGAAACCAGCTACCTCACTACGTCCTAATGGCTAAGTTTGTTCAATTAGGGTTCTAAGGTCAATTAGTGCTTCATGACGCCACTCAGCGGCCCCATATTCTCCTCGATTTACCATGAGGGATACCGGTACCCACAAATGTGTTACACTAACATAGCCATTGTCTCAACCATATCGGTCTACGCCGTACAGTCTCCGCAATCTATTGCTATTTACCTAAAAATGTGTCCCAGATCCGGGTGGAGGATCGAAGCAAGCCCAATACGAAGAACTAAATATAAAGCACACAAATCAAATAATGAAAGCGAGTAAAGGTGATCTAACCCTAAGGTAACTCCACTTTTTTTAGAATAATATCCCCAGCAGAGTCACCAGTTCTGTGATACGGTGGGAGAACTGACTTGGTGTTTTGCATTTCGATCACATTTGTGCGGATAGCAAGAGTCGCCACCGACTTTTCTTTTATCCAAAAGGAAAGGTAAAAAAGAACAGGAAAGACCTTTTGAGATTATTTTGAGTTCGGGGGGTAGATTATGAAAAGGGAAGGTATTAGCACCCTTTTCATCCATGGTTTTCCATGGGCTCTTAGTTACTCGTTTAAATCACTTGCTTTTATTTGACAATGTGCTTGTGGTGTGGGCTTTGAAAGTATTTTGGAAAATCTCTTTGTAATGGTTCTCGTTTCTATAAGAATGCGTATAAGGTTTTGTTTCAAAAAGTGGTTCAAAGATGTGTTTGTGGATTGTGTTTCGGAAAGTGTTTTGAAAAGATGTTTTGCAATATTTCTCGTCTCTATAAGAACGTATACAAAATGTTTTGTCTTTTGAAATTGTTTTGAAATGAAAGTGTAGGTGTAAAAATATTTTTGTTGTGAGCAATCGAGTAACTAGGAGAGAATCTACCTACTCGAAAGGTTTTCAATTGTTCTTTTCTTCCTCCTTTTAATGTTACTATCTTACCATTAATTTGGTAAGAAACCCCATCGTTGGATGTGAAGGGACAGGCGCGGGTCAATTTTACAGTCATCGAAAGCAACTTATGAGACGCTTTTAGCAATTTTCATAAGGGACGAGATCGTTTTATCGAAGGCAACATCGAGGGTCATCGAGGGACTACGATCTTTTTATTGAAGGGTCATTGCTAAAGAGTCCCATATTCGAGGGACATGACTGTGTTTCCAAGGCAACGAGCGAGGCTACCTTAGAGGTGCGCGTGTGAAAAGTGTGTTCGTTTTAAGTTATTTTGTTGAAATTAGGTTATCTAGTGATTGATTTTATGTCTTGCTATGCACGCCTAATTACTATACAGTATAAAGAAAACAGTAAATTACGAAAATGGAAATTCTACGCTATTACAGAGCTTTCGGGGATGGGGGTACAATTTTTTACAAATGGGGATGAGTCGAATGCGATTAAAAGTCCAAAATAGCAATCAATACAACCAAATTGAATTTGAGCGATTAATTAAAGTTATAACAGTCTAGAAAATGTGATTAATTGACAACGTATAGAAATAAAAACTTGGTATTTTGTTTGTGAAAAAAAAATTTGAAAAGAAGAAAATAAAACCTATTCTAAAAATAAAATAATTGACTAAAAGAAATTAAATCAAATGTATTATTTTTGTATTTTTTATGAGGAAAAGAAATAATTAACCTATTCTAAAAAAATTTAGTATTTTTGAAATTTGTTATAAACAAAGCTAAACAACTTAAAATAAACTAAAAAAAGAACGAAGCCAAAGGTCGAACCCAAGATCCCAAGGTTGCAAAGAGATTGCCTTACCACTACACTACATCAATCTTTCTGTTTTGTTCATGCCCCAAGTGGAATAAAATGGTACAAAGATGGTTGGGTTGGGCTTTAAGGCCAAGCCCACAACCCGGATTCATTAGAGAAAGGAGATAGAGGGTTTCGAAAACCTAAAAGTGAAAAGGGTCGGCCGCTTCTTCATTAAATTCTTCATTAATCGATTGTAAATTCTTCATTAATTGATATTCTTTAGCGGTTCTGTTTGCATATGACTCTCCTTGATGTCATCTCCAATTTCTCTTCACAAGTCAAGAGCTGATTATGTGCGAAAGATCATCGGAAATTCGAATATTTTAGAGGTCACTTTCTATTTCTGACCTAATTTCAGATAATTGTGGTATGCCTTTCAAGAGTCGTAATGTCCTCAATTTTCAAGATCTCGAGACGACTTTTTTTGTACATTGTCATGAGCGATGTCATCAACAAGTCCTCTTTAAGAATCAAAGGAAATTATATTTAAAAGACCTTGGAGATTATCAATTTGTCATAAGTCAGTTTATTGATTTAGAGTGTTTTCAATTTCTAATTGATTTCTCAAAGGCTGCGATTCTTATGTTGAGACTGTCCATAGAACGAGATGTTGAATTCAGATATTCATATTGAGTTCGAAGAAGATGTTGCTTATAATACAAGTTCGAAGAAGATTCATATGACGGACCTGAACAAGGATCCCGATGGATCCTGTTCTTTGATGGAGCATCCAATGCACTTGGTAATGGTATCGGCGTTGTACTCATATCTCCGGAAGGGTGTCATACTCCCTTTACTGCCAGACTTTGCTTCAACTGTACGAACAATATGGCGGAATATGAAGCATGCATCTTTGGTCTCAAGGCTGCCATAGACTTGGGAATCAAATCTTTAGAGGTGTTTGGAGATTCAGCTTTGGTTGTTAGTCAGATCAAAGGAGAATATGACACTAGGCACCTAAACCTTATCCCTTACAAAGAACATGTTTTGACATTGCTACCACATTTTGAGCAGATTCCCTTCGAGCATTTCCCGCGAGAAGAAAATCAGCTAGCAGATGCTCTAGCCATAATGTCATCCATGTTTAAACTTAATTGGGATAACGAGGCTCCCCAGATCACTATCGAACGAATGGATGAAGCAGCACACTTTCACGAGATTAATACTGAAGAGGTAGTGGACCAGCCTTGGTTTCATGAAGTCAAGAGGTATCTCGAGGCTCAAGAATATCCAAAAGAAGCTTCAATCAATGATAAAAAGTTCTTAAGGAGATTCTCTGCTAAGTTCTTCCTGAGTAATGGCATCCTGTACAAACGCAATCATGACTCCATTCTGCTCCGATGTATGGATAAGATTGAGGCTGAAAAGATCATGGTTGAATTACATGAAGGTACTTTTGGCACCCACTCCAGTGGGCATACGATGGCGAAGAAAATCCTATGGGCGGGCTATTATTGGTCTACCATGGAGGCAGACTGCTATCAACACTCTCGGACCTGTCATAAATGTCAAATTTATGCTGATAAGGTGCACGTACCTCCGGTTCCTCTGAATCTCTTGACAGCTCCTTGGCCCTTTGCTATGTGGGGAATCGGCATGATTGGAGAGATCAAGCCTACAGCCTCCAATGGACACCGCTTCATCCTAGTGGCCATTGATTACTTTACAAAATGGGTCGAAGCAGCTTCATTCGCTTCCGTTACTAAGAATGTTGTTGCCCGCTTCATCAAGCAGAATCTCATTTTCCGGTATGGTATCCCAGAAAGGATCATCACTGACAATGGTACAAATCTTAACAATACTATGATCATCTCCGTGTGCGAACAGTTCAAGATTCAGCATCACAATTCATCCCCCTATCGGCCAAAGATGCATGGTGTCGTCGAAGCTGCAAATAAAAACATTAAAAAGATCATACAAAAAATGATAGTCACCTACAAGGACTGGCATGAGATGCTACCATTTTCTTTCCACGGGTATCTTACCATGGCTCGCACGTCAACTGGGGCAACACCCTATTCTTTGGTTTATGGCATGGAGGTTGTCTTGCCTATTGAGGTTCAGATCCCCTCTTTGAGAATTATGAAGGACGCGGGTTTGAATAAGGGCAATTGGATCCAGGCTCGACTTGATCAACTAAACTTAATTGATGAAAAGAGACTTACTGCTGTTTGCCATAGTCAGATGTATCAAAAACGGATGATCAAGGCTTTCAATAAGAAAGTCAGACGCCAGGTATATGAAGTTGGAGATCTAGTGATCAAGCGTATCATCTTCCCACAAAGTGATCCCAGGGGAAAATGGACTCCTACCTATGAAGGACCATTTGTAATCAAGAACATATTCTCCGGTGGGGCAATGATCTTAACCACCATGGACGGTGACGACCTGCCACACCCTGCGAACGCGGGCATAGTCAAAAGATACTACGCATAAGAGGCCCGCTAGGTTGACACACCTAGGCAAAACAAGGGCATCACGGCGAACCAAAAACGTTCGGGCAAAAATTAGAGATAAAATAAAAAATTTGTACACCCGGCAAATTGAAAACCCGAAAGGGAGACTTGGGCAAAAAAGGGTTTCCCGGTGGACTGAAAACCCGAAAGGGCGGTCCAGGTAAAAGTTAGGGAATTAAAGCGTATGACTATGTCCCGTCGGATCACTTTGAGGACAACCTCTTGACTTCCACTGACAAACTCGGAGCTTCTGATCAATTCAATCATCTTCAGAAGAAGCAACAAATAGACAAGATATTTAGAGACACGAAGGCTATAGCAAAATGGAAACCCCATGGGATTATTACACATAGCTATCTTTCTTTGTATAAATTTTTCTTGTTTTATGGCGCCATTCTCTTACTAGAATGTTTGTCTCCCTTGTACAAAATACTTATTCAAAGTCAAAATACAAAGATATCTCTTTGAAAGTACATAAAACTATTTGTCTTTTTCTTTAAATTTGGTTTTATTTGCAAAAACGTCCAACGATTCATTAATGAACATATGCATTTGAACATAATTACTATTTACAAATAAACAAAATGCGAAAGACCATTACTGATAGGTTGAAAGAACCGGAAAACGTCTTTAGGCTATTCCATAAGCAATCCCCACAATACATAATTTAAACCCCCAGCGGAACTAAAACTTCAAACTATTAATCCCCAGTAGAAATCATCAAATTTCTCATTATTCCCCGAGCAGATCTTACAAGCAGTACATGGCATTACCCTTACAATGGAATTTACTTCTCTCAACAAGAGTTCGTCAGTACTTCAACTTCAAGACATGAAAATTCAATATATCCTCATCAGCGTTCAAGGATTTATTTTCCTCAATCAAACAGCAATACAGGAAATCAGCTTACATGCACATACATTACATCCATATATCATAAACATTGATAAAACAAATACATTGCATCATACCTTTCCATGCAATATAATTTTGTGTTTTAGCTAACATTTTACCCTTTTCAGGATAAGAGTAACAGCTACCATTAACAATATGCAATCATGATAAAGTACATATACGCTCCAGACGCGGATGCCATGCTGATACCCATTCAGATACAACACACATACGCTCGAGACACGGATGCCATTCTGATACTAATTCAGATTCAGACTTCAGATACAACACAAATACGCTCCAGACACGGATGCCATTCTGATGTTTATTCAGATTCAACTTTTGGATACAGTAAAGATACGCTCCAGACACGGATGCCATTCTGATACTTATTCAGATTCAGATTTCAGATACAGTTCAGATACGCTCCAAACAAGGATGCCATTCTGATACTTATTCAGATTCAGACTTCAGAAACAGTTCAGATACGCTCCAGGCACGGATGTCATTCTGATACTCATTCTTTCAGCTTACCATTCACAATTCAACAAACATTCTTGGATGGCATCTACAAGCCCATCTCCAACAAGGATCTATTACTTCTCCAAATGGCATCTTTAAGCCCATTCCCTCAATTACACGTTGTCGAGTGCAAATTTACGGGCACTCTAGTCTCCAATCATCTTTCATCTTCGAGTCACGAACGGCAAAGCTCGCCGATCTAACTCTTCAGGTTTAAGAAGATTGAACAGGGTCAGCTGTTGTACCCCAAAATTTTCCCTCTCATTTATCAATACTTTTCTCACAAGGTTTCTTTGACTCGAGACTGGATTAGGGTTTGGTCAGCTTAAGGCATATCAACTTGCACTGATGACCCAAAATTAGGGTTTGAGATTGAACAAGGATTTTTGGACTATCAATGCTTCATGTGACTTTCAAACATCATTATGGATCCCTAAGATCACTCCGGATAAGTTTCAAGCTTTGAACTATATTTTTGATCAGTCAATTGGACAATTGACCTAAAAATCAGCTGTATTGGGGAAAAAGTCAACCATGGTCAATTTACAGTCAAACTTCATAATTTTTTATCCACATAAAAATTTTAAACTTATATGTGTCATTTGGTCAAGTTTGGATCACAACTCCTCAAGAAATTTGATCAAATCACCAAAAGGGCAAAATGGTCAAAATTAGGGTTTTGACTAAGGAAAGGCAATTTCTGATTTTTAACCTAGATAATGACCAATTGAGTTAAAGCATGATTTCAAGGATTCAATTGCATCATCTTGACCTAATGGCATGGCTCAAAACATTTCAATTTCATTTGATTGACAGATGAAATTTGCAGTCAACTGATCAAAAGTCAACTGTGCACTAAAAAGTCAAACTTTGACTTTTTGGTCAAATTCAAGTGCCAATGGTCATAATTCATGAAAACATGTCAAAATGTGAAACTTGTTCATCAAGAAATCCAAATTTGAAGATTAGGGTTTAAATTTGAAAATTTTCTTAACTTAGAAATTTTCTAAGTATTGAAAATTTCTTATTTTTTCTCAACTTTAGGCCATTTTTTCACCATGATGCATAATGATTCAAAGAAAGTTCCCAACATAAAAGTTGTATACCTCCATGACATATACAACTTTTCTTCACACACTTTTCCCTAAATATGCTTGGATCTCAAGATATAAATTTGTGAATACATGCTCATAAACTAAATAACTTAATGAAATTTTGCCCTAATTTAGGCAGGTTTTAGACCCAACTTCATGGCAATTTTTCACCTTGTTCCAAGAGGTATCTTGAAATTCATTTCAAATATGAGTTATAGATAACATTTCAAGCTTTCCAAAATATCTAAGAACTCCTCAAGATCATTTTTGAGTAGGGAGAATCGAAGAGATGAAGTTGGCGATTTCTCACTTTTTCTCCAAGCCATTTCATGAAGAACAATTTTCCAATCAGTACCTATGCTGCCTAATCCATGCTTTACAGGTCCCAAACTTGTTCCTCACTCCTTAATTTAATACTTACTCAGTTGACAAAGCTTTAATTCATGCCCTAGAGCCATTATCCAAGTTGTAATTCCATAAATGGCATAAAAGAACCATTGCCATTTTGGAAAAGTTCCACTTTTGCAAACTTTACAAATCTTGAGCATTGAACCTGTCCCCTTGGCACATACAAGTCTCACAGGTCTAAAGCAAATTGTACAAGATGATACCAACCCTAAGAGAGCAAGTACAAGCATGGCAAGCATTGTCCCTTCACTTTACTTTAAATGCAAGAAAAGTGGCAAAAAGGCTAGAACTGGCACAATTGTAGGAGGGTTGACATGAAACTGATTATATACTAATATACAAACATAATACAACTTAGCACACAATTATAAAAGGCCTGAAACACTCCCAAGCAGAAAAACACCAGAAAACTGTCCAAACTTGCAGTTTTGGCATAAGGATACCAATCTCATATTTGGCTCGTGCGTTTCCATTCTTGATCATCAAAACATCTTACCTACTTGGTATCAAACCAATCCAGACCTTCATCCCTGTTCTGTAACCAATTTTCCATCATCTTCCATTGTTGCTTTCAAAGCTTGCAGTTTGACTTGGCTAAGGAGTTTCAGGCACTTTCAGAGTAAGCCAAAGGTTGGAATACGTTCAGGGAAGTTCAAGGAAGCTCAAGCAAGCATCGGGCCTCCATCAAACTCACTCCAGTTCCATCCATGATTTCAACTGAAGGAGGTAAAATCTCAAACTCTATCTCCTTGTACAGGCAACCATTGGCCACGATTTGTGAATAAATAATGTAGTACTCATTGCAACGAAATTGTACATATCTTTATCTTGCATTTATTTTACTTGAGTTGAGAGAATTTGGAACTTGAAGTTTCTGAAAATATTAGGTTTAAATTTAGGGTTGGTAAAATTCTCTCTGACCTTTGATTGTTAGTTCACATAACTTATATGGTTGGAATCGTGAGTTCAAATACTACAACTTTCATGTTATCAGTTTTCATTTTCATGGAAGTATGAGAGAGTTACAGGATGTCTGGCCAAGCTTGAGGAAGAAGATGAAGTACAGGGCAAGGACTTGTTTTGAGTTATATTATTTTTGCTTTCCTTAAGACAATGGATGTATAGCCACCCCAGTGGCAAAGTAGCGCGTTGGTAAGACCCATGTCCTAGGTTCGAACCTGAGCGCTACTTTTTAATTTTTTTTTCACATTTTTCCTTCTCTGCATTTTTTCTGATTTTTGCAGGTTTGGGATTAGTTCCTTGGGCTTGGCATTTTTACTAACATTGTTGCCAGTTTTGCTATGTCACCCCCCTGCCAACTTTTTATATTTTTTTTATTTTATTTGTTTTATTTTCATTTTTAATATATTAAATATTTTCTCTGATACATAAAAATCCTAAAAAATGTAAATTTCATAATATTTCATTTTATTTTATTTTAGTTTATTTTTCACATAGAAATATATTTTATTCTTAATATATATATCATGTATTTTCTTAATAACTTGTAAAATATAATCAAAGTATATTTAGTTTAATTTACTTATTTATTTCTCATTTCATACTTATAAATATTTATTTTTTCATATATAAAAACTTTATCTTTTTATACAATATTATTTATTATTTTAATACAAAAAATATACAAAAATAGTATAAAAGAACTTATTTTCTTTTAAAATAGAAATTAGGGTTAAAACCTCCCTTCTAAAAAATTAATTTCTTTTCCTTATAATTTTAGGTTTAGATTAAAATATCTTTTACATAAAAAAAAACAAAACAAAAATCTTTTCCTTACATGTATATTATATTGCATACTTAAATATTATATTGTATTTATTCTAATTCGTACAAATTCGATTTGGTTGTAATAATTTATTTAGGTTTATATTCTTGCAAATCCCCATTCAAATTTGTATTCCCCCCTCCCATAAAATTATTGTAATAGCTTAGTAATATTTACATTACGCAATTTACCGTTTTACATGCCATGATTAGTAAATTAGGGTTTGTATGATAAGATCAAAACAAAGCAAAATAGAAGACCCTAAATACAAGACAAAATCAAAGCATGAAAATGATACACTTGCTCACAAGCATCCTTAGGGTTTCTCCACTTGGTTGCCTAAAACAAAAATGGACATATTACGCATGCAAAGTATCTTGGCAAAACAAACAAATATAAGATCATAGTCCCTCGATGATGCTATTCAAAGTTGCCTTACAAAAAATGATCTTAGTCCCTCAAAAATGCTAAGATACTTTGCAAACATTGCTAATCATGGTTATACGATGACCCACGCCCGTCCCGTTTACATCCAAAGATAGGGTTGCTTACCAAATAATGGTAAGACAACAATGTCAAAGGAATAGAAAATGTACAAGAAATACATTTGAGTAGGTAGTTTGCTCTAAATTACTTGCTCTATTTCAAACAACTATCCTTGCTATTTTCCAAAACAAACACACATTTCAAAAAAATCTTACAAACATTGAAAACATTTTCAAAAAGACAAACATCTTTGTATACATTCTTACGAACGAGAATCATTACAAAGATTGCCTAAATGAATGGCCTCTTTTACAAAATACTTTCAAAACCACACCAAACACAATTTCAAATAAACAAAAGCAAGTGATCTAAGCAAGTAACTAAGAGCCCATGAAAAACCATGGATGAAAAGGATGCTAATACCTTCCCTTTCATAATTTACCCCCCGAACTCAAGAAACAATCTCAAAGGTCTTTCCTGTGCTTTTTCACCTTTCCTTTTGGATAAAAGAAAAGTCGGTGGCGACTCTTGCTAACCGCAGTATTTACGATAAAACGCAAAACCCTCAAGTCAGTTCTCCCACTGTATCACACATTCCTCAAGAAACAAATTGATCATCCACAAGCTTGATGTCAAAATATATTAAAGTGAAGTTACTACATCAAAAACTTGACCATTTACTCCTGAAAGGTATGAAGAAAGTCATATCAAAGAAAGGAGTTATAGGTATTCCCAAGCTGAAATTGAGAAAGGAAAAGTTTGTGGTGAATGTTAAATAAAGAAGCAAACCAAGACGTCACATCTGAAGTCGCATCACCAAATTAGCTCCAAGGAGTTAGAAACTCTTCCTATGGAGCCAATGGAACTTGTACAAGCTGATAGTGTTGATAGAATGAGGTATGTCAGTATGGTTGCTGATGATTTTACAAAATCTTCCTGGATAAACTTTATCAAAGAAAAATAAAATGGAATTGAAGTATCTAAGTATTTATAGCAATTACATATGGGAAGAAGTGCAACAGTTCTCTATCCTTTCTCCATGTTGCTATGGTTAAAACTGTCAAAGGGTTGAATAAAAGACCTCTTGAAAAGGCTGATTTGAAGAAGATCTTTTCTGAGGTGATGGAAAAGGAGGTCAATGGTAACTCTCCTAAAACATGTGACATATTCAATGAGTGTAGGAGGTGTGATCGATGGATCTGGAACTGACTGTTTAACGCTGGTTCGCGAAATGTCGCGGAAGCAAGAGTCGCCACCGTCTTTTATTTTCTCCAAATGGAAAGGACAAAAGCACAGAAAAATTCCTTAAAGAGATTGCTCTCGGTTCGGGAGGTAGGTTATAGAAAGGGAAGGTGTTAGCACCCTTTCTATCCATGGTTATCCATGGGCTCTTAGATACTTGCTCATTTCGTTTTCAAAAAGGGTTTGTTTGCTTTTCAATGTGGGTTTTAAAAAAGGTTTCTTTGAAAGTTTCAGATCGACTCTTGTGTCAGAGTGTTTGAAAAATTGCTTTGAAAGCTTTTGAAAATGTGTTGGTGTGAAAAGATTTTTGTTTGTTTTTTTGAAGAGAGCAAGTATCTACGAGAACCTACCTACCCTAAGGAATTCGTCTGTGTAAATGTCCTTTAAAGTAGTGCCATCCCACCATTGAGAGGTAGGTAGCACCACTGTTGGAGGTGTTCGGGTCAATTCGAGTTTGTAGGGACATGGTGATCACCAGAGCAATGGGAAGACACCTTAGAAGCTACCCTCATGCCAGGTTCCCGGATCATGAGGACTTACTAAAACATCCTCTACTCGACGATCACCTTTCGAAGGCAAGGCAACAGTGAGGCGTACCCTAGGGGTGGTGTGTGCGATTCGTGTGTCGTTTTCATTTGTATTTGTCTTGTCATGTTAAAGTGATCTACGCTTGATTTTATTATGGCCATTCATTCTTGCATGCTTTGCTAATAGTTAAAATATTTGCGGGAAAAAGTAAGTCTAAAGCTATTACAAACGGCGCGGGTCCACATCGCCAAAATTAAACTGGACCCGATTTGACAGAAAAGTAAAGAAAGTAAAGTAAAAGAATTAAACGTGCGAGAAGTTTAAGTTACAACGCTTTGGGAGAGATACATAATTATTCAAGCGACATAAAGTAAATGTGCGAAATTAAACAATTAAGGATATGGGCGTTGGACCCTTTTGCAAAAATTAATGTTAATGAGGAATTAAAACTTAAAATTTAAAAGAAAATGTTTTTGGTATTTTTGTGTTTTTTAGATTTAATGGAAAAACAATTAATTAAAACTAAAACAAAATGTTAAACCTAGTTCTAATTATTTTTTTAAGCTATTAAGAAAAATATTGAATTTTAACCTAATTTAAACCTAAGTTAATTTACATGCAAGTTTAATTATAAAAAATAAAATAGATATTATTATTGTGAAAAAGGAATATTAAAAAAGGAATAAAAATTAACTAAACCTAATTCTACATTTTTTTAGATTTTATTATGAAAAGAATCAAAATTGTAACTTAATTTAAAACTAATTAATTACATGCTAATTTATTTACAAGAAAATATCAAAATAAATAATCATTATATTTTTTTATCTTTTTCTGAGTTTTTATGTATTTTTATTATATTTTGTAAAAAATAATTAATTAATCTAAACAAATAATAATTAAAACAATAATTGAAAATAAACAATAAATAAAGAAAATGTATAGAATTTGCAAACCAGGGGGGTGGAAATCCCAGATTGTGAGGGGTAATCCTAGAATGCTGGCCCAAAACCCTGAGTCCATTTGACTTTTGTGAGTAACGTGTGGGATGGTTGACCTGAGCTTATAGTGGACCTTGAATCTCAGCCTTTGATCTGAAGCAACTAGACGCGTGGCTGGCTTGATGATGATGGAATATGGTGCTCTATGACGCTTACGCTGCATGGGAATACACATGAAAAAATGATATTGAAATATGCAAGACCTGGGACTTGAACCCAGGTCATGAGCGTCACCAGTTAACACCTGTACCGCTGAGCCACTATCACGCATTCGTTAATTAAATAAACAACAAATATAATGAAAGAAAACAACGCGTTAGTGGACCCACGCGCGAAAATATTTAAACGTGCCAATCAGTTCTTGCCACGACTCCGTCTTCTTCGTGGACTTTTTATTTTTTCTGAAACATGAACGCATTGGCCACGGTTTTTCCCCGTTCTCTTAGACACGTTTTGAGAAAATAGCGATTAGCCCCTCAACGCTCATAAATTGAGCGCGAGGGTGCCATCGTCTTCGTCTTCATGCGCTGAATCTAATGATCAAGGTCATATGTCCCAATTTTGCCTGGCTTTAAAATCCCCAATTGGAAGCTCTGCAAACCCTAAATTTTAACAATGGCGATTTCTTGTACAGCTCATAAAAACACGATTAATTCATCCAGTTAGCTTCAGAATACATTAGTCAAGATAAATGCATAATGAAAATGCCATGAAAACGCTTAAATCTGGAAATACGAATTTGAAAAATATAAGAAAAAAGTGGATTTATGTATACCAATTCAACGCGTTTGGGTGGCTGTTCTGGATTGGAATATGATCAGTGAAGCTTCAGGAAGCTGTTGAAATAGTTTGTGTGCCTTGAATCGCCCTGAAAAGGGGTTTACAGTTTTGACTTTTTTCAACAATTTTTCAAGTTTGTTTATGGCCTTTGAGCGCAGCATTCAGTCCCCTATGATTAGGTTTTGATTCATGCTTATGTACTGAGGCTATTAGGTTAACAAAAGTAGAACAAATCCATGGCATTGATAGTTTTCAATATTTGATTTTTCACCATTATGTTTCATATCTTTTTCACATGGTTTTTGTATCAATTATGCTCAAATCAAACCAAATCTTTCCTAATTAGCCTATGCACGAAATCTTGATGGCAAAACATGCATGAAAAGATTTTTTAGGTCAAGTTATATATTTTCCACATATTTAAATGATTTAAATGAATTAATATAAATAATAATTCAAATAAATAAATAAAAAATGAGAAAATACTTCCCTTTGGGCCAAGTGGTCGTGCACATGCTTAGAATGATGAATCATGGAAGAAAAATGGGCCCATTAGCAATTTTAAGTCATTTGGATCAAAGTTGACTTTTCAAAATATCCAAAAATTTCCCAACTTCCACAAGGCATAACTTGCTCAATTTTTAATCTTTTCTCATGTTCTTGGACATTTTGGAAAGGTATTTCAGTCCTCTAACCAATGCCTTTTGTCCCATGTCATTTTGATTTACCAATCTCAAGTTATGGCCTTTGACTTAAAGTCCCTTTTTGTTGACTTTTGAAAATGACCTATAATGTTGAAATTGATAACTTTTTGTGAGAGCATTTCTTGGACTTGAAGTATGAAGATGAGTTGTAGGAAATGTCTTTATCTTTAAAATGAGCTTTGGATGGGATTTTTCTGATAATCCATGTGAAAGTTATGCCCTGGTCAATTTCAGTTGACTTTTTCAGTTGTCCAAATAAGGAAACTTTTGCATCTTTGATGATTTCTGAGCCAAATTTTGAGAATCATGATCAAGAATTGATCAAATGATGTTTGTGGCTTCAAAATGATATGTTGACCAAAAATTTGAACTTTTGACTGCCAAATGACCATTTTGCCCCTACAGTTGACTGTAGTGCAATCTAAGGTTTTGACTGTGCAATTTTGAGCTGAATGCCTTGAAACTTGATATGAGGATGCTTGACCATGTTTGTAGGCATATGAGACTTGATTGGGACTTTGAAGACTTCATTTTCTTGATCAGAACACAAACCCTAGTTTTGACTGTATAGGAGACCTTTGCACTGTGCAACCCTTGGGGAATTTTGCAGCTTGACTTGGCCATTTCTTGAAGAATATGGGAGGGCAAATTTTGGGGTACAACAGTTGCCCCTGTTCAATCTTCTTAGACCTGAGGATGCAGATTGGCTGACGTGCCTTTCGTAATCCGAGGGTAGAAGATGATTGGACACTAGAGTGCCCAGAAATTTGCGCTCACATAGTAGCCGTGTGGTGGGAATGGGCTTATAGATGCCATTTAGAGGTTGATGAATAGGATGATGGGCTTATAGATGCCATCTGGATGTTGATCGCGTAGGAGATTCCTTAGCGAGAACCTGCATACCTGCAAAAGAACAAATGAGTACCTGACACGTTGCAGGAGCTAATTTTCAGATGCTTGGTAAAGATGCGTCCTGACTGGTTACAGGAGCTGAGTCTGGAGCTTCAAACGGAGATGAATGAACCAGGGATGGTTACTACCTTAGCATGAATGGTAAGAGAACCTTGGGCGACTTTAACCTCAACAACGCTCGTTGAGAAAAATCTTAGCGGGAATTACCATCTTTGCAGTATCGGGAAGAGAACCATAGGCACTTATAATCTGAAAGGGAACTGTCACCTCACTCACCGTCGGAGAGGAAACCATAAGAAAAGGAATTATCACCTCACTCACCGTCGGAGAGGGGACCATAGGAGATTATCTCCTCACTCACCGTCGGAGAGGGAAACATCTGAAAAGGAATTACCACCTCACTCACCGTTGGAGAGGGGACCATAGGAGACTATCACCTCACACTCACCGTCGGAGAGGGGAACATCTGAAAAGGAATTACCACCTCACTCGCCGTTGGAGAGGGGACCATAGGAGACTATCACCTCACACTCACCGTCGGAGAGGGAAACATCTGGGATAACTTCTACTGAGTCTTCATCAGAAAAATCTGTTGGGAGTCGATTTAGCTGGACTAGAGAAGGCCTTGGACGGGATAACAACAGAGAATCCTAGGGTCGATTAACTGAACCGGTCTAGGTCTTGAAATGTCTTCAACTGGAATAAGTGTCAGAACGTCGCCATATCTGGTTCATATCTGGACTATATCTGGAAGGAAATCTGGAAGCAGCATCAGAACGTCACCATATCTGGTTTACATCTGAAACTATATCATATCTGGTTTACATCTGAAACTATATCTGGAAGGAAATCTGGAAGCAGTATCAGAACGTCACCATCTCTGGGTCATATCTGAAACTATATCTAGAAGGAAATCTGGAAGCAGTATCAGAACGTCACCATATCTGGGTCATATCTGAAACTATATCTGGAAGGAAATCTGGAAGCAGTATCAGAACGTCACCATCTCTGGGTCATATCTGAAACTATATCTGGAAGGAAATCTGGAAGCAGTATCAGAACGTCACCATATCTGGTTTACATCTGAAACTATATCTGGAAGGAAATCTGGAAGCAGTATCAGAACGTCACCATCTCTGGGTCATATCTGAAACTATATCTAGAAGGAAATCTGGAAGCAGTATCAGAACGTCACCATCTCTGGGTCATATCTGAAACTATATCTGGAAGGAAATCTGGAAGCAGTATCAGAACGTCACCATATCTGGTTTACATCTGAAACTATATCTGGAAGGAAATCTGGAAGCAGTATCAGAACGTCACCATCTCTGGGTCATATCTGAAACTATATCTAGAAGGATATCTGGAAGCAGTATCAGAACGTCACCGTCTCTGGGTCATATCTGAAACTATATCTAGAAGGAACTCTGGAAGCAGCATCAGAACGTCACCATCTCTGGGTCATATCTGAAACTATATCTAGAAGGAAATCTGGAAGCAGTATCAGAACGTCGCCATATCTGGGTCATATCTAAAACTATATCTAGAAGGAATTGCGATAGTTGATAGTAATCATTTTGGTATTGATCTTTTTCCTGAAAAGGCAAAACATAATTGTATGCAAAATCATGATGCATGAACTGTATGTCTTCAAAATTAATGAGATTCGTGTAGTATGATGCATATGCATGCTATAATGTATGAAGATGTGATGTTTATGAATGTATTTTTGTCTAAGAAAATAAATCCTTGACGGGTGCCGGGAAGTCACTCCTGGGCTGATGTTGAAGAATAGCTTTTGCTTCCGCTGGGGATGATAGTTGCAAGTATACCGGTAGGAGAAGATAACTCTGTTGGGGAATAAACTTGGCAAATGGAGGATTCTGCAGGGAGAAAAGATACTCTAGTGATCATGCTGAGAAGCAATACTCTGTGGGAAGAGGGATACTTTTGCTGAATTGTTGATAATAATTTACTAGGGATACCCTTGTTGTTGGAAATGCTGATGGACTTCGCTGGGGTAGGAAGACTTTGTCGAGGACGCTCTTTCCGTGGCTTTTGGCTGAGGATAACCCAGTTATATCCTGTTAAGGAAATAACTCTATGAATAAAGCCGGATGACGCGTTCGTGCGCTGCGAGGGATAAGCTTCCAGAATCTACTGGGGATAGGCTTACTGCTTGGGGAGATGAATTCCAACTTTCCTGGGGAAGTATTGAATTGGACTCTCCTGGGGAAGTATTGAACTGTGTTAGTTATGTTCTTCAACGGAACCTACCCTGATACCTTGGAGGATAGAACAACCAGATTGCTTAGACCACTCTTTATTGCCCCTGTTTCTATGGGGGAGGCACTTGTGGGGTGCTGATAGTTGTTGATGGGCAAACCTTCTTCTAGTAGGCAGGTGACAAGAAGACGGGACATAGTCGTACGCTTTAATCCCTAACTTTTTCCTGGACCGCCCTTTCAGGTTTTCGGTCCACCGGGATACCCATTTTTGCCCAAGCCGCCTTTTCAGGTTTTCGACTTGCCGGGTGTACAGTTTATTTTCATTTCATCCCTTATTTTTGCTCGAACCCTTTTGGTTCGCCGGGAAGCCCTTATTTTTGCCTAGGTGTGTCAACCTAGCGGGTCTTTGATTTTGCGTAGTATTTTTTCGACTATGTCCACGCTCTAAGAATATAGGGAGTTGCCCCTGTTAGAAGTGTTTGGTTGCCCTGCTACCAGAAGATGTCTGATTAGGCAAGATTCGTTGCTGGAGTGCCCCAAGTGATTCAGGCAGAGGTTTGCCCCAAGCTATTTGGCCCTTGAGAGATTCCCTGAATCTTGATTGGACTGCCCCAGATGATGGACCATGATCATGTTTGCCCCTTAATTGGAGATACTCTTGTTCATTAGACTTTCGTCATGTGAATTTCTATGCTGTTCAAACAAAAAGTCATATGCAAACAAATTTATGTTAAAAATGCAAAGCTTATGTCTGTCTTGAAGATTTTGAAAATGCATTCTTTTCATAAAACAAGTGATTGTTTGTAAAACGTGGTGTCAACTCCGTATTTACCGTAGGCCTTCAGGAGTCAGGATACCTTTCGTAACAGTATGCTTTCGGACTAACCCATGCTTCAGCTAGGACTTTTAAGGGTTATAACGTGGCCTGGTTCACGGTTTAAGAAACAAAGGATAAAGGCTCAAATTTTATTTGTACCCACCCGCTCTTCGTGATGTTCTCCAAACCTAAACTCAGTTGATCGTGCGTTAGACCTTTTTTGAGTTTTTGTCCTGATGTTCCAATGATGGTTCAGATATTGATGATTTATTCTGAATAGGCGGTCATTTTTGTTTTTGTTGAGGATTTGTAGGACCTCTTTCTTTTTTTTTTGATTTCGTTATCCCTTTCTTTTTTCGCCTGAACTGTTTCCTTTTTCGGAATTACAGTCAGCGGGATGCCCCTGTTTCGTAAGTCCCTTTTATAGGTTTTGACTTTTTGGGCTTTTCATTTATGATTTTGTTTTTGGTAATGACTGCCTGTCCTTATGATTGTTCTGAACCATCACTGTCTTTTGTTTTTGGAAAGACTCATTTGGTGCCATTCATTGTGCACTTGGATCAACTGAGAAGCCTACCCTGCCCCAGGTTATGATTAAGGGTTTCAATTTTCGAAAATAAAACTCCTACTTCTTTGGCTCAGATGGGTTGACGAGGGATTATCTTCCTTATAACTCCAGTGTTTAGGATTTGAAACAATGCCTGTACCTAATCAGCGGGGTCTGTTCAAAAGCATACTGTAAAGATAGCGGTATCGTTTTCGTCATCCTCCCTCAAGAGGCTCAGAATTATTAACCAAGAGTTGATCATCAGAAAAAATATGAAAAGAATTTTGAATATAATGAAAACAATTGTATTAATTCCCAAAACAGACATATGCGATGCATTAATAGAATAAAAGAGTTTGCTATGACCTTAATTGTTTATATAAGCAAAGAAAAACACAACTCAGAAATTCAAATAAACAAAAGGTCTTCAACGATTGGGTAACGGAGCAGTGATTATGTTCGGAGTCTCAGGCACTTCAAACTGAATCTCCCCGGCGTCGATCATGTCTTGAATTTTGTTCTTGAGAGGCCAGCAGTTGTCCGTAGTATGCCCCGGGCTATCAGAATGATATGCGCACCTATCGTTGGGATGATAGTTAGGAGCCGAAGTGTTCGGATTCCGAAGGGGAGCCCTTAAGGTGATCAGCCCTGCCTTCAACATTTGTTGTAATGCTTGATCCAGCGACATGTTGAGTTTGGTATACTGTCGTTTCTCCTTGCGCTGCTGCCCCTGTCCTGGTTGAGCAGGTCCAGGATTGGAGATCTGGATTGCCCCTACCTCATGACGGCTCTTTTTACCGTGCACAGCATTGGATTCTTTCTTTCCATGATGAGGTTTTTTATCAGAAGGTGCAGCCTCTTGAATTTTCCCAGACCGGATACCAGCTTCTATTCGTTCTCCAGTCAAGATAAGATCTGTGAATCCAGCAGACGAATTCCCAATTAGGTGGTTGTAGAATGGACCAGACAGGGTCCCCAAGAACATATCGACCAGTTCCCGATCAGTCAGAGGTGGTTGTACCCTTCCAGCAAGATCCCTCCATTTCTGCGCATATTCTTTAAAACCTTCACTTGATCCTAACGACATACCCTGGAGTTGGGTACGCGTAGGAGCAAGGTCGGCATTATATTGATACTGCTTGTAGAAAGCAGTAGCCAACTCCTCCCAGTTACGAACCTTGGTCCCATCTAGCTGATAGAACCATTCGAGATGAGTCCCTGAAAGACTTTCCTGGAAGAAGTGGATCCACAAATTCTTGTCCACCGTATATGGTTGAATCTTCCGAACATAGGACCTGAGATGTAACTTGGGACAAGACGCCCCGTCATACTTGGTAAAGGATGGTGCTTTGAACTTCCGAGGAATAATCACACCAGTTGACAAACCCAGATCTCCAAAATCCAGCCCAGGTACCTGTTGGATCTCCATAGCATTCAGCCTATCCTCCAACTGTTTGTACTTGTCTTCGGCAGGAGGGTATTGTTCGTCGTTGAAATCTGTCTCGTTGTCGGAGACCACTGGACTGGGAACCCTTTCCCCCTGATGACTACCTTCCCTCACAGATGGAGTTGTCCTCTCAGTTTCAATCTGCGGTGCATTCCCAGATCTGCGTCTAGGGCTGAACAAAACAGTCCTCCTCTTCTTCTTTTCTTTCTTCAAGAGCAGAGCCTTCAGATCTTGTTGCCCCTGGGTCAAGTTCATGATCAACCCTTGGAACTGGGCGTTCTGAGCCTGGAGGGCCTTGATGGACTGCTCAGCTGATGATTCAGGATTCATGGCGATCGGCTGAAATAAACAGCGAAGAAGGGTAAGCAACCTGTCAAAGGGACACCTGCAATGCAATGAGATGTATGACATGCATGTAATGTTTTCAAGGACCTCGCAGGGTAAACAGAGAAACTTGTTAGAGTTGAAAACCGGTAACTTGATTGAAGGTACTTCCTGTTGTTGAGAGTCCTTCGTCAAGGGTCAAAGGCTCACCATATCCAGTGGGTCATAGCCCCTGACGACCTTGGCTAGAGGAAAGTAAATCCTCTTTGCCCCTTGCTAGATATTTGATTCATCATGACCTGCATCACAAGCCCTGGAGATCCTTGAAATGGGTTAGGATGTATGCAATGATATGATGTCATGCTATGCATGGGGTGATGTAGGTAAACCATGTTATGAGTCCCAATTAAGGACTATAAACAAACCCTGCAAGAGATTCAGTATACTTTGTTATGAGTCCCAATTAAGGACTATAAACAAAACCTGCAAGAGATCTAGTAAACTCTGTTATGAGTCCCAGTTAAGGACTATAAACAAAACCTGCAAGAAATTTGGTAAACCCTGTTATGAGTCCCAGTTAAGGACTATAAACAAAACCTGCAAGAAATTTGGTAAACCCTGTTATGAGTCCTAGTTAAGGACTATAAACAAAACCTGCAAGGAATTTGGTAAACCTTGTCATGAGTCCTAGTTAAGGACTATAAACAAAACCTGCAAGTAGTTTGGTAAACCTTGTCATGAGTCCTAGTTAAGGATTATAAACAAAACCTGCAAGTAGTTCATGTGTCAGCTAACAAGCATGCAAGTAGGCAAGTACAAAGGCACACAAGTCACACAAGAGAAACCCTTAGGGTTTAAGCCAGCATGGGGTCTGGGTAGTACCCTCTTGAAGTTGGTGGGCTCAACCTGTCCTAATCAAAGTAACCGGGTTCTAAGGTTCCCAATATCACGGGATTGCTTTCATTGTTCATCGTTTCGATTTAGCCACTGAACTGGCGACGGAAATATTCCAGGAAAGCAACCCTCAATTGAGTGTAGTATCGAGTATCAACCAACCTCGGACTGCACCAAAGTCAGTTATCTCACTACCCTAAAGAGGCCAAGATAGTTCAATTAAGGTTCCTAAGGTCTGTTGATGCTTCACGACACCACGCGGAGGCCCCGTACTCTCCTTGACTGAACTCAAGGGTTACCGGTACACACCAAAGTGCCACATCGACGTAGCAGACTGTTTCAACCATGTCGGTATACCCCGCACAGTTCCCTCACAGCCTTGTTGCTACTTTCTAAGAAGGTATCCCCCAGATCCGGGTTAGGATCTATAGAACTCCCAAGCAACCCACAATAATAAAGCAAGCAAAGAAGACAATTGAAAACATAGTTATGACCTAGTCCTAAGGTACACCTCACTTTAAGTTCATCCCCAGCAGAGTCGCCAGTTCTGTGATCGGTGGATCTGGAACTGACTGTTTAACGCTGGTTCGCGAAATGTCGCGGAAGCAAGAGTCGCCACCGTCTTTTATTTTCTCCAAATGGAAAGGACAAAAGCACAGAAAAATTCCTTAAAGAGATTGCTCTCGGTTCGGGAGGTAGGTTATAGAAAGGGAAGGTGTTAGCACCCTTTCTATCCATGGTTATCCATGGGCTCTTAGATACTTGCTCATTTCGTTTTCAAAAAGGGTTTGTTTGCTTTTCAATGTGGGTTTTAAAAAAGGTTTCTTTGAAAGTTTCAGATCGACTCTTGTGTCAGAGTGTTTGAAAAATTGCTTTGAAAGCTTTTGAAAATGTGTTGGTGTGAAAAGATTTTTGTTTGTTTTTTTGAAGAGAGCAAGTATCTACGAGAACCTACCTACCCTAAGGAATTCGTCTGTGTAAATGTCCTTTAAAGTAGTGCCATCCCACCATTGAGAGGTAGGTAGCACCACTGTTAGAGGTGTTCGGGTCAATTCGAGTTTGTAGGGACATGGTGATCACCAGAGCAATGGGAAGACACCTTAGAAGCTACCCTCATGCCAGGTTCCCGGATCATGAGGACTTACTAAAACATCCTCTACTCGACGATCACCTTTCGAAGGCAAGGCAACAGTGAGGCGTACCCTAGGGGTGGTGTGTGCGATTCGTGTGTCGTTTTCATTTGTATTTGTCTTGTCATGTTAAAGTGATCTACGTTTGATTTTATTATGGCCATTCATTCTTGCATGCTTTGCTAATAGTTAAAATATTTGCGGGAAAAAGTAAGTCTAAAGCTATTACAAACGGCGCGGGTCCACATCGCCAAAATTAAACTGGACCCGATTTGACAGAAAAGTAAAGAAAGTAAAGTAAAAGAATTAAACGTGCGAGAAGTTTAAGTTACAACGCTTTGGGAGAGATACATAATTATTCAAGCGACATAAAGTAAATGTGCGAAATTAAACAATTAAGGATATGGGCGTTGGACCCTTTTGCAAAAATTAATGTTAATGAGGAATTAAAACTTAAAATTTAAAAGAAAATGTTTTTGGTATTTTTGTGTTTTTTAGATTTAATGGAAAAACAATTAATTAAAACTAAAACAAAATGTTAAACCTAGTTCTAATTATTTTTTTAAGCTATTAAGAAAAATATTGAATTTTAACCTAATTTAAACCTAAGTTAATTTACATGCAAGTTTAATTATAAAAAATAAAATAGATATTATTATTGTGAAAAAGGAATATTAAAAAAGGAATAAAAATTAACTAAACCTAATTCTACATTTTTTTAGATTTTATTATGAAAAGAATCAAAATTGTAACTTAATTTAAAACTAATTAATTACATGCTAATTTATTTACAAGAAAATATCAAAATAAATAATCATTATATTTTTTTATCTTTTTCTGAGTTTTTATGTATTTTTATTATATTTTGTAAAAAATAATTAATTAATCTAAACAAATAATAATTAAAACAATAATTGAAAATAAACAATAAATAAAGAAAATGTATAGAATTTGCAAACCAGGGGGGTGGAAATCCCAGATTGTGAGGGGTAATCCTAGAATGCTGGCCCAAAACCCTGAGTCCATTTGACTTTTGTGAGTAACGTGTGGGATGGTTGACCTGAGCTTATAGTGGACCTTGAATCTCAGCCTTTGATCTGAAGCAACTAGACGCGTGGCTGGCTTGATGATGATGGAATATGGTGCTCTATGACGCTTACGCTGCATGGGAATACACATGAAAAAATGATATTGAAATATGCAAGACCTGGGACTTGAACCCAGGTCATGAGCGTCACCAGTTAACACCTGTACCGCTGAGCCACTATCACGCATTCGTTAATTAAATAAACAACAAATATAATGAAAGAAAACAACGCGTTAGTGGACCCACGCGCGAAAATATTTAAACGTGCCAATCAGTTCTTGCCACGACTCCGTCTTCTTCGTGGACTTTTTATTTTTTCTGAAACATGAACGCATTGGCCACGGTTTTTCCCCGTTCTCTTAGACACGTTTTGAGAAAATAGCGATTAGCCCCTCAACGCTCATAAATTGAGCGCGAGGGTGCCATCGTCTTCGTCTTCATGCGCTGAATCTAATGATCAAGGTCATATGTCCCAATTTTGCCTGGCTTTAAAATCCCCAATTGGAAGCTCTGCAAACCCTAAATTTTAACAATGGCGATTTCTTGTACAGCTCATAAAAACACGATTAATTCATCCAGTTAGCTTCAGAATACATTAGTCAAGATAAATGCATAATCAAAATGCCATGAAAACGCTTAAATCTGGAAATACGAATTTGAAAAATATAAGAAAAAAGTGGATTTCTGTATACCAATTCAACGCGTTTGGGTGGCTGTTCTGGATTGGAATATGATCAGTGAAGCTTCAGGAAGCTGTTGAAATAGTTTGTGTGCCTTGAATCGCCCTGAAAAGGGGTTTACAGTTTTGACTTTTTTCAACAATTTTTCAAGTTTGTTTATGGCCTTTGAGCGCAGCATTCAGTCCCCTATGATTAGGTTTTGATTCATGCTTATGTACTGAGGCTATTAGGTTAACAAAAGTAGAACAAATCCATGGCATTGATAGTTTTCAATATTTGATTTTTCACCATTATGTTTCATATCTTTTTCACATGGTTTTTGTATCAATTATGCTCAAATCAAACCAAATATTTCCTAATTAGCCTATGCACGAAATCTTGATGGCAAAACATGCATGAAAAGATTTTTTAGGTCAAGTTATATATTTTCCACATATTTAAATGATTTAAATGAATTAATATAAATAATAATTCAAATAAATAAATAAAAAATGAGAAAATACTTCCCTTTGGGCCAAGTGGTCGTGCACATGCTTAGAATGATGAATCATGGAAGAAAAATGGGCCCATTAGCAATTTTAAGTCATTTGGATCAAAGTTGACTTTTCAAAATATCCAAATATTTCCCAACTTCCACAAGGCATAACTTGCTCAATTTTTAATCTTTTCTCATGTTCGTGGACAATTTGGAAAGGACTTTGAGTCCTCTAACCAATGCCTTTGGTCCCATGTCATTTTGATTTACCAATCTCAAGTTACGGCCTTTGACTTAAAGTCCCTTTTTGTTGACTTTTGAAAATGACCTATAATGTTGAAATTGATAACTTTTTGTGAGAGCATTTCTTGGACTTGAAGTATGAATATGAGTTGTAGGAATTGTCTTTCTCTTTAAAATGATCTTTGGATGGGATTTTTCTGATAATCCATGTGAAAGTTATGCCCTGGTCAATTTCAGTTGACTTTTTCAGCTGTCCAAATAAGGAAACTTTTGCATCTTTGATGATTTCTGAGCCAAATTTTGAGAATCATGATCAAGCATTGATCAAATGATGTTTGTGGCTTCAAAATGATATGTTGACCAAAAATTTGAACTTTTGACTGCCAAATGACCATTTTGCCCCTACAGTTAACTGTAGTGCAATCTAGGGTTTTGACTGTGCAATTTTGAGCTGAATGCCTTGAAACTTGATATGAGGATGCTTGACCATGTTTGTAGGCATATGAGACTTGATTGGGCCTTTGAAGACTTCATTTTCTTGATCATAACACAAACCCTAGTTTTGACTGTATAGGAGACCTTTGCACTGTGCAACCCTTGGGGAATTTTGCAGCTTGACTTGGCCATTTCTTGAAGAATATGGGAGGGCAAATTTTGGGGTACAACAGGAGGTTATTTGATAGGGGAAAGAGGTAGAATACCATCTACAGATGATCAAGATTGTGGTGCTCTCAATGCTATAATATGCTTTTATTGATAATGTTGATGGTGTGATGTTCATGTGCATGATGTCCTACAAAATGTTATGACATCTTTCTTAATGTGTGAACTTGAGTAGTTCATATTGGTTGATTCATTGTATTTTCTTATGTAGGTTTTGTTGGAAGGAGAAGAATTCAGGTTAGTGATCATGGTCTGGAAGATGATTCCTCTAAGGGAGAATGGTTTATCACTATTGTGAAGAATAAAGTTACTACATGTGGTTCATCATGAAATGTTTTGGTCACCCATGTGTTTATCTAGATGGTGCTCCAAGAAGTAACATGGCAGGCCAAGGCACGATGGACTTCTTGTGTGTTGGGTGGTTTTAGCTGGAGTCCTCATTAGTAAGTCCAGTGGTGTGGTCTTTAAGAAAGATACTAATGTCCAAACTAATATTGAGACATCATCTCAACATATTGAGACTCTTGGATCTTGGAGGATCTATATTTTAAAACTTTCCAATCATCTTTGCTTATTGTCTGTGTTCAGAGATGTAAATCTAAGAGAGTTCTATGTTTTGGTCTCCATTTTATTTAGAGTTACTTTTTTTTGGTGAAGTCTGATGAAGTCAATGTCTATGGATAATCTCTCTTTATGAGTTCTCTTTAAGTTGTGGTTATCTGGGTATCCTTTTTGACATGAGAAGCAAGTTATTCTGAAGGGCAGGTTTGGAACTGCATTATTGAAGATTGAGTGTATGCTCTAGTGGACGGTATACATACATCTAGTGTCACGTGAAAAACACTTTTTAATGGCTTGGTGAAGTCACGTTGAATGTTGGATCATTTTTGCGGTCAAGGATTAGAAAAAGAGATACTGAACAGATCAATGTCCCTCTCTTGAAATGAATGGTGGATATTTAACAAGGATGGCTTTATCTTCTTGGAAAAATCATACATTGATTGGCTGTGTCGTTATAAACAAGGCATCGTTACAAATCGTAGTAACATTCCTTGAGTATAAATACCCCTCACTTGTTCTTCCCTCTCTTGTTTTCCTTTTTCATTTTTTTGTTCAGTATTGTTAGTTTTGTCTTTCATTGGAGTTCTATTTGTGTCATTTTTGCCTTTATTCTCACACTCAGTTTTTGTCATCTTTTGGCTAAAGGGGGGAGAGTAGTGTCACATATGGTGTCTTGTTGAGTGTAGTTTCCTTGAGTATTGTTAAGTGTTATTGCGCATTGTATGCAACAATTAAGGGGGAGTATAACCATCTTTCATAAGGGTTTTCTGTTTCTTAGTCTAATGGTTCTTATGTTGTGGGTGTATACAGGATGTCGTACCAGATGTTTTAACATCCTGTCTGGTGTTTTGTTTGGTTTTTTGTTTGCTTCTGTCACATGATCTTTTGATTTGTGTTGCTTCTATCACATGTCTTCTAACTTGGATTAGTCAAGTTATAGTCCCTTCTGGTTTCTTGAGGCTCTAGGAAGATTCTCCCAGGGCTTGCTGACAAGAATTGGTTCTAAGGTTAAGGGTGAGAAACTTTTTTATTCTTGAAGATGTAGATCATCCTCTTCCTCATGTATCCTACCTAGTGTTGTGTCTCCCTTCTGAGTATTTTTGTGGAAAGGTGTTTGAGTCAAAAGTTTGACAAAATTTGACAAAGGGGTGATGAATCTTGCCTCACTGTTGAATCTGTGTTGTTGTTGTTCAGGGTAGAATCTACTAATTCTCTGCTGTGTTCTGAGAAAGTTTTGGAAAAGTGTGCCAAAGAATTTTGGAAAGGAAGTTTAGCTCTGGTTTGGATTGGTTGTGAAGAGTTGTCAGATAAGATGTCCAGACATGTTGGGAAGAATTTATTTTTTTAGTTGTTTCTTTAATGAGTAGCTTCCAATGTACTCAGATAAAATTGTTTCTCTCCTGCTAACTTTCTATTGTTTGTGTTGGTTGTTGCAGCTCTAACTTTTATGTTTGATTTATTTTCAAACTTGAGCTTTTTTTATGTTTGTGTGTAGAAGAAATATTAAGTTGTTTTAGCCAAAATAAGCCAAAGGGGGAGATTCTTAATTCTCTACTTTTGTGATTGGCATTATGTTTGGTAAAACTAACTTAGCATAAACATGTTAAATAAGATGTTCTATGCATGGTCATTCGACATCACGCATGTGTACAGTCGGACTATTGGATTCTTTTAGCTTTTATAAATGCATAATATTTTGGAAATATTATGATATCTTATGTGGTGCTCACTTTAAGGATTAAGAGATTCAATCATGATTTAAGGAATATTCTTAGTTTCTAATTATGGAGATAATTTAGGAAACTAATGATTGAAGTCCTATTTTTGTGCAGAAGTTTATGCTGATTTGTAGCAGCTGATTTGATGCGCTTGTGAAGTCCAATCCAGTCCAGAAGATTAGTTTAAATAGATTGTCACTAACCTAGTTTTCGCGTGGAACTTACATTGTATCTTGTTAAGGTTTGTGTGTTATTTGTGAGCCTCTCTGATATCATCTTGATAAAAGAGTAGGACTGTTATTTTAAGTTGTAAGTTCTTTCAGTCATTATAAAGCTTTTAAGTAGTGAATGATTATGTGTCTTTGAAGTGTGTCTTCTAAATTAATTCGTAATTGTTTAGTGTTAATCAATCAGTGACTGTGATTGGTAGAGATTTGAGAAGGGTCTCATACCTAGGTGAGTCTTAGGTAGAAGTTAAGCACGGGTAGTGATTAAGTGAGTATATTATAAACTAGGTGAAAGTTTGTTGTGGGTCTAAAAATTGATACTATCTAGTTGATTTCGTCTCTGGCTTGGTAGCCCCTAATGTAGGTGTTGTTGTACACCGAACTGGGTTAACAATTATGCGTGTTCTTTTAGTTTTTTGCACTGTTTAAATTGTTATATCGGTCCATTGTCTTGAAGACATATTACAATGTCTCGACATCTCTTAGGACATTTGTGATCTTAATACCAAAATTTCATTAATGCTCTGTGTTTTTTAGTTGCAAGAGACATCACTGATGAGACAATACGTTTGTTCTCTCAACTTTGGGCTAGACATAACATGTGTTATTGGTGATACGTGATGATATTTCCGAGTGATTTAGGTTGGGTACAAATCATCAATAGGTTTAACTATTTGACGGGTAGGTGAAATTCAATTCTGACGAGCTCTCTCCTCTCCAAAAGAATGTGTTTATTTTCTTGTCCATATGATTTACCTTTTTCACTTTACGTTTTAGACCATTCAAAAAAAAGCAAGCTCAGAAACATGGAGATTATTTCTTTCTCTTGCACTAATCCCCGTGGAGACGATAAAAACAAATACTTACTTTTGCTTGCTGCTTTACCACAAAGAAAAAAATAGAATTGTTGCCATGGATTGGTGTTTAGATATTGAATCACATTGCAAGAGTTTCTATGTTTTTGAGTTTTGTACATACTTGTATATTTTCACATGTTTTTGATACTTGTCTAAAGTGTATATATTTTCTTTGTACATGTTTTAAATACTTGTCTATGTTATATACATTTGTTGTTTACATGTTTTCTATACTTGTGTATAGATTTTTTTCCCTTCACATTTGCTAAAGTGTTGGTTAGGAGTAGATGTTGGTGACAACTAGGCATGTAAAGAGGCAACATGGAGGAGTGTCAATAAATAAACGTTTCGAGCTAACAACGTAAAATAAGCGCTTGTTGGAAGGCATCCCAACATTTGTAAATTTTGTATAGTTTTTAGTTGAGTTAGTGTGGTGTTAGTGTATGTTTAGTGTGAAATTCATATGCATTTATGAGTTTCTGCACATACCTGCTCGCGCTGAGTGCGGTCTGTGCGTGCTAAGCGCCCCTTGTTTTTCTGCATGCTCTAAGTACACTTTGTGGGGGCTAAGTGCGTCCTGCTGCTGAGCCACTGGAAATTCTTTTCACTCGGCCCTTTTACCCACTTTCACCAAGGCTATTTAGAGTAGATATTAGTAGTTAAATTTTAATGTTTTTGTTTGTTTTTTTATTCAAATATTGGTCCTTGTTTGGCTTGAAGAAGCACGGATTAGTTGTCCCAATTTTGATTGTTTCAACATGCAATTGTATGGTAATGATAGTGTTTGAAGTTAGTACATTACCAAGGTACATGTTTAATGCTTTCTAGAACATAGCATGATTAGGAAATTTGTACTTTGTACAAATACCATGCCATTCATTCTTTTGTACTACTTGTTCTTGATTGAATCACTTTAGATATTACCCCAAATGTGAGGAAGATTTCCATTGTTCACTATATGCATGGGAGACCAAAATTCTTGTTTTAACTAGGTTCTATTATGTTTAATCTTTTATTTGTGTTGATTGCGTGAAAGCATGAAAAGGATCAAGGCATTTTGTTTGATTTTGAGCATAACCCTTGACCAAAATAGTAACTTATCTTGTGAGTGAGTGAGAATTGGCTTACCCTCTTTGAGCCTTTTGTCAGGATCCATTTTGATGTTAACCCATTGTTGACTTTAGATTGGATTCTGAACTTTTTTCTTGAACCCACAACCATAACTTGTGGTTTGAATTTTTACCTTGCCTTAGAAAGTTGGGAGCATTCACATTACATGTTTGGTTGTATTCAAGTTGGGGAGAAAAGGTTGGTTGTTATGAGGTTGAGAAAAATAAAAATGTGAATAAGAAAATAAAAAGAAGTAGAAAAAGAAAAAGAAAAAAAAAAAAGCAAATAATTGTGCTAATAAGTCATGTGTAATGGTGTAACAATTGGGAAAAGAGAAAAAATTTGATTGAAGTTTTGTGCATGAGACTTGGTGAATTGATCACTCCCATAGGATTAGTCAAACTTTTTTTTTGTTTCAATTACCTTTAGATATTGACCCTTCTTTGTTACCTAAGTCATATTACAACCCTTGAAAGCTTTTGTGATTCTTGCTTTTATGTTTTCAATACGAGTTTTTAGGATGAATACATAATTTAATCTTTTGTTAGCAAGATTGTTAGGTGAGAGTAAAGTCCCTCATGTTTGTGTTTTTTTCATCCCTTGATGAAGTTTTTGCTAGGTTTGGTTCATGATTGAGCATGTGTTGCTTTGGAATGTTAGGCATGACTTTTGTACTTAGGATTTGTTCATTTTCATGTTGTCGTTGTAGTATAGTGGTAAGCATTACTTTGCTTGTACTTTTTTTTTAAACATACATTTGTTTTTTTGTTTTTCAAAACTTGTTAATTCATGATTTCTTGGTGGTTGCTTCTATTTCTTTAGGTTTGTGTGACCATTGTTTGAGGAAAAACAAAGTTTTAAGTTAGGGAGAGTTGATAAGTGTCAAATTGTAGTTATATCTGTATATTGTTTTGTGGCACTTATTGACTTGTTTCATTGGAATATAGTAAATAAACTTGAAATTTTTATGTAAATATTTATATATTTCGCTTTCATGTAAGTATTGTATCATTTTGATATTTTTCATGTTATTTTGTAGGATTTTTTGCATGGTTGAAGCATTGGGTATCTTAGGGCACAAATAAAGCTTCAAGATGCAATTTTGAAGGAAATAAATGTCACAAGTTGGGCTAAGCACGATGCTTAGCGCACTGTAGGGTTTCCTGGTAGAGACTTAAGCACTAAGCATAGTTTTACGGTGCTTAGCACGATTAAGGCGGCTTAATTGCAATAAGTGTAATCGCGCTTAGTGCACTCTGAGTGGGCTAAGCACGTTCTGTGATTTTCAGCTTGTATAAATACCATTCATTCATATTTTTAGGTCATGATTTTGGGGATTTTTTGCTCCCAAATCCAGCACAAACATTCTTTGGTAGAGAGGCTTAGAAAACAATAATGGAGATTGCATCTTGATGATTCAGAGTTGGATTCTCATCAATTGTCTTGACAACGCGAGAGATGTTTGCTTCTTCTTCCTTCTTCTCTTTGTATTCTCTATTGTTGGGGTTTGTATGTAAGTTTACTCATATTGTATGTATATCTGTTGATCATGGTATTGTATAAAATCTCTTTTATAATATTTATTGATGTTATCCTTATTTTCCTGCTTTATGTTTGGATTTGAGTTGCTACAGACATATACTATTCATATATGTAATTAGGATAACATTTATTAGATTCTAGACTCTAGGAATAGGTTTAGATCTAATATTCACAACGGGTACCAATTCTTAATGTTATATGTTGTTTAGTTGCATGAGACATCGCTAATGAGACAATACGATTGTTTTCTCAATTTTGGGTTAGACATAACCTTTGTTGTGGGTGATACTTGAAGATATTGTCGAGTGATTTAGGTTTAGTACAACTGATCAATAGGTTTAAGTATTTGACGGGTAGATGAAATTTAATCCCGACGAGTTCTCTCTTCTCCAAAGAATGTATTTACTTTCTTGTTCATATAATTTACTTTTTGCACTTTACGTTTTAAACCATTCAAAAAAACTAAGCTTTGAAACGCAGAGATTATTAAACGTAATTCATTCCCTCGCACTAATCCCTATGGTCACGATAAAAACAAATACTTACTTTTTCTTGCTGCTTTACCACAAACAACAGTTATTGCTTCACTTCTTGTCTTAGTAAGCATCAAGATAGAAGAGGATACAACTTCCTTTACTTCCTTCTGAACATCCTTAAATGCCACAACTTTCTTATTTGACGGCTTCTGACCCTTCTTGAGATCTTCATGTGTGGCTTGCTTTCTATTTCTTTAAGATTGACACACACACCCTTAGCTTCATCTGGAATAACTTTTAGAGTCACATAAATTTACTTTTTTACTTCTTGATATATTCCATTACCTCTTATATATTGATCTTCTGAGTTATGTATAAAAATTCATCAAGAAAATAATAACTGGCATAACTGAGTTAGAAAGTGGATGGAGGCTTCACAACAACCTTCTTGTTTATTATGTTCATATTGCCTAGAATGGTTGTAGACAATGTGTTTCCATGGGTTACTTCCAAGACATCTAGAGAATTTTTTCCTTCATAAATTGAATCAACTTGCTCTGATGGAATAACTCAAAAAGAAGCCTTACATAAGGCACATTTTACTTGTTATTCTTGATGATTTATTTGATAGCTTTACATATGTGATTGAAGATATATGCAGCCATATTTATCTTCTCCCTATTAATCAAGAACCATAAGAAGTGGATGTGATCCCTATATATCTGATATGTACTACCTTCTCTTGGGATTAAGCTACTGATAAGAATCTTGAACAGAAGTCTGTAGAGGACATACATATTCTTCACCTTACCATAGTCAACTGAGTTGTTATCATTAAACAAGGCGGATTTGATACTTTCAACTTATTTGATTCCATATTTAGAGTTCAAAACAAACTTTCCTTCATCTTTGACACCAATGAGATGAGTAGTGTGATTCTGGGTAATGGTTACTTCAACACCCATAACAGTAGACTTTGTCTCAACCTCCTTGACTTCAGCAGTAACATATACCTTATTAAAAACTTATGTTCTTACCTAGAAATCTCTAACCAATAGAGGATAGCATGGGCCATTCAACATATCAAAGAAGTTTAGCCATTCTTGATGTTCAAAGTGCTCCTTCGGAGAAACCCATTCACCTTAAATGATTCAAAATCAACACTTTGCTCTATAACCATCTTTAGTTCCTCTTGACACATCTTAGAAGTCTTGGGTCTAACAAGAGAAATTTTCCCAGCAAGATTCAAAGATGAAGTTGAAGCCATTGCAAATGGAGTTAGAGTTTCTAAACAAGTATTTTGAAAAAAGGGTTTTTCAGAGAATGTTAGAAAACAAAAGTGTAGGTTGTGAAGTGAGAGAGTGTGTGGAATACTTGTCAATAAGGTGTTTTGGGTGAAAATTAAATGTTGATTTAAACAAAAATTAATGACTAAGGAGGAGTGAACCACAATATTCAATAGTTAAAAACCACGTGTCAAAGGACGTTTCAGATTTGAGACACATAAATGGGCAAGTGTTTGAAGAAAGCATTCGAACACTTTTTCCACTTATGTGCTATTAGGAGAAACTAATCAAAACCTGAGAATCAGAGACTGAGATACTTCAGAGTCTACTATTCATTAGAGGATGATTTAGAGCTTTTAATCATAGTAGCTTCTGATCATCATCAGACTCTAAATTTATATTAAAAAAACAAGCATTTATTCTTAAATAAATGTTTAGATAAAATCAAATCTTTCTAGTGCTTAATTCTCAAATATTTATTTTTTGCCACAAAGATAGAAACAACATTGAAGTACTACTTATCACAGATATGATAGTATTCTAACGGATATTAAAATATTAGGTTTAGAAACTATTAAGAAAAACAAAGAAAATGGCATACCTTTGCACATGCTATAGAGCTATTTCCTCTTTACTTGTTTGGCTTGATTTTGAGTACCCATTTTGTTCCAACAATATCCTTCTCATAAGGTTTTGGTACTAGATTTCACACGACATTGAAGAATAACCATGAACTCCTTTTTGGATGATCTTAAAAGGTTGGATAACTTCCTAAGCATCAGTTTCTATCCATCCAACTTTAGTAGTACCAGTAACAGTCATCCATATTTTCTGGTTTCTTCCAAATTCCACACTTCCTACCTCTTCTAGAGTTGGGATTTGGAGCATATGCTTTTTTTATGTCATATGTTGTAAGAAGTCACTGTCCAGGAGTCATAATTGTTCCTTTGCTCTTCCCTTTGAACATATCTACAGCAAAAACAATTTCAGATTTAGATACCCATAGTTTTATGGGTCCTTTGAAGTTAGTCCTGAAAGGTCTCTTCTGACCTTGTACCTTAGTATTCATGTGGTAAGGCTTGGAATCATTCAAGACTTTTTATTTAAAATTTTTGTGTCTTGAATGACTTTTATCCTTTGGTTCTGAACCTCTCAGAACCTTAGATGCTAATGTCTTAGGTTCTAGTTTTATCTGAACTTTAAACTTTTGAATCATTGGAATTGGTTTCTTCAAAGCTTTTGACTCAACAGCCTTTGATTCTAATTGGTTTAGAACCTCTACTTTGTCAGAAATAGGTACAAAGTAATAATAAAGTCCATTCTGATCAGATCTTGAAGATGAAGGTTCAGATGATTTGCTCTAGGTTCTAGACCTAGGATCAAAAGATTTTCTAGAACAACCAAAACATTCTCCTTTGCTTCTACCAACATTATAAATCATATAAGCTATTTTTGTCCTATTAAAGCCAAAAATGAGAAACTCATGAAGATCCATTTCATACTTATTAAGGGGTTTGGCAGACATGTTATTAACTAAAGTGGTGTGATCTCTTTCTAATTAGCCAATTTTATATTAATAAAAATCTAATTCATCTTTCAAGAGATCATAACGCTTTTCACAATTTTGACATTTTTGGCTTTAACTTGACAACAACCCATAAGGTCTTTAACAAGAGTAATTAAATTTGAATGAGATAAATTAGAAAATACCTCGTCTTTTTCTTCATATTCAGAACCAGAATCTGAGTCAGATTCTACATCAGATGATGTATGAGCCATCAGATCTAGATTGGCTTTCCCTTCATTTTTGTTAGAATCTTCTTCATTTTCAAGTTCATCCAATGTTTCCATGAGATTTGTCTTGTCCTTGTTTCTAAAGTTTTCCTTCTGCTAGCTTCCTTTATTTAATTTATCCTTCTATAATTTTGGAAAATCAACAATGAAGTGATCAGGCTTCTTGCATTTGAAGCACCCTTTCGGATCATCATTCTTATCTCTGGAACTAATTCCTCTGAAGCCACTACTTCTGTCAGAGAATCTTATGTCTTTCTTTTTCAAATACTGAAATCTTTTGATGAGAAACGCCATCTCCTTATCACATGTTTCATCTTCATAACTGAAACAATCGCCCGAACCGTCATCTAATAAAATATCAATGATGTCAAACGTCTTTTATCCCAATAGGAAGGGAAAGGTAGACATCGAGAAAACCCGAATGGGTGAAATCACGATCTCATGACCAAGAGATCGGGTAAGGGAGTATGTTACGCGAGGGGAAGGTATTAGCACCCCACACACCCGTAGTACTCTATGGTATCCACTCTTGTTGTTCTAATCTAATGGGTGTGTAAAATTTATGTCTAAGGCTTAAGGCTGAAAAGGGAATGTATGCAAAGAAAAATGAAAAGAAAGTGTGGGGAAATAAAGGAATATTTACAAAGATATGCTCGATTAGGCCCCACAAAAGCCTATGCCTATGTATCCCTTTTAAGAAATCAGATAAGTCGTAGTTCAGCTCATATATTTTGGTTGGTTTGTGTTTTTTAGTTAAAAAGACAAAAGCAACAGTCAAGATGGCAAAACATCAGATAAAACGACAAAACATCAACAAAAATGATAAAGCAACAAAAAAAGGATGACAAGATATCGCATGGCAATACAAACTCAGATAAGATAATAAAACATCAGCATAATAACAAAATATATGACAAGACGATAAAATATTACACCTAACAATGATATTAAAAATCAAAGTAGGATGATAATCATACGCTATGGCAAAACATCGACAACAAACATATGCAATGGCAAAAATATCGGCAAAAAGATAGCAATATAGCACGGAAAAGATGAAGAGACATCAACAATCTAGATGATAAAACATCACACCTAACAATGTTATTGAGAATCAAGGTAGGATAACAAACATACGCGATAGCGAAACATCGTCAAAAAGATAGCAATATAACATGGCAAAGATGACGAGACATCAACAATCCAAATGATAAAACATCACACCTAACAATGATATTAAGAATCAAGGTAGGATAACAAACATACGCGATGGCGAAATATCAGCAACAAACATATGCGATGGCAAAACATCGGCTAAAAACATATATGATGGCGAAACATCATCAATAAACATATGTGATAGTGAAACATCGACAACAAACATATGTGATGGCGAAACATCGGCTAAAAATATATGCGATGGTGAAACATCGGCAAAAACATATGCGATGGCGAAACATCGGCAAAAACATATGCGATGGAGAAACATTGGCTACAAACATATGCGATGGCGAAACATCGGCTAAAAGAATATGTGATGGAGAAACATCAGAAACAAACATATGTGATGGCGAAACATCGGCTAAAAACATATACGATGGCGAAACATTGACTAAAAACATATGTGTTGGCGAAACATCGGCTAAAAAGGTATGCGATGGAGAAACATAGGCTAAAAAGGTAGCAAGGTAACATGGCAAAGATGGTGAGGCATCACAATTTAGATGATAAAACATCACACCTAACAATGATAATGAGAATCAAAGTAGGATAACAAACATGTGCGATGGCGAAACATCGGCGAAAACATGGAATCATACAATGATGGATCCTAAGGTGGGGGATAAAATGGAAATCTTTATCCTAAGTTAGCATGCATGGGTAAATATCTTAATGTCTAGCTCGAGGACTAACTCTACACGAGAAATCCTAAGGGAGCATGGTAAATACTAAACAAGTGAGCAAACAAGTGCTTTAGAAAAAGCATACAATCGGGGTATACTGACTCAGGGGATGAGGGTATGAAGAGAAAATGCTTTAGCTAAGGGGAGCGGATCACCCGAAGCAAACAAGCGGGAGATGAATCAAATAAAAAAAATATGTGACATTCAAAGTAACTGAACACCTAACCAAGATATAGAAGATCGAGGTAAGCAACAAAAGACAATATGAATGATCACAGAGTGTTAGCATCGGCCAATGTGAACTCCTAACAAAGCATGGGGGTTTGATTGCAAAACCCTTATCCACTTGACGGACTCGATGTACAAGATCGGCACAACTCCAAAGCATCGACGTACAACGCGAGCTAAGGATGACATGGACTAGAATGTGCGGGGGTCGATTATGGACCCTCCCTGCTCGCCTCCTTTTGAGGACTTATCACCTGTAATATAATACGGGCACAAATATAAACACACGTGCGTAATACCCACTTTCAAGGTATCATTTTAAACAAACACAATTAGCATACAGAAAGTGGTGTCTGCTACATGACTTTAAACAGCGACTTCGAGCGCACGCTCTTTATTTCCTGCTTCCTACTTCACATGATTTCTAGAAAGCAATAAACGTCCCTACTATACATGATCTCTAGAAAGTGGTAAAATACAGTATTTACAACATTTACAACAATAATGATCTGAATGTGTACCAAATAGATAAAACAAATCCGTATACATCAAACTCTACAACAAATATCTGAAATCTTCCGCAAAAACTCCAAAAGCTAGCATCGAGAAGAGAGAATGTCAAAAATGTGTCACCAGTGCAAGCAAAGCGCATCTGTTACCAAAGCGGTCAATGTCCAAATTTGCTTCTCAAGACATGCACAATTCACCAAAATGGTTAGCAAATAACAACACAATTGAAATGCAAATTGTAAGTAAGCAACAATGATCAAAAGTAAACATGGTTATGTATAATAATGGCATTTCCGAACAGTATTGTATTAGTATCGGAAAGAGTATCAAAATTAGCATGGAAACAGAAGAAATGAGATCAGATATAAGTATGAATATGAATGGTCAAATGGTAAAAAGTGAACCATGTTTAGACGCTAATAGCAATACTCCGGACAACCACACATATGTACAAGTTAATGGTATCAACAAAATACGGTATTTACATAAAGCGCTAATCTCTTGAATGTCAATATCCAATGTACAAGCTACCAAGTTAGTATATTTACAAACTAGGAGGAAATGGTATCACAAACCGAAATTAGTACAAAACGATATTTTTCAAGTAACGGTGTAATATGTACATAAACCAAAAAGCGCATCCGAAACAAACGGTAACCTCTTGAAAATTGTTTGGAATGAATTGTAAAAATTAATGGGACTTATATTCATGCAAACGGATCACAAAAATGCAATCGATTCGGCCAAATTTCACCTGAAAACATGATTTTCGCAACAAGTCAGCAACAGTAAAAGTCAGGTGAAAAGTGTCCGAATTGAAAAACTATAAGCATGGGGAGCTTCAGATGGCTTGAGAAACTCAGTTTTCAATAACGAAAGTCGAAAAAACTCAAAGCGGATCAAAAGTTAGAGCAAAAACAACAATTATGTCAAGAATTTGTCAATGTTCAAGTGTTAAGGCATTTTTCACCAAACTCAATTAAACTTATTTCCAATGTGTTTTATGATGTAGTTTGAGTCTATTGGAATTTATCTCAACACATGTAAATGACAAACAACAAGTGTCAATCAACAAATTGCCAAAAAGTAGTTTATGTCAAAAATCAAACAACTTGAAATTATCTACCAAAAATGCATTTCAAATGCACAAAAAAAACACAATGATCAACAATCAAATGGTTAGAAACAATTGATATTATTGATATCAAGACATTAAAGAAAACTCTCAATATCAATTTCCAACTCATGAGATAATTCAACAACATTTTTCAATCAAGTTGTAAACTCCACAATTTACACATAATCTCATGAATTATCAACCAATGTCATGCTTCTTTAACATTTCGATTTCAATAATTTCAAGCAATCAAATAATTAGGCATAAACTAGACTAATGTTAGCAAACAAACAAATGCTACAAGTATCACATAATTGGCACAATCACAAACTATGAAAAGTAATGAATAAAGACAAAAAAAATCACATTTAGGCCAAGAATCACAATTATGGACAAGTTGAAAAAGTAAACTGATACATAAGGCACAAACTTAAAAATCATCATAATGATTTATCAAAATTGGCCGAAGCTATGCACAAGCATACGGTCTCAAAATGCGTACGATTCGGTCAAATTTCATTTAAAAATACGATTTTCGCACACAAGTCAGCATTTCCCATATTTGACTGAAACCTATCTGAATCGAGGAATCGTTTGCATGGAGAGCCTCAGATGGCTTGAGAAAGTCGGTTTTCATTAAAGAAAGTTGAAAAAACTCAAAACAGATCAAAAGTTAAAGCAAAAACACCAATCATGTCAAACATTATCAATTTACTAAATATTGAGATATTTTCTATCAAACTCAATCAAACTTGTTTCAAATATATTTTGCAATGATATTTGAGTCCGCTTGAAATTATCTCAAATCATTGAAATGACAAGCAACAAACAATCAATCAACAATTAGCAAAAAGATTAGTTTATGTCAAGAATTGGTAACTTGAGATTATGCATAAAATGCATTTCAAATGCACAAAAATGTCAATGATCATCAACCAAAAATAATTGAAAACATGTAGTAAAGCTTGAAAATCCAAGATTAGGCTTAAACTAAACTAATTGTTAGTTTATGGTACAACACCTAAATCAAAGTTAGTGTTAGAATCTACCTAACCTAAACTATTAACAAATTCTACATCAAGAATTAGGAACTAGTGTTAATCTAATCAAGAGTTCAAAATCTCTAACTAGTGTTAGTGCTAACTAGTTTTCTATAGCTAATTCCATCTAAACACTAGTGTAACTACACCTAGGGATAAAAATCAACACAACAATACTTTGTCAATTTCAAGTTACAACCAAAATCAACTTCTCAAGTTCAATTAATCACGTATTTCAATAAGCAATTCAACAAAATGGTATTAAATCCTTAATTCAAATCAATTCTCAATAATTAAGTCTCAATTATACAATTAAAACCTCAATCAACAGCAAAACCAAGAAAAAGCATTTATTCAAAAAAAACACTTATTTCAAAAAACACTTAATTCAAAAAAACTCACCGATAGAAGTGAAGAGGAGGCTTAGGTATAGATATCGCAACGAACGGATCAACGATCAGAGAAGAATTGCTCTTAACCTTGATTTGATCTTTGAGAAAATTGAGAGAACATTTTTGATTGTTTGTGGAGATTGGTGAGTTATGAGAGAAATTGAGTAAAAAAAATATATAGTATGGGCTTATGTGAGTGGATTTGATTAATGGGTCTCAAAAATCCATAAATAGTAAATGCAAAATTTTAATTAACTTGAATGCGACACGTTCCGGGAAAATTCGCAAGAATCTCGGTGCGAGTTTTAAAGTTGAAATGTGAAACCAAAATATAGCCGACAATGAGCTCAATTGGATAAACGGTGATTTAGTTATGAATTTTTGAAATTTCTCCTCAGACAACTTTAATTCCCAACTTCAGAATTTTCAGTGAGTTGCACACGTTTCGGGCCAAAAACGAAAGCCTTCACGGTACCGTTGGCTCTTGAAAATGCAAACCAAAATTTATCTAACTTAATTTGTGAGACAATGTCACTGGATTGGGCTCGATACGATAAAAATCGACTGAGTTATGATTTTTTGGATGTGGTACAGATAAACATTTGCCACAATTTTCCTGTGCGAAAATACTTGATAAATCCATATTTTCGGGGCCTTTCTAAGTAGAATTAGCTTCCGGTCGTGAGAGATGAAAATGTAGATGACGTCGAGACGGAATTTTGGCCACTAGAACGGGTTCAAAAAGAGCCACAGGCTTCGAGTTATGAATTTTTTAGTGCGCAAAAAACACGATTCAGCCAACTATTTATCAGTATTTTCCACTATTCAGCTTTGTCTGATTTGCGAATTCGGAGACCTTCCTTCGAGAATTAGCTTTAGGCCCAAACACGGAAGTTGGAGAGGATATTGAGTAGGATTTAATGGTGTAAGAACCACCTCGATACGGTATATCAAATAGGAGTTACAGATTTCTGAACGCCCGTAATACTGTTGATCGGTAACCTGAAAACTCAATAATAAAATTATTTGACCGTCCTCTGTACATAATTGGCTCCCGACCCGAACACGAAAAATGAAGATAATATCAACACAAACTTGGTGATCAAATTTCACCCTAAAATAATACTCTGGATCGCAGTTAGAAAATTATGAAGTTGACGCACCGAAACAGATTTTTAACCCGAACTGTTCTGAATCAGATCAAGACCTTTGGTTCCCTTATATTGCCCAAGACATGAGAAAATACACGAAAATATAACATGGTGATAATCCTTTCCTCAACTTATTGAATTGCCTGCAAAAAGCCTTTGACACTTCTGATAAATAGTCGATACTTTACAGGCATACCTTGATCTTATAGCAACAGAACCAATGTATGTATGCATATGCAGATGAAATATAAGCCAAATAAAATTTTTGAAATCAAGAGGGTAGATTTTGGGGTGAAACAGATGCCTGCTACAAAAACAACTTTTTCAGATTCCAGACTTTGGAAGATTTAGCATATATATCAACAGATTTCATAGCAAGAGACTTTGGAGATTACTGATTAAGCTTTCCAGACTGAACTTATTTAAGTCTCTAGCTTATTATATTGCAGTTACCTTAGGTCTATAGTTTACAGGAAGACTCCTAAGAATCTTCTTGACATGATCAGATGATGTGTAGCTCTTGTTCAAAACTTGAAGTCCAGACACAAGAACTTGAAACCTTGAGAACATGGTTTCAATGTCTTCATCCTCCTTCATTTTTAATAGTTCATATTGTTGGACCAGAAGGACTTCCTTAGCCTCTTTAACTTTCTAATTCCTTTCATAGGAAGCATAAAGAGGTTTAAAATTGGTTTGGGCAGTAGATTTGTCAAGAATATTTAGATACTCAGAATGAGTTAGAGAATTTACCAAGATTCTTCTCACTCTATGGTTCTTTCTATATATCTTTTTTCGAGTGGGTGTGAGGCTCTTTCTATCAGCCACTATACCTACTCCATCTACTTCAAAGTCAGCTCCATCTTCAAGAATATTTCATAACTCATCATTAATGCATATGATGTGAGTACACATTTTGCTTTTCCACCATTTTAACTCAGTAGAATTTCCACTGAATTTTGGAGGTTTAGACATATAAGTATTCTATTCAAAGGCATTATAATCAAAGGGCACAACATGGTAATCAGGGCCAGAGGTTTCAGATTCAACCCCAGCCATGTAGTTTTTCTCTCATGATCTTTTCTATACCTCTGTTAAGTGTTAATGCACAAATCGTACTTTGATGCCTACTGAAGGTGAGAAAAAAGCAAGAGGGAGTTAAATTTTGTTAACTTTTTCTTATTTTTCTCTTACAAATCTCTTATCATATTCTGATCATAAGGATAGAATCTGAGTCAAAGACTGATGATTAATAGCGGAACAAAGTTGATCAGAAATAAAGAAGAGAGCAAGAAAATACATAAGCAATTATTTTGGTTCACCATACAAATCAAGAGTAGTCAATTCCCCTTGCACTTCTAAGGGATTTCCGTTATAGCCAAATCTGATTATAAATTGCTCAAGCATACAAGCAAGAGACTTCCAATGCCCAAACACATAAGTAAGGGATTTCAATGCTTAAGCACACAAGTAAGATACTTTAATGCTCAAGCATTCAAGCAAGAGACTTCAATGCTCAAGCAAACAAGCAAGAGACTTCCAAATGCTCAAGAACACAAGCAAGAGACTTATGACTCTATATTAAACAATTAATAGATATGATAAAATACACTTGATATTCAATCAGAGGTGTAGACAAGTTACAACACATAAAACTCTAAGACTTAAGAACTACTAAGAAAGTATTTACTGTGAAATTTAGTAAACAAGCATTAGTCTTCCAAAATCTAATGTATTTGGTTACATGTGTGATCGACTAGATTGATTCTAGGACGATAGTGTATAGTTTGGTTTTAAGTTTTCTATATATTGATCTCATCGAAAGTAAAAGTGAATTTGAAAGTAGTAATAAGACGATTTATGAAAATGACAGGAAAATAGAAAAGTTTCTACTAGAATTTAAAAGGAATGTAAATAACTTTCATGAAAATAAATTGAAATTGAACATAAATGTGGTGCTTCATACGTACATTTCTCAGAAACTCGTTTCTCAATAACACTTTGGTACTTTGAGTAAATATGATTAATTTGTACAATATCGAACAAACATAATCCTAACACTAAAGACTCCTAATTATACTATTTTGACACTAACGGTAACGAATGGTCCTTTCTTCAAAAGATGACATGTTCTCGCTTGCATGTGTTCCACCCTTCACAGGCTTTCACACGTCTTTTTTTCAAAAGAACGGATAAGGCCAAAATTCAGTTATTAGCCTCATTTTAAACATCTATGTTGAACCCACTTCGAAAACATTCTCAAAACCCTAAGTTTCGACCTTGTACTATTTCACCAAAACTTCGGTCGAAATTCCATCATTTATTTCTTTCAAAAACAAACTTAAAACATCTCCAATACTCTTGATTTCTATTCAAAATCCTTTGTCATTATTCAAAATTTAGCGTCGAATTTCCATCTAACAAATTTCCCCCAAAAAAATTCTTCTTCAATTAAAGCGAGAAAAGGACATTTTTGAAAGCTTTCGGCACGTCAGCAATTATTGATGTGACGTCATGGTCATGATGACCATTTTTATGAAATGTCTCATCGAGACGTGTGTTTCTGCAGAAATCATTAACCCTAGAAAATAGGAGTATGTAGTAAATCGTATAGGCAACCGCTTGTATATCCTTTTGGAAGATTACACGTGCCCCACTACTTCATTTATTTTCATAATGAAAACGAAACGGCTTTTTCTTCTTCTTATAAATACTTCAGCTCTTAAAATTCAACACTTTTCCACTTCTGAATCCCCAAATTTGGGTATTATTGAACTTCTTCTTCCAAAACATCTTTATAAATTCTTCATCTTTCAAGCTCCATTTTTCAACAATGGCGCCCAGTGCTACTAAAGCATCCAAACAACAAAAAGAAGCTTCAATCCAAATCTCTCAAATGGAAAAATCGTTGCTGGTAGGAAATCATGAGTACGTTTCTGAGCCTCCTCTACTTGAAGAGAAACAAAAAATCTATCAATCTCAGGTACTCATTCCTCTAAGCATTTCTGGAGAAACGCACGCATATATGGGTCTTTTGGCTGACCCCAATGCAGATGTTAAAAAACTCAAAGAGTTTTTTCCTATTTATCATTGCACCAAACCCTTGGCTAGTAATTAGAAAATTGATGATAAAGGTAGCAATAAACTTGATACCTAAAAAGCCATAGATGATCAAGCAAAGTCTTCGACTGGCGCTTCAAAAATAGAAGATAACATTAATCTAGACTATATGACCAAACTCTTAGAGTGTTTCACTCTTTCCCTTTGATGAAAGACCCTAAATTATATCTCTCTTGGCTTTCTAGGGTTGAGAAAAAATAAAATCCAATTCTGGAAAGAAATGGACATTTATGATATGGTTCAGTTGTCGAAATTCAGTCCAGGTTATAGCCAAAATATGTTAGTGGCTTCGTTATAATTTTGAGATTACTCTCACAACACCTTCCATTTATCTTGTGGAAGGATGACTCCCACTCTTTTCGACATTTCTGCGATCACTGGTCTTCGACCTACTGGAGGAACCTTCGACCTGTTTGAGATGGACGAAGACATTATCAACTTTGCAGGTGGTAAACTCACTTTCACTCATTGTATAGTTGATCCTTACAACCAAAAACTGAGGAAGTCTTCGACGAAGAGCATTATGCTTTTCTGGAATTATGGCCATTACGATACATCTTCTGCTTAAGTTCTCTTCAAGTGGTGAAAAGATATCTAACCATGGCGAACCAACTACATACTGGGCACAAATTGTGCCTGAGCCATATCATCATGGGTTCCCTCTATAAGGCTTTAGGAGAGTCTGTCGAAATCCTAAAGTATTATACTTTATGGAAAAACATCCTTTTTGTAGGTCCAATTTGGATTCTCTAATTATGGTTGAATGCCATATTTAAACCTTCACTCCCAACATGCAATATTATTAGTGAAGAGAATGAGGAGATAAAGAATAGGAAGGTCGAAGGGAAAATATTGGTCCAGCTATCCCAAATGACGAAGGGACAAATCTACCAAAACCATTCACTGGTTTTATAGTGATGTTTGCCAAATGATATAATTTCACTTCTTCAATGGCTCCTTTCTCCCTGAGAACACATGCTCCTAAATGGTTTACAAGGGAATTCCCTACTCCCTCGACAAATTTAGAAGCATAGTCTATGTCCATCTGGGAATCATGTCCTACCCCTAGATTGCTTACCACTAGATTTAGGCCTTCGAAGAATCAAATTTTTTTGGTTAGTTATCAACCTAATATGGTTTCTTGACAGTTTGGCCTCGTCCAAACAATTCCTAAGTCACTTTATGATAAGAAGGGTGCTCTTTCCCTCTATAGCATGTGGTTTCCTAAAGATGATTGTACCAAGCACCTTTCTCGATATGCCAATATTACCACTCTTATTCCCATTTCTTTTTTACCATCATTCTTTTGCACACAAGAATTCGACACTTGGTAGAGGGAATACTACACTAATGCAATCTTCGATGTAGCTGACTTTACTCAACATATAACTCGTGTTTTAGCTTCCATACATGAAAGTTTTAAATAAGGTACAACAACTCACATTAAAGAAATTAAAGCTTTCCAAAAATACTTTGAAACTATATACAAATTTGATGATCTTAGTGGAGCCATTTGTGAAGCAGCCTTGATTAGAAAAGAAAAGTTCACAAAGAAACTCCCTTCTTTAAAAATCCCTTCGTGCGTTAAGCCCAAAAACAAGTATGAGTTGGCTTTTAAACTCCAACCAACTAAATTCACCCTATTGCCAAGCGCTGATTTTGGATTGGAATTCATACCTCCATTATTATAATGGTTCGTCTATGGGTCTCATCTAAAACTCCTTAAACAGGATTCCAAAAAACTAGCCGAACAAGTGGTTTTGACTAAGAATACTCTGGACAGTTTCAAAGGCCACCTTCATGTCGACATAGAACATGTTTGAATACTTTCTCCAATACATGAAGGTGTGTAATGCTGGATCCCTTCGATTTTTTCTTCAAATCTTTTTATTTTCTTTCCTAACCTTACTTGTGCTTACTTTCTTTTAGTGGTTGAGAAAAAATAAAGTATAAAAGATAAAGTTGTAGTTGTGGCTACAAAGAGTGTTGTTGCCACTTCATCCAAAGGTGATGATCAAGGCGAAGATACCAATCTTACGAAGGCGGCAATTAAGGTATTAACCTAAACTTTAGCATTTCATCAATTGTATCCATCGATTATATTTTACTAATCCTCTTTGTTGTTTTAAGAACAGCTGAAAACCTCCTCCAACTCCAAAGAAATGAAAGCAAACTCAACCTCAACCTACACCAATTGAATCAGATCCTAAAGATTTATCACCAGTTACTTCAAAACCTGCCAAAAAGAAGAAGAATTCGAAAACCAATGACTTTGTTCCTAAACAAAAAGTTGTTTCCATGTCCAAGCCAATGAAGTCTCCTACTCACAGAGCACTAAACATTGATCCCGAGTCAGCTCAAGTTGTCACTGGACAAGTGGAAAGTGATAATTCTAGACCTGGGGCTGAAGGACTTAAGGTATTCTAACTTCACCTCATTTTCCTTTTTGTCATACCTTTCACTTTCGTGTAAAACTATTTCCTTTCTCTTTTACAGGGTGATCAAGATGGTACTGCAACTTCCAGCATTAAATATGACATGCCTGTAAGTACTAGCTCTCCTTATGTTCATCTTATACCCCAAAAAGGGTCAAACAAAGTATTGAACAGCAGCATCAATCTTCTTGAGGAAGTTCAACAAAACAAACCACCTCCTGCTTCATCTCAATCATCTCAGTCACTGAATCTACAAGTGAGAGAGAAGACGAAGATCATTTTGACATGGAAATCCAAGACAATGAAGATCATGTTCAAGAAAAAACAGGTGATTTTTCACCAATAATCCCTCATCATAAAGAAACTCAACCAATCGATGAAGATGAACCCATATCCAACCTCAAATGGAACCTCAGAACAAAGAAAAAGCCCAAAATGACAAGGCCCAACCATAGAATGCAACTTATCCTCATCAACCCTTTGGAACAATTAAGGATTTTAGGCCTCCTTCGAATAATACTACTACTCCTCTTTCTCAAGAAGAATTGGATGACTTGAAGGCAAACAATCTTGTTGGATATTTGAAGGTTGTAATGAATACAAGATCCAGTTCTTCCGAAAAGGGTTCCAGTTCTTTGGCTGCCTCTGGTGGCTAATCCTCTGTTCAACCTGTTGATCAACTCCTTCAACAAATCAGGGAAAAATCCTTTGATGTCGATTTAATTGAACTGCTTGAAAATAATACCCATGCCTACTATAGCATCAAAGAGTTGTTGAAACAAGTGGATATTCTAAAGTTTTCCCATGAGGTTGCGGATATCATTGTCGAACTTGGATTTTTCCTGAAATAAGTTTCTGCAGACCTCTTGTGTAAGCAAGATGTTTTGAATAAGATTGGCAACAAAATGGAGACTCAAGTGGCAAAGTGGGATGCAACCACTAAATCTACCATTAAGGTTGAGGAGCTAGAAAAATAATTCTCATAGAATAGGAAAGAATTCAAAGACTGTACTGCCAACATTTATGCTTGGGAAGAACAAATTATAATGTTGCAAGCCAACATCCAAAAATCCAGAGAGCGTGAAGAGGAAATCAACAATCTCTAACGTTAACACCTTGATGAGGAGATCAAAGTAGGCGTTCACAATGTCAAGAGAGCTCAAAAGCTGGGATCCAAGATTGAAACTCTTACTCTGAGTAAGTTTGTGGTCGAATTCTGTTTGCTAGTTTTTGTTGGCAAGTACAAGGGAATGAAGGCTTCTCTCCCACTTGACTTTGGCGCTTAGTGAAATGTTGCAGTATTTTTGTTTTCCTTACAACTTTGAATATTTTGGTAATGTGTAACGAACAACTAAGCCATTTTGGCAACTTTATATTACCATTTTGGCATTTATTTTTCACTTTGTTTATTCAGTTAATATTTTGACTTCTTGAAGTATAGGTTTATATTTTTTCAAATACTTACCATTTACTCTCAGAAGCCTTTCATCTTCTGCTAACTCCTCAATCTCGTAAGCATTATTTGAAAAGACTTGGATAACTTGGAATGGGCCTTCCCAATTTGGGGATCAATTACCCAATGTTCTATCTTTTCGATCTATAGGTAGGATTACTTTCCATACCAACTCTTCCGTTGAAAAAACTTTAATCTTAACTTTTTTATTATAAGCTTTCTCTACTCTCCTCTTTTGTCTCCTTAACAATTCTAATTTTTCCTCGTCTAAATCAACCAATTTATCCAACATCATAATACAATAGGAGTCTGATGGGATTTCATATTGTCTCTGGATTTTAGTTGATTGGAGATAGATTTCGAATAGTAATAATGCGTCATGCCCATAAGTCAATCGAAAGGATGTAGCTTTGATGGCTTCCTTGGGAGACGTCCGACAAGCCCAAAGAATTTGATCCAAGGTCTTATGCCAATTATTTGACCTTTTCCCACATGCTTCTTGATTAATCCAATCACTATCTTATTTGTTGCTTCGACTTGACCATTTTCCTGGGCATAATAAGGTGTGGATGTTAACAATTTAATCCCCATTTCTTTAGCATATTGTTGCATCTTTCAACTAGTGAACACTGACCCTTGATCAGTTGTAATGGTCTCAGAGATTCCAAATCTGTAAATTATGTTCCTTTGAATAAACTCAATCACTGCTTCTTGATCAACATTCACCAAAGGAATGGCCTTGATCCATTTATTAAAGTAATCAATCCCTACTAAAATGTATCTTTAACCTTTGGATGATGCTGGTCAAATATCACCAACCAGATCTAAGACCCAACCTCTAAAGGGCCAATGTTTAATTATGGAGTGTAGTTCGCTCGCAAGAACATAAGATCTTTAAAGTAATATTATACACACCTTATTTTTAGGTTCATTCAAACAGCCCTCTCGACTGCCCCTAAGACAAAAATCACTCATTACTTTAATGTTGCTTCCATCGCCTATATTTCACCTACCTTCCAACATAAGCACCTCCCTCGCCTTCCACACACTCCTCCACACAAAAAGAAAAATTGATAGTTGAATTTTAATAGTAGAAAAATAAAATTGTTGAAATGCAATTAAATTGAAAATGTAAATGACTTATAATGTAAAGTACAAATAAAACAAATAAATTTAAAAGACAATGTTTTTAACGAAAAAAATTGAAAAAGATAAATGAATTTAAAGACGGTGGAAGATATACTTAAAATTCTAAAAAGTTCAAGTATGTTTCTAGTTAGGAAGAGACCTCGTAATTTTAATATTCAGTTTGAATTTTTTCGTATGAAATCTTTTTAATATGGAAATAAAACTGGGTAATAGTCACATCAGTAACAAACCACATATGTGATAATTACTTCCTTGACCTAGTCTCAGCCGATCATGAGTAATAAATTCACACACTCCAAAAGTTGTTCTTTGTTGGATGATATTTTTTCGAATTTGTGATCTTCGGTTGATATTTCGTCTAATGTTGATCAACAAGTAGTATATGTCAGAAAGATCCAATCCCTCCACTACTCATACAAATATAATGCATTCTAAAATTTGTCATTTCATACAATCTTGTTGTGCTAATTACCTATTAATTGATTTTTTACCCGATCGTCACAGAGCTCTAGATTTTTTTCTCAAGAATCTTGACTTTTTAATTGATTCTCAATTATGTTCGAAACATTTGAAACTTAGTCATAACATCATAAAAAATTAGGGCAATTTTTTTGCAACCTTATGAAATTGCCCTTAAAAGTTATCGGAGATACATCTTAAATGTTTTTGTTAAAAATTAATTCGGAGATATTTTTTCGAAAATTTCTAGAGTGAATTCGAAGATGCATTTCGGAAAATATCCATGACATCATTTACTACACGTTTTTTATTAAAATTAACGTCGTTTCTTGGGACTCTTTGTCGATTTTAACCAATATTAGAGTAATAGGAATTATATCATCGCGTTCTAAGCCTTGCATTTCTGTGTTTTTGGCCTTTACGCGATCTACTATAAAAACTCGTTTTTTCTAAAAAAAATCAACTCTTAATCAAAATTTTATCGTGTCATTTCATCAGAAAAAATCCTACATCAAAATCTCTTATTTAGGGACTAAATATGAGAACCACCCTAAAAACCCTAAATTTCTTATTTTCTATTTTATTTAATTTATTTTCTCTTTTCATATTTTCGGAAATAATCTGAAAATTTTGCAGACTCTTAATTTTATTTTTAGTTGTATATTCAGATTTTTATAATTTGATTTTAATCATTTTTCTATTCTCCAATTGTTTTTCTCAATAGGGACAATGTTGGTATTTATATATTTATTGCATTGTTGATGCATGACTACTAGATATGCCTATCCGAATACAGCCAATAATAAATTTTTTAAAAACACAACAACCATTTAGGGATACATATATTCAAAAACATTCTTTTTCGTAAAAAATAATGGTGTTTTCGAATATGCATCTCCAAAATTAAGTATAATAGGAATACTCATTCGTTTGCGTTTAATTTTTTGGAAAATAGATGCGTCTGAAGATACATCTCTGAATTCTATGAACATTTGTGGGTTTTCATCAAATGTTTGCAAAAAGGTATAAGGGTGAGAAAAATGACAATTTCTCATTGCACCCTTGTATATTGGGAACACCTCTAAAAATGAAAAAAATACACCTCACTGAATTCAGAGAAGCGTCTCTGAACGCACCAAATACCCATTTTTTCCTAAATTTAGTTCGTAGATACATCTTCGAATTCACCCTAGGATTAATTTGCAGATATTTCTCCGAAGTCACCTTTCGTCCTTACTAAATCAAACAGCCACCAATTTCTTAAGAAATAAGTTCGGAGATGTATATTTAAACTATTTTGGAGTAAATTCGAATATGCATCTCCGAATTATTGCCTAGATCTTTTTTCCATAACCAGTTTACTTACATTGTGGTGTTTTCAGTCCAACATAATTTTAATTCGAGTAACGTTGTCGTTACTTATTTCAACGATTAATAAAAATGAATATTATAGAACTGATTAATACGTTAATAAAATCGAATATTATAGAAACGAATATCAGAAAGATTATAATAATACAACAATTATTCTCAAAATCGATGAAAAATAAATAAAATACAATCAAAAGCATAATCTCTTGAGCATTCCTAATCCTAACACCCCGGCTTCTCCTCTGACTACGGTAAACCAAGGCATTTTGTGCCTCGAAAAAAATGGAACGTGCTAAGGCAACTGCTTCATCGCCATCTCTCTAATAGTCCAGATTCAATGTCCTCTCCTGTCATCTGTATAATCTTCTGACAAATTGACAAGACATCAATGGCATGATCATCTATGGTTTGCTCATTCTCTAGGATCTTCTCATGAGCCGGCCTAGGTGGACGTCCAAGAGCCTCATGTGTCATATAAGAGTGTGAAACCATGTAGAACCATGTCATGTAACCCTCCACATAGGACCACTGTTATGTGGCTTCATGACTCTGATACTCCATCAATACCATACGACTCTCAAAATCCACCAAAATGTCATCCAGTACTATATGGACAACAGTGATAGGAGCATCCTGGAGGGGGGACCTCAGAATGATCCACATGTACCCAAACTGCTGCATGCACCACTCGGGCAGATACTTGCACATGATGTTAATCTCACATTCCAAACATCCAGAGTATAAGGAAATATGGTAGAATGGAACTCTGTCTTAGTGAGTAACGTATGGCATCCAGACAACATCATCATGCTGAGTCCGATCAATATACATACAGAACAACAAGATAACATCATTCCTTCTGTTAGGGATAAATCGACAAGCAACTGAGTAATCCTCAGTATACAACGGGTCACATTTAAACCCATGAATACGGTGATAGTGAGCAAGGATATATTCCTAAAAATGAATAAGAAAAAAATATTAGTAACAAGTGTGAAAAAAGTTATTTGTAAGTTAATAGTGTGAGTTCAAAATTATTGTAATCAAGGTGCATGAGCCTGTCATTTTCTTTGTCGTCTATTTACAACCTTCACTTAGATTGGAGTACAAGTAAACCAAGCATGTGGCCTTTTAATTCCACTTGTGAACGGAATCTAACTCGATGAAATATTTGAGGTAAGCCATATCCACATAGTTTTCACTTTTTCCACAAACATGGACGTGCCAACCAAAAATATGAAGAAGCACCTCAGTGCACACTCACTATGATAGCAAACCCAAAGATCATCTGTATCTTGGTGTTTGGCTATCAGCAAGTTGTTGACATACAAATTTTTCAACCAATCAAACTTGCCATGTGAACCCTTGGTTCTTCTACACTGGTCAAAGGTTTCAACAAGGTAAGATCCTAATAAGTCACCATCATATCCACGCCTCAGCCCTGGTGATCTTAGAATGACCAAATAGCCTTCCTCTGATGAAAAGGTGTAGGAGGTAAGCTATATCATCTAATGTAATAGTCATCTCGCCAATGTGAAGGTGGAAAGATGATGTTTTGCTATGCCATCTCTCAAAAAATGCAGTTTGCATGCCATGGCTAATAGTGTTGTACCCGAAAGCACAAAGACCTGCAAACCTGGAGTTTTTGAGTTCATTTTGGAACCACTCATCCGGAGGCTGATAAAGATTGTGAATCTTTCTTGCATGGTTCACAAATTTCAGACATTTACGTTCCTGTTGAAAATAAAAGATAACAGTCTCACTCGAGTTGAATTTGGTTACAAAATAAAAAATAGCACCATTAAAAAATATACCTCTTTGTTCCATATATGCGGAGCCGTATGGTATTCAAAGTATATCAGTAAAGAACTGTCCATGGGCCCTCCTGGAAAAGGGTCTTCTAGTGGGACATCCTCAACAACTTATACCTGCAATGCAACTGGGGCATCCTCATTATGATGCACACGACTCTGAGATCTCGACCTCGTGATAGTCAACTCCTAGAGGCTGGAACCTCCCTATCGTGAGGTAGAGGGGGCTGACTCTAGCCTTCTCATGTTGACGAGCCCTTTTGCGATGAGCAGAGGCAGTTAGGGTGGGTCTCCCCGAGTCTTAACCTTTATTGGTTTTCAAGCATAGCCCTTGAAAAAAAACATAACAAACTTGATTAGTATATGAGAAAGGAAAGAGTTCGGATATGTGTCTCCAAAAACCTGAGGCAAAACAGTTAGGAGATGCATATCCGGAAAAAAAGCTTTATAGCTTCAATGGAAGAAAAATTTCTGCACTTCGCTAGCCATCCAAACTCATTCAAACCATACAAATAGAAACTATACATAATCTATTTGAAATTCTAATGTTATCTAATGCATTAAAGTTAACCTATTTGAGCTAATACATTAATCAAAAATCAAAATAAGCTAAATGATAAATTTACTCAAAAATGTGTTAATGAGGGTGTAAAATGATATGATCACTAGTGCAGAAATGACTTTTTACATCGGGTGAAACTAACTTTTTACGTCGGTTCTGGGTCCGATGTAAAGTCAGACGATATAGTAAATCAGGTACTTTTTACATTGGTTCTGGGTCCGATGTAAAAAGTCCCTTTTTTACATCGGTTATAATATAAGAATGATGTAAGAAACAATTATAACATTATTTTAAAAAAATTGATGCAATTTTTTTACATCGGTTGGAAGTAATAACCGATGTAAAAAGTCCCTTTTTTACATCGGTTATAATATAAAATGATGTAAGAAACAGTTATATCATTATTTTAAAAAAAGTGACGCAACTTTTTACATCGGTTGGGAGTAATAACCGATGTAAAAAGTCCCTTTTTGAAAGTTTTTACATCAGTTTGGAGTAATAACCGATGTAAAATGTATGAAATTTTTGGAGAATAAATTATTTATTTTCTGGATGTTTCCCTGTACAAAAATAATTTGTACCCATTTTTTCATATTTTTCCAATATGACACAGACTATATTTATGTCGCTATATAGATTTCATAGCTTTCCAACATCACATAGACCACATCTAGGTCGATGTTTTCATATTTTTCACAACAAACTTACAAATTGAGCAATTATATTGCAAACTTGTATTGTATCACAACAAACAAACTCACAACAAACTTACAATTACATATTCTTCACAAAATATATAAAAATATTCAACTATTTATAAGTCTTTTTCCAAACTTACAATTACATATTCTTCACAAAATATACAAAAATATTCAACTATTATAAGTCTTTTTCCAAACTTGAATTAACAATATAAAATTCACAAGTAGATGAGTTATAACTTCGGTAGACAACACCAAAATCACATTGCCAGACAATAAATAATAACAATTAACATCAGCAAAAAAAATCAAGAAACTCAATACATGTGCAAAAACCACATGTATTGTGCAAAAACTCAATAATAACAATTATGTGCAAAAACCATAACTTAGACAATTCTATAAAACTCACCAAGATAAACTTAATTTTCATATAACTCAAAGAAACATTTTGCCCAACGGAGTCGCAAATCATACAAATCATCTTGTGTTAATTCTGTTGGTTCATCAAATACCTATAATACATAAATATAACAATATAGAGTTATTTTTTAAAAATTTATATTAAGTCGAAAAACAAAAAGTAAATAACAAAGTAAAGTTATTTTTAGTACCTGCATCCAATTCTCGGTTATATTAGCAGAGACAATATCCAACATATTTTTCATCACATAGTATCCACAATCATTAGAGTTATGTTGTTGCCTTGTCTACAATTGAATGACATAATTAGTGAATATTTATCATAAATTTAACTATAAAATTACAATTTACATCACACTTACATCCGGATGAAGCCATGTAGCCTTTTTTCTATTTCCATTTGCCATTTGATGAATCCCAAAAGAACTAATACAGAAAGATAAACATCACATAACTAAATTTACTCGCCAATGAAAAATCACATAACTATTAGTTGTCAATGAAAGTCACATGAAAGATAAACTTACTTTGTAATAATTTTCTTCGTGTTCTGGTCAATTTCCCGATGAAGTGAACAAAATACGACAACTAAATTGTCTCTTGGACACATGACTATTAATTGCCAATGTCTCATGTACGTGTGTGTGGAAACAGAAAAGTCACATAAAATATATATGTTATCAAAATTAAATAATATAAAACACAATTTCATAAAAATTCTTACCCATGAATTAATGGCAGTAAGTGGCACACTTTGTTTTCATCACGTAACTTTTCTAGTACGTAATTTTTAACATCCTCTTGAGATTTCGCTACATTATCATTATAAATACACCTAGCAGGGTCCATAAATCCATATAATTCTGAAATGGAATTCTCAAGACATACACGATGAATATACCTGAATAATTTTAAAATAAACATTAGAATCAAAGTGATGAGAGATATAACATATTAATAGAGATTGACTTTAATAAAACAATAAAATGTACTTACGTGCACCAAATTTGCAGAATAGACACGTCAAGCCAATGACCTAAACCCACCAATAACTATCTGATACACTTAGCTGAAACATAAAAATTAGAGACACTCGCACAATGACTTAATTGTATTGCCAAATGGTTATCATCCATTTTCAAAACCATGAGTAACAATCTCTGAACATCATCAACTTCCACGTCTTTTGTGCTCTCTTTTGTGCTTACTTTTGCAGCTGAATAACTTCCTTTTCCGCTTCCATCGATAATTTCCATTTTTTTCAATGCATTTAATATCACCTGTGCTTTGTGATAAACCCATAGACTTAAGTGTCTCCATTAATGATTGTTGAAACATCTTACGCTCTTCAACTAACTTTTCTTCAAGTTCAGCTCTAAGTTTTGTTTCCAATATTACAAGTTGTTCATTTACGTCAATATGTTGACGTGACCTTCCAAAGTAAGTGCTTTGTTTATGGTGTTTTCCAACACCACGAACACGACCTCCATGCTCAGATGTTCCAATGGCTAATGATAAGATATCGTTACGTCCATCCGGAACAATTGCACCTTTTTCAGCTTCTTGAACTAGAGAATCCTACAAAATGCAAAAACAACAATTAATCAATCACAAATATAATGATACTTGAATAATTTTTCGTTGTTTACTTACAATTTTTTCAGCAACCTCTTGTGTAGATTTTGATGTGTATTCTCCTCCTTTATTTTGTCGTGCTCTCTTCCATAACTCATGGCGTGACGGTGGAGATGGACTACCATTATCATCTAATGTGGAATTATCTCTCGATGATGACTTTTCTTTCATAATTTTCTCCTCAAGTAAGCGATACCCTCCACGAGACAATACGTGTGGGTATACATTCTTAGCCACATTATCCTTACCCTTTTGAATTTTTTCCTATTATAAACTCAAACATGTAATTAATCACTAAATATAATAAAAATGTTATGCACACAAAAACATATAACTCCTACTAACCTTAAATTCAGGGGTATCTCGAATCTTGAGAAACTCTTTCCATGCGTCTTCCGTAATAAAGTTATACTTGACATATGGAGGAGGATCATTTTCTATGGGATGATTAATATATCTATATGTGAGTTGTGTCTTAAAATCTCTCCATTGCTCTCCCGCATATTTAATCCATTCTTTCTTCAACCTATCCTTCTTTGGATATTTACATTCTGGAATAGTAAAATGAGCCTACAAATATAGTATATGTCATATGTTGTTAATTAGTATATGATTATAAAATATAATAAAGTATTGTATTTTAAATACCTGAATATCAGTCTAAATAGCATCTTTTACGCCTTCATCTACTTCTTTCCAATCATTTTTCATAATACTACAGTACTACCGAGCAAGAGATGTTATATAACTCTTGAAATGTGTAGCATTTTTACCAACACCAATACATTCATAGGTTCTTGCATTAAACTCGACCTTTATCTTTTCACCTGTTTGATGAACTTTGTCAATTTGTGTCATGAAAGTGGGACCTCTAACTCTTCTTTTATTGGGGTTACTAGATGAAGAAGGGTTGTCGTTTGAATCACCCATGTATCTGTTTACACAAAACAAAAATAATTAGAAATAATATTAAGCACAAAATAAAAAAAATTAGAAATAAAATTAAGCACAAAATAAAAACAATTAGAAAATAAAGTAACGTGGAATTAACTTATACAAAAAATCTTACTAGTCCTCCTATATCCCTTCTTCATGGTCTATGCGAATAGCATGCACATCATCCCCTTCATTTTCTTCAATGAATGTAGTCACATTTGTTGAGAAAGGATGAGTTTCAGAAATATCAAGATTCTCATCATGATTTTCATCACTATCATGGACCTTTCCTTGTAAAACCACTGACCACTTTTTATTAGAAGGATCTGTGACATAAAACACTTATTTTGCTTGAGATGCCATGATGAATGGTTCGTTCGCATAAGCTAACTTGCTAAGATCAACCAGTGAAACTCCAAATTCATCGATTCTTACACCACTGTTGATATCAATCCATTTGCATTTAAATACGGGAACTTTAAACACAACATAATTAACTTCCCAAATCTCTTCAATCACCCCAAAGTACGATGTAGATGCCATAACCGGGTTTTTATCTTTAGCACTAGAGAAGTGCATGGACTCGGCCACAATCATTACCCCACTATTTGCATGGTACTACGGTCATCCTTTGACTTTGTATAAAAAGAGGTTTTATTAATATCATATCCACTCCAAGTTATTATGTTACATTTAGGCCCATAAGACAACCACTTAATTGTATTAGAAACACTATCTTCATTAGCAATTCTTTCTTTAAACCACTCAGAGAAACTCTTATTATGCTCTTTTAACAACCCTCTTTCATTCATCTTGGGATACTTTTTCTTTATGATGCTTTTGTGAGCAGATAAGTAAGGTTGAACTTCATTTATGTTATTCAATATATACAAATGCGCTTGAACAACCACATCAATACTTAAGCTCTTGACTTTTAAACGTTGTGTACCCACACCCTCATATCTTCCATCATGACGAGACTTGGGAACCCCTACAACATCCATTCCTGACAAATAGTTAGAACAAAACTCAATTGCTTCTTCTGCAATGTACCTCTCAATAATCGATGCTTCCGGACGGTGTGGGTTTTTTGTATACCCTTTTAGAATCTTCATGTATCGCTCTATTGGATACATCCACCGTAAAAAAACTGGACCAATTAATACCCATCAAACCCAAATCCAGACGAGCATTAATACCATCTTTTGTCTTGCCTTGAATGTTGAGAAGTGTTCCAATTACACTATCGCATACATTTTTCTCCACGTGCATCACATTAATACAATGTCTTACATCAATACTAGACCAATATGGAAGATCGAAGAAAATCAATCTCTTTTTCCATGCATTTTTCGCAGTAGATCATTTTTGGTACTTTCCAAAGACAACATCAAGTCCCTGTTGTCGCTGATAAACTTCCTCTCCAGACAAGGGCTTTGGAGCAACACCATGCTCTTGTTCCCCATTGAAAGCTTTACGCAATCTACGATATGGATGATAACGTTTTAGAAATTTCTGATGCCCGAGATAAACGGTCTTCTTTCCTTTTTCAAGCTAATGATAACAAGTGTCTTTTTCACATATAGGACACGCATTATGCCCTTTAACTTTATACCCAGACAAATTACCATATGCCTGAAAATCATTGATGGTGCAAAACAACATGGCACGCATATTGAACTGTTCGCCAGAATACGCATAAAAAACATCCACCCCTTCCTCCCACAACACTCTTAAAATCAGTGGACTTAGATAAACGTCTATGTCATTTCCTGGTTGTTTTGGGCCCGATATCATCATCGATAACATAATATATTTACGCTTCATGCACAGCCTAGGAGATAGGTTATAAATCATCAGGAGAACAGGCCAAGAACTATGGTTAGTACTCAGATTACCAAACGGATTCATTCCATCAGTAGCAAGTCCATGTCTAAGGTTTCCCGACTCTTTGCCAAAATTTGGAAACAAAGAATCTATTTTCTTCCATTGCAAAGAATCAACTACATGACGAATTTGTCCATCATATTTTCTTTCTTCTCCATGCCGTCTAAGATTCTTTGCATCATCTGCATTGGCGATTAATCTCTTGAACCTTGAAATTATTGGTAGGTACCATACCACTTTCGCAGGAGGACCCTTTTTGACCACCTCATCATCAATTGATTCACCATCTTTCTTTTTGTAGCATGAAGCCTTGCACTTCGGACAATGATTATAGTTTACATACTCTTTTTTGTATAATATGCAATCATTAGGGCATGCATGTATCTTTTCATACTCCAAACCCATCGGACACAATATTTTCTTCGCCTCATAATAACGACTTGGCATTACATTACCTTCTGGAAGCATTTCGGTCAACAATTCAAGCAACTCGGTAAAACTTTTGTCAATCCACCCATTCTTTGCCTTCAGATTAAATAATTTTAACACGGCTGACAGACATGTAAATTTTTTGCATCCCGGGTACAATGGTTTATCCTTGTCACTGCATATAGTATCATACGTATGTACCCTCTTAAACGAATCTTGTCCAATATCACGCATCATGTCTTCTAGACGATCATCCATTTCTACACTAACATCATCTCTTTGAGACACGTTTGATTTTTCTACTACTTCACCGTGCCATATCCATTATGTATAACTTTGACAAATCCCTACGCAAATTAGATGATCCATGATTTCTTTCTTACTACGTTTTGGTTCTTTATTTGCACAACGAACACATGGACAGAGAAAAAGCGTAGGAAGACTTTTTTCAGCATTACTTTCAGCAAACTATAGAAATTCCATCACTCCATGTTTGTACTCGTCACTTAATCGATTAGCTCTCATCCAACTACGATCTATAACTATGTTCACACGGAGGAAGGTCTGACGAACAGTGTGCCCGCGGCTGCGCTACTTCACGGAGATTCCGAGATTGCAAGTTGCGCTGCTTCGCGGAGAAAGAAAAATAGAATCAAATTTCAATGGCAAGGTGATAACTCTATTAAGTTTGATAGGTTAAAGATAAACAATGTGTTTCTGAGAGGACCATTAACGCTTTTTTCGGAGGTTTCTAAATAGACAATTTCTCTAATGAAAAAGAATGACTAATTATACAAAACATGTACTATATTCTTAACTTTATATAAAATATATACTATTTATAACTAATTAGACTTAATTAACCTCTCTAATAATAATAATCTGTTTAGTAATTAAAAAACATATATGAACAAAGTAATGGATTCATAGTATAATCTTCTAAGGTAAGATATGACAGTACTTTGTTTAGCTAATATTTTAAAGAATAAATTTATGCTGAATACACTTATTTTGTTAATTCAAATAGACTTCCTCAAGGTCAGCAAGAGATACAGCAGAGGAAGCTGCTATATATGAGCTTGTATCTTCTCATATGGGGTGAAGCATCCAATCTTCGCTTCATTCCAGAGTGCCTATGCTACATATTTCACAATGTGAGCAGTGTTTTTATATGTTTCACAATATCTTGGGCTAGAGCTAGACTATCTTTGCATATAAAATGCAACTTTTACTTTACTAACAAAAATAGTACTCCAGATGGCATATGAACTTCATAGTTTATTGGCTGGAAATGTCAGCATTGTTACAGGAAGCTGAGAAGAGAAAAAACGGGACGGCTCCAACCATAACCAAAATTTTATTTAACTTAAAGTGTAGTGAGAGTAATAAACTTGCCTGTAGATAACATTTCCTCTGCTCGAAACGGCCGACGAGGAGTCGTGAAAGGCGTGAATCAGCGACGAGGAGTCGTGAAGGGCGTGAATCGGCATAGAGGAGTCGTGAAGGGCGTGAATCGGCGGCGAGGAGATGTGAAGGGCGTGAATCGGCAGCGAGGAGCGTGAAGGGCATGAAATGGTGGTGAGGAGACGTGAACAGTGAGGCGTGAACAAGGGCGGCGTATGCGTGAGAGAAGTTGTACAGTAGAAACAATGTGCATTTAGGAAATAATGTGAATAATATATATACCTTTTTACATCGGTGGAAACAATGGACCGATGTAAGGGTTTGGGCCTTTGCCGTTTTTACATCTGGTTTAACATTGGCCCGATGGAAGCGTGTTTTTCTGATATTTTTTACATCGGTTGATAGATGGCCCGATGTAAGGGGTTTTTTACATCGGTTGAACGTATTCCCCGATGTAAGTGTTTGGGCCTCTATTTTTTTTACATCGGTTTTCATTATTCCCCGATGTAAGGTTTTTAATATATTTTATATATTACCAATCTGCCTGTGAACCTTTTACATCGGTTTTTAGTTACCCCGATGTAATATCTTGCTTGTTTTTTATTTACAATTCTGCCACCTTGTTTCTTATTTACAAAAATGTCATCGTATTTTTTTCTGAAAACCTTTTACATCGATGGATGACATTGCCCGATGTAATAGATAGCAAAAAATATTTTTTTTCTTATTATTTATATCATTGCAAATAAATACCTGATGTAAAATGTTTTTAATGGTTTTTTTTACATCATATATTTTGATACCTGATATAAAAACCTTTTCTCAAATGTCATTTTTTTAGTAGTAGATATTGAAGGAAGTTGTTAGAGGGAGTAGAGAATGGCAAGATACAAGTAAATGTTGCTTCAAAACTTGATCTTGAGTGGGAACTAGAAATGGGTAGAGTGAGGTAGAGAGCAAGTTGAGTTTCTGAAAAAATGAAGAAGGAGAAGAGGGAGAGTCTGGCACGAGCTTTAAATATGCTCACCTACTTCGCAGATGCATCTCCGAACTAGTTTTTTAAATTTTAAAAAAAAATATATTCCAAGATGGATCTTCGAACACACCCTAAAATCTCTTCGCAGATACATCTCCGAATTAAACTATGGTTAAATTAAAGATTTAGTACGTCCAAAAATTCATCTTTAAAAATAAAAGACATTTTAAAAATTTTTGCACAAAATTTGAGAATATGTACAAGAGTGCAATGAGAAACTATTAAAAAAAAATTGCCAAAATTAATTGGTATAGGAAAAAAGGGCCATAGTTAAAGGAGCCCTCTAACTTTGCCATCTTAAGGTTTTTAAGTTAGTATATGACATAGAATTCATTCGCAATTCTCCACTTCAAAAAGCTAACCAATGAAAGAAAATCCTCCAAATTTCTTGGGCTCACGTAATCTATTTGATATACAATTTCCTGTGCATTATTTTAATTAAAAAATATTTATTATTCCATTGCTTTTTCCAACACAAACTTTTTATTATTAGCTTTCTTAACATACACAAATTAAAAGTTAAGTGTAAAATCTTTTCTTTGAAAATTGTGGATTGTTTTAATTAAAAATTAATAATTAATTATTCTATTTCTTTTTCCAACACAAATTTTTGATTTTTAGCTTTTTTTAACATGTGTTTTCGGAATATATGTTAACTAATCTTACTAATTGATCAAAATCTAAAAATAGACTGAGATGATAATGTCTGTTTGACTGAAAATATGAAGAGAGGAGGAGGTGTACCTACAAGACACTTTGGCTATTTATTGAGAAAGAGTGCAAAGAGATACAAGTAAGATATTAGAGTTTTAGAAATAAATATTGGATACATGGTCCTCACAAGTGCGAGGATTTATATAATGTCTCCTATGTATAGTCATTGGTTTCTATTTTTGGGCCGAGACATTAGGTTCCTCAGAATCTTCTCACGCGAGACGTTGAGAGGAGTATAGTCATGGAAGCGATCAGGTGTTCCCTTGTAATCTCGAGACTCCCGGGACTTGTCCTCCCTTTTCTTTTCTCCTCCCCGGCGGGATGTCGAGGGCTCCACATTCTTTGAGACCTTCACATTCTCTCTATATCGCAAGTCTCGTGCGTTGTTGGCTTTCTCTTTCTCCTCGTACTGGATGTACGCGTGTGCTTTGAGCGGGAGAGCATTTAGAGTGACCGGTGATTCGATGTCAATTGTCTTGACAAAGTCATTGCAGGGACGGAGCCAATGTTCAAGGAGATACTTTTTCATTCTATCAGTCGTGGAGACTTGCACGGCTTCCCATTATTTGGTCGATGTTGATGCGGGCACACACATGGTCAATACATCATTATCCTCGTTATTCTCATAGAGCAGTCGATCAAATGTGATTAACCGAGAATCAAAATTAATGAATCGAAAATGTTTGAGCTGTGTTGAAATAAAAACGGATTGGACAAATTCTAATCATTAGATCAGTCCAAAACATTAATATTACCATATAAAAACAATGTATTACATCATTTGTTCTACTAAAATTGTTTTAATCTAGTAATTAACTAATGATAAGAAATATATGATAAAAAATAATTCTAACAACTTGATTTTATTATTTATTATTTAATTTTTTATATAAATAAAAAAGTTTAAAATAATAATTTAAAAGTTGTGTATATAATATTAATTGAAAAATATTTAACAATAGGAAATAATAATTTTGAGATATCTTTTCACGTGACAATTATTATAGGAATGGATAAATAAACAATTTTAGGATTAGAGTCTCTCTCTTAAATTTTTGGACTCACATGCGTGGGTTAACAATAGTTTAACTTATGACAAAATAATTATATATTATATTTAATCATAGTTTAATAATAATAACTACTTTAGAAAATTATATTTAATATAGTTTAATGAAAAAATCTAACATGTATTCAAGAGTACAAATTAATAAATTATTTATAAAAATATTTTTTGGAACATGTATTTAATGTTTTGAAATTTTAAATATAATTTCATTACACATCTATAAATTTTAATATTAATATTAATAAATTTTATGTTAAAGCTGACTTCCCTTACACACTTATAAAGACAATCTTAATTAAAGATAACAAAATTACATTTATGTTACAATTAAAGTTTGGAAATTAAGAGAATGAAAAGGAAGTTTCCCTAAAAAAGTTCTGAAAAAAAGTTTATTATAGATAAATAATTGGAAAATGCAAAAGAGAACATAATCATGTCAATATTCAGTTCAAAAACTATCATTTTCGGTTTCAATAGATGTTAAGAAAATTAAAGTGATGAAAAAGAAGTTGAAGATAAATAATTGATAAAATGGAAAAGATGGTATTATTAACCTATTATTATTAAGTCCAAAGGAAGCATTATTATTGCTTATCAAACTCCAGGCTCAATGATTTATATCAAGTCCTGCTTTGGAAAAGCTGGTCAAAAGAGAAACAAAAAAAGTTAAAGAAAGCTAACAATTTTTAAAGAAAAGAGAGTCTAGCTGCTGGTTTCAATATTTTTATTTTCATGAAAGGCTGAGTTTGAGGTGATGTCTTTTTCTAACAAAAGAGGATAGTGGAATTATTATGTACATGAAAGCTGAGGATGTTTTTATTCTTATTTGTAAATGCAAATTAACATCTTAAAAGAAAAGGATTTAAGTCGATTATGCTATTATTTTTGGTTTTCATGACCAACTTTACCATTTTGTGAGCTGTTTACTTGTTAGTGTTTTTGGTGTCTTTTGATGATGAAGATTATGATCTAGTGAGCGGGAAAATTGTACATGTTTCTTTTCTTTTAAACTATGAAGAGGTTAACAGGCCTCGAGGACGGGGTTGGATATGACTGGAGGAATTGTCTGAAAGTTCTACTTATGTATCGAGGAGTCGTCTGTCTCATGCGTCTACCTCTCGTGCGCATGAGAAAGATATTCGATGAGAGGGAGGTTTCTGAGGAGTTTGAGGTTCTCGAGGGGGATGAGGTACCCGAGCATGTTGAGGTACCTGATAAGGAGAATATCAACTATCCAGAAGGGCCTTCTGACACCTCCCTCTTGATCTATTATAATGATCATGCTGCTCGGCATGTTTAGAATGGAGAGGTATATTTTGGGTTGCACTTTTTCATTTTAAAGTTTTACTTACAAATAATATTTTAACAATAATTATTTTCGTTACACGAACGGTTCTCATAAAGTCCGTGAACCACTCGCGAAAAATATTTGAATTGTTTATACCTGCAACTGCTTGGTTTCATGAGACTGTTGTTGGATCCAGACTTGTCAGACTATGTTGTATTGGTTACAATACTATAAGCCACGACATGCAAGGGGCATTTTCCGACAGGTGGCACAAAGAGACATCGTCTTTCCACTTTCCTATTGGTGTGATGATGATCACACTTGATGACGTTGCTTTCTTGCTCCACCTATCTATCAGAGGGAGACTACTTAACCATCACAAGGTACCCGCTGAGACAGTTGAATGGATGGTCGAATATCTGGGAGCTGATCCATATATGGCAGTTGAGGACTGCAGAAGCACTAATGGGTCGCATGCAAAATTCTCCTCCCTGAAGGAACTATATGAAGAGCACCTGGTTGCAGCAGCAGGGGCCGAGGATGAGGGTGACGAGGTATTTGTTCAGTACCACAGATATTTTACTTTGCGGTGTTACTTCATGTTCTTGGTTGACATGTCCCTCTTTGTGGACAAAAGTACCTACTATGTAGATGTGACATACCTCTGGTATTTTATGGATTTGACTACAGTTCGTGAGTGGAACTGGGGGGCCTCCATTTTGATATACCTCTATTAGAAGCTTAATGAAGCTTCAAACTAGAGGACGAGACAGCTCACTGGCTCTTGCACACTCCTCATGGTACCTTTCATTTCAACTATTTCATTTAATCTTTTTTTTATAATTTATACTTACATATTATCGGATTGTTGTTTCAGAGCTGGATAATCTCTCACTTTCACCGCATTCATGGTTTCGAGCATGATCTGGCTTATACTGACGACATGTCGAGGGCTGCAAAGTATGCCCTCCACAGAGGGAATCATAAAGTGTTGTCTTATCGAATGTATCTTGATCGTACTAATCATGATGACATCAAATGGACGCTATTCGAGGATTACAGAGATGTTGTCCCATTCGATCTCATCTCATTATACTCCGGGTGGCTAGCATATGGATCGAATCTTATGGTCAGATATCTTCCAGAGCGGTGTACCCAGCAATTTGACTATGTGCAGAAGATACTGAGATCTCCTTTTCAGAATGCTCCCGACACTATTGTCCGGCGGGAACTCGATGACATCTTCCAGGATTATCAAGATGGGTAGTCTTGAGGCGGTTGCCATCGTTAAGAGGATGGTTAGACATGCATCCAGTGCGACGCAATATAGGAGGTTGAGGAGGTCACATGAGGTTAGGATTAGGCTTACGCAGTAGCAGTAGCTTATGTTATATTTTGTTTTTTGTTACCGATGTAATATTTTGAAATTGCGCACTTTCTGAACAACTTATGTACTAAATTATGCTTCCATGTGTCTGAACATCTAATCTAACTGTTATGTCCGTATTGTTATGTTCGTTTCATTTTTCGTCCAAATTATATCATTTTATGTTTGTTCGTTTGTCTGTTTATTAGGTAGAGGTAATGATGATGTTTTAACAAAAATGACACAAAAAAGGAAGTTTGAATATGCATATCTGAAACATCTATTGACATAATCGTAGGTGGTTTCGAATATGTATATCCGAAACAACCTCTAAAATTTTAAATCCAACATTTAAGTATTAAAACATGGAAAAAATGTGTCTTCGAATGTGCGTATTCAAAACATACTGAGATGTGCGTTCGGATATGCATATCCGAAGAGCATTTTCGATTTTAATAATTTGTTTATAGTGTTTTGATATATATTAAAGAAAAATTTTCAATTTTATTTGTAAGACTAGAAATTATATATATATATATATATATATATATATATATATATATATATATATATATATATATATATATATATATATATATATATATATATATATATATATATATATATATATATATATATATATATATATATATATATATATTTATCTAGAAAATCTAATATATACCAAAACACTATAAACAAAATATTAAAAAAGTCATATCTGTTAGGGGGAGATATTAGAAACATTGATACATAGGATAAGACTAGGTACCTTTGTGAGAGACAAATCACTTATCCACCTAAAACCTTAAGGTGGTAGGTGACTGGATTCTCCCACTTATATATGCTTAAGTCTCCACATTTCTATCCAATTTGAGACTATTTCCCCACTTACTCACACTTGTTATATTATTCCAACAATATCACCAATACAATATACATTATCCATCATATATTTTAAATATTCTTTATATTTGGAGATGTTAGATTTATTTAACATTTTGTGGGATACAATTCATTGTTATTTAGTTTGTGAAAAATAGATTAATCATGATTCTGATGGAGTGTATAAATAGGTTCATTTATTAGTTAAGTGATCTTTTTAATTAAAGCATGCGTATTTGAAATCTGATTGATGTGGACTTTAATCCTTGGACGATAATAGATAGAGACTAGGATTATATATATTATTTGGCTAGGTCTCCTCTGTAATCACGAAATCAGAAACATAACTGACGACTCTACAACTTATTCTATTGAATATTGTGAACAAGAGTGTGAAATACATAGAAAATCCTATCATTTATCTTTTCAAAATTCGAATCAAGGAGACATGTCTACAACAAATAAATATTGATGTTCTAATTTCATATAATTGATCCATGAAATTTTTTCGCTTACATTTGCTATCAAAACCTTTAATTATATAAGTCAGAATTCAATTATTTGGTTGTAATCAATTTCCATGAATTTTTCGGTGATTGAACAATTTTGATAAGTTTTCATATGAAATTCCAGAAGCGATACAGTATAATTGGTTTGACATGTGAATTATTTTCTTTATATATCAATGTTGCTAAACAGTATAAGCGATACAATATAATTGGTTTGATTTGTGAATTAATTTTTTTTCATGTACAATGTTGCGAAACAGTATCGTAATATATTTAGGATCCAGTGTGATGCGCAGTAAATATTTAGCGATCCAGTGTGTCATGATAGTTGTCCGTTACAGTACATTGTACGTATGGTTAGTTTTGTGAAGTCATTTTTTAATATGCCTTTGTTGAGATATAGTATATTAATTTGATTTGTAAAATTAGGTTTAGTTCTTGGATTCTTACGGTTGTTTATGTACGTGCGTGAGATATTTTTAGTGAGAAGAGAAATAGAGATTAATAAAAGAAATAAGGATTATATTATTTACTTGAATTGTATTATACAAAATAAAGATGTATACTATGATTATTTATATACAATTCTAATTGGATTTGTGCTTACACAATTTAGATTATATTTAAATATTAAATATAATCAAATCTAATTTAATATTTCAACACACCTGTTTAATTCAAGTTGTCGAACATATGTTAATCATAGTCGATCTGAATTATTCATAATTTCTTTCTCAAATTTAGGAATCTATCGATCTTCAATCATTTGGTGAAAATGTCGGCCAACTATGCTTAACTTCAAGTTCACCTTGATTTACCTTTTCCCTTAGGAAGTGAAATCTAGCTTTGATATGCTTACTCCTTCCATGCAGAACTGGATTCTTCGCCAGATTTATGGCTGACTTGTTGTCGATTTGTAACACAAGAGGTTTTTTCACTTCGACCTCCATTTCTTCATGTACCGATCTGATCCAAATTGCTTGACATGCTTCATGAGATCCTACTATATATTCATCTTCACACGATGACAACACCACCACAAGTTGCTTTTTCAAACACCATGAGATTGGGGCACCAAATACTTGAAAAAAATATCCAGTTGTGCTTCTTCGATCTTCCTTATCTCCACACCAATCAGCATCTGAAAAACAAGTAATTGTTTCTTCTTTGCTTTCAGAGTCTCGTCGAAATAGTATTCCACAGTTTATCAAACCCTTCAAATATCTCAAGAATCTTCTTGTAGCCTTCATATGTGACACTCTTGGTTTAGTCATATATATGCTTACTAACCCGACAACGAAACCTATATCAAGTCAACTGTTGCACACATACCTCAGAGATCCAATAATTTATTTGAACAAAGTAGCATCGACTTTGTCTTCCTCTCCATGCTTCTCCAACTTCAAATTTGATTCGATAGGTGAGGATGCAGGATTCGAATCATCCATTATGAATCTCTTGAGTATCTCTTTAACATACTTCCTTTGATGTAGCATCATACCTTGCTTAGACATTTGAAATTCCATGACTAGGAAATAAGAATATTTTCCTAGATACGACATTTCAAATTCTCTCATCATTAACTCTTTGAACTTTGACAAGTTCTCCAAGCTATTTCCAATTACCAACAAATCATCGACATATAAATAGATGATTGTTATATCTTGTTCTACAACTTAAACATAGACACCATACTCTGATTTTCATTTTACAAATCCCAATTCGACTAAGCATGATTTATCTTCTTATTCCATACCCTAGGTTCCTGATTGAGGCCATAGAGCACTTTGTGCAACTTATATACTTTACTCGCTTCCTTCTGAATCACAAACCCTAGAGGTTGTGTGACATACAACTCTTCAGCTAAAGGACCATTCAGAAATATTGATTTCACATTTAAATGAAATGTCGACTAGCCTTGGTTACATGCCAATTCTACCACTAGTCGAATAGTCTCAAATCTTGCTATTGGAGCAAATACTTCAGAATAGTCGAGTTCTTCTCATTTAAGAAACCCTCAAGCTACTAATCTTGCTTTATGTATTGCTATCGACCCATCAGCATTGTGTTTCAACTTGAACACCCACGTCACTTTGATAGCTTTTATGTTCACTGGTAATTCGGCTAACTCCCATGTATTGTTTCTTTCGATTTCCTGCAAATCTTTGACCATAGCTAACTTCCATTGTTTAATCTTCAAAGCTTCGTTATAGTTGATTAGTTCAGCACCTGTAAGTAAAGAAAAATGAACTAATTCTCCATCTGGTGTGACTTCATCATCACCCACCACTTCATAATCATGAAGTCTTGTTGGAAGAACTCTATTTCTTTGAGGTCTTTGGCTTGTTTCAGCCACAACCTCTTCAACTTCGACTGTTTCTAGAATGTCAGCAACTGCTTTGACTTTGATTGGAATATTAGCACTTTCTCTGACATTGACTTCATCAGTTTCTTCATCGAAACCATAACTCATCAATGGCTTGTTAATTGCATCATTAGAATTCCAATCCCATAATTTTTTTTCATTAATCACAATGTCTCGACTCAACACAGTCTTCCTATTAACTAGATTGGATAGCCTGCATGCACCATGTAGTACAGTGAGAAAACTGACTTGGTGTTTTGTGTTTTATCGCAATTATTGCGAATAGCAAGAGTCACCATTGACTTTTTATTTATCGAATAAAGGAAAGGGTGAAAAGAACGGGAAAGACCTTTGAGATATTTTCTTGAGTTCAGGGATAGGTTATGAAAAGGGAAGGTGTTAGCACCCTTTTCATCTGTAGTTATCTACGGGCTCTTAGTTGCTTGCTAGATCATTTAAAAGTTGCTTTGTTTAAAAATGTGCTTTGTGGTGTAAGTTTGAAATTTTTTTGAGAACGCCTTTGTTGCGACAAACTTTGTAATGATTCTCGTCTGTATAAGAATTTATACAAAGTGTTGGTTTTTAAAATAGTTCAAAGAGATGTTTGTTTTTGAAGATGTTTTGAAAGTTTAAGTGTGGAAATGGTTTTAGGTTATGAGCAAGCAACTACGAGCGTCCTACCTACTCAAAAGGTCTTTGTTCTTTTCCTCCTTCTTTAGATGTTTCTATCTTACCATTGATTGGTAAGAAGCCCCATCATTGGATGTGAAGGGACGGGCGTGGGTCAATCGTATAGTCATAGAATGCAACTTATGAGAGGTTTTAGCAATTTTCGTAAGGGACTAGATCGTTTACCGGAGACAACATCGAGGGACATCGAGGGACTATGATATTTTCTTATCGAGGGTCTTTGCTAAAACGCCCATATTTAAGGGACATGACTATTTTCCGAGGCAACAAGCGAGTTACCCTAGAGGTGCACGTGTGTGAATAGTATGTTTGATTTCATGCATTTTTGCCTTTGAAGTTAGGGTTTTCTAATGGTTGATTTTATCTTGCCATACACACCCTAATTATTAACAATTTATATTAAAGCGGTAAATTGGGAAAATTAAAATCCTAAGCTATTACATCATTAGGGGATGGGGAATACAAATGTACAAATGGGGATTGTAAAAAATTAAACCTAATTATCTATTACAACCATATTTAATAGCTATGAAGCAAATATATGAAATATGTAAAAAAAAAACAATCATCACAAAAAAAATTAGAAAGAACAAATGTTTCGACATCATGGGTCGAAGCATGTGTCGAAGCATGCTTATATGCATCGAACATGTCCTTTTTTCGACCCTGTAATTCCAAATCTAACTCAGCATGAGTCGAAGCATGATGTTATATGTCGAATCACACACCCTATTTCCCTTCCGTTTGGGCATGCAAAGCAGTATGTGTCGAAGCCTAAGGCTCTGTGTCGAACCATACTGTAATTTTTTACTCTAACATTGTTTTATGGTCTGTACAGGTTAGTTCTTAACATATAAAGGAATTCAAAAAAAAAAAGAAGCTTCAAAGGCAATGGTTATTACATGTTATTTTCGAAGATGAATCATCAATGATGCTTGAAACGAAGGGTTTAAAGTCAAGAAGACTTACCTTGAAGCTGGAACTTGTGTTTCGAACTTGAGTTGTTGCCTTGAATGTTCTTGGGTTCGAAAGAAAAGAAACAGAGGTGCTGTGTTTTTTTGGTTATGGTTTTAAGAGTGTTTTAAGGTTTCAGCCTTCGTGTTCTCTCCTCTCTCTTCTTTTCTTCTCCTTTTTCCTTGACTAAAGCCAGCCCTTTGTGTGTTGTGAAACAACTTATTTATAAAAGAGTCTTGCTGGGGTTTTGGGGAGAAAAAAAATAATATTTGAACTGTTTGGGTATGTTCTTCCATTTATTATTTTTGACGCAGCTCTTATATGCTAATTCTGTGTAAATATGGGGCTGAGATAATGCAGGCTTGGACTGGATTAAGAGCAGCATAGCAGGACTATTTTGTAGCAGTTTTGGAGTGTTATGGTAGCTTGGTGCAGGGCTGTTTTATAGCAGTACAACAGACTGTTTTGACATGGTATTACATTGTTATGTGGACAGTACAACAAGCTTGGGCTTCAGAGCATATAGGTGTTTGTTCAACAGTAGTCTGGATAACATTGTTTGTAGCATGTCACTAGCTTGGTTTTGATCACATAGATCCACAACCTTCAACCAAAATCATCAACAGACAAAACAAATACTTGTTTCCACCAATTATATGTCCTTCGAATGGACCACATTCATCTGAATGTACCACTTACTCCGTCCTTTCGTTTTGATCACGTAGGTCCACAACCTTCGACCAAACTCATCAACAGACAAAACAATATTATTTCCACCAATTATGTGTTCTTTGAATGGACCACATTCATCTGAATGTACCATTTACTTCGTCCTTTCATTTTGATCACGTAGGTCCACAACCTTCGACCAAACTCATCAACAGACAAAACAATATTTGTTTCCACCAATTATGTGATCTTCTAATGGACCACATTCATCTGAATGTACCACTTTGAGTATGCAAGATGATCTCATTGGAATAGTCGAAACGAAATAATTTCTGGATTGCTTTCCTACCAGTAACCATATCTTGAGTAATCAGTTGATTAAGTGGTCGAAAGTTCAAATATCCAAACTTCAAATTCCATAACCAACTATCCTTGTGGATCGAAGCAAGTTGCTCGAAGAAGCCATTGCCCAGTCGAAGCTTATGTATCGAAGCAAGGAAGTGGATCGAAGCAAGTTGCTCGAAGAAGCCATTGCCCAGTCTAAGCTTGGGGATCGAAGCAAGCTTTCTCTTCTTCGACTTGTCAAAAATCTTCCAACCAAACCTTTCGATCAGTCATGTGGTTCGAATAGCCTGAACCAGATTTTGAATTCGACATAGTTATCTGCATCTGCACACCTTTTTTATCTGCTTTTCCCTTTCGCCAGTTTCCTCTTTGACATGATGCTTGAAAGCCCAATGGAAACTATATGGGGCATTAAAAATCCAATTGTACTTGTGCAAACTCAAACCTTAATTCTGAGGTATTAGTGTTGAGGAGGTGGCTTGACCTAGTCAATACTTGTGCAAATTTGAGTTTTTGAAAATCTTTGTGAGAAATGTCTTGAGAAAAGAGAGGGAAAATTTTGGGGTACAACAGCTGCCCCTATTCAATCTTCTTAAACCTGAAAAGTGAGGATGGCATGTCGTCGTTCGTAGCTTGAAGGTAGAAGATGATTGAACACTAGAGTTCCCAGAAATATGTACTCGGCCATGTGTTAGTTGATTATGTAGGGAATGGGCTTAAATATTCCATTTGGAGATATGATAGAGAGTTGTCGGAGATGGGCTTATGGATGCCATCCAAAGGTGATTGTTGATAGAAATTAGACTTAGTCTAAGCTTGAATATAACTGGGAGAAATATCAGAATAAATCTTTGGTCGATTTAATTCTGAATGACATGTTGTAATGGATCCGCCTTAAGCCGTGTTTGGAAATGTATTAGAAGGAATTCGTGTAACATTTCTTCAGGATGAATCCATGTGAAACTTCATCTGGAAATGTATGAGAAGAAATCCATGTAAGATTGCTTCGGGATGAGTCCGTGTGAAACTTCATCTGGAAATGTATGAGAAGAAATTTGTGTAAGATTGCTTCATGATGAGCCAGTGTGAAGCTGCATCTGGAATTTAGAAGGAACCCGTGTAAGATTGCTTTATGATGAGCCCGTGTGAAGCTGCATCTGGAAATTAGAAGGAACCCGCTTTTTGTTGGTCGTAGAGATAGTTACCCTGGCTTGTTTCAGGAATTAATCTCTGATCTATTTGAGAAAGAAAGATAGTTTCCCCGGCTTGTTTTGAGAGTTAATCTTCAATATGCTCATGTAGATAGTTGTCCTGTCTTGTTTTAGGTATTAATCTACAATCGGTTGTTCACAGATAGTTTTCCTGTCTTGTTTCAGGTATTAATCCAGAACCTTCTTTTTGTTGGCCGTAGAGATAGTTACCCTGGCTTGTTTCAGGAATTAACCTATGACCTATTTGAGAAAGAAAGATAGTTTCCCCGACTTTTTTCGAGAGTTAATCATCAATCTGCTCATGTAGATAGTTGTCCTGTCTTGTTTTAGGTATTAATCTACAATCGGTTGTTAACAGATAGTTATCCTGTCTTGTTTCAGGTATTAATCCAGAACCTTCTTTTTGTTGGCCGTAGAGATAGTTGCCCTGGCTTGTTTCAGGAATTAATCTATGACCTATTTGAGAAAAAAGATAGTTTCCCCGGCTTGTTTCGAGAGTTAATCATCAATCTGCTCATGTAGATAGTTGTCCTGTCTTATTTCAGGTATTAATCTACAATCGGTTGTTCATATATAGTTGTTTTGTCATGTTTCAGGTATATTAATCTGGAACTTGTTGAATATTGATGATGATATTTGTTTGTTGATCTTTCCTGAAAAGGTAAAGATTTTAGCTATATGCAATGTCATGATGCATGATGTTCTCAAAATAAATGAGATTGTGCTATATGTATTTTGTATGCATATTCTATGATGTTTGTAAAATAATGTATGAATGAAATTTATGAACTGATCAGTTGTTCTTTGTAGCGTCGTTGATTTGAGGGAAAATAAATCCTTGACTGTTGTTGGGGATGAAGAATGTGATTCTTCATTATTTTTTGAAGTTGAATTATTGAGAGATGGACTTTCGTGGTTAGAGAAATAAACTCTATTGGGGAAAGAAAACTCCGTAAACTGCTTGAGGATTTTTATGAAACCTTGTTGGGGGAACCCAAGAAGTTAATGAACCATGTTGTGGAATTCTTCAAGATGCTGGGGAGATGATTGGAGATTCTTGCTCTGCAAGGGATGTCGGAACCTCTGACATCAATAGACTATGTGCTAAGGAGATGGAAGTGACTTTGCATGGGGACGTCTCTGTATCTATTGTGGGATGTATCTGCGGGGATTTGCAGATGTATTTTTAGACATTGTCCCGTTTCTTACAACCATTAGTAACTATCCTTCTGTTTTTATGTGTGTATTTGTAAATGGTGATTATATTCAAATGCATATATTAAAAATAATCACTGGACATTTTTGCAAAACAAAACAGAAAAATAAAAACAAATAGTTTATGCACTTTCAAAGAGGTAATTTTTGTACTAATCTGAAGAAGTCTGCCTATAAAAGGCGTTTTTGTACAAGGAGACAAACATCCTAGTAAGAGAATGCCTTCCTAAGAATGAAAACTATACAAAGCAGTATACAAAGAGAAAAAAAAACTATGTGAAATTATCCCATTAGATTCCCATTCTGCTATTGCCTTTATATCTTTGAGCGTCTCATCACTTTGCTGGTTGACCAAAGTTGACTGGATTGATTAGTACCATTTAAATTTGACACTTGATACTGAAGTTTGTCTGTGAGGTGATCCAACAGGACATATTTGTATGCTTTTAATCCCTAACTTTTGCCTGGACCTCCCTTTTGGGTTTTCAGTCCACCAGGATACCCTTTTTTCCCCAAGCCACCTTTTCAGGTTTTCCACTTGCCAGGTGTACAGATTTTCCATATATATATATATATATATATATATATATATATATATATATATATATATATATATATATCCCTAACTTTTGCTCAAACCCTTTTGGTTCGCTGCGATACCCTTATTTTTGCCTTGGCCAGTCAACCTAGCGGGTCTCCGTTTATGCGTAGTATCTTTTAACTATGTCCGCATTTACATGATGCAGAAGGTCGTCACCGTCCATAGTTGTTAATATCATGGCTCCACCAGAAAATATGTTCTTGATCATAAATGGTCCTTCATATGTGGGAGTCCATTTGCCCCTGGGATCACCTTGTGGCAGGATAACGCGCTTGATTATTAGGTTGCCAACTTGATATATCTTACGTCTGACCTTCTTGTTAAAAGCTTTGATCATACGTTTCTGGTACATCTGACCATGACAAATAGCCGCGAGCCTTTTCTCGTCGATCAGGTTCAACTGGTCAAGTCGAGTCTGAACCCATTCATCTTCATTCAAACCTGCATCCTTCACGATTCTCAAGGAAGGGATCTGGACTTCGATGGGTAGGACAACTTCCATACCGTATACCAGAGAGAAAGGAGTTTCCCATGTTGACATGCGCACGGAGGTACGGTAACCGTGAAGAGCGAATGGTAACATCTCGTGCCAGTCTTTGTATGTCACTGTCATCTTATGGATGATCTTCTTGATGTTTTTATTGGCGACCTCCACAGTGCCATTCATCTTCGGTCGGTAAGGAGTAGAATTATGATGTTGAACCTTGAATTGTGTCAGAGCTCGATGATCATATTATCATTGAGATTGGTACCATTATATGTGATGATTCTTTCTAGAGTACCATACCGACAGATAAGGTTATATCTGATGAACCAGGCCACGACGTTCTTGGTAACAGAAGCAAATGAGGCTGCCTCGACCCACTTTATGAAGTAATCAATGGCAACCAAGATGAAGCGGTGCCCATTAGAAGCGGTAGGTCTAATCTCTTCGATCATATCAATGCTCCACATTGCGAAATGCCAGGGAGCAGTAAAGTTGTTCAAGGGAATCAGAGGCACATGTACTTTATCAGCATAGATCTGGCCCTTGTGACAAGTTCGGGAATGGCGATAACAGTTTGCTTCCATAGTGAACAAGTAGTACACTGCCCTCAGAATCTTCTTAGCCATTGTGTGCCCACTAGAATGGGTCCCAAAGGTACCTTCGTGCATATCTGTCATAATGTTCTCTGTTTCACTCTTGTCTACACACCAAAGCAAAGTAGAATCGTGGTTGTGCTTGTAGAGGATTCCGTTACTGAGGAAAAACTTGACAGAGAACCTTCTTAGGAACTTCTTATCATTAACGGAAGCTCCCTCAGGATACTCTTGGCCTTCAAGGTATCTTTTCACTTTGTGAAACCAGGGTTTGTCCACTACTTCTTCAGTCTCAACCTCATAACAATATGCTGGTTCGTCCAATCTCTCAATAGTGATTTGAGGAGCTTCATTATCCCATCTGACTTTAAACATGGATGACATAGTAGATAGCGTGTTTGCTAACTGATTTTCCTCTCGTGGAAAATGTTCAAAGGTGACTTCTTCAAAGTGTGGAGTTAGTTTCAAGACGTGCTCTCGGTAAAGGATGAGATTAGGATTATTTTTGTCCCATTATCCTTTGATTTGACTGAATACCAAGGAGAATATTCAAATACATTCAAGAATTTGATTCTCAAGTCAATAGCAGCTTTGAGACCCATAATGCATGCTTCATATTCAGCCATATTATTGGTACAATTGAAACATAGCCTGGCAGTGAAAGGAGTATGACAACCTTTGGGAGATATAATCATAGCACCGATGCCATTGCCAAGTGCGTTGGAAGCTCCGTCAAAAACCATAGTCCATCGGGAACCTTTTTCAGGTCCTTAATCCGGTCCAAGTTCTTCACAATCAGCCACCAACATGATGTCCTCTTCCGGGAACTCAAAACTCATGGATTGATAGCCGTCCACAGCCTGATGAGCCAAATGATCAGCTAGTACACTTCCTTATATTTCTTTTTGGGTAGTGTACTGAATGTCATATTCGGTCATGGCCATTTTCCATCTTGATATTCTTCCAGGGAGAGCGGGCTTCTCGAATATGTATTTGATAGGATCCATTTTAGATATCAATAAAGTGGTGTGGGTAAACATATATTGTCTTAGTCGGCGAGCAGCCCATGCCAAAGCACAACAAGTTTTCTCGAGCAGTGAGTATCTTGTTTCATAGTCGGTAAACTTTTTGCTAAGGTAGTATATTGCATGCTCTTTTCGACCAGACTCGTCATGCTTCCCCAGCACACACCCCATTGAGTTTTCTAATACTGTTAAGTACATGATTAGAAGTCTTCCTTCAACCGACAACATCAAAATTAGAGGTTTTTGAAGATACTCCTTGATTCTGTCAAATGCAGTCTGGCAGTCATCATTCCACTTCACTAGATCTTTCTTTAGTAGTTTTAAGATTGGCTAACAATTAGCGGTTATGTGGGAAATGAATCTGGAAATGTAGTTTAGACGTCCTAAGGATCCCCTAACATCCTTATCGGTGTAGGGAGATAGCATCTCTTGAATATCTCTAACCTTTGCAGGATCTACTTAAATACCTTTGCCACTAACAACGAAACCTAATAGCTTACCAGATCTTACTCCAAAGGTCTACTTAAATCCTTTTTAGGTATTGGTACCACGTTTGCAACCCTTTGTGGATAAGAAGTAACAGCTGAGAACCCAACGTTAAACTGTTTCATATCCTCGGCCTTGATCTTTTCTGACATCTTAGGGTGCATACGACGAACCTTTTGCTTCACTGGAGGATATTATTCTTTCGTTGGTAGACGATGAACCACAATATCAGCGTCCAGCCCCGACATGTCTTTATATGACCAGGCAAAGATCTCAATGTAGTCATGTAACATCTGGATTAACCGCTCTTTGACACTCTGCTCCAAGTTGGCACCTATCTTGACTTCTTTCTTATCCTCTTCAGTACCCAAGTTTATCGTCTCTACTGGCTCTTCATGAGGTTGTATTGCTCTTTCCTCCTGTTGTAACAGTCTAGAAAGTTCTCCTGGTACTTCACAATCTTCCTCACCTTCGTTCTCAGCTTGGTAGATTGGATTTTCAAAGTCATAACTAGAAATAGCAGAACCATTATCAATGGGATCCATAGTGGACGTGGATCTGCAATTTGATATGTGGGTGTGTGTAAGAGAGCATATCTATTTTGATAAAGTAAAAGCAGAAAAGAAAGACAAAGAGCACAAAATTTGTATGCAAAATGTCCAATGATTTATTTATGACATATGAAAGTGAAATGACAACCCTCACAAATAAACCATTGTGCCTCGAGTAAGACACAAGGTTTTAGAGTTTAAATTATTCAAATATTACATATCCCAAGAAAAAAAAGACAATTACTCATGGATGAACGTAATGGGAACAAAGTCTCTAGATGTCCAATTGCTGAGTCCACCGTTGGTAGTAGGGAAGATCCAATTGTCCAGATCGCAGTCATTGTCAGTGTCTTCTACAACGTTGACTCCATGGTTGCTGATGCGTAATGGTGGTCCTCTGGTGCGAGCACGACGAATGGCTTTTTGAGCTCTTGAAGTGAAACCCAAACCAAACTTGTCAAACTTATAGGGGATGTCAGGTATTTGGCTCCGAATAATGCACTCACCTTCTTCAATTACAGCCCTGACAACCTTTAGAGAAGCCATCTTCAATGGAGGTCTGGTAATTTCTGGAACAACAGTGGAAAATTTAGTAACATCAATTATCTGAGGAACCTCTTCAAAATTCTAGAAGGGGTCTCAATGAACTCGCCGTCCATCTCGACATATCGGAAAGAGTTCAGGTGGATCACCATATACTCTTCTTCGCCATGGGCTATAACAATCTTTCCATTAACTGGATACTTTAACATGTGATGCAAAGTGGAAGTGACAGCGCTGACCCCATGAATCCAAGGGCGTCCCAACAAACAAGAGTAAGACGGGCGAATGTCCATCACATAGAAAGTGGAGCCAAAAGTTTTAGAACCGACTTTAATAGGAAGTCCACCTCCCCGTGTACCATTCTCTTAGAACCATCAAAAGCTCTCACCACAATATTACTGGGCTTCAAAGTCAGTCATTCACAGTCCAATCTGTCTAAGGAACCCTTGCGTAGAACAATTAGCGATGAACTCGTATCAACTAGAACATGAGCCAGGGTAGTTCCTGCACTAAATAGAGACATGCAGGGCATAATTATGCTTTCTTCCTTTAGACGTCAAATCAACATCGGAGAAACCAAGTCCATTATCAGCAGTCAGACTAGCAACACAGTTCTCGAATTGGTCGGCATAAGTCTCTTGTGGCACATGAGCAGATTTGAGGAACTTCACCGAATCCTTAGCATGGTCTTCAGAGCATAATAGTAAGGCCATCATTGAAATTTTTGAAGGGGTCTTCCCTAATTGTTCCACAACATTGTAGTCACTTTTCCGTATGATTTTCAGTATCTCCTCCATTTATTTTTTAGAGGCTTCATGAATGGTTTCTTTAGGTGCCTTCGTCCGGGCAGGCTCAACCAGTACTTCTTTTCCCCGAGTCTCAGCTGACTCAGTAGCAGGAATAATAATAATAGGAGTGACAGTAGGAGTAGCAACAGGAGTAACAATAGGAACATTAGCAGGAATAACCAAAAGACTGGAAATAGTCCTCGAAGAGATCTCAGGAGAGAAGATCCTTCTGCTTCTAGTAATTTTATTGGTCACAATAATGTTTTCGATGTTAGGATCAATATCTTCAACAACTTCATCTTTGATAGCCAATAGGTCTTGCTTGACGCCATGGTAGCAGACATCAGCTCCATAATTCCAAGGAATAGCCTTATCGGAGGAATATGGTATCAGCCTAGGAAAAGTGATAATTAAAGGAGCAACCTTAGGAGTGGATGTAATCCTGACAGGTCTTTTGGAGGAGACCCTGGGAGGATTGTCGGAAATGGTAATAATTGACACCTCTTCTCATCTTGCATCTTCACATAGGTTTTTCATAGAGGGATTCTTCTCAAACAGAATTTCCTTTTTGTTCATCAGGCGTTGGACACCTATATTCAACAACAAACAACCATTGGGAAGAGACGCGCACAAGTGGAAATCTTCACCACAACCCGGAAATAAACCAGCTTGTAAGAGATTCTTCTTAAAAGTTGGAAGAGGAGTAGGTAGTTCATCAGCAGAAGAATCAAACAGGTCGTCATCAACGACATTAACACTCTAACCATGCTTGGGCATTGGTTCAGTTATCACATTAGGAGTCTCGGGAGGGTCAAATTCAATCTTCTTTTCCTCAATAAGATCCTGAAATTTATTCTTCAGAGCCCAACAATCATTTGTATCATGCCCTAGACTATTGGAGTGGTAGGCATACCGAGCATTTGGATTGTAACGGGGAGATGTAGTGTTTGGATTTTGAGGAGGCTCATTCAGAGTGACCAGATTAGACTTCAACAAGTGTGACAAAACCTGAGATAAGGACATGTTAAGCCGGGTGAACTGTCTTCTAGGTGCATCCTTCTTGTTCTGATTGTTTTGTCATTGAGTTAATACATGGTCGAAGATCATTACAACTCCCACCATTGGACGACGTTCAACTTTACTTTGATTCTTTTGATCGTAGGCAACACTTACTTCTCTCTTCCAAGAGAATGGTTTCTTTACTTTACTTGAATATGCATCTCTCTGAATCTCACCGCTCTTGATACAAGCTTATACTCTTTCACCTATCAATATCAGCTCAGTGAACCTAGCTGGAGAGCTCCCGATCAGATGTTTGAAGAATGGGCCTGACAAAGTACCCAAGAACATATCTACCAGCTCTCTATCAGACAGAGGAGGATGGACTCTTCCTGAAAGATCTCTCCATTTCTGGGCATAATCTTTGAAGCCCTCACTGGAACCCATAGACATGCTTTGAAGTTGTGTACGGGTTGAAGCGAGGTCAGCATTGTATTGGTACTGCCTGTAGAAAGCAGCAGTCAGATCCTCTCAGTTGCGGATGTTGGTTCCCTCCAGTTGATAGAACCATTCCAATTGAGTCCTCGATAAAATTTCCTGGAAGAAATGCACCCACAAATTCCTATCAATGATGCGAGGTTGGATCTTCATGACATAATACCTCAGATGCAACTTAGGACATGAAACTCTCATATTTATCAAATGCGGGAACCTTGAACTTCGGTGGAATGACCACTCCAGAAACCAACCCTAATTCTTCAAAATCCAGACCAGGTACTTTATCAATTTCCATGGTGTTGAGACGATCCTCCATCTATTTATATTTGTCATCAGCAGGAGGATATTTTTCTTCAGCGTAGTCAACCTCTTCTTCATCAGACCCTAGACCGTGGTCTCATTCTTTTGTCTTCTTTTCCTGATTGTCCCCCTCATTTGACGGAGTTGCGAATTCTAGAGCTCGCTTTGCTGGTTCTCTGAATCTCCTTCCCATATTCAGGACAACCACTAGTTTCTTTGTCTTTTTCTTCTTGTCTTTGATCATGAGAGCCTTCAGGTCCTCTTGTCCTTTAGCCAGAGCCAATAACATCTGTTGGAATCGAGCATTCTGTGCTTGAAGATCTTTCACTATTTGTTCGATATCCATCTTACTGAAATAAACAGTAGAAATATAAGGAAACCTATTGTGGAAAACCTTTTTATGTTATGATGCATGAACATGCGTATACAAATGATTTCAAGGACTTTAGAGGATTTAAATTTGTTTAGACAAAAGTGAACAAATATTAATTGTATTAATAGGTTTAAATTGCTTACAACATGCCTCTTGGGCTTACATTGGAAGAAACAAAAATAATACAAAATAAACTTTCTAAAACAAAAAGAAATCAAGCTTCCCACGAGCGCATCCTCTTCGGTGCAATATAGGCGTTCAAACTCTACTCTTCATGGAGTTGTCTCGTGAGTTCCAGAACCTTCTTCTCGCTTGAGTAGAATTGTGTCTCAAAGGTATCTCGTTATTACTTGAACTAGATCCAAGACTTTTGCAATTCTTCAAAGTTTGTCGACGTATCAGGATGGAAAATGATGCGAGACTCGTCCTTTTGAACAATAGGCTCTGAAATCATTGGTAGGATAACAGCATATGTCATCATAAGACTTTGAGAATGAGCTCGCACCCATTTGAGGTATGGCTCCAAAGGGATGGATTTCTTGCGCCCTAAGGTCTTTCTATCAGTCTTCTTAACCATTACTCAAGCACGGATGAACCTCTGGTGATAACCTTAGAAAGATCATTTGAATAGTCAAACACAATACCCTGGATGAGCATATCATGAGGATCATCCCTCCAGGAAAAACCAAACTGATGTAGTGCTAAAGAGGGGTTGTAGGTGATGCCTCCTCTAATGCCAAGGAGTGGCACATTAGGAAATTCTCTGCAACAATCAATAAAAGAGATATCTTCTTGAGAGGAGGACACCAATAGATATCGGAGTGATAAAGAGACATTAACCTTTGGTTCCACCTTAAGCCTAACTCATTCTTTATTACTGACCGAGAAAGGTGCGAAATAAACCACCTATAGAGCAAAGGCGTACAACACATAAGAGTTCCTCGTTTCTTCATAGTACGGGTGTAGAGCGAATGCAAAATATCCCCGAGCAATGTAGGAACTGGATTATGAGCAAGGAAGATGTCGATGGCACTAACATCTATAAAATAGTCTGAATTAGAGAACAAAACCAACCCACAGATCAAGAGAGCTAAGACATATTCAAAGGCACGGTAACTTATAGCGTCCAGGAATACCTGAGCTTTCTTCATTAGAAAATTTACAAGGAGCCCCTTAACTCCACTTCTTCTTTCCCAATTGGACTCAATGTCAGATGGCTTCAAATGCAAGGCTATGACAACATTTTTAGAAGCTGGATCTTGTTCTAAACCAGTGAAAGGTACCTGCTCCAATATAGGCAAACCAAGTATCTTGGAGAATTCTTCCAGCGTAGGCACCAACTGATAGTCTTGAAATGTGAAGCAATGGTGCTTAGGATCGAAGAACTAGAATATGACACTCATCATACCTTCGTCAAAACCGGTAGTAGCCAAACTGAGCAAGTGACCATATCTCTTGTTAAATGATGAGCTCTCAGGAACTTTTAAGACCATTTCCTTGAGTTTGGGAGGGATCTCTACAAAATTGATTCAGATGGTTTTTCTACGAGCTGAATCCATGACCTACAAAATAGAGAAGAGATAAATCCACAGGCCCTTGAAATGGTTAGTTTATATGTCATGTTATGATGTTTATGATGTTATGATTATGATTTAAAATCACAGATATGTCAAACACAAACAAGTCACACATAGACCTTAGGTTTAAAGACTTGCATGAGTTTTAAAGGTAAGTACCCTCTTGAAGTTTCGGTTGGCTCAACCTGTCCTATTAATAGTAACCGGGTTCTAAGGAGTCTCATATCACTGACCTTTCTTTTAGGCATTATTTTAGCTTAAGCACCAAAGCATTGTGGCCAAAATATCCCAAAAGTCTAATCTCAATGAGTGTAGTATCTAGTATCAACCTATCTTCAGTCAGAACCAAAGCCAACCATCTCACTACTTTCTAATGGCTTAGGATGAGTCAATTAAAGGTTCTAAAGGTCAGTTAGCGCTTAATGACACTATAAGGAAGCCTAATGTTATCCTTAACTGACTCAAGGAACATTAGTACAAGCCATAATATTATGCTAATGTAGATATCACTTTGTCCATATCGGTCTACGCCGTACAACCTCCATGATTTATTGCTACTTACCTAATAAGGTGCCCCAGATCCAGGTATAAGATCTTTAACAATAACCCCAACAAACCCTTTAAAAGTAAAGTAGACAAAGCAAATAAGGAAAGCAATTTAAAATGACCTAACTCTAAGGTAACCCCACTTTTATCAATCCACAGGAGAGTCTCCAGTTCTTTAATATGGTGGGAGAACTGACGTCTTGTTTTGAATTTTATCGTAATTGTTGCGGATAGCAAGAGTCGTCATCGGCTTTTATTTTATCCAATAAAGGAAAGGGTGAAAAGAACACGAAATACCTTTGATATATTTTCTTGAGTTCGCGGGGTAGGTTATGAAAAGGGAAGGTGTTAGCACCCTTTTCATTCGTAGTTATCTACGGGCTCTAAGTTGCTTGCTAGATCATTTTAAAGTTTCTTTGTTTGAAAATGTGCTTTGTGGTATAAGTTTGAAAATATTTTGAAAACGCCTTTGTTGCGGAAAACTTTGTAATGATTCTCGTCTCTATAAGAATTTATACAAAGTGTTGGTTTTGAAAATTGTTCAAAGAGATGTTTGTTTTTGAAGATGTTTTGAAAGTGTAAGTGTGTAAATGGTTTTAGTTTATGAGCAAGCAACTACGAGCGTCCTACCTACTCAAAAGGTCTTTGTTATTTTTCTCTTCATTTAGATGTGGCTATCTTACCATTGATTGGTAAGAAGCCCCATCATTGGATGTGAAGGGACGGGCATGGGTCAATCGTATAGTCATAGAAGGCAACTTATGAGATGTTTTAGCAATTTTTGTAAGGGACTAGATTGTTTACCGGAGGCAACATCGAGGGACATCGAGGGACATCGAGGGACTACGATCTTTTTTTATCGAGAGTCTTTTCTAAAACACCCATATTCGAGGGACATGACTATTTTCCGAGGCAACAAGCGAGGTTACCCTAGAGGTGCACGTGTGTGAATAGTATGTTTGATTGCATGCATTTTTGTCTTTGAAATTAGGGTTTTCTAACGGTTGATTTTATCTTTCCATACACACCCTAATTACTAACAATTTATATTAAAGAGGTAAATTGCAGAAATTAAAATCCTAAGCTATTACATCATTAGGGGATGGGGAATACAAATTTACAAATGGGGATTGCAAGAAATTAAACCTAATTATCTATTACAACCATATTGAATATCTATGAAGCAAATATATGAAATATGTAAAAAAACAAACAAACAGCGCAAAAAAAAGAGAAAGAACAAATCTTTCGACATCATGGGTCGAAGCATGTGTTGAAGCATGCTTATATGCATCTAACATGTCCTTATTTCGACCCTATAATTCCAAATCAAACTCAGTATGAGTTAAATAATGATGTTATGTGTCAAATTACACACCCTTTTTCCCTTCTGTTTGGGCCTGTAAAGTAGTATCTGTCGAAGCATAAGGCTCTGTGTCGAACCATGCTGTAATTTTTTACTCCAACATTGTTTTATGGTCTGTATAGGTTAGTTCTAAACATATAATTGACAAGAAAGGAAGACAAACAAAAGGTTAGCTTCGAAGGAAATTGTTATTACATGTTATTTTCGAAGATGAATTATCAACGATGCTTGAAACGATGGGTTTAAAGTAAAGAAGACTTACCTTGAAGCTGTAACTTGTGTTTTGAACTTGAGTTGCTGCCTTGAATGTTCTTGGGTTCGAAAGAAAAGAAACAGAGGTGTTGTGTTTTTTTGGTTCTGGGTTTAAGAGTGTTTTAAGGCTTCAGCCTTCGTGTTCTCTCCTCTCTCTTTTTTTATTCTCCTTTTTCCTTGACCAAAGCCATCCCTTTATGTGTTATGGAACAACCTATTTATAGAAGAGTCTTGCTGGGGTTTTGGGGGGAAAAACAAATAAAATTTGAATTGTTTGGGTATGTTCTTCCATTGTTTTTTTTATGCAACTCTTATATGCTAGTTCTATGCAAATATGGGGCTGAGATAATGCAGGCTTGGACTGGATTAGGAGCAGCATAGCAGGACTGTTTTGTAGCAGTTTTGGAGTGTTGTGGCAGCTTGGTGAAGGGCTATTTCATAGCAGTACATCAGACTATTTTTTGACATGGTTTTAGGCTGTTATGTGGATAGTACATCAAGCTTGGGCTTGGAAGCATATAGGACTTTGTTCAGCGGTAGTCTGGACAAAATTATTTGTAGCATGGAACTAGTTTGGTTTTGATCACATAAATCCACAACCTTCGACCAAACTCATTAATAGGCAAAACAAATATTTGTTTCCACCAATTGTATGTTCTTCGAATGGACCACATTTATCTGAATATACCACTTACTCCGTCCTTTCATTTTGATCACATAGGTCCACAACCTTCGACCAAACTCATCAACAGACAAAAAAATATTGTTTCCACCAATTATGTGTTCTTCGAATGGACCATATTCATCTGAATGTACCACTTACTTCATCCTTTCGTTTTGATCATGTAGGTCCACAACCTTTGACCAAACTCATCAACAGACAAAACAATATTGTTTCCACCAATTATGTGTTCTTCGAATGGACCACATTCATCTGAATGTACCACTTACTTCGTCCTTTCATTTTGATCACATAGATCCACAACCTTCGACCAAACACATCAACAGACAAAACAATATTGTTTCCACTAATCATGTGTTCTTTGAATGGACCACATTCATCTAAATGTACCACTTACTTCATCCTTTTGTTTTGATCACGTAGGTCCACAACCTTCGACCAAACTCATTAATGGACAAAACCATATTGTTTCCACAAATTATGTGTTCTTCGAATGGACCATATTCATCTGAATGTACCACTTACTTCGTCCTTTTGTTTTGATCATGTAGGTCTACAACCTTCGACCAAACTCATCAACAGACAAAACAATATTGTTTCCACCAATTATGTGTTCTTCGAATGGATCACATTCATCTGAATGTACCACTTACTTCGTCCTTTCGTTTTGATCACGTAGGTCCACAACCTTCGACCAAACTCATCAACATACAAAACAATATTTGTTTCCATCAATTATGTGTTCTTCGAACGGACCACATTCATCTGAATGTACCACTTTGAGTATGCAAGATAATCTCATTGGCATAGTCGAAACGAAAGAATTTCTGGATTGATTTCGTACCAGTAACCATATCTTGAGTGATCAGTTGATTAAGTGGTCAAAAGTTCAAATGTCCAAACTTCAAATGCCACAACCAACTATCCTTGTGGATCTAGGCAAGTTGCTCGAAGAAGCAATTTCCCAGTCGAAGCTTGTGGATCGAAGCAAGGAAGTGGATCGAAGCAGGTTGCTCGAAGAAGCCATTGCCCAGTCGAAGCTTGGGGATCAAAGCAAGCTTGCTCTTCTTCGACTTGTCAAAAATTTTCCAACCAAACCTTTTGATCAGTCATGTGGTTCAAACAGCCTAAACCATATTTTGGATTCGACATAGTTATCTGCATCTCCACACTTTTTTTATCTTCTTTGCCCTTTCGACAGTTTCCTCTTCGACCTGATGCTTGAAAGCCTAATGGAAACTATATGGGGCTTTAAAAATCCAATTGTACTTGTGCAAACTCAAACCCTAATTCTGAGGTATTAGTGTTGAGGAGGTGGCTTGACCTAGTCAATACTTGTGCAAACTTGAGCTTTTGAAAATCTTTGTGAGAAATGTCTTGAGAAAAGAGAGGGCAAATTTTGGGGTACAACACACCAGTTTTATGATATCCTACCAAAATCATAGGTTCACTCTTGTCATTAAGCTTCCTTCTTCTTACATCAGGAACATGCTTGTAACATATAGATCCAAACACTTTCAGATGACTCAATGATGGTCGTTTTCCACTCCACACTTCTTCAGAAATCATATTCTTCAAGTTCTTGGTAGGGCACCTGTTCAGGATATAAATTGCAGTCGAAACAGCTTAACCCCATAAAGATTTTGGAAAATTATTTGGCTTCAGCATGCATCTCACCATATCAAATATGGATTTGTTTCTTCTTTATGCAATTCCATTATGTTGAGGCGTATAATGAGCAGCTACCTAATGATTGACACCATATTCTGCACAAAAATTTTCAAACATCTTGGATGTGTATTCGCCACCTCCATTTGTTTGCAGAACTTTGATCTTCTTCTCACTCTAGTTTTCGACAAGCATCTTGAATCTCTTAAATATTTAGAATACTTCGTCATTTCTCTTGATCACATAGATCCACAACTTTTGACTAAACTCATCGCCAAATGAAACAAATATATGTTTCCACCAATGGTATGTTCTTCGAATGGACCAAATACATCTGAATATACCACTTCGAGTATGCATGATGATCTCATTGGCATAGTCGAAACAAAAGAGTTTATGGATTTCTTTTCGACTAAACAACCTTTACAGAGCTTGTCGGGCATCTTAAGACTTGGGATACCAGAAACCATATCTTGAGTAATTAGCTGATTGAGTGATCGAAAGTTCAAATGTCCAAACCTCAAATACCACAACCAACTATCTTTGTGGTCGACAATTGTTTTTATACATTGTACTTCAGTCGAACTGATCATAGTCTTAAACATCTTGTTCTTCGACAAATGATATTTTAAGACCAAATTGATCTTAGTATCGAACACTTTTAAAGCCCCATCTTTCATAACAATTGAGAAACCTTTTTTGACAAGTTGTCTAACACTTAACAGGTTTCACTTTATTCAAGGTACATAGAGCACATCTTTGATCATAGTTTTTCCTCTATTACTCATTTGAAGAACTATGTTTCCAGTATCTTTTACTTGCAACAAACTATTAGTAGCAAGTTTTTACCTTGCTCTTCTTTGACTCATCGAAATCTGCCAACCACGCCTTTTAAGAAGTTATGTGATTCGAGCAGCTTGAGTTGAGAAACCAGATATGGTATTTGACATGGTTATCTATAACTACAGTTATAACCATCCTACCTTCTGAATCATCTGAATCTTGGTGCACAAGGTTCGCTTCTTCGTCCTTGCTTGTTGATACCTTTTTTTTCTTCTGTACCAACAATTCTTGGCTACATGACCCCACTTTTCACAATTATAGCACTGCACACCTTTTTTATCTTCTTTGTCCTTTCAATTGTTTCCTCTTTATCTTTTCGAGGATTCAGAAGCTCTATCATTGACCTGATGCTTATGAGAGTTTGACCAAGACTTATTTCCCCGAGTCTTATTGACATTGCCTTTATACTTGTTGGAACCACCATTCCTTTTCCATGACTGACCTTGTAGTGCATATATCGAGTCCTGAACTCCTTTCCTTTCGAAAATCCTCATCTCATGCGCCTCCAGCAAACCAACCAAACCTTCCACTTTTAGGGTTTCAAGATTGTTGGCTTCTTGAATAACTACGATAACGTGATCAAAGTGAGAGGTCAACGTTCCCATTACCTTCTCAACTATCATCTTATCAGTTATGGTTTCACCACAACCTTCATGAGATGGACGAGTTTCTGAAACTTCGACACATATTCTACAAATTTTTCATCTTCTCCCATAAACAACAACTCATATGTCGATGCAAGGTTTGCAACTTGACAAACTTGACTTTCTCACCTCCTTCATAATACTTGACCAGAATGTCTCATGCCTCCTTCGCCATTTTAGCATGACAGATTTTGTTGAAGTTAGCAGCATCGACTGCCGTCTGAATGCAATAAGCAGCCTTGTAATATTTCTTCATGAATTCCTTATCGGCATTTTTCTGTGCTTCGGTTTCATTTACAGCCAACGCAGGAATGCCGTTGGTAACCAATTCTAGGATTTCATGGAAGCCAAACAAGGATTGCATCTATTTTTTTCATCAGATCCAATTTTTATCGTCAAACATTGGAAGAAAATTTAGAATTCCCTTATCGCCAGCCATCTATGTAGTGGTTGATTCACTTACCCTAGAAACACGATCTTTGACGTGAAATTCTTGAAAACTCGATCAAGAACAATAACCGGAAGCTATGGATACCAATTTGTTAGTGCGTGGGGCACTTTTAGTGAGGAGAGAAAGAGAGAATAATAAAGGAAAGAAGGATTATATTATTCACTTGAATTATATTGTACAAAATAAGGATACACAATATGGCTATTTAAATACAACCCTAATTGGGCTTGGGCTTACACAACTTGGATTATATTAAATATTAAATTTAATCAAATCAAATCAAATATTTGAATAGTCTATATATTAACAAACTTTGGTTATTATATTGTATATATAGTTTATGATCTATTTGTTGGAGGCTCCAGGAAAGTCGGAAGCACCAATGGTACTAATGCTCCAGGACCACTAGAGAGGGAGACACCACATCTCAACCTAAAACCTTAAGGTGTTAGGTAAATGAGTCCTTTCTCTTATAAATCCAACATTCCACCCATTCATAGGAAATGTGGGACTTTAACCACTCACACTTGTACCCAAGATTCTCCACCACAAGTGTGAGTCCCCCATATCATATGGATCCAACACCAGATCCATCTCCCACTCCCCCACCAAGTTGAATCATGGCTCTGATACCACTGTTGGGGGGTCTGGGGAAGTCGGAAGCATCAATGGGACTAATGCTCCAGGATCACAAGAGATGGAGACACCACATCTCAACCTAAAACCTTAAGGTTTTAGGTAAATGGGTCATCTCTCTTATAAATCCAACATTCCACCCACTCATAGACAATGTGGGATTTTAACCACTCATACATGCACCTAAGATACCAGTTGTTGGGAAAAACAAACCATAGAGAAAAATAGGAACACAATAAGAACAATAACAACACAAGGATATAACGTGGTAACTCTAAAACCAGAGAAAAAACCACGTCTATTGTCAATAGACAACCAGAGAATAACATTATGTGAAAATTGTTACAACATATAATATACCCTTAACTAACTCAGGCCCCCAATACATCCACATACTCTAAAACAAATATTTAACTAAATCTGACAACGCTCTAATACAAGAGCATAAGAGAACAAAGACAGTCAAATACAAGCTTAAAGTGCTTTTGACTGGTGCATCTTGTAAAGAAAACCTTTAAACTTATATATAGCCCTTGACTCCCTTTTCCTTTACAAAAATAAGCAATGAGGGACTTCTTCAACATGTATATTTTCAACCAACCCCAACAATCTCCACCTTGATTGAAAATAATACATAAGCTTCCATTGTCTTCACCAACAATCATACTCCACCATAAAGAGTATAGTCATTTGAAGCTACACCACTCCAAGAATTTTCACATTGCCTTCACTGAAAATCATAGTTTTAAAAACTATAATACTCTACCTAAAGAAGAGTATACTTCATTTGAAGCTAAATCACTTCAAGAATTTTCACATGTTGAAAATCAAGTTGAAACTTTATGGTGAAACTTACATGTTGGTAGGGAGCTCTCCAACCACCAATATAATCTTGCACCTTGTGTAATCTTGATTTTTTCAACATATCTTTGACTCGAACTTTCCACAAGTCAAAAACAATTCTTCCATCAATTTTCTCTAGCCCAAACTGCATAGCGGAACCTGTGACTGCAGCTCAACAACTCTTTCACAATATCACCCTTCTTTTCTGATGTGGAAGATAAGACAAAGATGCAACCACAAATCATACTAAGAACTCATATCCCCTAATCAAACCAAAAGCCCTAATACCAATTGTTGGGGAGTTTAGGAGAGTCGGGAGCACCAACGAGATCAATGCTCTAGATGATAAGAGAGGGAGACGCCACATCTCAACCCAAAACCTTAAGGTGTTAGGTAAATGTATCCTCTCTCTTATAAATATAAAATTTCACTCATTCATATGCAATGTGGGACTTTAACTACTTACACTTGCACCAAACATTATCCACTACAAGTGTGAGTCCCCACATCCTATAACAGGATCCAGCACCAGATCCAGCTCCCGCTGCTCCACCAAGCTGAACACAGCTTTGATACCACTATTGGGGAGTCCGGAAGAGTCGGGAGCACCAATGAGACCAATGCTCCATAACCACAAGAGAGGGAGACACCACATCTCAACCCAAAACCCTAAGGTGTTAGGTAAATAGGTACTTTCTCTTATAAATCTAACATTCTACCTATTCATAGGCAATGTGAGACTATAACCACTCACACTTACACCCAACATTCTCCACCATAAGTATGTCCCATAACCCTATAACATAATACATCATCGGATCCAAATCCCGCTCCGCCACCAAGCCGAACCATGGCTCTAATACCAATATTTGGGAGTCTGGGAGAGTCGGGAGCACCAACGAGATTAATGCTCCAGGACCACAAGAGAGGGAGATTCCACATCTCAACCCAAAACTTTAAGGTGTTAGGTTAATGGGTACTCTCTCTTATAAACCCAACATTTCACTCATTCATAGGCAATGTGAGACTTTAACCACTTACACTTGCACCCAACACTATTTTGCTTCAAAATTAAGCACATATTTATATTAAATAAATTGTATTATCTTATACATTTTATTGAATTAATATTAGTTTGTATAATTTTATTAAATCAATGTCTCTTAAATATTTTGAGATACTAATATCCCTTCTATTGAAGTTGACGCTATTGGAAGACACAAATTTATTGGGAAATACTATATCGTTTAAGTTTATGACTGGTTCATGATTTTCTTTGGCAAGAGAAATTTGATTCCTATGCAAGAACTTCTATAAATTATTGTGTGTGATTACCACCAAAGTGAGATCACTCATTTTACTTTATAAAAGTCTCTTTGTAGTTTGAGGAATAGTTTTAAGTCATTATTATGACTGACATCCCAAAGGAGGACAATTGTATGTAAATATTGTCGTTAATTAAGGATATAACTATTGGAGATGTTTTGGTCTAAGGGATTTATTTCCCAAAAGAGATAAATTTCTAAACCCAATGTATGCTCATTGATTAGCTTATTCTTGAAATTTGTGAATGAGGTTGTTGGAGGTGCTTTGGTTTAGAGAATCTATCTACCAAAAGGAGTTAGTTTTTCTATCCCAATGTATGCTCATTGAGTAACTCATCCGAGGTTCTGACATTGGTTGTGACCTGGGTTTGCGCATTCCACCCAACGGGGATTGCATGATAATATTGGCCTCTTCGTGATAGCTTATATTCATTGAAGATATATCTTGCCTTTATTATTTTCTCTAATGTATTTCCTTTTATTTAAATTCCTTTAGGAGGAATTTTATTTCAGTACTTGTTTGGATAGGCTTGGATTTCAGTTTACTTTTATGATGGAAAAATAAATTTGATGTTGAAATTTAAATTTGTTGGTAATGGTATCTTTTTGGATGGTTTATATAATTTATCTTTAGAGCTCCACTGCTAATAGGTATAAAATTAGAGAAAAATCCTATATGTTTTGGCACAAGCGTTTAGCCAATATCTCTAAAGAAAGAGTAGAAAGGTCAATTATAGATGATATTTTACCTTCCTTAGAATTCAATGATTTAGGGACTTATGTGGATTGCATTAGAGGAAAATTTACAAAGACCAATAAGAAAGGTTCAACTAGAAGTTCAAACCTTTTAGAAGTTATTCATACAGACATTAACGCCCCCTTTCTCCTACTATTTATGGTAATAAATCATTTATCACTTTCATTGATGATTTCTCCCGGTATGGCTATCTTTACTTGATTAAAGAAAAACCGAAGCACTTGAAAAGTTTAAAATCTTTAAAATTGAGGTTGAAAAGAAACTACGAAATGTGATAAAGGCTATACATTATGACCGTGGTGGAGATTATTATGGTAGATATGATTCTACTAGACAGCATATGGAGCCTTTTGCAAAATACTTGCAGGATTGTGGAATTGTTCCACAATACACAATGTCTGGAACTCCTGGACAAAATGGTGTAGCCGAAAGGCGAAACTGCACTCTTAAAGATATGTTGAGAAGTATGATGAGTAGGTGTAATTTACCAGACTTTTTGTAGGGTGACGCTTTAAAAACAACCCTCTATATACTAAGCAGAGTTCCTAGTAAATCAGTTCTAAAAACACCATTTGAGCTTTGGACATGTAGAAAACCCAATCTGAACCATCTCCATGTCTGGGGTTTCTCTATAGAGGTTAAAATATATAATCCATTTAAGACAAAGCTTAACCCCAGAACTAGTCGTTTTTTATTGGATATCCAGATCGAGCTAAAGGATATATGTTCTTTTTTCCTGGTAGAGGTAATAAAATTGTAGACTCCATGCATGCAAAATTCCTTGAGCTTGATGTTACTGAGCCTGTCATTGCATCTGATGATATTGATTTTGTAATGGCTGATGTTATTAATTTGCCATTTCCTAATTTTAATAATGTTGGCTCATCCACTACTCGTGGAGGTTTGGCTCCAAATAAAAATATGGTTGAACATCCAGTTGAAAATGTAGTAAATCCTCGTATTATGGCTGAGGTTGCACAACCTGCTGAGCCAATTGAGAAATATTATGTTAGAAGGTTAATAAGGCAAAAGTGACATGCTATCACTAATGATTTTGTAGTTTATCTTAGTGAGGATGCTTATGATGTTGGTATTAGGATTGGTCCTAAAAATTATCTAGAATCTATTACTTATTCTCAATCTAACATGTGGACAGATGTAATGCATGATGAAATGAAATCAATGGTCAATAATGATGTCTTGGAACTAGTGAAGTTACCAAGAAACTTTAAGGTGTAACACCCCAATTTCATTGAATTATTTTTAATTAGATGATGCGATGTATTTGTGCACTTTAGTGAATCTTTTGTTGTTTTCTGATGCATTTATTGGGAATTAGATGTCGTAGAAATTATTGATGTTGAGATAATGGGGGTGTATGACCAAAAGTGTAGAAACATGAGGTGTAGAGATATAGATAGTGTTGTACCCCAAAATTTCCCCTCCCATTTTCAAGACAAATTAAAGCCTCAAACACTCAAGACTACTCAAGGGTTGACCAGACAAATTCTTCTCCTAAGCAATTTACCCACAACTAGGGTTTTGAGTTTCTCAAAGGAGATTGAGTTTCTAATGCCTCAAGTAAATTTCATGGTTTCTCATATGTATCAAGGTATCCTCATACTAAATTTCAAGCCTTGCATCACAAGTTTGCTCAGTCAATTAGCCATATGATTGAAAATCAATTATATTGGACAAAAAGTCAACTTTGACCAATTTACAGTCAAACTTCAACATTTTTGGTCAACATCAAGATTTTGAACTCATATTCATCATTTGATCAAGGGTTGATCATGATTCATCAAGAAAACTCAAGATTCATCAAAAGTTAAAAGTTACTAAATTAGGGTTTTCTTAAGGAGAAGTCAACTGAACTTTGACCACGCATAACTTTCACATACTTCATCATAAATTCCACAACCAAAGCCCATCTTTAAGCAAATTTAATTCTCTACAACTTTGTCTCTCTAAGCTTAAGTCCAAAAATGCTTCATTTGAGAGATATGAGCCAAAACATTATAGGTCATTTTAAAAGTCAACAAAAAGACATTTTTGTCAAAGCAATTTACATCAAGATTAAGACTTCAAATCAAAAAATGACCAGTATGAAAGTTGCAGGAGACATCTTGAGGTTTCCAAAAAGTCCAAGATCACCTTATTATGACAAAGATTGAGAGAGTTATGAGTTGTGAAAGTTGAGAAATTTTGAGAAAATGCATGAAGTTCAAACTCGGTAAACTTGAATTTCTGGGTAATTAGTCTATGTTTTTAGGTTCAAATGTGTTCATGACCTCATATTAGACCTCTAAATCCATTCATGCATTTTTCTGATTTTTATTTCGTTTTATTTCGATTTTATTCAATTAAATTCAAAATAAATCAAATAAAATATAAAGCTAATGGATTAAGGCATGTAGGCTTTTGTTCTGATCAAATTGGAGGCCCAAAAAGCTCATGACCAGCTAGCAAAAACGTGTAGAGATGATTGACACATGATTGAGCTTAAAAATAAAGTTTTCATGCAAAATTCCAATCAAAGATTTGATCATGAAATACAAAAGATTTATCTCACTATTGTTGACCTAATCCAAGCATTATAAATAGACAACACCCTTAAAATCTCAAATTCATCAAAAACTAGGGCAAACTCAAACCCTTAACTCCAAACTTGATCAATCTGTTCCAAGCATCCCATCACACTCCTAAGGCTCCCAGGAGTTCATCCCACCCATCACACAAGCTTGAAGCATCCCAGATCGTTGTAGCCAAGCATCACCGGTTTGGTAAACTTCTTGAATTTTAAACTTTTAATATATAAATTATTGAATGATTGGATGCATAAATTCATGTTCATATTGATGTCTGGAATGATTTTGACGCATCGTTTGCAAGCTTTGACACAGGAATAACAAAATGCCATTGTTAGGCAGTTTGGAGTATTTTCTTTGAAACTCATTCCAAAAGCGTTTTCAGGACAAACTAGTGCTTCCATTGGATTCGCAAGGGTCAAAGTAGGGGGATAGAGTCCTTGTTATGATCTAAATCTTGTTGTTTTTGCAAGTTGAGGTTTTGGCTTACCGGAGAAGATGGCCAGAGCTAGGGCTCTGACGCTGATCTAACATTTTTATTATATAATTTATTTGTAATCAATTAACGCATAACATCTGATGTCCCAGTGGTAAGAGAGATGGTAATTATATGTGAGAGTGTGGGTTCATTCCCTATGTTTTATCAATCTCTTTTGTTTTTCAGGATTTCAACACAGGTTCATAATGTATCGATTCGTTCCTATTCCTAGCCACCAACAACATCATGGCACAGTGGTGAAGGGAGTATTCTTTGAGATCCAGGGCGTGGGCTCAACACCCACCCCATGCATTTTTTCACCCTATTTTTTCTACTAACCCTGATTTTCATTCTTTTTCTTAATTAATTCCTTTTTAATTAACCATTAAGTAACCTAATCTTTTTCAAAACCATAACAAATTAGGGTTAGTGTTTTTAATTAGTAATTTAATTTGTTGATATTTTTTTTACTAATTAATTTCCTTGGTTTTTATTTCTTAATATTAAAATCAATTAGAATTTAGGTTTAATTACTATTATCACTTAAATTAATTTTTTTTCAAAAAACCACAAAAACGTTAAAACATTTTTCCTAACATTCGTTTCTTATTTCTTCTTGCTATTTAATTTTCTTAGACAAAATGTATAGGTCGCACTCTCCAATCTAATAACGTAGATTTATTTTCTCGAATTTTTCTAATTACATAACTGCTCACAGGATGTAATATCTCAGGTTTAAATTTTCGCACTTGACATTCTGCACTTTAACTTTATGTACATATTTAACTGTTAGTAAAATAGAGTTTGTATGGCAAGACTAAAAGCAATCTAGAAAACCCTAATTTCCAAGATAAATATAACTGAGTTAACACACTCTTCACACTTACATCTTTAGGGTAACCTCTCTTATTGCCTTATGAATATTAGTCATGTCCCTCGAAAGTGGGGATACTTTAGCAAAAGACCCCCAATTTAACTATATCATCATGGTCCCTTTCGAATAAAGATCATAATCCCTCGACGACCCTCCGAGTTGCCTACAATATGATATAGTCCCTTCGATGACCCTCCAAGTTACCTACAAAATGATGATATTCCCTCCGATACAAATTTCTAAAGTATCCTTACATGTTGTCTTCTATGACCATAGGATGACCCTACGCATGTCCCTTCACATCCAATGGAGAGGATTACCTACCAACTGATGGTATGGATAGTACTATCTCTAAAGGAGAGGGAAAATAACAAGAAAGACCTCATTAGTGGATAAGACTCCTAATTTCTTGCTCACCACATGTTCAAAAATCAAATTTTCAAAACAACAAATATTTTCAAAAAAACACCTTGTATACATTCTTGAGGACTGATACAAGAATTATTGCAAAGTTAGCCTTACATTGGCATTTCAAAATATTTTCAAACAAATCACACGCATACAAAGGAAGTTTTCAAAAGTGAGCTAAGCAATTAAGGGCCCGTACTCAAAATCTATCAAAGGTATTTCCTATTCTTTTCACCTTTCCTAAATATTGGATAAAAGAAAAGTCGGTGGCGACTCTTGCTAACCGTAACATTTGTGATAAAACCAAAAAGTCAGTTCTCCCACTGTATTACAAAACTGGCAACTCTGCTGGGGAATACTTAAAAAAGAGGGGTTACCTAAGAGTTTAGATCACTTTTAATTGCTTTAATTGTTTGAATTGTTTGCTTAACTTTAAGGGTTCATACTTGGGTATTATTTCTTGTGTGAAAGATCTTACACCTGGATCTAGGGATTCCTTAGGTAAGTAGCAATAGATCATAAAGATTATACGATGTAGACCGATATGGTTAACATGTTAGCTACAATTAGTGTGACACTTTGGTTTGTACTGATGTTCCTTGAGTCGGTCAAGGATAACATTAGACTTCCGTGTGGTGTCGTTAACACTAACTTACTTTTAGAAACTTAATTGACCCATCTTGGCCATTAGAACATAGTGAGATAGCCGACTTTGGTGCAGTCCAAAGTTGGTTGATACTCGAAGCTACGCTCATTGAGATTCGACTTTCAGGATGTTTTGGTGGCAAGTCAGTTGCAGTACATAGTTTCTCTTTTATTTTGCATGTATTCCCTCATAAGAAGGAAATTGAGTTCCTTGAGCTGAAGCAAGGAAATTTGTCTGTTGTTGAGTATGCTGCCAAATTTGCTGAGTTGGCTAAGTTTTATCCGCATTAAGCTGAGGAAAATGTTGAGTTTTCAAAGTGTATTAAGTTTGAGAATGGGTTACGCCTGGAGATTAAGAAGGCAGTTGGATACCAGAAAATCCGTGTCTTCGCTGATTTGGTTGATAGCTGTAGAATTTATGAGGAAGATAATAATGCTCATTACAAGATTATTAGTGAGAAGAGGGGTAAGCACCCGCAGAGTCGTGGTAAACCCTATGATTCCCCAATTGGTAAGGGTAAGCAGAGAGTTGTTCATGGACAGAGGACTAGTGGGGGAGATGCTCCTGCTGGTGTAATTTTTTTTAAGTGTGGGAAACCTGGACACAAGAGTAATGTGTGCACTACTGAAGTGAAGAGGTGTTTCTGTTGTGGCAAGAACAGACACGTTGTATCTGAGTGTGAACACAAGAGTGTGGTTTGTTTCAACTGTAAGGAAGAAGGGCACATTGGTAGAGTGTCCGAAACCGAAGAGGGCTCAGTCAAGTGGTAAAGTGTTTTCTTTGGTTGAGGATCAGACAGCTGCTGAAGACGGACTTATTAGAGGTACATGTTTCATTAATAGTACTCCTTTAATCACTATGATTGATACTGGTGCTACACATTGTTTTATTGCTGCTGATTGTGTTGAAAGATTGAGTCTTGTGTTGTCTTCTTTGAATGGAGAAATGGTCGTCGATACTCCAGCCAAGGGATCGATGATTACTTCTTTTGTGTGTGCTAAGTGTCCCTTGTAGATCTTTGACAGAGACTTTGTTGTTGATTTGGTTTGTTTACCATTAAGAGGTTTGGATGTGATTCTTGGTATGAGCTGGTTAGAGCATAACTGTGTTCATATTAACTGTTATGACAAGTCTGTGAAGTTTTCTACTCCCGAAGAAGAGGAAGATAGTTTGTTGTCTGCTAGACAGTTGAGAAAGTTGATGCAAGAAGAAGTACAAATGTTCTCGTTGATGGCGTCGCTATCTGTAGAGACTCAAGCTATAATTGAGGAATTGCAGGTGGTGTGTGAATTTCCTGAAGTTTTCCCTTACGAGATTCCTGATGTACCGCCAGAGAGAGAAGTTGAATTTGCTATTGATCTTGTACCTAGTACCAGACCCATGTCTATGACACCATATATGATGTCTGCATCTGAGTTGTAAGAGTTGAAGAAGCAATTGGAAGAGTTACTTGAGAAGAAGTTTGTAAGACCAAGTGTATCGCCATGGGGTGCTCCAGTGTTGTTAGTGAAGAAGAAAGATGGAAGTATGAGGCTCTGTGTTTATTATAGACAGTTGAATAAAGTGACGATTAAGAACAAGTATCCGCTTCCAATAATAGATGACTTGATGGACCAATTCGTGGATGCTCGTGTGTTTAGTAAGATTGATTTAAGGTCGGGTTACCATCAGATTAAAGTGAAGGATGAAGATATTCAGAAGACGGCTTTCAGAATGCGCTATGGACATTACGAGTATTCGGTGATGCCTTTCAGTGTTACTAATGCGCCGGGAGTATTCATGGAATATATGAATTGTATATTTCATACTTATTTGGATCGGTTCGTAGTGGTGTTCATTGATGATATTTTGATTTACTCTAAGTCAGAAGAAGAGAATGCTGAGCATTCAGGAGTAGTATTGCAAGTTTTGAAAGAGAAGAAGTTGTATGCAAAGCTGTCCAAGTGTGAATTCTGGCTGAAAGAGGTTAGTTTTCTTGGTCATGTGATTTCAAATAGTGGCATTGCTGTAGATCCATCGAAGGTTGATACTGTGTTGCAATGGGAAACTCCAAAGTCAGCTACTGAGATTAGAAGCTTTTTGGGATTAGATGGTTATTATAGAAGGTTTATTGAAGGGTTTTCTAAGTTGTCACTTCCGTTGACTAAGTTGACTTGTAAAGGTAGAGCTTTTGTATGGGATGTTCAGTGCGAAGAAAGTTTTACGGAATTGAAGAAGAGGTTAACGTCGGCTCTGATTTTGACGTTGCCTAATCCAGGAGAGCCTTTTGTGGTTTATTGTGATGCTTCTAAGATGGGTTTAGGAGGTGTGCTTATGCATAATGGTAAGGTAGTTTCTTATGCGTCAAGGCAGTTAAGGACTAATGAGAAGAACTATCCTACGCATGATTTAGAGCTTGCTGCAGTTGTTTTTGCATTGAAGATTTGGAGGCATTATCTTTATGATTCTAGATTTGAAGTGTTTAGTGACCATAAGAGCTTAAAGTATTTGTTCGATCAGAAAGAGATGAATATAAGGCAACGAAGATGGTTGGAATTGTTAAAGGATTATGATTTCTGTTTGAATTATCATCCAGGAAAGGAGAATGTGGTAGCTGATGCGTTGAGTCGAAAGACTTTACATATGTCAGCAATGATGATTAAAGAGTTGGAATTGATTGAGCAGTTCAGAGATATGAGCTTAGTTTGCGAGGTTACTCCGTAGAGTGTTATGTTGGGTATGTTGAAGATTAATAATGAATTTTTAGATAGTATCAGAGAAGCTTAGAAGCTGGACGTGAAATTGGTAGATTTGATGGTTGGGATTGACAAGTCTGAGAATAATGATTTCAAGTTAGATGAGCAAGGTGTGTTGAGATTTCGTAACCGGATTTGTATTCCTGATGATGCTGAGATGAAGAAAGTGATACTTGAAGAGAGCCATAGAAGTAAGTGGAGTATTCATCTAGGAGCTACAAAAATGTATCAAGATTTGAAAGGTTTGTTTTGGTGGCCTGGGATGAAAAGTGATGTGGCTCGGTTTGTGTATGCATGCTTGACTTGTCAAAAGTCGAAAGTTGAACATCAGAAGCCTGCAGGATTGATGCAACCGTTGGAAGTTCCAGAATGGAAATGGGATAGAATTTCAATGGACTTTGTGACAGGGTTGCCTAATACTTTAAGAGGACATGATTCAATTTGGGTGATTGTTGATAGGCTTACAAAGTCAGCTCATTTTATTCCTATTAACATCAGTTTTCCAGTGCCGAAGTTGGCTGAGATTTATATTAGTGTGATTGTGAAGCTGCATGGTGTTCCTTTGTGCATTGTGTCAGATAGAGATCCGAGATTTAATTCTGATTTTTGGAAGAGTTTGTAAGAAGCGTTGGGTTCTAAGTTGAGGTTGAGTTCAGCGTATTATCCTCAGACAGATGGTCAGACTGAACAGACGATTCAATCATTGGAAGACTTGTTAAGGGCATGTGTTCTTGAGCAGGGAGGTTCATGGGATACTTATCTTCCGTTGATAGAGTTCACTTATAATAACAGTTACCATTCTAGTATTGGGATGGCACCTTTTGAAGCGCTGTATGGTCGAAGATGTAGAACTCCGTTATGTTGGCATGAATCTGGTGAAAGTGTAGTACTTGGACCTGAACTTGTTCGTGAGACTACTGAGAAGGTGAAGTTGATTCGAGAAAAGATGAAAGCTTCGCAAAGTATACAGAAGAGTTATCATGACAAGCGAAGGAAAGATTTAGAATTTCAAGCTGGTGATCATGTGTTTTTGAGAGTTACACCTGTGACTGGTGTTGGGCGAGCATTGAAGTCTAAGAAGCTCACTTCTTATTTTATTGGACCGTATCAGATTTCAGAGAGAGTGGGGAATGTTGCTTATAGAGTGGCCTTACCGCCTAATCTTTCGAATTTGCATGATGAGTTTCACATGTCGCAACTTCGGAAGTATATTTCAGATCCATCTCATGTGATTCGTATGGACGATATGCAAGTACGAGATAATCTTACGGTGGAGACGATGCCTGTATGGATTACGGATTGAGAAATAAAGACTCTGAGGGGAAAAGAGATTGCTTTGGTTAAAGTGGTTTGGCTAGGAGCTGCTGGTGAAAGCATGACTTGCGAATTAGAGAGCAAGATGCGAGACTCCTATTCTGAATTGTTTGATTGAGGTAAATTTTCGAGGATAAAAATATTCTAAGTGGGGGAGAGTTGTAACACCCGTAATTTAATTAATTATTTAATTAATTTATTTTTGGAATATTTAAGAAGTTGTGTTATAATTAATTGGATTTATTTTATTAAGTGGAGAAATAATATATTAGAGGCATTATAATATTATATGGTGAAATAATATTAAAAGTGTAATATTATTTAATGTGGGCCTATTTTGAGAGAGTAGAAGTAATAAGAGGGTGTAGGTTTGGAGCCCACTAAGGAATAATAGAATATTAGGTTATTTTATTATTTGTTGTTAGATAGAAGAAAGAAGAAGTAAGAAGAAAATAAGGATTTGAGGAGAACGTGAAGCTGCTGGAAATAGAAGGAGACGACAAGAACAAAGATTCAACCCGAAAATTGTAGAGCGACCTTCAATCCAAGGTAAGGGTAGGGTTATGACTTTATAATTGGGTTCATGATGTTTGATATATGGGGTTAGAGGTGATTGTTGTTTGTTCTTGAATTGAATGCATAATGAATGATGTATGATGAAGATTTGATGAATTTTTGATGAATAAGAATGTTATTATGTTGTTTGATCGATGGAGTAATAGAGTATAATGTTAAGTGATGAATTATCATGGTTATAATGAGGTTTGTAGGACTGTAACATAATTCCCGTAGTGAAAATACAGAGGAAAACGCAGAATTTATACGTGTCGACCCAAACTAGATGTGTCGATACATGAAGGCTGTAAGACTCAGGATGAGTCGATACAAGAAGGGCTTGCATCGATGCATGATAGTTGGAAGACTCAAGATGAGTCGACACGAAGAAAGGATGCCTCGATACATGTGTGTGTGAGAGAATCAGGATGAGTCGACCGGTGCGGTGCATGTGTCGATACATGCTGTGATTTAAAGCAGAATGAGTCGATCCATAAGGAGGATGTGTCGACTCATAGTGTATAGCTGAAGCAGGATGAGTCGATCCATAAGGTTTTGTGTCGATACATAATGTATGGTTTTTGGCAGAATTGGCTTTTAATTGCTGTAACTTGGGTTTTAGGATGCTGTTTGATATGCTGTTTAAAGCGTTGATTAGCTAACGTGATGAGCTTTATTCTAGGTGATTAAATGATGGATAAGAAGTGTAATCCTAGCAGATAATGCAGGATTTAGAATTAATTCCCATAGATGACTATTATGCTATTTTTGGATAGAATGATGAATGTGAGATGTTTAGAGGCTGCTGTTAGAATTATGACAGTTGGATTAGCGACAGTAACGATATAAATTAGCAGAATAATAGGATGGATTACTGTGCTATTAATATACAATTGAGTATTGGTGAGATGTTATTGATGAAGTTGTGTTCGATGATTTTGTGATAATAAATGATGTTTAATAAATTATTTTGATGTTATGAGATGTTGTTAATTGAGATGTTTTGAGATGATTGAGATGTTGATGTTTTGAGATGATTGAGATGTTGTTGTTTTGAGATGATTGAGATATTGTGACTTCGAGATGTTAACTGAGATGTTTTGGGATGATTTGAAATATTGTTAACTTGGGTGTTGTTATTACATTCATGATGAGTCACATACATTACATTTTTGAGATGGAGCTTATGCTCGTTGAGATGGTCTGGATTGGCAAATTTTGAGATGAAGGTTATGCCTTGTTGATGCCTCTATTAATTGGCAGATTTTTGAGATGGGAGTTCTGCTCCAATGGTACCACATGCATTTGCACAGTTTTGAGTCGCATTATATGATTGAATAATGAAGTGTATTTGATGTTGATGAATGGGTATATATATGCTGTAATTATTGTTGATTATGAGATGAGAAGTGGTGATATTAGTGATCTAATTTAATATATTAATTATCATGCGCTTTATTATATTGTTAGATATCTCACTCCTTATGTTTGAATGTTGCCCTTATGTTGGTAACGTGCAGGTAATCACGAGTGAAGGCTGTATACCTTCAATAGTTCGAGTCGGTGTCATTGCTCTGATATGTAACACTCGGGGGGATGAACACTTACTGATTTTAGACTGTTGTTTTTCAACTGTTGAACTTTAAATTAATGATTATTGAATATGAGATGTTTCGTAGTTGCTGTTTTGTTTAGATATGTTATTGAAGAATTCCGCTGCGTAGTTGTTGAATTATTTAATTAAAGATGTTATGACGATGGTTCATCCGATGATTTGAAAGTGTTATATATCCACGATGAATGCAATGAATTTGTTAGAAGAATTTGTGACGTCCCGATTCATTTGTATGATTGAAATTTTATAACTCTGATTTATTTTGCATAATTGCTTGGGGTAGAATTGGGGTGTTACAGATACCATAAAGTACTACAGGTGTGTGGGGTGCTAATACGTTTCCCTTGCGTAACAGACTCCCTTACCCGATCTCTCGGTCGAAAGAACGTGATTTCTCCTTCTTCAGGTTTTCTCGATGTTTACTGTTCTCTTTCGGTGAGATAAAAAATGTTCAGTGGCGACTTCATTGATTTTATTATTAGATGACAATTTCGCTGGTTGTTTCACCTACTCACGATCTTGAATTAGCAACAGTGGTGTTTGTGCTAAAGATTTGGAGGAATTACCTTTATGGTTCTAGATTTTAAGTGTTTAGTAATCACAAGAGGTTAAAGTATTTGTTTGATCAGAAGGAATTGAACATGAGACAAAGAAAATGGTTAGAGTTATTGAAGGACTATTACTTTGGCTTAAATTACCACCCTAGTAAAGCTGTTGTGGCAGATGCCTTATGTAGGAAATCATTACACATGTCCACTATGATGGTTAGGGAATTAGAATTGATCGAACAATTCAAAGACATGAGCCTAGTCTATGAAGTGACACCACAAAGTGTGATGTTGGGGATTGTTGTACCCCAAAATGTACCCTCTCATTTTTCAAGACAAATTGATTCCAGATACCTCCTCATGCTCCTTAAGGTCTCAAACACTCAAGACTTATCAAGGATTGATTAGATGGACTCTCCTCCTATGCAATTGACCTACAACTAGGGTTTTGTGTTTCTCAAAGAAAATTGAGCTCCTAATGCCTCAAGTGGATTCCATGATTCCTTATATGCTTCAAGGTACCCTCATGACAAGTTTCAAGCCTGGCATCACAAGTTTGCTCAGTCAATTGCTCAGATTATTGAAAATCATCTATCTTGGATAAAAAGTCAATTGTGGTCAACATACAGTTAAAACTCAAGATTTTTGGTCAACATAATTATTTTGAAGTCACATTTATCATTTGATTAAGGGTTTATCATGATTGATCCAGAAAACTCAAGATATATCAAAAGACAAAAGTTACTAAATTAAGGTTTTCTTAGAGAGAAGTAAACTGAACTTTGACCAAGCATAACTTTCACATGCTTCATTAGAAAACTCTAAAACAAAACCTATCTTGAAGGAAATTCAATTCTCTACAACTTTTCCTCTCTAAGCTCAAGTCTAAAAACTGCTTCATTTGAGAGATATGAGCCAAAACATTACACGTCATGTTGAAAGTCAACAAAAAAACATTTTTTATCAAAGCAATTTAAATCAAGTTAAATTCTTCAAATTAAAAAATGGCCAGCATGAGAGTTGTAGGAGACATCTTGAGTTTTCCAAAAAGTCCAAGATCATATTCATATGGTAAAATTTGAGAGAGTTATGATTTGTGCAAGTTGAACAAATTTTGAAAAAAAAGCATGAAACTTCTATTGAGCAATTTTAAACTGTTGGACTAATAACTTTTGAAGTTCAAACGTGTTTATGACATGTTTAGGGACCCCTAAGTCTGTTCATGCATTATTTTTATTTTTTATTTCATTTATTTTGATTTTATTTATTTAAATTCAAAATTAAATTAAGTAAATATTAAATAAATGTACAAGGCACGTGGGCTTTTGTTTTGGATCATTTTGAAGCCCAAGATCACATATCCAACATAACAAAACCGTGAGAGATGAAGAAGGAAAGAGATCTTCATGTTTTGGAAAGTTTTGCAATTGTTTTGGAAACAAATAATGACTTTGATTGCTCATGTTTCCTTTCAAGAATGTTAACTTAAAAAATCATCCATTATAAATAGAGGACGCACTCCATAAGACAAGGACACAAATTGGCTTCCATAGAAACAAGTTCTCAGACCCAAAATTTTCAAAGAATAGGTGCAAATCGTATCCCAGTTTTCCATCTATTCTCAACTGCAATGAAACATCGAATCATCATCCTGACATCCCTAGGAACCTCCTCAAGTCCATAACCACGCTCAACCGTGCCCATAACGCCTCCCCTCAATCACACCGGTGGTAAGGATTTTATAATTTCAAATTTCTTAATCCTTGTGGTATTAATAAGTTTCATATGTCCAGATGTGTTAAACAAAAAACATAGAGCAGGTTGGAACCAAGCGTGTGAAGAGAATGGAGGGGGTTCGAACCCCAGCGATGCCAAAACCCTTTTTTCTTTACTTTCTTAATTTTCCCTTTTATTTTATTAGTTATGTTATTATTAATTAACTTTTTTTAATCAAAACTTATACACAAAAATAAAAAAGAAGCAATATAGTAAAATCAACAAAAATTAGTTTTAGAGTGTAAATTAATTAATTGTTTTTTTGGACAATTAGATTTTAGGCTTTTTATTAATTAAAATTAATTAGAATTAGGATTTTAAATATTATTAATTAACACTTAAATTATTTTCCTAAAAACACCAAAAATATGAACTTAGGTTTTTAGGGCATTTAAACTTTTTTCCCAATATTTTCTTATTCTTTTTGCTATTTATTTTCTTAGACAATTGTATAGGTCATACAATTTAATATAATAGTTTAGATTTACATCCCCACATTTTTCTAGTTATGTAACTCTCCCAAAGCCCTGTAATAGTGTAAATTTACATTCTCGCTTTATCTTTTGCCTTTATATGTATGTATATATATAACTGCTAGTAAATAGGCTTGTATGATAAGAATAAAATCAAACATAGATAACTTAATTTTCAAGATAACATAACTGAAACCAATACACTTTTCACACTTCACCTCTAGGGTAACCTCTCTTCGATGCCTTGCGATACTAATGGTCACATCCCACGAAAATGGGAATACTTTAGCAAAGACCATCGGTTAAAAAATATCATCGTGGTACCTTTCAAATAAAGATCATAATCCCTCGATGACCCTTCGAGTTGCCTACAAAATGATCTAGTCCCTTCGATGATCCTATGAGAAAAATGATGATAGTCCATTCGAATTGCTAAAGTATCCTTACATGTTGCCTTCTATGACCATACGACGACCCTACGCCAGTCCCTTTATATCCAATAGATAGGGCTACTTACCAACTAATGGTGTGGATAGTACTATCTCTAACGGGGAAGGAAAATAACAAGAATGACCTTTATTGGGTAAGACTCAACAAATTTCTTGCTCATAGCAGTTTCAAACAAACAAATTTATTTTTACACCTCACGTTTCAAAACAAATATTTTCAAAAAAACCACTTCGTATACATTTTTGAGGACTGATACAAGAATTATTACAAAGTCAGCCTCACAATTAGTATTCAAAATATTTTCAAATCACACAGAAAAAGCAAGTTTAAAGTGAGCTAAGCAATTAAGAGCCCGTAGATAACTACAGATGAAAAGGGTGCTAACACCTCCCACTTTCATAACTTACCCCCCGAACTCAAAATCTATCAAAGGTCTTTCCTATTATTTTCACCTTTCCTTATTGGATAAAAGAAAAGTCAGTGGCGACTCTTGGTATCCGTAAAATTTGCGATAAAGCGCTAAAAATGTCAATTCTCCCACTATATTACAGAACTGATGACTTTGCTGGGGAATAATTGACAGAGGGGTTACCTTAAGAGTTTAGGTCATTTTACTTGCTTAAATTGTGTGCTTTGTCTACTTTAACTTTAAGGGCTTGCTTGGGTTTATTGTTTGAAATATCCTACACCCAGATCTAGGGATGCCTTAGGTAAGTAGCAATAGATCATGAAAATTATATGGCGTAGATCGATATGGTTGAAGTGATGACTACGGTTAGTAAGACACTTTGGTTTGTATTAATGTTCCTTGAGCCAGTCAAGGACAACCTTAGGCTTCCATATGGTGTCATTAGAACTAACTAACTTTTAAAACCTTAATTGACCCATCTTGACCATTATAAGGTAGTGAGATTGTCGGCTTTTTGCCGTCCAAGGTTCGTTGATACTCGATGCTACTCTCATTGAGATTCAACTTGTGGGATGTTTTGTTGGAAAGTCATTTTCCGTACTAAAATAAAACCTTCGAAAAAGATTCGCGTATGAGATTCCTAGAACCCGGTTTTTATTTTAGGATAGGTTGAGCCAATTTAACTTCAATAGAGAAGGGTACTTACCTATGGACCTCATGCAAGCCTTTAAACCTAAGGCTCTTGTGTGATTTGTTTTTGTTTTCTACTTGTTTAAAGATGAACATAACATCATGACATCATAACATCATGACATGGCATTTTTACTAACCATTTCAAGGATCTTAGGGACATTTGGTGTAGGATTATCATAAGCCCGATTCCTATCAAGGGGCAAGAGAATTTATTTTCCTCTAACTAGATACCGTTAAAGATCGAAGTATGTTCTCTTGAGTCAGAGGCTATGACATTCTTGATAAGGTGTGCTTGATTCTTATAGAAGGATGTTAAAAAAAAGACTCAAAGTTCTTCAAGACAAAGCTGCAACTAAATTCAATTTCTAATGTTTCAAACTAGATTCCCTAAAGATCCTTGAAAACATTGCATACGCATCTATATACCATGTCATTGCATAACAGTTTTCCAAGATAGGTTTCTCATCTCCTTGCTATTTATTTAAGCAGAAATGGCTCTCGAACAAACACTGAAAGATCTCCAGGCTCAGAATGCTCAGTTCCAAGAGATGTTCCTAAGCTTAGCCAAGGGGCAAGAAGAACTTCAGGCACTCATCGTAAAAGAGGAGAAGAAGAAGACAAATAAACCAATTGGCATTATAGGGAGAAGATTCAGAGGTCCATCTAAACAGGTCAAGGAGATCGAGATCCCAGAGGACAATGATAATGAACATGATGACAACGATGAAAGTGATAAGCATGAGGAAAATATCAATCATGGTTCTATCAAATACTATGTTGAAAAGGAAGAAGATTATTTGGATGAACAATATCCCCCTGCTGATGAGAAGTATAAGCTGTTAGAAGAGCGTTTGAAAGCTATGGAGATCCAGAAGGTGCCTGGATTAGACTTCGAAGAATTGGGTTTGGTCTCAGGAGTCGTCATTCCTCCTAAGTTCAAAACTCCTAACTTTTCTAAATATGATGACATTTCTTTCCCGGAGCTGCATTTTAGGTCATATGTTTGGAAAATTCAACCACACACTACTGACAAGAAATTGTGGGTTCATTTCTTCTAAGAGAGCCTATCTGGAACATAGTTGGAATGGTTCTATCAACTAGAAGGGACCAATATTCATACATGGGAAGATTTGGATGCCGCTTTCTACAAGCAATACCAGTATAATGCTGATCTCACACCAACCCGTATGCAATTGCAGATTATGTCCATGGGCTATAATGAAAGCTTCAAAGAGTACGCCGAGAAATGGAGAGATATCGCAGGCAGGGTCCAACCTCCTTTAGCTGACATGGAATTGGTTGACATGTTTATGGGCATGCTGACATGTCCTTTCTATAATTACCTACATGGAAATTCTTCAGCCGGTTTCACTGAACTGATATTGACAGGTGAACATGTTGAGAATCGAATAAGAAGTGGTAAAATACAGGTGCCTACCTCTTCTGATACCCAGAAGAAGTCATACAACGGGAAGAAAGAGTCCAATGTTGTGTATGGCCAGAAGGGTCGTAATAAGAGAGAACAAAACTAATTTGTGGGGGAAGTACTGATCTCTAATCCTGCAACAGTGAAACAACGACAACAGGGTAATCAACATAAGAAGGACACACCCAAAAGAAAATTGACCAAAATCAACATGTCACTGGCTCAAGCGTTGTAACACATGTTGAAGGCAGAGTTGATTACGTTGAAGGATCCTCCTCGGAATCTCAACACTTCCACTCCTAGCTATCACCCCAATGCAACATGTGCATACCATTCTAATAGTCCTGGACATGATACAAATGGTTGTTGGGCGTTGAAGAACAAGATTCAAGATATAATTGATGCTAAGGAGATTGAGTTTGACCCTCCTAAGACTCATAATGTGATCACTGCTCCCATGCCAAATCATGACTAAGATTGAGAGCGTCCAGTTCATTTGAATTTTCAGTTGTAATTTCTTTTGTTTTTTTGAACACTTATCTTTATGTCTAACTTTGTTTTTTTTTCCATTAATGCATTGCATATGTTTGTCTTGAATTAATCCATTCGTTTTCACTATATTTAAATTGTGCGTTTTACTTCCTTTTTGTGATATTCAACTCTCGTTAAAAGCTATAAGCCTTTAGAGGGAGGATGACGAAAATGATACCATAATCTCATACAGTATGCTTTTAAACAGACCTTCTTCACGATGTACAAGCGTTGCTTCAATTCTTAAACAGTGGAGATATAAGGAAGGTAATCCCTAGTCAACCCTTTTGAGCTTAAGAAGTAGGAGTTTTCTTTTTCACACAAATTGAAACCCTTAATCATAACCTGGGGAAGAGTAGCTTCTCAGTTAATTCATTTGTGTATTCAAGCACATGCTTTTTCTGATGACGCGGAGATGAAAAAGATGATTTTGGAAGAAAGTCATAGAAATAATTTAGGTGTTCATCTGGGAGATACTAAGATGTATCACGACTTGAAGAAGTTATTTTGGTGGTCCAGATTGAAACAGGATGTAGCGCGGTTCGAGTATGCGTACGTGACTTATAAAAAGACAAAAGTAGAACATCAGAAACCTGCATGATTGTTGAAACCATTAGATGTTTTAGAGTGGAAGTGGGATAGCATATCGATGGACTTTGTGACAGGGCTTCCAAATACTCTGAGAGGACATGATATGATTTGGTTGATTATTGATAGGCTAACAAAATCAGCTTATTTCATTCCGATTAATATCATTTTTCCTGTGCCGAAGTTGGCGGAGATTTATATCTGTGTAATTGTAAATCTACACGGTGTTCTGTCAAGTGTTGTATCCAATAGAGACCCAAGGTTTACTTTTGATTTTTGGAAGAGTCTGCAGGATGCGTTGGGCTATAAGCTAAGATTTATTTATGCGTATCACTCACAACCATATGGTCAAATGGAGAGAACTATTTAGTCGTTAGAAGATTTGTTGAGAGCTTGTGTTCTAGAGTAAAGAGGTACATGTGGTAGTTATCTTCCACTGATTGAGTTTGCTTATAACAATAGTTTTCATTCTAGTATTAGTATGGAACCTTTAGAGGTATTGAATGGTCGGAGGTGCAAAACACCTTTGTGTTGGTATGAGTCTAGTGAAAGTGTAGTGCTCGGACCTGAAATTATGCGAGAGACTACAGAGAAAGTGAAGTTAATTCGATAAAATATGAAGACTTTGCAGAGTATGCAACAGAGTTACCATGATAAGAGGAAGAAGGATCTTGAGTTTCAAGAGGAAGACCATGTATTCTTGAGAGTATCTTCGATAACCGGTGTAGGTCGCGCTTTGAAGTAAAGGAAGCTGACTCCTTGATTTATTGGTCCATATCAAATTTCATAAAAAGTGGGAAATGTTGCATATAGAGTGGCCTTGCCACCTAATTTGTCGAATTTGCATGATGTGTTCCATGTGTCGCAACTCCAGAAGTATGTATCAGATCCGTCGCATGTGATCGCGATGGATGATTGTAACACGGTGGGAGAACTGACTTTTGGTTTTGCATTTTATCGCAAATGTTATGGATAGCAAGAGTCGCCAACAACTTTTCTTTTATCCAATAAAGGAAAGGGTGAAAAGAACAGGAAAGAACTTTGATAATTTTCCTAAGTTCGGGGGGTAGGTTATAAAAAGGGAAGGTGTTAGCACCCTTTTCATCCGTAGTAATCTAAGGGATCTTAACCACTAGCTCACTTTTGAAAATGCTTTTTGAATGTGTTTGAAAATATTTTGAAAACGCCTAAGTGCGACAAACTTTGTAATGATTCCTGTATCGTTGAGTATGCATACAAAGTGTTTATTTTGAAAATAATTTAGAAAATAAGTGTTTTTTATGAAAAACGTTTTTGTTTGTGAGCAAGCGACTACGGGCTATCTACCTACTCGAAAAGTCTTTCACGTTATTTTCCTCTTCCTTTAGATAGTGCTATCCTACCATTAGTTAGTAGGAATCCCTATCGTTGGATGTGTGAGGGACATGCGCGGGTCATCGTACAATCATAAAGTTAACTTGTAAGGATGCTTTAGAAATTTATTTTAAGGGACTAGATCGTTTATTGAAGGTAGCATTGAAGAGTCATCGAGGGACTACGATATTTTAACCGAGGGTCTTTTCTAAAGCGTCCCACGTTCGAGGGACATGTCTGTATTTTTTCGAGGCAACAAGTGGAGTCACCCTAGAGGTGTGTGTGTGAATAGTGTATTGATTTAATTATTTTATATTGTATTTAAGGTTATCTAGCGTTTCGTTTTAGACCTTACAATACAAGCCTAGTTACTATACAGTAATAAGGAAAGCAGTAAATTGTATAAATTTAATATTCTACGCTATTACAAAGCTTCGAGGAGGGGGTACAATCCACAAAAATTGGGAGAACCAAATAAAAAAAACCTGATTAACTATTACACCCTTTAGCAGATACATAATTGCAAAACCTAATGCGAAAATAAGAAAAGCGCGAAGATTATGGAAAGAAACGGAGAAATTATTTAATGGAAAATAATTGATGATTTATCCTAATGATTAATTAATTTTAATTGAGAAAAGGGAATTAATTAAAACCTAAAATAAAACTCTAAATTATATTTAAATATTTTTTTTAATAATAAAAGCCTAAAGAATCTAAGTTAATTAATTCAATTATTAACGTTAAATTAATTTGAAAATAAAGTTAAGTTAATTTGATTTTAAATTTAAAAAGGTTAAATTGACTCAATTTTAATTAATTAGAGAAAAATTTAATTATTTAAGAAAAGAAATTAGAATAAAATAATTAAAAAGAAATGGAGAGATGAGCCTAAAGAAGTAAAATGAGGGGAGGGGGGGGGGGGGGGGGGGTTATGAGGAAAGCAATTGTTAAGCCCGAAACTGCAAGCCCAAATGTTTGAATGGGATCTGATGCAACTCACTAATGAGGGTTAAACATGGGTGTGGAGATCTGAAACACTAGATCTGGCTTGATGAATATATGATGGTAATGACATGAGGCGCATGATGTGCGCACTAGATTGGCTTGTATGGAATCTGTAAAAATCACAAAACATAAAATTTTTGTCTCGCGCCAGGATCGAACTCAGGTACATGCATAGAAAAGTCTTAAGGGAAAACACGCTACCACTGGGGTTTCCATACATCCATTAGTTTGTATCAATCAAAAAATACATAATGTAAAACAAATGCTAAGAATCAGACAAATAAAACACACGCGCATGAGTGGGTCCCTATCTTTTTGTATGGACCAATCATGTCATCCTGTTTTGCCACACGATTTCTGCCACCGGTCAGACCACCCTGGATGGTGGTTTCGGTCATCATCTCTGATGATATGGAAATCCAAACCTGCGAAATTCAAATGAAACAAAAAGGAAAACGACCCTAATTGCCTAATTAAGGTCATGCGATTCTCATGGAGTGGTTAGTTTGGCCTAACAATGTCTGTATTGCAAGATACGAAGCTTCAAAAGCTTATTGCCCTAACAATGGCACGATGTTGTTTCTGTATTAAAACTCACATGTAAAATGTTAAAAATATTCTAATGGTGCATATGAACAGATTTAACATGTTAGCAATGATTGAAAACGCATGAAATCAAAGTTTTAAAAGTCTACCAATTTTGACAACTGGTGTAGTTGAGATGTTGCATTCTGGCGCACGAGGGACTCAACTATGGACTTGGATTACTTCCTTTGATCCTTAGGAAGTGATTGTTGGCCTTAATTTGTATTGAGAGCGACTGGAAACTGTAGTACAATGTTGCACTTTTCTTTGGATTTTTGTGAATTCTTTCAAGGCCTTTTCAGGCAATATTTTTGTGTGTTTGCATCTGATGCTTATCACGCTTATATAGAGGAAGGGGAGGATCAACAAATATGGCATAAAATAATGCAATCATGGCCAAGATCAGACAAGAATCAAACATGTTTTTTAAGCTTCCATTTTGAGTTATTCTTTCCATCTTTGAGCTCATGCGGTTTAGGCATGTTCATCATGTGTTCTTGGGCCTCCATATGTCTGAAATCAAAAGCCCACGCGCCTTGTATCATTGCTTCATATTTTATTTGATTTAATTTGCATTTAAATAAATAAAAATTCAAATAAAATAAATGAAAATCATAAAAAAAATATTTGAATGGATTTAGAGGTCCTTTAACACATTGTGAACATGTTTGAACATCAAAAGCTAGCCCACTAGTTCAAAATTTCATGTTTGCTCACTTTGCACTTCATGCATTTTCTCAAAATTTTCCAACTTGCACTAGTAATAACTCTCTCCTTTTTCATATTTTGAAGGTGATCTATGACTTTTTACAAAGCTAATGATGTCCTTTTAAATTTCTTTTTTTAATCATTTTTGCATTTGGAGACTTTATCTTGATGTATGTTGCCTTGACAAAAAGTGTCTTTTTTATTGACTTTTGAAATGACCTATAACGTATTGACTCATATCTCTCAAATGAAGCACTTTTTGGACTTGAGCATACAGATTCAAAGTTGTAGAGAATTTAATTTCTTTCAAAATAGGCTTTGGTTAGAGAAAAGTTGATGAAGCATGTGAATGTTATGCTTTGTCAAAGTTCAGTTGACTTCTCTTAAGGAATCCCTAATTTGGCATTTTTGGACTTTTGATGATTTGAGGGTTTTTCTTGAGGAATAATGATCAACCCTTGATCAAATGATGAATATCACTTCAAAATGTTTATGTTGACCAAAAATCTTGAAGTTTGACTGTATGTTGACCATAGTTGAATTTTTACTCAATACAGTTGATTTGTAATCATCTAAGCTATTGATTGAGAAAACTTGTGATGCGAGGCTTGAAACTTGACATGAACATTGTTGAAGACCTATGGAGAACCATGGAAACTAATTTATACCTTTGAAACCCAAACTTCCTTGAAGAACACAAAACCCTAGTTGTGGACCCATTGCTTAGGAAGAGAATTTGTTTGATCCACTCTTGAGAATCCTTGAGCATTTAAGAATCCTAGAAGAATGTATTTGAATAAAATAGGAGAGAAAATTTAGGGGTACAACAACTTCCCCTGTTCAATCTTCTTAAACTTGAAGATTTAGATTGGCATGTCCGCCATTCGTGACTTGAAGGTAGAAGATGATTAAACACTTAAGTGCCCAGAAATTTGCACTCGCATGTGCACAAAGTAACACTGTTGGTTGATTATACCAGGAATGAGTTTAGAGATGCCATTTTGTGAGATGACGGAGAGTCGTCGGAGATGAGATTATAGATGTCGTCCAGGATAACTGTTGATAAGAAAATCAGACTAAGTCTACGCCCAACTTTGTCTTAGAAAATGTATTTGGAATGAGTCTATGCCCGACTTTGTCCAAAAGAATAATCAGAATAAATCAATGCTCGATTTTATCTGAACCAGAAGATGTCTACCTCCGACTTCAACTAGAAGAGGTATTGGAATGAGTTTATGCCTGACTTTTTCCAAAAGAGTATCAGAAAGAAATCTCTGTTTGATTTCATCCGAACTAGAAGATGTCTATGCCCGAATTCAACTAGAAGAAGTACCAGAAAGAGTCTACGCTTGACTTTTTCAGAAAGAAATCTACGTATAATTTCATCTGACTAGAATATGTCTACGCCCGACTTCAACTAGAAAATGTACCTGAAAGAGTTTACGCCTGACTTTTTCCAAAAGAGTATCAGACATAAATCTACGTCTGATTTCATCCGAACTAGAAGATGTCTACGGCCTACTTCAACTTGAAGAGGTACTGGAAAGAGTGTAGGGCTGGATTTTTCCAAAATAGTTTCACAAGGAATATATGCTTGATTTCGTCTGAATGATGTACTAGAAGATGTCTACACCCGACTTCAGCTAGAAGAGGTATTGGAATGAGTCTATGCCCGACTTTTTCCAAAACAATTCCAGAAGGAATCTACGCTTGATCTCGTCTGAATGATGTACTAGAAGATGTCTACGTCCGACTTCAACTAGAAAAGGTACCTTTTTTAGAATGACCCTTTGAGGAAATTTCTTAAGTAGCTACTTGTCAGATATGGCCTCTAAGGAATCTGCTTGTAGAGATTTACCTGAAAAGATAAAGAGTTAACTGTATGCAATGTCATGATGTATGAAATGCATTGCGTAAAGATGTTCTCAAAGTAAATGAGATTGTGCTATATGCGCTTCGTATGCATATGCTATGATGTTTGTAAATGATTTATGAATGTGAAATGTAGTTGAAGCGTATCGGTAGCTTCATATAACATCTCGCTGGGGAAAATAAATCCCTGACTATTGCTGGGGATGAAGAAGATGTGTAATCTTCGATCTTGTCTAGAATGTTTCTGTTGGGGATTCTTGCTCTTTGTTTGAGGAAACTCAACTGGGGAAAGTTGATTTATGTTTAGGGAGAAGAGTTCAAGATAATTGGTCATTCATCGCTCTACTGGGGAATTTAATTTTTATGTACCCTAACTAGGGATAAAAAATAGGTGGATAGCCTTTCGGGGTGCTATCTGGCCGGGTTTCCGATATGGATGTCGACTCGTCTAGAGAGGATAAAGTTGAACGATACCTAATCCAGTTTCAGATTTAGTAGCAACTCTCTAGGGATAGTGGTCTGGACTTCCCTTTGTTGGGGAGAGAAATTTCGTCGGTGATCTGCAGTAGTCAGAGAAATAGACTCAAGCTGGGGAGATTGAACTTCGTTGGGGGAAATAAACCTTGTTGGGGAAATAAACCCCGTTGGGGAAGTAAACCCTACACTTGATGGAGAAATACTCTGCTGAGGAAATACCTTTGCTGAGGAATACTCTTGTTGAGGAAATGAGCTCTGCTGGAGAATATGAGCCTTAATGGAGGAAGGGAATTCTTAGGGGATTTTACAGTAAACTCAGTTGGGGAAGATAAAAATTATACTGATGTCATAATCTCTGATGAACATTTGGACTCCGTAGGTTGGCGACATTATCGAGGAGAAGATCTCACTCCTTTATCTGCTAGGGGGGTCTGCTAGTGAGTATGATTAGTGTATTCCATCTTGCAGGGAATGTATCTTTATTGAAGATGAACTTGTGAAGATTACTCTGTAGGGATAATCCTGTGAGGATTTTTTTATATGGGGACATGGACAACTTGAACATTATCCAATCTCCTAGAGTCTTGAGCAAATGCTTATTCCTATTTTTATGCATATATTTGTTAACAGTAATCATATTCATATGCATATGTTCATTCAATTTATTCATTGGAAGTTTTTGCAAACAAAACAGAAAAAGGTAAATCAAAAGTTTGAATTTTGAAATTTGTATTTCTATTGATAGTTTGCCCATAAACAGACGGTTTTGTACAAAGAGACAGAAATCCTAGTAAGAGAAAATCGTCGTGAAACAAAAAGAGTACAAAGTGAAAGAAAAACATATAGCTATGTGGAAATAATCTTGCTAGGTTCCAACTCAGCTATTGCCCCTTATGTCTTCAAGCATGTCATCCCTTGCTGTCAGAAGAAGTTCACTGAACTGATCTATACCGTTTGAACTTGACGTTGGTAATAAATCTCGCTTGAAGTGATCCAACGGGACATAGTCGTATACTTTAATCCCTAACTTTTTCTTGGACCGTGCTTTCGGGTTTTCAGTCCACTGGGATACTCTTTTTTGCCCAAGCCTCCTTTTCAGGTTTTCGACTTGTCGGGTGTACAATTTTTTTATATATATCCCTACTTTTTTCTCGAACTTTTTTGGTTCGCCGGGATGCCCTTATTTTTTTCCTAGGCCGGTCAACCTAGAAGGTTGTTTTTCATGCGTAGTATTTTTTTACTATGTCAGTGTTTACAGGGTGCATAAAATCTTCACCGTCCATGGTGTTCAGTATCATAGCACCACCCGAAAATATTTTCTTTATTACAAATGGCCCTTCGTAGGTGGGAGTCCATTTGCCCTTGGGATCACCCTACGGTAGGGTGATGCGCTTTATTACCAAGTCACCAGCCTGATATACCTGATGCTTGATTTTCTTGTTGAATGCCTTGATCATACGCTTTGGATACATCTGACTGTGACAGACAGCCGCAATCCTTTTCTCGTTAATCAAATTCAACTGATCCAACCTAGTATGAATACACTCATCTTCGTCCAAATCTTCATCTTTCACAAATTCTCAGAGAAGGGATCTAAACTTCGACAGGTAGGACAACTTCCATACCATAAACCAGAGAGAATGGGGTTGCCCCGGTCGATGTTCAAGCTGAAGTACGATAGCCATGGAGAGCAAATGGTAACATCTCGTTCCAGTCTTTGTAGGTCACAACCATCTTTTGTATAATCTTCTTAATGTTCTTGTTGGCGGCTTCCACTGTGCCATTCATCTTTGGTCGGTACAGAGAAAAGTTGTGGTGCTTGATCTTGAACTGTGTGTAGAGTTCCATGATCACAATGTTGTTGATATTGGTACCATTGTCCGTGATGATTCTCTCGGGGATACCATACTTCCAGATAAGGTTATGCCTGATGAATCGGACCATGACATTCTTGGTAATAGAGGCGAACGAGGCTGCTTCAATCCACTTGGTGAAGTAATTAATAGCTATGAGAATGAAGCGATGTCCGTTAGAAGCAGAGGGCTTAATCTCTCCAATCATATCAATGCCCCACACTGCAAATGGCCAAGGAGCAGTCAATACATTCAGAGGTACTGGAGGCACATGTACTTTATCAGCGTAGATCTGGTACTTGTGATAGGTTCTTGAATGGTGGTGAGAGTCGGTTTCCATAGGCAACCAATATTAACCTACTCTCAAAATTTTCTTTTCCATAGTATGCCCACCGGAATGAGTACCAAAGATACCTTCGTGCATATATTACATAATTTTCTCTACTTCCTTCTTGTCCATACAATGAAGGAGAGTCAAATCATGGTTGTGCTTGTACAAAATTTCGTTGCTCAGGAAGAACTTAGCTGAGAACCTCTGTAGGAATTTCTTGTCATTGATTGATGCCCCTTCAGGGTACTCTTGATCCTCAAGATACTTCTTCACTTCATAAAACCAAGGTTTTTATTCTACTCCATATGTGTCAACTTCATAGCAGTGTTTCGGCTCGTCTAATATTTTGATAGTGATTCAAGGAGCTCTGTTATCCCATATAACCTTGAACATAGACGAAGTTGTAGATAATGCGTCTGCTAACTAATTCTCTTCTCGTGGGATGTGCTCAAAGGTGATTTCCTTGAAATACGGGATCAATGTTAACACATGCTCTCGGTAAGGGATAAGATTCAGATGTTTCGTATCCCATTTTCCCTTAACCTGAGTAATTACCAGGGCTAAATCCCCATGTACATCCAAGAACTTAACTCTTACGTCAATAGTAGCCTTAATACCCATAATGCACGCTTCGTATTCAACCATGTTGTTGGTACAATTAAAGCATAATCTGGAGGTGAAGGGCGTATGGCAACCCTGAGGAGAGATAATCACAACACCAATTTCTTTATCGGGTGCATTAGAAGCTCCATCGAAAACCATAGTCCATTGGGATCCCGACTTAGGTCCTTCATACGATCCAGATTCTTCACAATTTGTGACTAGCGTAATATTCTCGTCTAGGAATTCAAAATTCATAAACTGATAGTAGTCTACAACTTGATGTCCCAAATGATCTGCCAGTACACTTCCCTTGATTTCATTTTGAGTGGTGAATTGAATGTTGTATTCTGTTAAGACCATTTGCCATCGGGATATTCTTTCGGAGAGAGTTGGCTTCTCAAATATATACTTGATGGGATCCATTTTAGAGATCAACAAGGTAGTATGAGTCAACATATACTGTCTTAGTCGGCGAGCAGCCTATGCAAAAGCGTAGCAAGTTTTCTCGAGCAGTGAATATCTTGTTTCATAGTCGGTAAACTTTTTGCTAAGGTAGTATATTGCATGCTCTTTTTGACCAGACTCGTCATGTTTCCCCAGTACACACCCCATTGAATTCTCTAGCATTGTTAGGTACATGATTAGAGGTCTTCCTTCAACATGTGGCATCAAAATCAAAGGTTTTTGTAGGTACTCCTTAATTTTATCAAAGGCTATATGGCAGTTGTCTCTGCACTTTACTACTTGATCTTTCTTCAGTAGTTTGAAGACTGGCTCATAAGTAGAAGTCAAATGAGAAATGAATCAGGCAATATAATTTAGACGTCCTAAGAAACCTATGACTTCCTTATCAGTACGAGGAGCCAACATTTATTGATTGGCTTTGACCTTGGCGGGATCAACTTCAATACCTTTACCGCTGACGAAAAACCCAGCAGTTTACCGGATCTCACCCCAAAGGTGCATTTGTTCAGATTCAACCTCAACTTGTACTTCTTCAGTCTTTCAAACAGTTTATGTAGATGATCAAGATGCTCTTATTTAGTCTGTGATCTGGCTATCATGTCTTCAACGTATACCTCTATCTCGTGATGAATCATGTCATGGAATAAAGCTACCATGGCACGCTGATAAGTTGCGCTGGTGTTCTTTAACCCAAAAGGCATAACCTTGTAGCAGGAAGTGCCCCACTGTGTGACGAAGGTAGTTTTCTCCAATCTTTGGGTGCCATCTTGATCTGATTATACTCTGAGAAACCATCCATGAAATATAATACCTTGTATTGAGCAGTGTTGTCGACCAAAACATTAATATATGGAAGTGGGAAGTCATCTTTGGGGCTCTCCCTTTTTAGATCCATGTAGTCAACACACATACGCACTTTGTCGTCTTTCTTTTGTACCAGAACAATATTAGCAAACCATTAAGGATATGATGTCACTGCTAAGAAGCATGCATTGAATTTCTTCATAACCTCGACTTTGATATTCTTTGACATCTCAGGACGCATGTGACGAACCTTGTCCTTAATCGGAGAAAAACCATCTTTCATTTGCAGACGATGGACCACAATATCAGTATCGAGCCCTGGCATGTCTTTTTATGACCAAGAAAATATCTTAACATAGTCACGCAACATCTGAATTAACCTGTTCTTGACGCTGCTCTATAAGTTGGCGCCTATCTTGACTACTTTCTGGTCTATCTCGGTACCTAAGTTTACAACTTTGACGGGCTCTTCATGTGGTTGTATAGCCTTTTCTTATTGTATTAAAAATATGGAAAGTTCTCCAAGTATTTCACAATCTTCCTCACCTTTGTCCTCGGCTTGGTAGATCAGATTTTCAAAGTCATGAGTGGTGGTAGCAGAATCATTATCGACGAGATCCAGAGCGGATGTGGATCTGCAATGTAGTGTGTAGGTGTGTGTAAGAAACAAATAGCTATATTTGAAAGCATTAAAGTAATGAAAAGGCAGAGAGCGCAAAATTTGAATGAAAAACATCCAATGTTTTATATGGATGAAAGATAACAACCCTAACAAGTGGACCATTGTTCCCCGAGTAAGGCACAAGGCTTAAAGTTATTGTTTAGAATTACATATCCCAAAACCTTGAAAGCAATAAAACATGAAATAAAAATTACTCCTGACTAAAGGAGATTGGTATAAAGTCTTTAGCCTTCCAGTTGTTGAGTCCACCGCCAGTAGTAGGGAAGATCCAGTTGTCTTAATCACAACCACTATCAGTGTCTTCTAAAACATTGACTTCATTATTATTGATGTGGAAAGGTGGTCTCCCAGGACGAGCATGACGAACCGCCTTCTGAGCCTCTGAGGTGAAACCCAAACAAAATTTTTAGACTTTTAAGGAATGTCAGGAAGATGACCCCAAATAGTGCAACCGCCTTCTTCCACCACAACCCTAACATCTTTCAGAGAAGCCATTCTTGGCGGATCCTTGGTAATCCTAGTAGTAGCAGGAGTAGCTTTAGCAACGACAATTGTTGGAGGAATTGCTTCGAAGGTATGGCAGGGAGTCTCAATGAATTCACCATCCATCTCAACATATTTGAATGAATTCCAATGGCTCACCATATACTCTTCTTCTCCATAAACCGTAACAATTTTCCCTTTCATAAGATACTTTAATTTTTGGTGCAAGGTAGAGGTAACAGCGCCTGCCCCATGAATCCAGAGGCGTCCAAGAAAACATAAATAGGACAGATGAATATCCATTATGTAACGCCCCGTTTTATTTAATATTATATTATATTAATATTTTCGAGTTACCGTGTGACGTTTATTTTTGCGACGAGAATATTTAAATTAACCGGTATATCTATTAATATATTAGGCGATGTTTTATTCGGACCGATAATTATTTTATTCGGTCCGGTATTTGTTTTGAGGGACCGATAATTATTTTGTTCGGTCCGGTTTTTATTCCGTTCGGTTCGGTAAAATATTATTCGGACCGATATTTAATTATTCTGAGTTATTTTAATAATTTGGGTTAATAATATTATTTGATATTATTTAGTGTTATTTAGTGGTGATATTTTAAGAAGGGCATTTTAGTAAGTTTCCTTTTCTTAAAAGACCAAAACCAAACACATTCCTTGTTTTATGACATAACACTAAAAACACACATAGAGACTTTGAAAGATAGAGAAGGTCTTGGAGAGAAGAGCAAGAAGAACTCCATAGCTTGGGTTTTGGGTTGGTTGAAACATCAAGAATCAATTCAAACATCTAAGGTAAGGGGTTTGATTTTCCAATGCTTATAGTTAGGGTTTGATTCGGTATATTTTGATTTGGGATAAAATTGATTTTTAGGGTTTATGAGTTGTTTGGTGATTGTTTGAATAAATTAAGGAGTTGATTTAAGTGTTGTTGTTGTGTTAGATTGTTATTAAGATTAGTTAATATGGGATTAAATTAGAAATAAAATTGAAATTATATTAAGTTAGAACTTTATATACTGTCAGGTTGTAAAGTAAGTATAATTATGCAGGTTTTGGTGGAATGAAATTATATTGTCTGTTTGCCAAAAGAAAAATTGGAAATGGTTGGTAAGTTAAAGGAAGGCCGACAAGGTACACAGTTACATTTGGGAACCTCACCTAAGGGTAACTACAAAACTGGTCTTAATAAATCCCCTGCTGTTAATGGGCGAGGTATCTCGCTTTAAAGAGAGCATTCATACCTGGAGTTGGGAGAACTTCGTGAGTCCACTCCTGATGAAACCATTGTTCCAAAGGAATTTGAGCGAAGAGATTCCAGAAAGCCATCATCGGTGTTTGCAAGTTCAGGTTTTCCTAGCAATTTGGAAAACACAAATAAAAATAATGCAGATTATCATTTTGAAGATTCAACAAAGTCTCATTCTAAAGTTATGCAAACTCATTCACAACATTTGAAAGCAGATAATGCGAACATTGGATCTCAAAACAAACTATTAGATATGAGTACCAAATTAAGAAATAACGAGTCCGGCGTAAGCCATGATATTGATTTGGATGGTCGCAGTGAAAGCAATAGAAGAGCGCCTGCAAATGGATCAAAGCAAGAGACGAAACGTGGAATGATTTCCTACCCTCTGAAAGAGAGTAAAAGACAAACACCTAATTCATTTGAAGAGGTGGTCGATGGAAGAAAGGATCCAATATTTGCAGATAGAAATAGTGACCAAAAGAAGAGAGAATCTTCCTCCGATGAAAATAGCTGCTCTTATTCAAAGTATGACAAAGAGGAACCTGAATTAAAGGGAGCCATAACGACATTCTCCCAATACAAAGAATATGTGCAGGAATACCAAGATAAATATGAAAGTTACCTCTCCTTGAACAAGATTTTGGAGGATTACAAGATTGAGTTTCAGAAATTTGGTGATGATTTAGAATATACTAAAAGCAGGGGAGATATGGATGGATATGACAACATTGCAGAACAAATTAAGGAATCCTATAGGCGATGCGGATCTAGACACAAGAGACTAAAGAGAATAATCATTGTGCCTCATGAAGAACTGGAGAATATTAAACAAAGGATCAAAGACTTTGCTAAGTCATATAGAGACTGAAAATTCAAGAATACTATAAAATTGGAACCTGCTTATCAAAGTTTTAGAACTTTTGGGTTCGGCGACGGAGCAAGTTGCTCCAAATTTAACGAAAATTGACGTGCTAGCTAATTTTGACGTGTAGAACGTCGTGGTGAGGTTAGTTTTTCGAGATTTTGAGTTTTTTTACGAAGCGACCCAAAATAAGTCAATTTATGGTTAATTTGAAACGGGTTGCGTTTTAGTCGGTTTAAGTCGCGTATGGAAAATCCGATTGCGATGTTGACGATTATGATTGATGCCGATTATTGTGAATGACTTTCACGACGATTATCGATGTTTGACTATTTTTCCGTGTTTGGAATTTAGTGAACTATTTGATAATGATGTGGTGTGATTTAAACATGATGTTTGCGACAGTTTATTTATAATGAATACTTGATGATATGCGATGCGATGATATGTCTATCTTGATGTGGATAAATATGGCGATGTGGGCTTTATGCCAAATTTTGATGTGCGATGATGATGTTTTTGTTGTGTCATGTTTGTGATGTCGTGTTGTCGTGTCACATACATTGCATTGGCGACGAGGGCTTTTATGCCAAGCGACGAGGGATTTTATGCCAAAGCGACGATGGGATTTTATGCCGAATGTCCCTAATTATGGACAAAGCGACGAGTACCACATGCATAACATAGTCGTGTCTCATGGAGTCGGTTATGTTTATTTTTGAGTCTTTTGGCGTTGAGTTTTATTTGATGGCTTATGATGAATTGCGATGTTATATGATACTTTGTTTTATGATGAATTTTGTATTGAACATAAAGTGAATATATGTGATGATTTCATGATGAGTAAGCGATGAATATAACATGACGGTAAAGGGACGATATGAGTTTATGGCGATGGAGTTTATGTCTTGTTTTGACATGATTATGGTGATTATGTGATGAAATTAAAGTGTTGAATTTATACATTAAATGATGATTTAAAGTATGTGAGATTTTGATATATGTTGACATACTCTTATTATCCTATATCATTTATGATTCCAAAACTAGATATATATTTTATCATGCCTTTAATTATATGTTTTGGAGTATCTCACCCTTTTCTTGTTTCGCCGTTGCTTTTATATTGGTAATGTGCAGGTGATCCGCGAGGATGACGGGGATTAGCTCGAGTCTCTTTATTTTGAGTCGCTCTGCTCTGATAGTAGTAACACTCGGGTTTTGGGCGACGTTATTATTTTGGATAGGATAGTTTATGTATACTATCTTATGATGTTATAACTTTATGTATTGATGATAACATGATGATATGTACATTTTGTGAACACATCCGCTGTGCTGTGAATAGTCATATGTTTATATGATGATTTATGATATGAATCGGTATATCTGACTTTTGATTTTGTGAAGTGCATTATAATGCAAAGTGATGAAACACGAATATGTGATACCTCAATTTATGTTTGGATGAAATTTTGAAACTCTGATTTTATTATAAATTACGCGGGTTAGAATTAGGGTGTTACACATTACATAGAAGGTGGAGTCTTGTGATCCCACTTTGATCGAAAGATCAACCTCTCCGTGTACCATTCTCTTTAAACCATCAAAGGCTCTTACCACAATATCACTGGGTTTCAGCACAACCCCTTCGCAATCCATACTATCTAGAGCACCTTTTGGTAATACATTTAATGAGGAACCTGTATCTACCAACACACGCGCCAAGGTAGTGCCCCTACACTCAATAGAGACGTGCATGGCCTTGTTATAATTCTTTCCTGCCGGAGTTAAGTCATCATCAGAAAAGCATAATCCATTATCAGCTGTTAGGCTTGCAACACAATTCTCAAACTGATCAGCAGAGGTCTCTTGTGGCACATGAGAAGTCTTCAAAAAATTTACCAAAGCTTGAGCATGGGATTCGGTGCATAATAACAAGGATAACATAGATATCTTGGAGGGAGTCAGCCCCAACTGTTCCACAATATTGTAGTCACTTTTGCGGATGATTTTCAGTATCTCCTCCATCTCTTGTTTGGAGGAATATTCAACAGTAACATCTTTTGATGGTCCCTCTGTCTGGGCAGGTTCAGTCAGCTTCTCTTTGCCCTGAGTGTCAACAGTTGACCCAGCAGCAAGGATACACACTAGTGTAGTGATATTCTTTGGAGGGGAGATCTATGGAGAGAAGACTCTTCTCGTTCTGGTAACTTTACTAGTCACGACAATATTGTCTACATTGAGGTTAGTAACTTCAGTATCTTCATCTTCGACAATCCATGGTTATTTCTTAACACCATGGTAATAAACCTCAGCTCCATAATTCCAGGGAACAACCTTGTCAGAGGAATATGGGACAGGCTCCGGTGCAGTAATGATCAGGGGAGCCACCCTAGGCTCGGTAGGAATCTCTATAGGAACTTTAGAGGTGATCCTTACAGGAGTATTGGAAATTGTGATTATAGAAACATCTTCAAGTCTCAGCTCTTGAGACATACTTTCATGCAAACTCTTCACGGACAAAGTCTTCTCAAACAAAATTTCATGGCTATCAATCAAACACTGAATACCCTTCTTTAGCCACATACATCCATCAGTTTGAGACGCACAATGGTAACAACTTTCAAGGCAACCTGGAAACAAACTGGCTTGCAACAGATTCTTCTTAATGATTATCAAGGGTGTGGTCAAGTCACTTATGGTGGAGACATAAGAAACATTATCGATAACATTAACACCTTAACTATGACTGGGCATTGGTGCAATAATCACATTAGGGGTCTCGGGAGGATCAAATTGAATCTCTTTCGCGTTAATTATATAATGGATTTTGTTCTTCAGGGACCAGTAGTTGTTGGTGTCGTGCCCATGACTGTTAGAATGATAAACATACTTTGCATTTGGATTGTACTTAAGAGAGGAGGTGTTGGGATTTTGAGTAGGATCCCGTAGTGTTATCAATTATGCTTTCAACAGATGTTGAAATGCTTGAGACAATGGCATATTAATCTTGATGAACTGCCTCCTCGAAGCGTCTGACCTACGCTGATTGCCATGTTGTTATTATTGAACAGGCACCGGATTAGAGATCAACATCACTCTCACAAACTGATGGTGGTCATTCTTACCACGGCCCTTTTAGCCATAAACAACATTGGCCTCCTTCTTATTATTGAACGTCTTCTTTACAGCACTAGAAGACGCAGCTACTGGAATATTTCTGCTCCTGGTACCGCTTTCAACTCGTTCCTTGATCAGGATTATCTCAGTAAAACCAAATGAAGAACTCCCAATTAGAAGATTAAAGAATGGAACTGTTAGAGTGCCCATGAACATATCAACTAGCTCCGGGTCAGACAAGGGAGGTTACACCCTACCAGCTAAGTCTCTCCACTTCTGGGCATATTCTTTGAAACCCTCGTTCGAGCCCATAGACATGTTTTGTAATTACACTCACATCGGTACAAGGCCAACATTCTATTGATACTGCTTGTAAAAAGCAGCAACCAAGTCTTTCCAAGTGTGAATGTTGGTTCCTTCCAACTTATAGAACCATTCTAATTGGGTCCCTGATAAGCTTTCTTGAAAGAAATGCACCCATAATTTTCTATCAGCAATATGGATTTGGATTTTTCTGACATAAGACTACAAATGAAGCTTAGGACAAGACACATCGTCGTATTTGGAAAAGATGGGGGCCTTGAGCTTGTAAGGGATAACAACCCCAGGTATAAGACCTAGTTCTTCAAAATCCAACCCAGGAAATCTATAGATCTCCATAACATTGAGACGATATTCCAGCTGCTTTTATTTGTTGTTAGCCGGAGGATATTGTTCATCTGAATAGTCTGATCCTTCTTCATCAGAACCCTGGTTGTTAGCCTTCATACTTTTATCATCTTCCTCTAGGTCATCATTTTCTTCTTCAAACTCCAAAACTCGTTTGACCAGACCGTTGAGTCTCCTACCCATGTTGAGGATGCCAGTTGGTTTCTTGATTTTCTCTCCCCTCTCTTTAGTGATGAGGGCCTTCAGCTCTTCCTGCCCCTTGGCTAGACTCATGAACATTTGCTGGAACTGAGCATTCTAAGCCTGGAGATCCTTAAGTTTTTGTTCAAGAGCCATTCTTTCTGCTGAAATAAACACCAAAAAGATAAGAAACCTATCTTGAAACACCTGCCATGTAGTGATATGCATGATATATATATGCAATGTTTTTAAGGACCTTATGATATTTAAATTTGTTAACCAAAAAGAAACAAAAACAAATATTTTTATTAGTAAGTTTATGTGAAAACACAATATTACAAAGGAATAAATTAAAAACTCCTAAACTTTAAGTTTCCCATGGACGCCTCCTTTTTGTGTTGACATATGCGTTAAGACTCTGCTCCTCGTGAAGTTTCTTTGTCAGCTCCAACACTTTCTTCTCACTTGCATATAATTGAGACTTAAAGGTGTCCCGTTCTTCATTGAGTCGTATCCAAGACTTCTACAATTCTTCAAGGTCAGTAGGCATGTCTGCATGAAAGAGGGTGCGAGAAATGTCTCCTTCGACAATAGGCTATATGATTACTGGTAGGAAAGCAGGATATGGCATCATAAGGTTTTGAGCACGAGCTCGTATCCATTTGAGGACCATCTCTTCGAGCATAACTAAACTGACGTAAACTAGAGAAGGGTTATAATTAATGCCTCCCCTTATGCCCAGGAGTGGAATATTAGGGAACTCTCCATAGCAGTCAATAATAATGATGTCTTCCTGGGATCGGGAACACCAATAAATGTCTGAATGAGAGAGTGACATTATTCTTTGAGACCACCTCAAACATTGTTCATTCTTCATTATCGAGCGGGGAAGGTGCGAAATAAATCACCTGGATAGCAGAGGTATACGACACATGAGAGTTCCTCGCTTCTTTATGGTACGAGTGTGGAGAGAATGCAAAATATCTCCAAGCAAAGTAGGCACCGGATTCTAAGTGGGGAATATCTTGATGGCGTTTACATCTATAAGTTGGACTGGATTAGGGAATAGTACCAATCTATAGATCAACAGAGCCAAGATTTCCTCGAAATCCTGAAAACTCATAGCATCTAGAAATAGCCGAGCCTTCTAAATCTTAAATTTAGCAAGAAAGCCCTTGACTCCACTTCTTGTTTCTCAATTGGATACAATGTAGGACCGCTTTAGATGTACAACTGTTGCAATATCTTCAGGCTTTAGAACTTTATCTAAATCGGTGAAAGGTGTCTGATCAAGAATAGGTACTCCCAGTAGCTTAGAGAAATCTTCTATCATGGGTACCAAATTATAATCTGGAAAGGTGAAACAATGATGTGCAGGGTCAAAGAACTGGAATAGAACACTCATCATGTCTTCTTAAAAACCTAAGGTAACTAGACTGAGTAGTCCACTATGCCTTTTGGTGAATTGATAACTTTAGGGAACCCTTGAGACTAACTCCTTCAGTTGAGAATTTATCCTTACAAAGTTTATCCAGATAGTGTTTCTACGAGCGGAAGCCATAACCTACAACAAAGAACAAAGATAAATCCCTCGGTCCTTGAAATGGTTAGTGAAAATTATATGATATGATGTCATGTTCGAACAATTAATCGGATACAAACAAAACACACAAGGCCTTAGGTTCAAGCTTGCATGTAGTTTTTAGGTAAGTACCCTCTTGAATTTTAGTTGGCTCAACCTGTCCTAAAATAAGTAATTGGGTTATAGGAGTCTCAATATCACCGATCTTTCTCTCAGGAATTGTTTTAGCACAACATCTAATTTGCGACCCAAATATCCTGAGAGTCTGATCTCAATGAGTGTAGTATCGAGTATCAACCTACTTCAGTCTGAACCAAAGTCGGCCATCTCACTACCTTCTAATGGCTAAGTTGTATCAACTAAGGTTCTAAGGTCAGTTAGTGCTTATGACACCATATGGAAGCCCAACATTCTACTTGTCTGACTCAAGGGATACCGACACCAACAAACGTGTCGCACTAACGCATCCATCACTTCAACCATATCGGTATATGCCATACAATTTCTGAAATTCTGGCAACAAATACTTAATGTCACAGTGAATGTTATGACACCGTATCTGACAAATTGTACACCAATCAAACAGTAATCTAAAAGACAGTAAAGAACACAATCAATTGTTAACCCAGTTCAGTGTATAACAAAACCTACATCTGGGGGCTACCAAGCTAGGGAGGAAATTCACTATAAGAGGTATTAATTTAGGAATAAACCAACCAGTTTATCTCCTTCACTTAAGACCTACCCAATGCAACTTCAATCTAAGTCCTACTTAAACCTGAGTTCCTACTCACTCCCCCTCAATCACAGCAGTGGTACTAATCTACTGATTAATAAGATTATGAAGAAATTCTTCAATAAACACGCTTGATTTTGCTTCAAAGCTTTAATCAAGAGACACAACACTCGTGATTAAAAGCTTTGAGTGATAAAAAACCCTTACAACCAAATCCTACTCCAAGTCACTTATCAAGTGATAATTTCTTGGCTCACAGTAGTTACTAAAACTATCACAACTATACAATGCCTTATTGATCTTCTGTCCAAGCGCTTCTCACCATTAGGCTTTGTGAGAAATATATAAGCAGTCTATTCTTCATTTAGGGATTCCATAAAAATAGCTAGGGTTAACCAAAGTTAACCTAAAGACTTGGTCTTGGGCTTTCATCATAACAGATTAGGGTTAAGCAAGGTTAACCTAAATATCCACGTGAGCATCTGATCTAGTCAATATACTTCAACTCAGAATAGCACACCAGATTCCTGAAAAATCTCTGGAACAATAAATCTGCACAACAACTTGATCAGTACAGGATGTCTTAACATTGGTTATGAAATCATGTATCTTGCTCACTGATTTTGGTAGAATTCAGTATATATGATCATAGCTTAATCATCATGATATTCACTCATACTGAGTTGTTCCTGTAGAACATTCCTTCTGCAGAATTTGGCTTTATCCCAGAATGTTATGACATCAGTCATGACATTCGCAAATCTGGTTTTACCAAAAATTAATGCCAACAAGCAAACACTTACAAACTCCCCCTTTGGCAATTTTTTGGCTAAAACCCCTAAACAATCAGAGATTAGAATGCAGCCGAATTTTTAATAAAAGCTACCAATATCAAATTCTACCAAAATTACCACAATTACTTCTCCCCCTTTTTAGCCATAAAGAGGCCAAAGGATTTAGTACTTCAAGTTATACAGTCATCAAAAGGAAATTCAAAATACACAGAAACAGAGAGAAGGTATCAGAGCAGCAGCAAGTTCCAACATCAATCTTTACATCGCAGCAAACTCAGACCTTTAGGTACTATCATCCCCTGAGGAAACACTATTTTCAGCAGTATCTTCTGGTGAGCTTCTTGCGGAACCATCATGCCGTTCTTCATCAGCATATTCTTCCCCCATTTATTCTTCATTCTCCTCCTATTCCAGACTAGTAATCAACTCTTCAAGAGTCCCTTTTCTTGCATCAAGCTCTCTGCAGGTTTCTTTTAGAACAACTATAACATCAACTTTCTTGGAATGAGCTTTGACATTTGATGTCTCAGCAGATGTCATAACAATGTCAGGGACATGAGTTCCCTGAAACAGCTTATAGTGAAAACCAAGTGCAGGAGCTCTTTTGCACACAGAGTCCTTTTCAACCAGAATATCAGGATACTGATCAATGATTATACCACACAGGAGAGAGGGAAAAGAAATAGGGCCTTTAATAGCACAACTCTTAGCATGTTTCATTGTTTGATCAAAGATGTAGTTGCTATAATCAAAGTTTGTTCTGGTTCCAACAACATAGATAAATCTTCCCAAACCAGTGGAGATGGTGGATTTGTGGTTGGTGGGAACCCAGTTAGCTGCACCAATTTTGTGCAGTATGGCAAACTTCATACTCTGCTTGCTTGCAGTTAGCTTCCCTTTCAAGGGCCAGAGCTTGACTTGCTTGGCAGTGATGGTTTGACAAACCTGGTTGTCAGTAACTTCAAGCTCAGGTTGAGTATCATCAGGCCTTCCTAGGTATTTGTTTATCACAGTAGGGGAGAAATTTACCTTCCTTCCTCTTACATAAACACTCTTAAAATCAACTGACTTTCCATCAGCACAACCACCAGACAAATTTACTATGAATTCTTTGACAAGAATCTCATAGAAGTTGGAAAACTTGACCACTGTTTTCATCAGGCCAACAGCCTTGATGAGATCCATGACTTCCTTACACTCAATAGCACTTCTGTTCAACTCCCTCTCTAAGGCAATCCTTTTCAGAAACACATACTTCCACCTACTTGCATTTTCTGGATGGTGAAAGGAGATGTTGTCAATGGCAACTTCAGGAACCTTAGGCAGTTTGCTAGAAGAGGGTTTCTTCCTGAGAGGAATGTCGGGAACATTGCTCTCAACATCAAAATCAAAGTCTGATTCCTCATCAGATTCAGAGGGTTCGGGAGCCTTTGTTTTCTTGGTTATAGGTTATCTCAAGGGTTTTAAGAGACTACCAACAAATACTCTAGCTTTTGCCTTACCTTTCCCTTTCGAAGTTCCATCTTTTTGATCCTTCTCAGCTTCTTCTCTAGCCTTGTTCTCAGACCTAGCTTTCTCATGAACAACTTCAGTAGCCTTCTCTTTGGAGGGGCTTTGGGCAGCACTCTGCTTTTCTTTTCTACTCATCATCCTTCTAGCTATGCTAGGGTTGATATTAGCAATTAAATCATTGTCAGGAAATTCTTCATCAACATCAATGATAGGAGGTTCAACAGCCTTGTCAGTAGGGGTCTGGTGATCATCAGGTTTCTCTGGAGATTTCTCAATGTTGTCATCAGGTGTCTCAATATTATGAGTGACGTTGGGATCACTTTCTAAATTAGGGCTAGCAGTTTCTTGGTTCAATGGTACAGATATACCAGGAACAGAGTGATTCTCATTAAGAATCCTAGTGACTAGTCTGGAAATAACTTGATGCACATAAGCAGAACCTTCCCTATTAGCTATCTCTGGAGGAACAGAGGATGATGGTTGATAAGATTTACCAGAGGGAGAAGCTTGTGATCTTCTTGCATGTCTGGTTCGCAGCTTCTTGACCTTAGTAGGATCAGTTTCCATTTCACGAAGTGGAGTTACCTCAAGAACATCAGCATCCATGGAGTTCACGATTGCCCTAGGTTCGGTGTCAGTGGGTGAGGAAGATGCAATTGCCTTTGATGAAGATGATGACGCAGATTGTTGAGACATCTTGAGAGATTGAGAAAACAAGTGACAGCGTGTGTGAAATCTTCTTTTGAGGGAATGGAGAGTGATGCAGCAAAATGAGAAGAGGGAGATATAAATATGTCTATTCCTTTTATTAAACTTTTGGAAAGAAAGAGGGAAACAAATGATTAGCCTAATCAGAATAGACTTGATTAACATATCTCTTTCAATCCTTGTATTAAGCAAAATTAATTGCTACATCTCTTCATATTGGAAAATACCCAGCTTGCCCCTTAAATTTTCAAATTGACTAGCATCAAGTGCCTTGGTAAAAATGTCAGCCAGTTGTAGTTCAGTGGTAACATGTTCCAGCTTAATCACCTTCTCCTCCACAAGATCTCTGATGAAGTGATGTCTAATGTCAATATGCTTAGTCCTGCTGTGCTGTATAGGATTCTTGGATATGTTAATAGTACTCAAATTGTCACAGTACAATGTCATGACATCTTGTGTGACATTATACTCAATCAGCATCTGTTTCATCCAGATCATTAGAGAACAGCTGCTACCAGCTGCTATGTATTCAGCTTCAACAGTAGATAGAGACACACAGTTTTGTTTCTTGCTGAACCAAGAGACAAGATTATTTCCCAAAAAGAAGCATCCTCCAGAGGTGCTCTTTCTATCATCAGCACTACCAGCCTAATCAGCATCACAATAACCAGACAGAATTGGTTCACATCCGTGAGAGTACAACATGCCATAATTGTAAGTTCCACTCACATACTTCAAAATTCTTTTCACCTGGTTGATGTGACTTACTTTGGGTTCAGCCTGGTATCTTGCACATACTCCAACTGCAAAGGAAATGTCAGGTCTACTGGCTGTTAAGTATAGCAGACTTCCTATCATGCTTCTGTACAATCTTTGATCCACATTTGCCCCACTTGTGTCTTTGGACAACTTTAAATGAGTAGGTGCAGGAGTCCTTTTATGACTGGCATTCTCCATCCCAAACTTCTTGACAATATTCTTTGCATACTTGCTTTGAGACAGAAAAATTGAGTCTTCCATCTGTGTGACTTGTAGTCCAAGAAAGTAGTTCAATTCTCCCATGAGGCTCATTTCAAATTCAGCTTGCATCTGGTTAGCAAAATGTTTAACCATTTTATCTGACATTCCTCCAAACACTATGTCATCAACATAAATTTGAGCTACCATTATCTTTCCTCCTTCATTCTTGACAAAAATAGTTTTATCCAAACCTCCTTTCCTGTATCCTTTGTCAGTGAGGAACTTTGTCAACCTGTCATACCAAGCTCTAGGAGCTTGTTTCAGACCATATAATGCTTTCCTCAATTTGTAGACATGATCAGGACAGTTTGGATCCACAAATCCTTTAGGTTGTTCCATATACACTTCCTCATTTAAGTACCCATTTAGGAAGGCACTCTTCACATCCATATGAAACAGCTTGAACTTAAGGAGACAAGCAACTCCCAATAGAAGTCTGATTGATTCCAGTCTGGCTACAGGAGCAAAAGTCTCATCAAAATCAACCCCTTCAACTTGAGTGTATCCTTGAGCAACAAGCCTTGCCTTATTCCTGGTGACAACTCCTTCAGCATCTGACTTGTTCTTGTAGATCCACTTTGTCCCAATGATGTTTGTTCCTTCTGGTCTAGGAACTAACTCCCATACTTCATGTTGCTTGAACTGGTTCAATTCATCTTGCATTGCTCCAATCCAGTATTCATCAGTCAAGGCCTCTTTAATATTTTTTGGTTCAATCTTAGACACAAAGCAAGAGTTTGTGATGATTTCTCTAGATCTTGTAGTGACTCCACTGTTAGGATCTCCTATGATGAGTTCCTTAGGATGATCTTTCTGAATTCTGATGGAAGGATATTTTTTAGCTTCCTTTGATTCAGACTCTGATGGAGTAGGATTAGGCATATCATCCTTTTTAGACACTTGTGTTGAAGTCTCAAAGAATGTCTCAACATCATATGGGACATTTGTTTCCTCATGGTGATCATCAACTATGACATTTATAGACTCCATCATAACTTTGGTCCTGGAATTGAACACCCTATATGCTCTGCTGTTGGTAGAGTATCTTAGGAATATTCCTTCATCGCTTTTAGGCTCCATCTTTCTCCTTTGTTCACGATTTGTCAGAATATAGCATTTGCTCCCAAAGACATGGAAGTACTTCACTGTAGGCTTTCTTCCTTTCCAAAGTTAATAAATGGTGGATGATGTTCCCTTTCTCAAGGTGACCCTGTTATGGACATAACAGGCTGTATTCATAGCTTCAGCCCAAAAATGAATAGGAAGCTTTTTGGCATGTATCATTGTTCTGGCAGATTCCTGTATAGTCCTGTTTTTCCTTTCCACAACTCCATTTTGTTAAGGAGTTATAGGTGAAGAGAACTCATGATTGATTCCTTCCGAGGAACAGAACTCATCAAACTTACTATTTTCAAATTCCTTACCATGATCACTTCTGATTCTGACAATGCATCCTTCTTTTTCTATTTGAATTCTTTTGCACAATTCCTTAAATACATCAAATACATCAGACTTTTCCCTAATGAAGTTTATCCAGGTGAATCTGGAAAAATCATCCACAACAACATAGGCATATCTCTTTCCACCAAGACTTTCTACCTGCATGGGACCCATCAGATCCATATGTAGAAGTTCTAGCACCTTAGAGGTGGTCAAATGTCTTATCTTTGGATGTGACATTCTAGTTTGCTTTCCAACCTGACATTCACCACAGACTCTCCCTTCATCAATCTGAAGCCTTGGAATCCCTCTGACAGCCTCCATGGATATGATCTTTTTCATCCCTCTAAGATGTAAATGACCAAGTTTTTGGTGCCACAGTTTCACTTCCTTTTCTTCTTTGGCTATAAAGCATACAAAAGAGTAGTTAGTGTTCTCAGACTCCCATAAGTAACAGTTGTCTTTTGATCTGACTCCTCTCATTGCAACTTCTTATTTTTTATTAGTTACAAGACATTCAGACTTGGTGAAGTTGACCTTGAATCCTAGATCACATAATTGACTGATACTTATGAGATTAGCAGTCAAACCATTTACCATCAACACTTCATTTAGGTTTGGAACTCCAGGGCAGTCCAAGTTTCCAACTCCTTTGATTTCTCCTCTAGCACCATCTCCAAAAGTGACATAACTAGTAGTATGAGGTTTGACATCATTCAGCAGATTCTTGATTCCAGTCATGTGTTTAGAGCATCCACTGTCAAAGTACCAGTCTTCCTTGCCAGAAACTCTAAGGGAGGTGTGAGCTATCAGGGCTGCAGTCTTTTTCTTCCACTATTGAGTATATGGTGCCTTGTTAGTCTTAGGTTTGACATATGGGGTCTGATTAGGATATCCATATAATCTGAAGCAGAATGGCTCTATGTGACCAAACCTTCCACAATAATGACATCTCCATCTTTGATACTTTTTCTTCATATTTCTTTGTTCTTGATGTTGAGTCCTATGTTGTGACATCTGCTTTGACATTTGTTTATCAGGCTTGGTCTTCTTCTTGTCAACAACAAATTTCTTTGCAGCCACAAATCCTAGACCAGACATGTTTCCTGCATTTTGTCCAGCCTGAAGGATTTCTTCCAACTTGTCAGTTCCATTTGTTAACATCTTGACAGACTTAGTCATCTGATCAAGTTTGGAGTTCAACATTAGAACTTCACCTTCGAGATGGCTTATAGTAGCAGTGTCTGCCTTCTTCTTAGCCTCCAACTTCACTATGAGCTTTTTTTGTTTCTCATTTTGCTGACAGACTTCAGCACTTCTGATACATAGCTTCTTGTAGGAGTCAACAAGTTCTTCAAATGTCACTTCCTCATCACTAGAATCATTATCAGAGTTACAAATACCAGATAGTGCAGTAACTAGTTTAGCAGATTCTTCTTCAAAGTTACTTTCTGAGTCACCATCAGACCAAGTAACAAACATTCCTTTCTTTTGTTTCTTTAGAAAGGTAGGACATTCAGCTTGCATGTGCCCATATCCTTCACATCCATGGCATTGGATTCCTCTGCTTTGATTTCCCTTTTCTTCATACTTAGTTCTTCTGCTGGAGTCATAGGATCTACTAATGTCAGAGGAAATGTTCTTGACATTTGACCTTGACTTTGGGTCCATTCTCTTGATGAGTTTGTTGAACTTCCTTCCAAGCATAGCTGTAGCTTCTGAAATATTCTCTTCATCACTCTTCTTGCTTTCATCTTCAGTATTGGATACAAGGGCTATGCTCTTGTTTTTCTTGTCAACATTGTCACTGATCCCCATCTCAAATGTATGAAGTGACCCAATGAGTTCATCAACCTTCAAGTTGCAGATATCCTGAGCTTCCTCTATAGCAGTCACTTTCATTGCAAACCTTTTAGGCAAGGATCTGAGAATCTTTCTCACCAGCTTTTCTTCTGACATCTTTTCTCCCAATGCTCCTGAGGTGTTGGCAATTTCCAAGATGTTCATGTGAAACTCATGAATGGTCTCATCTTCCATCATCCTTAGATTCTCAAATTTGGTAGTGAGCATCTGAAGTCTTGACATTTTTACTTTGGATGTACCCTCATGGGTGGTTTTGAGAGTGTCCCAAACATTCTTGGCCAGTTCACATTGATGTACTAGTCTGAATATGTTTATATCAATTCCATTGAACAAGGAATTCAATGCTTTAGAGTTACCCAGGGCTAACTCATCTTCTTTTTTTCTCCATTCTTCCTCAGGTTTCAGACTAGTCGTCCCATCTTTCCCAGTTATGGTGGGATGCTTCCATCCTTTGTCAGCAGCTCTCCAAGCTTTTTTGTCCAGTGACTTCAAGAAGGCAATCATACGAGGTTTTCAGTAGTCATATTTTGATCCATCCAGAATAGGTGGTCTTTTCCCAAATCCTCCTTCCTTGTCCATAGCGCCAGAAAATAATATCCCTAGATCTCACCCAGAAAGACAGGCAGGGTGCTTGCTCTGATGCCAATTGAAATTCTGGCAACAGATACTTAATGTCACAATGAATGTTATGACACCGTATCTGACAAATTGTACACCAATCAAACAGTAATCTAAAAGACAGTAAAGAACACAATCAATTGTTAACCCAGTTCAGTGTATAACAACACCTACATCTGGGGGCTACCAAGCCAGGGAGGAAATTCACTATAAGAGGTATTAATTTAGGAATAAACCAACCAGTTTATCTCCTTCACTTAAGACCTACACAATGCAACTTAAATCTAAGTCCTACTTAAACCCGAGTTCCTACTCACTCCCCCTCAATCACAGCAGTGATACTAATCTACTGATTAATAAGATTATGAAGACATTCTTCAATACACACGCTTGATTTTTCTTCAAAGCTTTAATCAAGAGACACAACACTCGTGCTTCAAAGCTTTGAGTGATAAACAACCCTTACAACCAAATCCTACTCCAATTCACTTATCAAGTGATAATTGCTTGGCTCATAGTAGTTACTAAAACTATCACAACTATACAATGCCTTATTGGTCTTCTATCCAAGGGCTGCTCACCATTAGGCTTTGTGAGAAATATATAAGCAGTCTATTCTTCATTTAGGGCTTCCATAAAAATAGCTAGGGTTAACCAAAGTTAACCTAAAGACTTGGTCTTGGGCTTTCATCATAACATATTAGGGTTAAGCAAGGTTAACCTAAATATCCACGTGAGCATCTGATCTAGTCAATATACTTCAACTCAAAATAGCACACCAGATTCCTAAAAAATCTCTGGAACAATAAATCTGCATAACAACTTGATCAGTACATGATGTCTTAACATTGGTTATGACATCATGTATCTTGCTCACTGATTTTGGTAGAATTCAGTATATATGATCATAGCTTAATCATCATGATATTCACTCATACTGAGTTGTTCCTGTAGAACATTCCTTCTGCAGAATATGGCTTTATCCCAGAATGTTATGACATCATTCATGACATTCGCAAATCTGGTTTTACCAAAAATTAATGCCAACAAGCAAACACTTACAATTTCCATGAATTATTGCTACTTACCTAAAATTCCCCCAGATCCGGGTATAGGATATTTACAAAAATAAACCCAAGCAAAACTCGGAAATGTAAAGTATAAAAATCAAGCAAGTAAAGCATTTTAAATGTGATCTAACTCTAAGGTAACCCCACTTTTAGTTATCCCCGACAGAGTCGCCAGTTCTATAATACGGTGGGAGAACTGACTTTTGGTTTTGCATTTTATTGCAAATGTTGCGGATAGCCAGAGTCGCCATCGACTTTTCTTTTATCCAGTAAAGGAAAGGGTGAAAAGATTAGGAAAGACCTTTGAGAATTTTTCTGAGTTCGGGGGGTAAGTTATGAAAAGGGAAGGTGTTAGAACCCTTTTCATCCGTAGTTATCTACGGGCTCTTAATCACTAGCTCAATTTTGAAAATGCTTTGTGAATGTGTTTGAAAATATTTTGAAAACGCCTAAGTGTGGAAAACTTTGTATTGATTCTCGTATCGTTGAGAATGCACACAAAGTGTTTGTTTTGAAAATATTTTTAAAAAGAAGTGTTTTGTATGAAAAATGTTTTTGTTTGTGAGCAAGCGTCTACGAGCTATCTACCTACTCGAAAAGTCATTCGCATTATTTTCCTCTTCCTTTAGATAGTGCTATCCTACCATTAGTTAGTAGGAAGCCCCATTGTTGGATGTGTGAGGGACAGGCGCGGGTCATCATACAATCATAAAGGAAACTTGTAAGGATGCTTTAGCAATTTATCGTAAGGGACTAGATCATTTGCCGAAGGTAGCACCAAAGGGTCATCGAGGGACTGCGATCTTTTAACTGAGGGTCTTTTCTAAAGTGTCCCATGTTCGAGGGACATGACTGTATTTTTTTCGAGGCAACAAGTGGAGTCACCCTAGAGATGTGTGTATGAATATTGTTTTGATTCAGTTATTTTATCTTGTATTTAAGGTTATCTAGCGTTTCGTTTTAGACCTTACCATACAAGCCTAGTTACAATCCATAAAAATTTGGAGAAGCAAATAAAAATAAAACCTAATTAACTATTACACCCTTTAGCAGATACATAATTGTGAAAACTAATGCGAAAATAAGAAAAGTGCGAAGATTGTGGAAAGAAACGGAGAAATTGTTTAATGTAAAATAACTGATGATTTATCCTAATGATTAATTGATTTTAATTGTGTAAAGGGAATTAATTAAAACATAAAATAAAACTCTAAATTATATTTAATTAAAAAAAGTTTAATAATAAAAGCCTAAATAATCTAAGTTAATTAATTCAATTATTAAAAAAAAGTTAAATTAATTTGAAAATAAAGTTAAGTTAATTTGATTTTAATTAAAAAAGGTTATGTTGACTTAATTTTAATTAATTAGAGAAAAAGTTAATTATGTAAAAAAACAAATTAGAATAAAATAATTAAATATAAATGGAGAGATGGGTCTGAAGAAGTAAAACTGTGGGGGGGGGGGGGGGGGGGGGTTTGAGGAAAGCAACTATTAAGCCCAAACATTTGAATGGGATCCAGTGCAGCTCTCCAATGAGGGCTTAACATGGGTAAGGAGATCTGGAACGCTGGATCTGGCCTGATGAATATCTGATGGTGGTGAAATGAGGCGCATGATGTGCGCGCTTGATTGGCTTGTATGGAATTTGTAAAAATCACAAAACATAAATTTTTTGTCCCCTGCCAGGATCGAACTCAGGTACAGGCATAGAAAAGTCTTAAGGGCAAGCGCGTTGCCACTGGGGTGGCCATACATCCGTTAGTTCGTATCAATCAAAACATACATAATGTAAAACAAATTCTAAGAATCAAATAAATAAAACACGTGTGCATGAGTGGGTCCCTATCTTTTTGTAAGGACCAATATGTCGTCCTATTTTGCCATGAAATTTCTCCCACCGGTTAGACAACCCTGTGTAGCGGTAGAAATGTTTAAGATTAAGCCATTGGATTGACTATACTTATACATATCAAAATAAAAATCGCCACCGCGCTTTATTGTTTCCAAAGGAATGGGAAAAGAGAGAGTAACCCAAAAAGAGGGGGAAATATTCTAGGTAAGGGGGTTGGTTATGCAAAGGGAAGGTATTAGCACCCTAAACATCTACGGTACTCCGTAGGAACCTCTTTGAAAAATCTATATATTTTGGCTATAAAATGTTGTATGAAAAATAGATGGTGGAGGTGAGAAAAGAAACATTTTTTAATGATTTTTGCACCCTCCGCGGTTGCGAACCTTTAGTGCCTACGTACCAACTTTCGTGCAATAGGGGATCAGGGTACACGTAGTTCCTCTTTTTTTAAATTTTAAGACACATATGTGTTGGTTAATTTTATGAGATAGACATCATTGTCATTATCCGTATGGAAAACATACTTACTACCCACAATCATGAGAAAGGAGAATTTGCATCATCTCAAAGTGGAGGTTATGGCTTGGATTTTAAAATCAATAATGCCTCACTCAACACCCAAGTGGACAATATCTCACTTCCCTGCATATTGTAGAGGTGTAGTTGTTTGCATCACTACAAGGATTAACAAGAGTCTAATCTTTTGAGAAAGGTTTTAAAATAAAAAGCCAAAGTGGAAAAATGGTTTGAAATGAGATTGGTTGACTTTTAGTCTTCTCACAAAAAATTCCAAAGTTTTATTAAGTTAATTGGAGTTTATTTATGAAAATATTTTGAAAATACATGGACATAAGTCCAAGTTTGTTATGAAAATGGTTCAAGTTACAAAACAAGAAGAGTTTTCAAAATGAGTAGGGAGATTTTTGAAATTAAAGATGGGAGGAGAAGAAGAGACTATCCTAAAGCATAAGGTAAAAAGCTAAGGATAAGAACCATCTAACCAACAAGAAGCGAATACTTGACATTATGAGTCAAGATAGAATTCCCATTCTTTGGATTGAAACCAAGCAAGCAATGATGCTAGACCTATTGAGAGAACTAAACTTCAAGTGTATTAAGTCTTCACAAAAATTAGGCAGAGTAACAGCTGTAAACAGGTGAATTCCAAATTACAAACAAAGAGCATAATCACAATAACCTGCACACGAAATAAACAAACATACCATTGTCTTGAGGTAAACCTCAAGAACTCCAGACAAAATATCAATTAAGGTCTCAAGGTCTCCAACATAGGCCAAGGTTTCTAACCCTAAGTCCAAGAAGTACAATACTCCAAAATGCCAAGGATAGTAACCAAATAGTCCAAGTATCATTAAAGTATTTTATGGTTCATGTTGATTATTAGGTGTCTTAAAAGAGAAAAGAAAAGCTCAAGTGACCAAAATAAAAATAACAAGAATATAAATGCTCAAGTGAGCAAAATAAAAATGGCATGAAATATAATGCTTAAAGTAAATGGTACATAAAGCATAAAAATAAAAGCATAAAGTAAAAACAATTAATAATTAGTGGTTAGTTGGATGTCCATCTTGAAACTTGCATTTGCAACTCATTAGAGGATTGGTAGAACCAAATCCTCCATGCAACAAGTTGCATTTGCTTTTTGTCAAGTATATCATCCATTTGGAATCCTCAAAAGTACCATTTAATGATCAACGATATTTAAGTGATCCACGTTGACCAAAAGTGTTATAGACCCATTAGAGAATTGGTAGAATCAAAGCCTCCACACAATGAATCTCAAGGTTATTTGATCAAGGAGATCAAATTAACATACTTGGGCTTGCAAACATAAGTTTGGGCCACGAATGATCATTTGTTCGAATCGGGACAAAATTTAACGCTATGTTAAGCAATCGCAAGTGGACTTATATAGAAGTCGCACTTATTTTGAGGCCGGTCAATAGCAATCTATGCACCATTTATTTTGAGACATGATATAGAGATCATGCTCTAATAACACTTAGTGCAATAAGAAAGGGACAAGATGAAGAGGAGTGGGAAAGAATATAAACCACATTTGAATTAAAATTTAATCAAACTATTATTAAAATCATTCATCCATTTTTGTAGAGTTAGACTCAACACCATGGATCCAATGATGTTAATAAAGTTCATGATAAAAAATTTAACCCAAGATCAGCCAGAAAATAATCACAAAATAATATTTCATTTAATATATACATTAAAAAAGGTTTTTTAAAATGTTTTAAAATGGAAATAAGAGAGAAAAATATTAACTATGTTCAAATTAATCAAGAAATATTAAGTAAGACAATAGATAAATCAGAAAAGGACTCAAATATTTTTATAAATTTTTTTGTATTTTTTTAGTGAGAAACTATTTTTAAAATTAAAAGAAATGAGTAAAATAACCCAAAAATGATAAAAAAAAACTACCAAATTCAGAAATAAAATCTAAAAGAGGTCACTAATATTTGTCACAATATCATTGGATCATTCCATATTTTTTTTCTTCAAAATTTAAAAATGCATAAAAGTATTTTTAAACATTTAAAACAATTCAAATAAAGTGAAAATTTATTAAAAAAAAATATCAAAGCACAAAATAAAATTGTGAAAAATTAAAAATCAGAAAGAGAAAAATTAAAAATATTTTTCATAATTGTTTCAGATTTTTTGGACTAAAAATGAATTTTCTATGATTTTTTGAAGTTTAAAACAATTAAATATAAAAATCAGAAAATAAAATAAAAACCAAAAAGATGTGGACCAATGGATGAAAGTCAAAACGCTTTAGTAATCAAATCTGAGGGATCTGACGCGCTGTGCATATCATGGTCATGAGTGAATAAAGCATAAAACCAAATATAAAATCAGATTTAAAAAAAAAAAGTGGCGCGCCATCATTGGTTGGAAGATGACACGTTGGTCGTCTTCAACCTCCAGCCAACGTGAATTGCAGGTCTCTCAAACTGTAAAATCTGAAGCTCAGACCTATGCCATTCGATTCGTCTCTTCAAGGCGAAGACAACCACATCTTCGTGACAAATTTATATAAACTGTAGCTCAAGCAATTTGGAAGGAAATTTTTGAAAAGGGATTTGAAATTTCATGGTCAAAACGTGTTTCCAGATAAAAGCAAGTGTTGCGACTAGAACCAGGGCAATGAGAGCTTCACAATGATACCAAAGTTTTGAAGATTTGATGGAGAAATCTACCTATTAAAGTTGAGTTGCAGAGCTCTGAAACTGGACTTCTATGGAGCAATATAGGGCACGATTCTTGAAGGTAATTGTATGGTTAGCTTCAGGGAAGATCAAGGAAGGTGAATTGATCGAAAAATTGGATTGAAAAAGGCTTGAACTCTGATTTCGAAGTTACAGAAAATTGAGTTATAGGGCAAGTTTGGCATGGTGATTCTGGCTGTTCAAGCTTGAGGAAATGAATGAGGGATGACCCTCTATTTATAGGGAATCAAATGAAATTCTCAAACGTGTGAAATGATAAAGTTTGGAGGGAAATCGTGTGAAGTTGCAAATAAGAAAAGTGTGACTTCTATATTGATCAAAACTCATCCAAAACGCGTGTTTTGCTATGCTAATCACTTCTGGAAGTTCAATAAACATGTTTAGAAGCAAAAATGCGCAGAAACAATGTGTTTAGAAGCTAAATCAAGGATTTCAAATTCTGACTTTTGAAGAAACTTCAGTTTCAAGTTACCAAGTTCAAATCAATGGCATTCTCAGCTCAAGGGGTCTTATGGCATGATTCTTAATGATTTAGAAAGATGATATTACAAGCTTTGCAATGGGAAAATAATGGAATCAAATGGATGTTTGAGATGAAAGTTGCAATGAGTCAAAGTTGGGGAAAAAAGGTTGACTTTCCATACTTAGAAATGTTTCACATTTTTCTTCAAAAGTGACCTATATTGTTTTGCATCCAAACATGGTCTTCCACTTGGAATTTTCTCTTGAACAAAAAATATGGCATGAAATATAACTATTGAATGACATTTTGAAACTTGAACCATTCAAAATCTCCAAAAATTGAGAGAGTTATGAATTGTTGAAGTTGGCAAAAAATCATGAAATGACCTATAATCTTTTGTATCATTAGGGAATCTTCCATTCATTTTTTCACTTTGTATATAAAATAAGGAATAAATTTAACATCCTAAAGATCATTATGCAAAAAGAGTGGGCTCAAGGTGATAAAAATTGACAAAGTTATGATCATTTGAAGTCACATATGGGAAATTGGGGGTTCATCTAGAGGACTTGTAATCTTTCTTCATCATCAAGTTTCTTCCACATGAAAACTCCTTGAAACTTTTGAAGTGATTTGTTAATAACCCTTTTAAGAGAAGGATGTTTTTGGAATAACTCAAAAATACCAAAAGATGAGCAAGATATACTTCTTTGAAGTTCAAAACCCTAGCTCCTAGATCAAGAAAATGCTTTGAGGAACTTTGACAATTTTGAACAACCTTCTTGTACTAACCCTTTTGCTTTGTAGATAGAAGTTGTTGAGGATGATAATGAGAACTCATAGCAACGAAAACCACTTCCATATCTTGAGAATTGAAAGAAATATGCACTTGTGACCAATGGGAACAAGACCTTGTCCAACCATGACAACTTCTTCAATCAACCCCTTGTACTTTTGAATTAATTTTGATAACTTTGAAATGTAGTGAACCAAAATAAACCTTGCCATGCCATTTCTTCCAAAATAACTTCAATGGTGAGGTTTGGATTTCTCAAGCTTTATTGAATAAGGCATGGAAATAAACTCATGAACCCATGGATCAATTTGCTAAGCCATATTGCCTTTACCTACATTGTTAACAAGTAAGACAAACCAACATTGCATTCTATTAATTAAAAGGAAAGTCAAAGCAAAACATGAATGATCACAAAAGAAAAACAAGTCAACATGCTTGATGATTCCTCAAAGAGCAAAGCTAAAGATAGGGAGGATAACCAAAAACCCTAATGTGATCTTGTTGTGATTGAATCAATATGGTATGATGAAGGGATCTTAGGGGCAAAAATTGGGGTACAATAACTGCCCTTATTTAAGTTTCTTCTATCCGGAGATACGAAGGTTAAAAATCTCTGTATCGACGCGATCGAAGATACTTAAATATAAAACAAACCCTATTTTTGGCCCTAAGATGCCATGCAATGCTTATGAGTATGAATGCATATGAACAAATTCAAAGGGACGCAAAACACCACTGGGGATGTAGCAAAGGAAATAAGGATCAAAAGAGAAACCCGACCAGGGAAATAAATCACTGGTGAATCCAAAAAGACCCGACTCATAGAGGATGGTAAAAGATTAACGGATACACTAACTTTTACTAAAGGCGAAACTACCGACGTTCACTGAAGGTAGAAAGAGAAAAGAATAAACAACACCGATGTTCACTGACGGTGAGCTACCAACGTTTACTGAAGGTAGAGAGAAAAATCATCGACGTTCACTGACGATGAACTACCAACTTTCATTGATGGTAGAAAGGTAATAAATATCATAGCACCGCCGTTCACTGACGATGAACTACCAACGTTTATTGAGGGTAGAAAAAGATAACAAACACCAACTTTCACTGATGGTGGTCTACCAACTTTCACTGAAGGTAGAAGGAAAATATCATAGCACCGCTGTTCACTGACGATGAACTACCAACTCTCACTGAGGGTAGCAAAAAGATAAAAAACACCAACTTTTACTGATGGTGGTCTACCAACTTTCACTGAAGGTAGAAGGAAAATATCATAGCACCGCCGTTCACTGACAGTGAACTACCAACGTTCACTGAAGGTAGCAAAAGGATAACAATCACCAACTTTCACTGATGGTGACCTACCAACTTTCACTGAAGGTAGAGAGAGAAGAAAATATCATAGCATTGTCGTTCACTGACAGTGAACTACCAACGTTCACTGAGGATAGCAAAAAGATAACAATCACCGACTTTCACTGAAGGTGATCTACCAACTTTCACTGAATCTAGAGAGAAAAGATATATCATAGCATCTTCGTTCACTAACGATGAACTACCAACATTCACTGAGGGTAGCAAAAAGATAACAATCACCAACTTTTACTGAAGGTGATCTACCAACTTTTACTAAAGGTAGAGAGAAAAAATATATCATAGCATCACCGTTCACTGACGATGAACTACCAACGTTCACTGAGGGTAGAAAAAAGATAACAAACACCAACTTCCACTGATGGTGGTCTACCAACTTTCACTGAAGGTAGAAGGAAAATATCATAGCACCGCTGTTCACTGACGATGAACTACCAACATTCACTGAGGATAGAAAAAAGATAACAATCACCAACTTTCACTGATGGTGGTCTACCAACTTTCACTGAAGGTAGAAGGAAAATATCATAGCACCGTCGTTCACTGATAATGAACTACCAACTTTCACTGAGGGTAGAAAAAAAAGATAACAATTTTACCCCAAAATTCTGGCGTTTCATCTAGAACGAGTCTCAACTTCTTCTTTAACCAAGGCGTTCTGTCTGGAAAGGGTAATATATAAGCTGTCTCAAATAAAGAGACTACCACTTGTAAAGATTTCACAACGAACTGTCTCTGTGATATTGAAAGACTTGCCATCCACTAGAGTAATTTGACAACGAACTGCAAACTATCCACTCATAGAAAAGATAGCAAAAAAAGTAACGTCGACTTTTATGAAAAAGTACAAGTTGCTCAAATAAAGAGACCTGCTACTTGCTGTTATAGAAAGGATTGTAAAAATGACTTTCTGGGGAAAACGATATGGGTTCCTGGGGAAAGAAATATGACTTCATGGGGAAAGAAATATGACTTCCTGGGGAATGAATCATGACTTCTTGGGGAATGCCAATATATTCCTGCTGAGGAAATAAAAGTCTTCTCGTGCCAAAATAAATGCACATTCTCAAACCAAGGCTCGAAGCTTGCAGAAATCCAAAGTAATAATATTGCTGGGAGACAAAGATTCAAACTAGAAATAAACTGGAGTGAAACAGTCAACCAAAATACATCATTTGAGAAATAAACTTAAGAGGGAAACCCAATATATCCAGACAAAGAGCTATACAGGAAGGCTAAAGCAAAAATCTTCCAGGAGGGATAACTCAGTGGGGAAATTGAAAGAATATACACTTTCTGCTTAAGGCCGACACTCTATTGGAGAGAGGACAACACAACTCTGCAAAACAGGGTAATATGTCAACAAAATATTAATGAATACGAGTGAACAATGATTTACTAAATTTAACTATGCATGATGTATGTATGAATGTATGAGGGCTATCATGTATATGCTAACAAAACAGACATATAATACTGGGAGTAAATAAACAAAACCAACTCGGACACAAACAACACTCGGCTAAATCACATCCAAGATGAACTTTCCATAAGAAAATAAGCACCAACTGAGGATGCAAAATCCTATTTTGCGGCTTAACTTCACTGGGGAGGAACATAATCCTGAAGTAAACAAATCATGGGGTCAAAACAGTACAGATACAGGGATATAACATCTTTCTCCAGGCTTCACCAGGGAATAGCACTCAGACTTCAATGGGAAAACAAATGCTTTCACGTTCCGCACTACTACTGGGGATTGCAATACTGATTTTAAGCAAAGAAAATGGAAACCATATCGATAAAACATTAAATGAGTATTTCGAGCTGACTTCAATTGAGAAATACCAAACAGACTTCATTAGGGGGGATAGTGCCTCATCATCGAGATATCAACTGAGGACCTCGTGCTGACTTTATTGGGGAGGTCGACACCACATCGAAGAGAGGAAACCAAGATACATTCTTCATTTGGGAAAACAGAGATACGTTCTTCAATATTGAGAGTAAGTATTGCACCAACTTCTCTAGGGAAAAAAGTAGGAAACCTCATGGGGACAACAACTTGAAGAGTTAAAAAGTCAAACATTACAGCGAGAAATCAATCTTATGGGGATTTTAAATCAAACCCAACACTTGGCGAGTGAAAACCCAAAAGGTTTATAACCATTTCAACACTTCTTAAACAAAACATTGCCCTCGCCTGATTATCGGGCATTCAAATAGAATGTAAGTACAGTCGAAAGGGAGATGCTCCATAAATGAGTTAAACTCAACATGCACGGGGAGCAAAGACTTTTATCAAATAAGCGATGCCTTCACTGGGAAATCTCATATCAAACCTATTCCAACAAAAGATGCCCTGGGATAACTTTCCTGGGGAATCAAGAAGTCAACATATAGAAAGAGGTCTAACTCTTGGGGAATTTAAATCAAACCCCACAATGGGCAGGTGAAAACCCAAAAAGTTGACAACTGTCTCAACAATTCTTAGAAAATATACTGCTCTGGTCCAGTTACCTGGGAAATAAATACCAACAATAATCCCAACACTGCAGGAAAATGTGACATTCTACAAATAATTCCATCTCAGCACACCAAGGGAAAAAGACCTTTCTTCATATGAGGGAAGATTTCGCTGGGGAATTTGAGATAGAGGTCTCAGACCTTAAAACCAAAAATAAAAAATGAACCAAGACTTGACTGGGGATACTGGGGCTACAAACCCAATAATGCACCTTACCCCAATTGGTATCGTCTTCAATACATAATAAACACGCGCATACTAGCGAAAATAACCTGAGAAAACCTTCCCGGGGAAAACAAAACTTCTCAAATTTCTAGGAATTCTCCATTCCTGGGATCACCATCTTTGTTTTCCTCTTGAATCACGAAATCTAAAGTAAAAGTAAGTTGTAAATTCTTTTTGAAAAAACAATTTTGTTATTTAATCTTTTCGCTTTGAAAATTATTATCAATAATAAATGGAGTCTTTGTAAGCTGAATAAAAGAAGAAATACAAAGAATTGGGTAAAAGCTCAAATTTTATTGATAGAATGGTAGTCTGCGAATGGCGAGACTCCATGGATAATTACAAAGTTTGGAAAATGGTAATATATAATGGAAAAGATACATTGAGATACAATGACCACTATTCCCTATAACAACTTTGAAATTCTAAGCAGCAACTTCCGTTGAAGTATGGTAAGGATCCAAGAAGATTGTTGCTTCAATGATCAAGTATTGTCTGATGTAGTTACTTGCCAATAAAGTACCTAACTTTTTCCTAAGCTGCCCTTGCGAGTTTTCAACTTAGCGGGAAATTTTATTCTGTTTATGTCTCTAATTTTTTCCTAGACCGCCCTTTCGAGTTTTCGGCCTACCGAGACGCTCCTTTTTGCCTAAGTCGCTCTTTCGAGTTTTCAACTTAGCGAGCTGTTCTTTTATTTCTTTAGGCGAAGTATTTCTTGACTGCACCAGCATTCATGGGACGTGGGAACTCCTCTCCATCCATAGTTTCAAGAATTAATGCACCGCCAGAGAAGGCTTTCTTGACAATATATGGGTCTTCAAAATTGGGAGTCCACTAGCCCCTAGAATCAGCATTAAAAGACATGATCTTCCTGAGAACGAGGTCGTCTTCTCTGAATTCACGAGGTTTGACCTTCTTATCAAAAGCTTTCTTTATTCTCTTCTGATATAATTGCCCATGACACAAAGCCGTCATTCTCTTTTATTCGATCAAATTCAACTGGTCAAACCTGTTTTGGACCCATTCATCCTCTGACAACTTAGCTTCCATTATCACACACAAAGAGAGAATCTCAATCTCGATTAGGAGCACCGCTTCCTTTTCATACACAAGGGAGAATGAGGTTGCTCCTGTTGAAGTGCAGACAAATGTATGATATCCATGTAAAGCAAAAGGGAGCATTTCATGCCAATCTTTACAAGTAACAACCATCTTCTAGCTAATTTTTTTTATATTCTTATTAGCAGCTTCAACAGCTTCATTCATCTTCGGCCTGTACGGAGATGAGTTGTGATGGACAATATTGAATTCTTCACAAAGTTCTGTCATCATCTTGTTGTTCAGATTCGAGCCATTATCAGTGATAATTCTGCTCGGCATACCATACCGACATATGAGATTATTCTAGCGCACTATCACCTGCTTAGTAACATTAGCATATGAAGCAGCTTCCACCCATTTGGTGAAGTAATCAATTGCTACCAAGATAAAATGGTGTCCATTTGAAGCTTTGGGTTCTATCATTCTAATCATGTCAATACCCCACAGAGAGAAAGGCCACGGGGAAGAAATAACATTGAGAAGTGTCGGAGGCACTTGAATTTTGTCCGCATAAATCTGGCATTTATGGCACTTCTTTGCAAATCTGTAACAGTCAGATTCCATTGTCAGCCAATAGTAACCTGCCTTTATCATCTTTTTATCCATTGGCATGAGTACCAAATGAACCTTCATGAATCTCATGCATCAACATGTCTGCTTCGTGTCAAACGCAATAACTGATCAGACGCAATCCTTTCTTACTGACTTCTTACCAAGCACTGTAAATCCAAACTGCATATTTCTTTTGACTGGCTCAAACAAACCAATGTGAATTCAAACCAACTGTCTCTTTTACTGATTAAATCAAAACAATGCGAATTCAAACCGAATCTCGGAATAACTTGCAAAGTGCTGTAGAATTTAAATCCTTCTGAGAATATGCCCACAAAAACCTTAATTCCTGATTAAATGCCAAAGAACGTTCACCTGATTAAAATTGAGTCAAAGTCAACCAAAACCCTAAGCCAACTGTGTGAACTGTGCTAGAGCCATGAAAACCAGTAAAACCCTAATTGTGTCTGACTGACGAGAAAAGTCCGTTTGACCGATTCTTGAGCCAGTTTGAAAAATCAGGAAACGCCTGAAGCTGTGATTTCTTGTGGAAAAATGCGAGGGCAAATTTTGGGGTACAACAGTTGCCCCTGTTCAATCTTCTTGAACCTGAAGAGTTAGATTGGCAAGTTTGCCTTTCGCGACTTGAAGGTAAAAGAAGATTGGACACTAAAGTGCCCAGAAAATTTGCACTCGTCGATGTGATGGTAGAGGTGAATGGGCTTACAGATGCCATTTGGTGATGGGCTTAATGATGCCATCTGGTGACTGCTGAACTGTATGTCAATGGTGAGTGGACAAGCATCAGAAAGGTATCCATGTTTTGGAACATCTCTGAATTGGGGGTCCGAATGAGCAATAGATTGACATCCATGTCTGGAGAATCTGTAAACTATTTGAGATTGAATAAGCAATAAAGCAGCATCCTTTGTTGGGAAGCGTCCGTAAACTGTTTTCAAAAGTTGAGAAGAGTCTGAACAAGTTGGTAGATTAACATCCGTTGTTGGGAAGAATCCGTAAACTGTTTTCAGAAGTCTTGAGAAGAATCTGAACAAGTGATAGGTTAACATCCGTTACTTGGAGAACCCGTGAACTGTTTTCAGAAGTCTTGAAGTTGAATAAGCAATAGATCAGCATCCGTTGTTGGGAAGCGTCCGTAAACTGTTTTCAAAAGTTGAGAAGAGTCTGAACAAGTTGGTAGATTAACATCCGTTGTTGGGAAGAATCCGTAAACTGTTTTCAGAAGTCTTGAGAAGAATCTAAACAAGTGATAGGTTAACATCCGTTACTTGGAGAACCCGTGAACTGTTTTCAGAAGTCTTGAAGTTGAATAAGCAATAGATCAGCATCCGTTGTTGGGAAGCGTCCGTAAACTGTTTTCAGAAGTTGCACCTGAACAAGTTGGTAGATTGACATCCGTTGTTGGGAAGAATCTGTAAACTGTTTTCAGATGTCTTGAAGAGGAACCGGTGTAGGGTTTCCTGAGGATGAGCTTAAGTAAAAGCTGCATTTGGATGAATTTGGAATAAGTATCAGAATGTCGCCGTGTCCGGGTCACATCTGAGCTATTTCTGGATGAATCTCGGAAGATGATCTGTGTCTGTCGACTGATCTTACCTGAAAAGGCAAAGGGTTAGTTGTATGCAATGTTATGATGCATGATGCAATGTATGTGACATCAATGTTTATGACATGAATGTGATAAATGCGCATGTAAGCTGATGAGCTATCTTGTTGAGGATAGATGAATCCTGGATAGCTGAAGATAAAAGAATCTTGATTGCTGTCGCGGAAAATAAATCCTTCGCTGCTGCTGTGGAGGGCAGGAGTCTTCAATTGTTGAAAATGAGAAGTCTTGGGACCACTGTTGGGAGAATCAGAAGCTTGGGTTGCATGCCAAACTACTGGGGTCTTCCTGTTTTGAGGAGATCTGTGTGGGATTTCCTGACGATGAGTCCGTGTAAAACTGCATCGGGTTTTTGAACACTTTTGACATTTGAATGCCCCAAGTGGTGATGTAGATAAATTCCTGGCTTGTTTCAGGTGTTGGTCTACAATCGGTCGTCCACAGATGTTTCCTGGCTTGTTACAGGTGTTGATCTGGAATTCTTCAGACGTACCCTGGCTGGATACAGGATTCGAGTATGGAAATAGTCGTCAACAGATATGCCCTGGCTGGATACAGGAATCGAATCTTCAAACTCTTCAGACGTGCCCTAGCTAGATACAGGAATCGAGTCCGGAAATGTGGTCAACAGATATGCCCTGGCTGGATACAGGAGTCGAATCTGGAATTGTGATAGTTAACAGATATGCCCTGGCTGGATACAGGAATCGAATCTTCAAACTCTTCAGACGTGCCCTGGCTAGATACAGGAATCGAGTCCGGAAATGTGGTCAACAGATATGCCCTGGCTGGATACAGGAATCGAATCTGGAATTGTTGTAGTTGATAGATGTGCCCTGGCTGGATACAAGAATCGAATCTTCAAACTCTTCAGACGTGCCCTGGCTAGATACAGGAATCGAGTCTGGAAATGTAATAGTTGATTTGTTGAACACTTTTGACATTCGAATGCCCCAAGTGGTGGTGAAGGAGTCTTGAATCAGATTACTCTACACATTGAGAGATTTCTTGAAATCTTGACTGGACTGCCCCAGGTTAACTGAACTTTGAAAGATCTGTTGGACCTTGACTGGACTTCCCCAGGTTAATTGAATTGTGACATGTCATGCCCCTTGCGGATAAGAGATTTGATGGAAGTGTTATCCTCTTGAAGTGACTTTTACTTACTGAGAGAGTTTTCGTTCCTCCGAACATTCGCTGTATGAATTTCTTCACTGTCGAACAAAAAGCCAACTGCAGACAGTGATATTCAAGTAATGCAAAGTTTATATTTGTCTCAAAGTTTTGAAAAATGCGTTTTTAGCAGAAAACTTTTCATAAGACAGATCAACACAAGATTTAGAGTAAAGCCTTACAGGAGTCAGGATACCTTTTGTAACAGTATGCTTTCGAACTAATCCATGCTTCAATTAGGACTTTTAAAGGGTTGTAACGTGGCCTGGTTCACGGTTTAAGAAACAAAGGATATAGGCTCAAAGTATATTTGTACCCACCCGTTCTTCGTGATGTCCTTCATACCTAAGCTCAGTTAATTGTGCGTCACACTCTGTTTTGAGTTTTGAACGACTTTTGGGCGATGGTTCACCAGTTGAATTTGGGGGAGACAGTCATCATCTCCTTTTTTCTTTTTCAACCTTTTTCATGTTGTTGAGGATTTTTGTAATGACCTCACTATTTTGATTTTGATTTGTTATCCCTAACTTTTGCCTGACTGTTCCCATTTTCGAGATTACTATCAGCGGGATGCCCCAGCTTTCTTAAGCCTCCTTTATAGGTTTCAGCTCAGCGGGCTTTTCTCTTTTGAGAGATTGACTGTCTATGTGATAGGGAACCACCCTTGTCTTTTGATTCCAAAGGAATGCTTTCTCTTTTTGACATCGTTCATTGTATTATGAACTTGAGAGTTTGCGACTTCAATGCGCATTTTCTTTTGAATTAACTGAGATACTACCCTGGCCCAGGTTTATATCAAAGGTTTTGATTGTTTAGAACAGAAAACTCCTACTTCTTTGGCTCGAAGGGGTTGACTAGGGATTAACTTCCTTATAACTCCAGTGTTTGGGAATTGAAAGAAATTCTTGTACATCATCAGCAAGGTCTGTTCAAAAGCATACTGTATAAGATCATGGTATTTTTTCGTCATCCTCCCTCTAAAGGCTTATAGCTTTTTATCAAGAGTCGAATATCATAAAGAAAAGCATAAGAGTAGTGAAACGAATGGATGAATTCAAGACAAACATATGCAATGCATTAATGAAAACAGAGTTTAACATCAACAAATAATTGTTTGACAGCAAAAGAAATTACAACTTTGAAAATTCAAAAAGAAGCAAAAGTCTTTCAGCTTGAGCTTCGTCACTTCAAGTGGAGAACCCTTTAACGGAAGATTTTCATCTCGCCGTCTGGCATGAATTCCAGCACTCCAATGTCGATCAGATCTTGAATCTTATTCTTCAAGGCCCAACAGTCGTTGGTGTCGTGTCCCGGGCTGTAGGAGTGGTAAACACAGAATGCGTCGAGATGATAGTTAGGAGAGGAGGTATTGAGCTTCTGAGGAGGGTCCTTTACGGTAAGTAAGTTGACCTCCAACAGGCGCTTCAGTATGAAAAAAGATGGTATTTCAGTCTCCGTGAACTGTCTTCCCGACTTTTTTTGCTTACGCCGATTGCCCCGTTGACGCTGGCGAGGTTGTTGATGGGCTTGTGACCCTGAAGCAAGCAAAGGAGCTTTCCCCTTGTCTTCTTGAATGGATGGAGGTTGAGCGGTGACTTGCTCTTCGACCTCAGATGTTTGCCCCAGTTGGTTGTTTGGGAGCAGTTGGCGGACAAGAACTCTGAGTTCCTCTTGTCTTTGGGATAGGTCTTGGATGAGGGCCATCTGGCCCACCAACTGTCCCATCACTTGAGTCCTCAAGGTGGTCAGATCAAACTGCAGCTCCGCAAGCTGGTCACTCCTGGCATTGTTGGAATTCTCCAAGCCCTTTGTGAGGAGAGCTTTCATCTCTTCTTGCCCCAGAGACAAGTTCAGGAACATCTCCTGCAGCTGAGCAGTCTGGTCTTGGATGTCTTTGACAGACCTTTCTAGAGCCATCTCTTGCTGAAATAAACAGCAGGAGAGTAAGGAAACCTGAAAAAGGAAAGACTGTCAAAATGCAATGCATGATATGTGGATGCATGCTTTCAAGGATCTCTTGGGGTAAACACAAGAAAATGTTAGAGGTTGAACTTTGCTCTTGGATTGGAGATCTCTGCACCGGTGGACGTCCTTCCACGAGAATCAAGCTCACCATGTCGAGTGGGTCATAGCCACTGATTCAAGTTGTTGTTCTTGAACTTTGATTGGAGAGCTTTGTATCGGTGGATGTCTTTCCACGAGAATCAAGCTCACCATGTCAAGTGGGTCATAGCCACTAATTCAAGTTGTTGCACTTGATCTTTGACTGGAGAACATGGTTTAGAGGAGAAAACCTCTTGCCCCTTGGTAGATGTCTGGTTCAACGTAACCCTGCATCAAAAGAACCCTCGAGATCCTTGAAATGGTTATTGAAAATGCTATGGCATGATGTTATGATGTTATGTACATGTATGCAAAAAAGCAAGTGAGTGTATATACAGGCAAGCATATTCACACAAAGCAAACAAGTCCTTAGGTTTAGGCTTGCATGGGGTTCAGGTACTACCCTCTTTCAGTTCGTTGGTTAAAACATGTCCTATCAAAAGTAACCGAGTTCTAGAGGATCTCAAATCATTGGCTACCCTCGATCGGTCATAACTCCAGCATCGCAATCTTTTCTCGCGGCCGAAACCATCGCGAGAGTTTAGCCTCAATGAGCGTAGCATACTGCTACTGTTCTAATGGCCAAGTTGGGTCAATTTAGGGTTCTAAGGTCGGTTGGTGCTTAATGACTCCTTGGAAGACCCATATTCTCCCCGTTTCAACACGAGGGATATCGGTACAGACCAAGGCGCCACACCAACGTAGCCACTGCTTCACCCATGTCGGTATACGCCGGACAGGTCCCTCACAGATTATGCTACCTAAAAGGGTATTCCCCAGATCCGTGTTAGGATCTATGAAACTCCGATACAAAGCCCACAAATGTAAAAGCAAACAAAGCAATCAATTGAAAATAAAGGTGATCTAAACCCTAAGGTAACCCCACTTTTAGTAGTTCCCCAGCAGAGTCGCCAGTTCTGTGATACGGTGGGAGAACTGACTAGTGTTTTGCGTTTGTATTCGCACTTGTGCGGTTGAGCAAGAGTCGCCACCGACTTTTTATTTTATCCTAAAGGAAAGGTTGAAAAAGCACAGCAAAAACCTTTTGAGATATTTCGTGGGTCCGGGGGGTAGATTATGAAAAGGGAAGGTGTTAGCACCCTTTTCATCCATGGTTATCCATGGGCTCTTAGTTACTTGGTTTTTTAGATCACTTGCCTTGATTTTTGATTGCTTGAAAATGGTGTATGTGTGAGTGTTTTGAAAATGTTTTTGAAGAGATGCCTCGTTTTAGGCGACCAATGTATTTGACTCGTGTTTGAGTGTTTTACAAAAGTGTGTATCTTTTCGAAAAGATGTTTCAAATGTTTTTGAGAGTTTGTTTTGAAAGTGTTGTGGATTGTGATTTTTGAAAAGAAGGCAAGTGTTTTTGCAAGTTGATCTCAAGTAACTAAGAGTTTTGTCTACCCTATTGTACTCAAAGGTTTTCTCTATGTTTTCAACCCTTTTTAACAATTTTGTTCCACCATTGAAATTGGTGGACAATCTTGCGTTTAGGAAGTTTATTCGGGACGGGCGCGGGTCATCGTATGGACCATGAATGCAATGATGCCAAATGTCTTTGGCAGTTTACTTTGAAGGGACTATGATCATTCCGTTTTAGGCAACATTCGAAGGCGTCATCGAGGGACTTATGATCATTTGATTTTGTTTTGCCAAAGATACTCGACATGCAAGCATGGCCCATTTTGGAAGGTAACATGTGGGATTACCCTAGAGGGTGCAAGTGTGATTGTGTATTGATTTCATGTATTTGTCTTGTATTAGGTTATCTAGCGTTTGATTTTATGTACGTGCAAACCCTAGGTCTAACCATGGTATAATTGAAAGCGGTAAATTGCGAAAATGTAAAGTCTACGCTATTACAAAATAGTATCCGGGGGTGGGGGTACATGTGTATGAATGGGGATGAGACTTATAGTACCCAATAGGTTACAACCAAATCAAATTTGTGATCAAATGTAAATAAGGTATATCAATGCATAAGATAAACAAATGTATAGGGGCAATGTGAATGTATTTGTATTGTGTAAGTGTGAGATGTATTGTGTAAGTGTGTAATTATTTACAGGTTAGGATGTGAATTTTGATATGTATTAAGTATTGTTAGGTATTTGTTTTGACCTAAAGAAAAAAATTAAACGTCTATTTAATTTAATTGGTGATCTTGTATTTTTAATATGCACAAAAGAAAATGTTTTAATTGGATGTTTAAGTTCTAATTAAATTATGTATAAAAATGATGTTTTAAGAAAAGAAAATATTTCTAAGTTTAAATTATGTATACAAAAAAGTATTTTTCATTTGTTATGTAAAAATATTTAAAAGAGAGGAAACGTTATAAGTTTGAAAATTGTCGTTTTATATTTGATATAAAAATGTATCTTTGTAATTTTTGTGTTTAATATGTACAAAGGATATTTAAATAAAAATGTTTTAAATTAAATAAACTATGCATAAAAAAAAGAAAAAGTGTCTTTATAATTTGTTTATACAAAGAAAGTTTAAACTAGATATTTTAAATAAAATGTGTTTTTATGTATTAGTATTAATGTAATATTGTAAAGAATATGTTAAGTTAGAAAACAAATAGATTGTATTAAAAAAAGTTTTTAAGTATAAAAGAAAAGGATTTATGTTAATTTATGTATGATGATAAATAAAAGGTTTGAAATGGGTTAGAAATGGGTTAGAAATGGGCTCAAAGAGGGGGGGTGTGAATTGGAGCAATGCTTTGGGCTTAGACATTCAGAATGGGCAAGGCCCACGTTTGGACTCAGAAAGTTTTAGGGTTTGCTTGTATTTTCATTTGGAGACAAGGCTTTAGGGTTTGTGAGCAGCGCGCCGTTTTGGGGTTTCGTTCACCTTCGTCTTCCTCGTTTGCTTCTGATCCTTCCTGCCTCAGCCACCGGTTCTCCATCTTCCTCCTCCCTTCAACCGGACGCTAGGGGGCAACTGATATACGGTATAAGCGCTTTCCTTTTCAATAGGCTTTTGTTATAGTTGCATGTTCATGATCTTTCAAGTTTATTGATTCTGAGTTGATTTTATTATGTTATCATTCGAGGAATTTTGAGCGAAAAGCGAAGGAGAGTGAGAAGTTGCTACCTGGGGAAGGAGGAAGGAGGATGGGGAAAGCTAGGAGGCTCGATGGCGAATGGAACGTGATGCGCGATGAGGGGCTTTATCTGGTATCTTGTATATTTTCTTCTTCTTTCTTTCGTTGCCTTGAGCTTGCCTTTGAAACTGTGGAGCTTGTTGCCTATGAGGAAGCCTTCTTCTGAGGCCTTTGAATCGCCTTGAATGCTTCTTTGGTTTCCTCTGAGTACTTTCTTTCTTCCTCTCTTGCTATGATTTTGTTGTATGCTTATTGCCTTGAACGCTTGTTGAGATGCTTGCTAATGTTGCTTTTTGTCCAATGATGAGTTCTTACTGAGGGCTCGAGGGTTTTGACACTGAGTTGCCTTGGTTGCTTATTGCTTTTCCTCTTCTTCTGACTTGTTGCTTAGAGCTTGCCTTTGTATATGTTTGAATATGCTTTAGAATATTTGTTGCCTTGGATGATTTGCCTTTGGATTGTTTATTAGAAAACGCCCTATGATGGATGCTCTGAGGGCCTTGAGGGTTTTGACTGGTTATTTTGCTCAATGATATTTTTTATTTGGATGGTGCTGGTGTACACAGGGTATACAGGTTGCCTGGGTAAATTTGTTTTGGTTTAGGTTGGAAGGACTTGGATTTATGTTTGTTCTGTTGTTTTTGACAGTAGGTTTATGGTATTGGACTTGGTTTATGTTTTGGCTGTTTAGTGGTTTGACAGTAGGGTGGTGTGCTTCAGCAGGTTTGGCATATGCAGGTTTTAGGTTTAGACAGGGGTTTGTATGCTGGTATGGCTTATTGCAGGTTATGCTGGTATGGTAGTTCAGGTGAAGCTTGAACTGGTTTATTATGCTTCAGGTTTTTTTAGGCCTAGCAGGTTATTGGTTTTGAGGTTTTATTGACTTGGATTGAGCTTCAGGTTATGTGTTTGGAGGTTCTTGTTAAGCTTGAGGCTGGTTTCTGGTTCTGAGGTTTATGCAGTGGGAGTTTGTATATTTCTTTTGTTTTTGTGAAAGTTCTTTTTGTATATTTTCTTATGCCTTTTTGCCTAAAGCCTGAACCCTGCTTACTTATCTCTTTTCTTCTCTCTCAGTACAGCTAAAAAAATGTTAAAATATGTTTGTGCTGTACCTTTTTCTGAAGGGGCCACCCTTGTTGGGAAATGATGAAAGAAAGTTTGGCTTGCATAAAAGATTTCCTCTGCATATTTTATCTCTTCTTTGACAGCTTTGAGTAGACTCTTTGGCATTTTTGACAGCAAGTTGTACTTCTTTATCTTCTTTGATATCTTTGTGCAGTAATTTGTACCTTTTGGCATTTGACAGCAAGTTGCAATTTGGATTTTCAGTTTGGTTTGAACTTGCTTCTGAACTATGCAGTTTGACATTTTGAACTTATGCATTTTTGACACTTTGCATTTTTTCTCAACTTTGCATAAAATTCTTCCCTCTTTGTGAACCGGGAGAAATCCCGTGATTTGCAGAGAGGGTTAACTGATCCCAATCAGTGGCCCTTAGTGATGAATTTCTTTTATCTGTCTTTATTTATTTATCAGTCACTGACTTTTCTCCTTTTCATTTTGCAGATGAATATTTGGATGGAGAGGAGCAAAGTGAAGAATGAAGAATTAGGGACTTAGAAAATATTTAGAAAAATAGGATAGTTTTATTTTCAATTTAATCATTGTAAACTATTATTATTTTAAATACTTCGTAAATGCATACTTGTATCTAAATAATAATTGTAACAAATGTTTAAATATGAAATAAAAATTCTATTGATCCATTTAATTCTTTTTATCCCTTTTTTTCAATTATTTACTTATTATTTATAGTTCCTTAAATTAAAATAAATGAAAATTAAATTTCAGATATTTAATCCTTAGAACAATAAATAATTAATTAAACATTGATTCTTCGTTGATCAAAATAAATGAACTTGGCGCCTCCATCATCCAAAGCAACGCACAGTCAAACGCAATAACTGATCAGACGCAATCCTTTCTTACTGACTTCTTACCAAGCACTGTAAATCCAAACTGCATATTTCTTTTGACTGGCTCAAACAAACCAATGTGAATTCAAACCAACTGTCTCTTTTACTGATTAAATCAAAATAATGCGAATTCAAACCGAATCTCGGAATAACTTGCAAAGTGCTGTAGAATTTAAATCCTTCTGAGAATATGCCCACAAAAACCTTAATTCCTGATTAAATGCCAAAGAACATTCACCTGATCAAAATTGAGTCAAAGTCAACCAAAACCCTAAGCCAACTGTGTGAACTGTGCTAGAGCCATAAAAACCAGTAAAACCCTAATTGTGTCTGACTGACGAGAAAAGTCCGTTTGACCGATTCTTGAGCCAGTTTGAAAAATCAGGAAACGCCTGAAGCTGTGATTTCTTGTGGAAAAATGCGAGGGCAAATTTTGGGGTACAACACATGGAATAGGGTTGTCATATCCCTCTGGTACTTTGCACCAGCGTTCTTCAACCCGAAGGGTATCACTCTGTAACAGAATGTTCCCCAGGGTGTGATAAACGTTGTTTTTTCCATATCCTCAGGCGCCATCCTTATTTGATTATACCCGAAAAATTTATTCATGAACGAGAAAACTTTGAATTTTGCTGTGCTATCCACTAACATATCAATGTGTGGCAATGGAAAATAATCTTTTGGACTAGCTTTATTTAGATCTCTATAATCTACGCACATGCAAACTTTTCCGTCTTTCTTCGGTACTGGGACAATATTGGCAATCCACTGAGGGTACACTGATGTCACAAGAAAACCGACATTAATCTGCTTTAGAACTTCTTCTTTGATCTTTACTGCTATATCTGGGTGAGTTCTTCGCAACTTCTATTTGATTGGCGGATATTCTGGCTTCAACGACAAACAGTGCTCTACAATATATGTATCTAGACCAGGCATATCATGGTAAGACCAAGAAAAAATAACCACATACTCTTTCAAAATCTCAATCAACCTACTCTTCACATCAAGATGCAGCAATGCTCGGATCTTGACTTCCTTCGGATCTTCTTCTGAACTCAAATTGATTACTTCCAATGGCTCTTTATATGGCTGAATGGCGTTCTCCTCGCGCTCAAGAAACCGTGAGACCTCTTTCGGGATCTCATCATAGTCATCTTCTTCGGCCCCATACACAGGACGTTCAATGTTGGGAGAGGGTGCAGGGTTATTGTATTCAATGGGTTTGTTAATTAATATGCACATATGATTTATGATTTCTTTTAGAAACTGACACATATAACAAGTGATCATGCAGATTGAATTTCAGTTTTATTTTGATTACTATTTTCCAAGAAAAAGCAGAAAATAAAGACACAATTTGGGAACAAAGACAACTTTTATTATTGATTTTTAAAATCACAGCAAACAAATAAGCCCATACAATATCAATACTTTCACCTTTGGCATAGTGAAAGCTTTTCAAAAAGATTAACAAAAAAAATTACTTTAAAACATGTATGCAAGAGGGAACATCAATGGTGATCCAGTTCTGAACCCTAATTTCGTGCGTCACATAATTTGGCATTTCTGGCTCTGCTTCATCTTCCACAATGGCATTAATCCTGGAAACAGTTGGATGTAGATAACCCCCACTACGAAAGATGTCTTAAAACTTGCCTGCAACATACTTCAGGTTCATTCTCTTACCCTTATCATTCTTCATATAGAACCCCAAGCCAGATCTATTCTTGTTTACAGGTGGATCAACAATCTGTCCCCATACTTCACTATGGCCATTACGCACCACCTGTTGTGCATCCTTAAACAAAGCCATAGAGTTCTCATTTCCTCTTACATTATCAATGGATAAAGCTTGGAACTGGGTTCCAACAGCAGCTTCATCCGCCTCCACAATGCTGAAAGAGGACAAATGAGATATCAATAATGCCTGTTCTCACTTTATAATTACCACTTTTCCTTCACGTACAAACTTCATCTTCTGGTGTAAAGTCGAAGTGACAACCCCTGCCTCATATATCCATGGCCGTCCCAGCAAGAAGCTATAAGCGGGTACAATATCCATGACCTGGAAAGTAATCTGAAACAAATGTGGGCCTATATGAATAGGCAAGTCCACTTCACCAATAACAGATTTCCTTGATCCATCAAACGCTTTCACAATAATGCTACATGGGCGCATGGGTGTTTCTTGATATTTCAACTTCATAAGCGTGCTCCTTGGTATAAGGTTTAATGCAGATCCATTATCAATTAGTGTTGTACCCTAATTTCCCCCCTAAGATCCCTTCATCATACCATATTGTTTTAATCACCACAAAATCATATTAGGGCTTTTGGTTCTTCTACTTATCTTTAGCTTTGCTCTATGAGGAGTTACCAAGCACCTTAACTTGTTTTCTCTTGTGTTCATGGACATTTTGCTTTGATTTTCTCTCTAATTAACAAAATGCAATATTGGTTTGTATTACTTGTTAATAATGTAGGTAAAAGCAATGAGGTCTAGCAAGTTGCATCATGGGTTCCTGAGTTTATTTCCATGCCCTAGTCAAAGCTTGAGAGATTCAAACCTCACCCATGAAGTTGTTTTGAAGTTGGTATGGAAGAAGTTTTTATGGCCATGAGTCCTCATCATCATCCTCAACAATCTCTATTCACAAAGGAAGAGTATTGGCATAAAAAGTTTGTTCAAACTTGGCAAAGTTCCACCAAGATTTCTCTTGATTTAGAGGCTAAGGTTTTGGACTTCAAAGGGGCATATCTTGCTCATCTTTTGGTATTTTTGAGTGATTAAAAAAACATTCTTATCTTCAAAGAGTTACCAACAAATCACTTCAAAATTCCCAAGGAGTTTTCATGTGAAAGGAACTTGTTGAAGAAGAAAGATTACAAGTCACCCAAATGAATCCCCAATTTTCCATATGTGATTTCAAATGGTCATAACTTGGTCAATTTTTATCACCTTGGGCCCATTCATTTTTCATGATGATCCTAAGGGTGTGTACTTCATGCCTTCTTTTATGTGTAAAGTAAGAAAATGGATGGAAGTTGCTTTAAGAATGCAAAAGATTATAGGTCATTTCATGATTTTTGGCCAACTTCAACAAGTCATAACTTGCTCATTTTTTGGAGATTTTGAGTGGTTCAAATTGAAAAATGTCATTCAAGAGGTCTACTTCGTTCCATATTTTTGTGTCAAGAGCAAATTCTAAGTGCAAAGCCATGTTTGGAAGCAAGAGATTATAGGTCATTTTTAAAGAAGATTTTGAAATATTTCTAAGTATGGAAAGTCAACTCTTTTTCTTCAACTTTGACTCCATGTAACTTTCAGCTCAAGCATCCATTTGATTCCATTCTTTTCCCATTACAAATATTGTAACATCATCTTTCCAAAGCATCAAGAATCTTGCCCTAAGACCCCTTGAGGTGGAAACTCCATTGGGTTGAACTTGGTAACTTGGAACTGAAGTTTCACCATGAGTCAGAATTTGAAATCCATGTTTTGGCCTTTAAACATCAAATTAGCACGCGTTTATGGTCTAAACATGTTTAACCAAGTTGCCAAAGTGGATTAGAGCCTTGAAACGCAAGGATTTGATGTAAATCAGATCACACCTTACTCGTGTATTAGGTTCACACGATTTCCCTCCAATTTGAATCATTCCACACGCTTGAGCATTCCATTTGATTCCCTATAAATAGAGGGTCATCCCCCATTCAAATTCCCAAGCTTAGATAGGCAGAATCACCCTGCCAAACTTGCTTCACAACACATAATTCAGCTACTTCGAATTCTATTCTCAAGCCTTTTTCAATCCATTTTCTCCATCAATTCACCTTCCTTGATCTTCCCTGAACCTAACCATACATTTACATTCAAGAATCGTGCCCTACATTGCTCCATAAAAGTCTAGTTTCAGAGCTCTACAACTCAACTTCAATAGGTAGATTCCTTCATCAATTCTTCAAAAGTTTGGTATCATTGTGTTGCTCTCATTGCCCTGGTTGTAGTCGCAATAGTTACTTTCTTCTGGAAACACGTTTGGACTATGTATTTTCAAATCCCCTTTCAAAACTTTCTTTCTAAATTGCTTGAGTTATAGTTTATATAAAAATGGTGCGAGGGTATGGTTGTCTTCGTCTTGAAGAGATGAAACGAATGGCATAGGTCTGGGCTTCTAATTTTACAGTTTGAGAGACCTGTAATTCGTAAGGCTGGAGATTGAAGATGACCAACGTGTCACCTTCTAACCAATGAAAGCGTGCCATTTGTTTTTTTTTGAATTTCTGATTTTCCATTTATTTCAGTGCTTTACTCAGTAAAGACCATGATATACACAGCGCGCCAGATCCTTTGGATTTGATTACTAACGCGTTTTGACTCTCATCCAATGGTCCACATCTTTTTCTTTTATTTTCTTTTTCTGATTTTTATATTTTAATTGTTTTAAACTTCAAAAATCATAGAAAATTCATTTTTAGCCAAAAAAATCTGAAAACATTATGAAAAATATTTTTGATTATTCTCTTTCTGATTTTTATTTTTTCACAATTTATTTTCGTGTTTCGGTATTTTTTATGAAATTTACACTTATTTGATTTGTTTAAAATGTTTAAAAATACTTTTGCACATTTTTTAATTCTGACTTTGTGATTTACACTTATTTTATTTTTGTTTCTGACTTTATTATTTTTTTTACTATTTTTGTTTATTTTACCCATTTATTTTAATTTTAAAAATAGTTTCTGACTTTTAAAAATTACCAAAATTTTTATAAAAATATTTGGACCTATTTTTGATTTTTCTATGGTTTTATTTTTTATTTCTTGATTAATTTGAACATAATTGATATTTTTCTCATTATTTTCTATTTTAAACTTTCTTTTTTAACCCTTTAAATGTATATATTAAATATATTATTATTTTGTGATTATTTTCTGGCTGTCTTGAGTTGATTTTTTGATCATGACTTTATTAACATCATTGGATCTTGTGTGTTGAGTTCAACTCCACCAAAATGGATGATTTAATAATAGTTTGATTAAATTTTTAATTCAAAAGTGGTTTATTCATCTTTTTACCCTAATCCCTCTTCATCTCATCCCCTTCTTCTTGCACTAAATGTTGTTGGAGCATGATCCCTATATCATGTATCAAAACAAATGGTGCATAGATTGCTATTGACCGGCCTCAAAATAGGTGCGACTTCTATATAAGTCCACTTACGATTGCTTAACATAGCGCTAAATTTTGTCCCGATTCGAATAAATGATCATTCGTGGCCCAAACTTATGATTGCAAGCCCAAGTATGTTAATTTGATCTCTTTGATCCAATAATCTTGAGATTCATTGTGTGGAGGCTTTGGTTCTACCAATCCTCTAATGGATCTACAACACCTTTGGTCAACGCGGATCACTTAAACATTGTTGATCATTAAATGGTACTTATGAGAATTCCAAAATGGATGATATACTTGACAAAAAGCAAATGCAACTTTTTGTGTGGAGGCTTTGGTTCTACCAATCCTCTAATGAGTTCCAAATGCAAGTTTCAAGATGGTCATCCAACTAACCACTAATTATTAACTTGCTTTATTTTTTATGCTTTTTATTCTTTTATGCTTTATGCACTATTTACTTTTAGCATTTACATTTCATGCCATTTTCATCTTTGCTCACTTGAGCATTTATTTTCTTGTCATTTTCACTTTGCTCACTTGAGCTTTTATTTTTCCTTTTCCTAAGATACTTAATAACCAACTTAAACCCTAAAAAACTCTTAATGGCACTTGGACTATTTGGTTACTATCCTTGGCAGTATGGAGCAGTGGACTTTTCCTTGGACTTAGGATTATAAACCTTGGCCTATATTGGATACCTTGTGATCCTATCTGATTATTTTGTCTGGAGCTCTTGAGGTTTACCTCAAGACATTGGGTTGCTTGTTTGTTTTGTGTGCAGGTTTTTTGTGAGTACACTCTTGGTTTTGTAATCTGGAATTCACCCGCATACAGCCGTTACTGTGCCCAAATTTTGAGAAGACTTAATACATTTTAAGAGGTCTAGTATGTTTGCTTGCTTGGTTTCAATCCAAAGAATGGAAACTCTATCTTGGCTGATAATGTCAAGTTTTGGCTTCTTGTCGGTTAGATGGTCCTTATCCTTAGCTTTTACCTTATGCTTTAGGATAGCCTCTTCTTATCCTCCCATTTTCTTTAATTTTAAAAATCTTCTCCCCCATTTTGAAAACCCTTCTTATTTCTAAACTTGAACCACTTTTATAATAAACTTGGACTTAAGTTCATGCATTTTGAAAACATTTTCATCAATAAACTTTAATCAATTTAATAATACCTTGACATTTTTGTGAGAAGACTAAAAGTCAATTAATCTCATTTCAAACCATTTTGCCACTTTGACTTTTTATCTTTAAACTTTTCTCAAAAAGATTAGACTCTTGTCAATCCTTGTAGTGATGCAAATAAACTATACTTCTACAATATGTAGTGAAGAGAGATATTTTCCACCTGGGTATTGAGTGAGGCATTGTTGATATTAAAATCCAAGCCACATCCTCCACTTTGAGATGATGCAAATTCTCCTTTCTCATGATTGTGGGTAGTAAAGTATGTTTTCCACACGGACAATGACGATGATGTCTTATCTCTTAAACTCAACTAACACACTTGTGTTTCAAACTTTTAAAAGAGGAACTACGTGTACCCTGATCCCCTATTGCACGAAAGGTGGTACGTAGACACTAAAGGTTCGCAACCGCGGCGGATGCAAAAAATCATAAAATAATATATTTCTTTTCTCACCTCCACCATCCATTTTATATATAACACATTTTTTATAGCCAAAATATACAAATTTTACAAAGAGGCTCCTGCGGAGTACCGTAGATGTTTAGGGTGCTAATACCTTCCCTTTGCATAACCAACCCCCTTAACTTGAATCTTTCCCCCTTTTTTTGGGTTATTCGCTCTTTTCCCATTCCTTTGGAAACAATAAAGCGCGGTGGAGATTTTTATTTTGATTTGTATAAAGTCTAGTCAATCCAATGGCTTAGTCTTGAACATTTCTACCGCTACAATTAGCACATTGGATAATGAATCATTTTTGCAGTTCATAGAGATGTGGAGGGCCAGGTTGTGATTCCTTCCTTCTCGGGAAGTTCATCGTCGCAAAAACTCATATTATTACATGAAGTAATATTCCCTAATACACTGCTGAATTGGTCTACAGGCATATTGCTTTCCACAAAATCTTTGTCTAATACCCTCATCAAAGATTCTCTGTGAGCAGAGGAGTTCATCAATAAAGGCAAGATATATATTTTTGCAGGAGTCTGCAGTAGCTGATCTACAATTTTGTAGTTGCTCATCTTTATCATCTTCAAAATATTATCCATCTCTTTTTATAGAGTAGCTCCACTAGATTCACCCACTGCTTTCTTGGGTTCAACATTTTCAACAATTTTCTTTCCAATACTAACATCTCCACGAACAAATGGTGAAAATACACGACCTCCGTGGGTCACTCTGCTAGTCTCAGTAATATTTCCAACATTAGGCATTGACTGGATGGGAACTTCCACACCATCCTCTAAGATTGTAGCATTATATTTGTAGGGTACAACCTTATTTGACTTGTAGGGGACAGGACCCGAAAACTAATCACCAATGGAGTAACAACTGGCTTGCTATGATATTCAACTTCAAAATGGGCAAGCATACTAAAAAAAGGCACAATAATGTTTACTCCTTCTTCAACACAATCAGTCATTACAGATTCATCTATGGAAAACAAATCCTCATCTGAGGAGAAATACTCATCTATAGAGGCATACTCATCATCTAACTCCTCTTCATCCAAACAGACCTCAATCATATCAACTTCATGGTAATCATCCCTTTGGCCCGTAACCTTGATAGTTCCATTATCCAACAACAACTGAACACCTTTCCTTACAACTGAACATCCTCGGGAGTCTCGGCAGCAAATTCGACAAGATCCATACTGATGTTCTACCTGACCAGCCATGTGGCTGAAAGTAGCATGCAATTGTACAAGATCCTCATTCATATACTCTACATCAAAGATTCTGAACTCTCCAGGACATCCAGAAACCATGTTTACTTCCTCTTCATACTCTACCCTAGGTCTGATTATGTGGATGAGGCCCTCATTTATCATCTCCTGTAAATCAGCCTTTATCTTGTCACAACCTCGTATATTTGTACTGCAAATAGCACAACCGGCATGGTCATGCGTATATTAGCTAAATTGACAGAGGTCTGCATGCATTTTCACCAAATATCCTCTAACCAAATTAATATAAAAAATACGGAAGTCGCCTGGACAACAGGCCACCCTGTTCATAGCATTTTCTCCTCCATGCTTGGACAGAGGATTGTCTTTCACATTAGGGCCCACATCCTTGAAAGACAAGATACCAGACTTCACCAATTTCTGTACTTTAGTTTTCAAAGGATAACAGTTCTCAACATTGTGCCCTGGTGCTCCCTGATGGAAAGCATATGTTTGGTCTGCCTTGTAATACCAAGGTAACAGTGATGGTACATCGGGAGGTGGTCGGGTCTGAACCAACTTCTTTTGAATTAACACCGAGAGTAATTTTGTATAACTCATAGGGATAGGATCATAACTCTCCCTTCTCTGATTATACCATTGATTCCCCTGATGGGATGGTCTCTGATAAGCAACGGTGGTTGGAGCTACACCAACGACTGAAGTTACTGATGCGACTTGTTTATGACGCTGATAATTTCTTCTAGGAGGATTGACCCTCCTTTCTTGCATGACAGTGTTTGTGTCTCCTTCCTTCTTTTTCGCAAACCCATAGGGTGGCTTCTTTGTACTTCCAACTTTCACCTTTTGTTAAACGTCCCTCTCTTACAGCCTTTTCTAATCAGATACCCATGCCTACCATTTCAGTAAAGTCACTTGGCGCACTCGCTACCATCCTCTCATAGTAGAAAGCACCCAGAGTCTTCAAGAAAATCTTGGTCATCTCCTTCTCTTACATGGGAGGAATCACTTGGGCGGCTACCTCATACCATCTATGTGCATATTCCTTGAATGATTCCTTGTCCTTCTGGACCATGTCCCTGAGCTGATCACGATTAGGCACCATGTCCATGTTGTATTTATATTGTCTGAAAAATGCTTCTCCAAAGTCATTGAAATTATGGATATTGACGTTGTCCAAACTCATATACCTCTTCAGTACAGCACCAGTCAAACTATCCTGAAAAAAGTGAATCAACAGATGTTGATCATCAGTATGGGTAGACATTCTCCTTACATACATCACAAGATGAGCACGAGGACAAGTGTTTCCCTTGTACTTATCGAACTCCGGGACTTTAAACTTCGCAGGTATCTTGACGTTCGGGACCAAGCATAAATCATTCACATTCTGCCCGAACAATTCCTTTCTTCTGAGGGCCTTCATCTCCCTCTGCATCTTGTCAAACAGCTCTTGAAAATCATCCATTCTATTATAGAGACCCAAGTCTTCACTTGGTGGAGGAAAAGGACGACACATATCATCATTAACAAATGGGACCACATTTACCGAAGGAGGCGCAGTTGGAGCAGCATGCACCACAGGAGGTGCAGGAGTAACAATAGTATGAACAACTGGAGTATCTTGAGGAGCAAGATTCAAACCTTTGTGCGCAAAGTTCTATGATATTCCCCATGGACAACCTTGAGGCATGCAATTCTGAACGACAGCTGGAGTAGCAGGCACAGGAACGGTCGGAGCTTCAGCAGTGACCCTTGTTTGTTGAGGTTGAACACTCAGGGCTGATTCTAAGCAGCCACCAGAGATTCCATCAGAGCAGTAAGATTGGCCATGCTGACCTTCAAAGCAGAAACTTCCTCACGCAGCTCACGATTCTCTTGTTCTAAGTTGTCCATCTTCCTTCTGAAATTAGCTCGAGTGTTGTAGTGGTGAGACAACTTGCTGACCGAAGTAAATAAGCTTGGTAAGACACCTCGATATACATAACAAATGCAAGAAATATGTGCAATATGATGCATGATATGCAATGCACGTGATTTATTTTAATATTAATGTTTCAAGGGACTTAAAGATTTATAGACATATTGTAAATATCAAAGTAATAACACATTTGAAATACTGGATTTTTTTAATTATAATAACTTCAAAATGGATTACAGTTTCAATAATCCCAAGTAAAAGATGAAAATAAAGTCTAAAACCCTAAGAAGTAAAGCTGATGGAGATTACTCTATACGTTGGCGCTTCCTAGTAAGCCTGGAAATCTGAGCCTTCGACCTCTGGTTTTCTTCCGCATATCTGGTGGCAACCTCCTTCCAATCACTTGAATCATGAAGTGAGCAACTAGAATCTGACTGAGGCTTAGGAGAAAATAAATCCCCTTTCCTCTCCATCATCTCTACATCCCGACTCTCAAGAATCTCAATCAAGTCGTCTTTCTCCTTCAAGTCTGCTCTATAGGAAATATCTAAAGTTTGGCACTTATTCTTCCAAGCTTCCTTTTCCTGATGCATCCTGCCCAAAGCAAACTGTAGCTCTTCTAAATCATCTAATAGGGGAGGAGTGGTCTTCACAAACAAATCATGCATAGGTGCTTCCCGGGAATACGAAATCTTCAACTGAATAGCTCTCGTTTGGACCCACTGAAGATAAGGCTCCAAAGAAACAACCCCTAGGTCCCATGTCTTTCGTACTCTTCCTATGAATGTGACGTCAGGCCTTCACAATCTGCTCCCTAGCTTCCATGTGGTCTTCTCCCTCCTTCAGAAAGAAACTACTCAAATGAATACTATTTGGTTTATCCCTCATCGGATAACCAAGTTGTCGTCGTGCAAGAACAAGGTTATAGTTAATTCCTCCATTTGTACCAAGAAGAGGTACATTGGGGAAACTACCACAACTATCAACAATCTCTACATCCTGGTAAGCTCGATGATACCAATCAATATCCGAGTGAGTAAGTTCCATGATCTTAGGAGCCCAACGGGGTTCCTTACTGACATCCCAGAAAGCATCAAACTGAGGCATATGAGAAATAAACCACCGACAACAGAGGTGTGCAACAAATAATCATCTCCCCATGATAAGAATTCCGAAGATGAGTAGAGTAATAAGCATCACTCAACAATGTAGGAACTTGGTTTCCAATCATGAAGATCCTAATAGCATTAATGTCAACAAACTTATCCACATTAGTAAATAAAAACAACCCGTAAGAAAGTAGAGCAAAGATGGCCTCAAAAGTGATTGTACTCTTCATCCTGGCAAAGTAACGAGCTTTCTCCAATAAGAACTGGGCTAGTAATCCTCTAATCCCTCCTTTAGTAGTCATATGGGCTTTAACCTCAGACTTCCCCAGATGGATCAAAGCAGTAATCTCATGTGGTTTTGGCTCACCCTCCAAACCAATAAAAGGAACACGATCGGTAATAGGTAAATCTAACAGATAATATTACTCCTCCAGTGTAGGCATCAACTGATAGTCAGGGAAATTAAAGCAATGATACATCAGATCATAGAACTGGACCAAGGTCGAGAGAATACCCTCCTTCATCCTAAGCTTCATGAGAGGAATGATGGATCCATACTTGTTTCAAAAATCTGCAGAACACTCAATCTCAGGAATTAGACTGATCAACTCATCTATATTGTGATCTTTGAAACTGTATTTTCCGGTCTTTCTTTTTCCAGAATCCATGATCAAAAGGTACCTTAGATATTCACAAATGGTCAACTTTCAAGTCCCTTGAAATAAAATTTATTCAAAAGATGCTTATGAGTGCATGGATGCATGATGCAACAATCACACACAAGATCACAAACATAGGGTTCATAGGTTCAAAGTCACAAGCATGAGGTCAAAGGTACTACCCATAAGGTATGGTCTAAAAGTTATCAACTTCCAAACAAGGTTCTAGAGGTTCCTAGAGTCTACATCCTTACTTCAGATATTACCAACTTCTCGATTAACTCGGTAATTAGTAATATTCTCAAGAAAAACTCGTCTGGGCATAGTATCGTGTGACAACTATTTCCGGATTACTCCGTAATAGCTTCCGCACTACACCTAAAAGGTCAGTATAGGTTAGTTATTCTACGGTCCTCATCTTCATCAGGCTCCCAGGTCGAAAGTAGTACGTCTTCCCGATTACTCGGTAAACGATACTATAATCAAAAGGGCCTCCACTGTGTGGGGGATCTCATGCCTCCTTTTTTGGGATTACTCCCTCAAATTTAACATGACTATACCACCTGTACTATCTTAAAGTTTGACCAAGTCCGAGTATAGGACTCATAAGTAATCACCAAGCACCCTGAAAACCAGAAAAATCCAAATAACATATATATAATATATAACACATAAACAACAATAACACATATACAAATATAAACAAAGATAGGTTTAACCCACTTAGGGATGGACCAAAAAAGGTTAATCTCTCCCCAGTGAAGTCGGCATTTTTCTGTAGCGGTAGAAATGTTTAAGACTAAACCATTGGATTGACTAGACTTATACAGATCAAAATAAAAATTGCCACTGCGCTTTATTGTTACCAAAGGAATGGGAAAAGAGAGAGTAACCCAAAAAGATGGGGAAAGATTCTATGTAAGGGGGTTGGTTATGCAAAGGGAAGGTATTAGCACCCTAAACAAATACAGTACTCTGCAAGAACCTCTTTGAAAAATCTGTATATTTTGGCTATAAAATGTTGTATGAAAAATAGATGGTGGAGGTGAGAAAAGAAACATATTTTTTTATGATTTTTGCAGCCACCGCAGTTGCGAATATTTAGTGCCTACATACCACCTTTAGTGCAATAGGGGATCATGGTACACGTGGTTCCTCTTTTTCTGTAAATTTTAAGACACAAGTGTGTTGGTTAATTTTATGAGATAGACATCATTGTCATTGTCTGTATGGAAAACATACTTACTACCTACAATCATGAGAAAGGAGAATTTGCATCATCTCAAAGTGGAGGATATGGCTTAGATTTTAAAATCAACAATGCCTCACTCAACACCCAAGTGGAAAATATCTCACTTCCCTGCACATTGTAGAAGTATAGTTGTTTGCATCACTACAAGGATTAACAAGAGTCTAATCTTTTGAGAAAGGTTTTAAAATAAAAAGCCAAAGTGTCAAAATGGTTTGAAATGAGATTGGTTGACTTTTAGTCTTCTCACAAAAAATGCCAAAGTATTATTAAGTTAATTGAAGTTTATTTATGAAAATGTTTTGAAAATGCATGGACATAAGTCCAAGTTTGTTATGAAAATGGTTCAAGTTTCAAAACAAGAAGAGTTTTCAAAAGGAGGAGGGAGATTTTTGAAATTAAATAAGATGGGAGGAGAAGAAGAGACTATCCTAAAGCATAAGGTAAAAAGCTAAGGATAAGAACCATCTAACCAACAAGAATCCAATACTTGACATTATGAGTCAAGATAGAATTCCCATTCTTTGGATTGAAACCAAGCAAGCAAAGATGCTAGACCTCTTGAGAGAACTAAATTTCAAGTGTACTAAGTCCTCATAAAAATTGGGCATAGTAACAGTTGTATACGAGTGAATTCCAGATTACAAACAAAGAGTGTAATCACAATAGCCTGCACACGAAACAAACAAACAATCCAATGTCTTGAGGTAAACCTCAAGAACTTTAGACAAAATATCAATTAAGGTCTCAAGGTCTACAACATAGGCCAAGGTTTCTAACCCTATGTCCAAGAAGTCCAATACTCCAAAATGACAAGGATAGTAACCAAATAGTCCAAGTATCATTAAAGCATTTTATGGTTCATGTTGATTATTAGGTGTCTTAAAATAGAAAAGAAAAGCTCAAGTGACCAAAATAAAAATAACAAGAATATAAATGCTCAAGTGAGCAAAATAAAAATGGCATGAAATATAATGCTTAAAGTAAATGGTACATAAAGCATAAAAATAAAAGCATAAAGTAAAAACAATTAATAATTAGTGGTTAGTTGGATGACCATCTTGAAACTTGCATTTGGAACTCATTAGAAGATAGGTAAAACCAAAGCCTCCACACAATAAGTTGTATTTGCTTTTTGTCAATTATATCATCCATTTGGAATCCTCAAAGTTACCATTTAATGATCAACGATATTTAAGTGATCCGCGTTGACCAAAAGTGTTGTACATCCATTAGAGGATTTGGAGAACCAAAGCCTCCACACAATGAATCTCAAGGTTTTTGGATCAAAGAGATCAAATTAACATGCTTGGGCTTGCAAACATAAGTTTGGGCCACGAATGATCATTTATTCGAATCAGGACAAAATTTAGCGCTATGTTAAGCAATCGTAAGTGGACTTATATATAAGTCGCACCTATTTTGAGGCCGGTCAATAGAAATCTATGCACCATTTGTTTTGAGACATGATATATAGATCATGCTCCAATAACACTTAGTGCAATAAGAAAGGGACAAAATGAAGAGGAGTGGGAAAGAATATAAACGACATTTGAATTAAAATTTAATCAAACTATTATTAAAATCATTCATCCATTTTTATGGAGTTAGACTCAACACCATGGATCCAATGATGTTAATAAAGTACATGATCAAAAATTTAACCTAAGATCAGCCAGAAAATAATCACAAAATAATATTGCATTTAATATATACATTAAAAAAGGTTTTTTAAAATGTTTTAAAATGGAAATAAGAGATAAAAATATTAACTATGTTCAAATTAATCAAGAAATATTAAGTAAGACCATAGGAAAATCAAAAAAGGACTCAAATATTTTTATAATTTTTTTGGTATTTCTTTAAAGTCAGAAACTATTTTTAAAATCAAAAGAAATGAGTAAAATAACCCAAAAATGATAAGAAATACCAAAGTAAGAAATAAAAACTAAATGAGGTCACCAATATTTGTCACAATATCATTGGATCATTCCATATTTTTTCCAGAATTTAAAAATGCATAAAAGTATTTTTAAACATTTAAAACAATTCAAATAAAGTGAAAATTCATATAAAATATCAAAACACAAAATAAAATTGTGAAATAATTAAAGTCAGAAAGGGAAAAATCAAAAATATTTTTCATAATTTTTTCAGATTTTTTGGACTAAAAATGAATTTTCTATGATTTTTTGAAGTTTAAAACAATTAAATATAAAAATCAGAAAATAAAATAAAAACCAAAAAGATGTGGACCAATGGATGAGAGTCAAAATGCGTTAGTAATCAAATCCAAGGGATCTGGCGCGCTGTGCATATCATGGTCATTAGTGAATAAAGCATAAAATCAAATATAAAATCAGATTTAAAAAAAAACAAGTGGCGCACCATCATTGGTTGGAAGATGACACATTGGTCATCTTCAACCTCCAGCCAAGGTGAATTTCAGGTCTCTCAAACTATAAAATAAGAAGCTCAGACCTATTCCATTTGCTTCGTCTCTTCAAGATGAAGACAACCACACCTTTGCGACAAATTTATATAAATTGTAGCTCAAGCAATTTGGAAGGAATGTTTTGAAAAGGGATTTGAAATTTCATGGTCAAAACGTGTTTCCAGATAAAAGAAAGTGTTACAACTAGAACCAGGGCAATGAGAGCTTCACAATGATATCAAAGTTTTGAAGATTTGATGGAGAAATCTACCTATTGAAGTTGAGTTGCAGAGCTTTGAAACTGGACTTCTATGGAGTAATATAGGGCACGATTCTTGAAGGTAATTGTATGGTTAGCTTCAGGGAAGATTAAGGAAGGTGAATTGATAGAAAAAGGCTTGAACATTGATTTCGAAGTTACAAAAAATTGAGTTATGGGGCAAGTTTGGCAGGGTGATTCTAGCTGTTCAAGCTTGAGGAAATGAATGAGCGATGACCCTCTATTTATAAGGAATCAAATGGAATGCTAAAGCGTGTGAAATGATGAAGTTTGGAGGGAAATCGTGTGAAGTTGCAAACAAGTAAAATGTGACTTCTATATTGATCAAAACTTATCCAAAATGAGCATTTTGCTATGCTAATCACTTCTGGAAGTTCACTAAACATGTTTAGAAGAAAAAACGCACAGAAACAATGTGTTTAGAAGCTAAATCAAAGATTTCAAATTCTGACTTTTGAAGAAACTTCAGTTTCAAGTTACCAAGTTCAAATCAATGGCATTCTCAGCTCATGGGGTCTCATTGCCTGATTCTTGATGCTTTAGAAATATGAGTTACAAGCTTTTCAATGGGAAAAGAATGGAATCAAATGGATGTTTGAGCTGAAAGTTGCAATGAGTCAAAGTTGGGGAAAAGGTTGACTTACCATACTTAGAAATATTTCAAATTTTTCTTCAAAAGTGACCTATAATGTTTTGCATCCAAACATGGTCTTCCACTTGGAATTTGCTCTTAACCAAAAAATATGGCATTAAATAGACATATTGAATGACATTTTGAATCATGAACCATTCAAAATCTACAAAAATTGAGAGAGTTGTGAATTGCTGAAGTTGGCAAAAAATCATGAAATGACCTATAATCTTTTGTATCCTTAGGGCATCTTCCATCCATTTTATCACTTTGCATATAAAAGAAGGAATAAAGCTAACATCCTCAAGATAATTATGGAAAAAGAGTGGGCTCAGGGTGATAATTGACCAAGTTGTGATCATTTGAAGTCACACATGGGAAATTGGGGGTTCATCTAGAGGACTTGTAATCTTTCTTCATCATCATGTTTCTTCCACATGAAAACTACTTGAAACTTTTGAAGTGATTTGTTAATAACCCTTTGAAGAGAAGGATGTTTTTGGAATCACTCAAAAATACCAAAAGATGAGAAAGATATACTTCTTTGAAGTTCAAAACCCTAGCTCCTAGATCGAGAAAATGCTTTGAGGAACTTTGACAATTTTGAACAACCTTCTTGTACCAACACTTTTGCTTTGTAGATAGAAGTTTTTGAAGATGATAATGAGAACTAATATCAACCAAAACCACTTCCATATCTTGAGAATTAAAAGAAATATGCAATTGTGACCAATTGGAACAAGACCTTGTCTAACCATGACAACTTCTTCAATCAACCCCTTGTAATTTTGAATCAATTTTGATAACTTTGAAATGTAGTGAACCAAAATAAACCTTAACTTGCCATTTCTTCCAAAACAACTTCAATGGTGAGGTTTGGATTTCTCAAGCTTTATTGAATAGGGCACGGAAATAAACTCATAAACCCATGGATCAACTTGTTAAGCCACATTGCCTTTACCTACATTGTTAACAAGTAAGACAAACCAACATTGCATTTTATTAATTAAAAGGAAAGTAAAAACAAAAAATGAATGATCACAAAAGAAAAACAAGTCAAGGTGCTTGGTGATTCCTCAAAGAGCAAAGCTAAAGATAGGGAGGAGAACCAAAAACTCTAATATGATCTTGTTGTGATTGAATCAATATGGTGTAATGAAGGGATCTTAGGGGCAAAAATTGGGGTACAACACCCTGGATGGTGGTTCTTGTCATCATCTCTTATGATATAGAAATCCAAACCTGAGAAATTCAAATGAAACAAAAAGGAAAATAACCTTAATTGCCTAATTAAGGTCTTGCGATTCTCATGGAGTGGTTAGTTTGGCCTAACAATACATGTATTGCAAGATCCGAAGCTTCAAAAGCTTTGTTCCCTAACAATGACACGATGTTATTTCTACATTAAAACTCACATATAAAATGTTAAACATATTCTAATGGTGCATATGAACAGAGTTAACATGTTAGCAATGATTGAAAACACGTGAAATCAAATTTTTAGAAGTCTACCAATTTTGATAACCGGTGTAGTTGAGATGTTGCATTCTGGCGCACGAGGGACTCATCTATGGACTTGAATCACTTCCTTTGATCCTCAGGAAGTGATTGGTTGCCTTAGTCTGGATTGAGAGCGGTTGGAAACTGTAGTATAGATCTTGCATTTTTATTTGGATTTTTGTGTATTCTTTCAAGGCTTTTTCAGGAAATATTTTCGTATGTTTGCATCTGATGCTTATCTTGCTTATATAGAGGAAGGTGAGGATCAACAAATATGGCATAAAATAATGCAATCATGGCCAAGATTATACAAGAATCAAACATGTTTTTTATGCTTCCATTTTGAGCTATTCTTGACATATTTGAGCTCACACGGTTTAGGCATGTTCATCATGTGTTCTTGGGTCTTCATGTGACTGAAATCAAAAGCCTATGCGCCTTGTTTCATCGCTTCATATTTTATTTGATTTAATTTGCATTAAAATGAATAAAAATTCAAATAAAAGAAATAAAAATCATAAAAAAATGTGAATGTATTTAGAGGTCCTTTAACACATTATGAATGTGTTTGAACATTAAAAGTTAGGTCCACTAGTTCAAAATTTCAAGTTTGCTCACATTGCACTTCATGCATTTTCTCAAAATTTCCTAACTTGCACTGGTCATAACTCTCTTAATTTTCATCTTTTGAAGGTGATCTTGGAATTTTTGGAAATATCAAGATGTCCCTTTCAATTTCTCTGTTGACCATTTTTGCATTTGGAGAATTTATCTTGATGTAAGTTGCTTTCATAAAAAGTTCCTTTTTTGTTGACTTTTGAAATGACCTGTAATGTATTGACTCATTTCTCTCAAATGAAGCACTTTTTGGACTTGAGCATACATATTCAATGTTTTAGAGAATTGAATTTATTTCAAAATAGGCTTTGTTTGGGGAAAAGTTGATGAAGCATGTGAAAGTTATGCTTGGTTAAAGTCCAGTTGACTTCTCCTAAGGAAACCCTAATTTTGCAACTTTAGACTTTTGATGGTTTGAGGATTTTCCTTGCGGAATCATGATCAACCCTTGATAAAATGATGAATATCACTTCAAAATGTTGAATCTGACCAAAAATCTTGAAGTTTGACTGTATGATGACCACAATTGACTCTTTACTCAATACAGTTGATTTTCAATCATCTGAGCTATTGTCTGAGCAAACTTGTGATGCAAGGCTTGAAGCTTGAAATGAACATTATTGAATACCTATGGAGAACCATGAAAACCACTTGATACCTTTGAAACCCAAACTTCCTTGAAGAACACAAAACCCTAGTTATGGACCCATTGCTTAGGAGGAGAATTTGTCTGATCAACTCTTGAGCATCCTTGAGCATTTGAGAACCCTAGAATAATGTCTTTGAAAAAAATGGGAGGGTAAATTTTGGGGTACAACAATGATGTACAAGTGCGGGATAATCTTACTGTTGAAACTGTAATTGTGAGGATCGAGGATCGGGAAATAAAGAAATTGAGGGGCAAAGAGATTACTCTTGTGAAAGTAGTTTGTGGTGGAGCTGCTGGAGAGAATATGATGTGGGAATTAGAGAGTAGGATGAGATAGACTTATCCTGAGTTATTTGCATTAGGTAATTTTCAAGAACGAAGATATTCTAAGTGGGGGAGAGTTGTAACACCCCAATTTCGTTGAATTATTTTTAATTAGATGATGCGATGTATTTTTTCACTTTAGTGAATCTTTTATTGTTTTGTGATACATTTGTTGGAAATTAGATATCTTAGAAATTAATGGAGTTGAGATAATGGGGGTGTATGACCAAAAGTGTAGAAACATGAGGTGTAGAGAGTTAGATAGTTTATTGACATTATTTGAATTAAAATATTAGATTTAATAGTATAGTATAATAATTAAGTAAATATTATTAGTAGAATAATAGAATTATTATTTATTTAATTTGGGAAGGGCAAGGTTGGTATTATGATTTAGGGGTCCTAAGGTCAGTGTTGGAATAAAATAGAGTTGATGGTGTGCAAAGAACATGGTCGACATGCATGCAAGTGACATCTCGACACTGGAAGTGGAAAATTGAGGTGTCTAAACTTATCATAGAGAAATGGTTATGGATTTAGTACTTTTTTAAAGTTACAAGTTTAGTCACTTCGACCAGAGCAGTTGAGATTCAACATAGACGGTTGAATTGAGCAAACGTGGTTAAGTAACCACCTCTTGACCTCAATGGAGAAAATGGAGAACGTTTAGAAGAAGGTAAGAATATGTAGAATGTGGCGCTCAGTGGAGAAAATCTCACGTTCAAGCAGTTATTCGTATTTTAGTATAAATAATAGTTCTTATGATAGAATTAAGGGTGTTCAAATTTACTATCAAACTCATACAAAACTCATAGTACCTAGCGAAGCGCGAAATGAGTTCAAAGAGTGCAATGTATGTTTGATCACGAGATTTCCATTTATGCAAAGCTTTATTTAAAGTTTACTTTACATTTCTGTATTTTTCATGGTCAAACCAATTACTTTTCCAGTCAAAGTTTTACTTTCACTTGCTTTAATTTTAAGAACGTGATCTTGACCATCGTCAAAATCAATCACACTCTTGTTATTTTTACGTTATTTGAAAAACCTCACACACATTGTTCTGAGATTCCCTAGTCTATCATGCAAAGTAATCTTTAACAAGAGACCAATGTTGTTTACCAAATTTTAGGGTAAACAAATTGGCACACCCGGTGGGATATTGTGCTAATATTTTCAAATAAACTGTTAAATTCATTGTGTTTCTGTTGTGTATGGTTTGTTTTGCATAAAATAATACTAATGTGTGTTCATGCATGAACTTGAGAAGTGGGAAAAAACTGTCTAGAATGTGACGATATAGCACACACACTAACACTTCTAATCCTGCACAAAGCAATTCTCACAATATTGATATCATACTAGTCGGTACGACGACTCAAAACGCGATGGCTTTATCCCCTGTTAGGACATCTGTCGCCACTAGCTCGACAACAACAATTTATTCAATGCAAATGCAAGGGGCTATGCCCTCACCACCACATGAGGGTTTACCTTTTAACCCTTCAAGGGAATTCTTTCAATTAGGGTCGATGTCACCTCCAAGGTATTATCAAAATGGAATGTCATAGTCGATGATGGACGACCTTCAATCTAACATGTCAATGTATGTTGATAATATGATGTCTACCGTGCCATATTTTAACCATCAAAATGCTTCTTCTACGACCTTGAGTACTAGTGGTCGACCAGGAGGGATAAGTTACATGCCCCAAATGATAGCATCGTTGAATTTGACTTTCGTTATGGCTTTAAGGCAACAGATGGGCAAAAGTAATATTGAGTTGGTAAACAATATTACCCAACAAATGGGTTTTATACTTAACCTTATGACCGACCAAATGAGTCGTATTACCGAGTCCTTTAGCGTCCCTCCAGTTCATCCTTGACCAATACCCTAAATATCAATTGTAAGGCAAGACAACATGCCTGATGATGAGGCATCCCCAGTGAATCAAGGGAATCCTTCAAGTTCTCGACCAAGAGAGCCAACTCCTAATAGTGACGATGAAGAATACATAGAACAACATAACCCTTGACCAGTGATAGTGCAGAGAAAACAAGATGTTGATCGTGTCTTAAGAAATGTCCATCAAAATAATCTAGTGGGACACAACAATATTGCAAATATGGTCGAACAAGTGTTGGCCCAGAATGGACTCAGTGTGGGCCTCCATGGGCCTAATTATACGTCCATTATACCCGATTAAATTCGTTAAAAAAATTTCCTATGGGATGGAAAGTCTCCAAATTTACCAAGTTCGCTAGGGACACAAGTGAGTCCATTGTCGAACACATAGCCAAATTCGAAACTGAAGTTGGAAAAATTGCCAATGATGAATGCTTAAAAATGAAGTATTTTCCAAATTCTTTAGCAAAGAACGATTTTACCTAGTTCACGACTCTAACTCCACATTCCATACAAACTTGGAGCTAGTTAGAGAGAATTTTTCATGAGTAGCTCTATATGGGTCAGTCGAATATAAGCCTTAAAGAGTTGTCCAGTGTTAGGAGAAAAATGTTTGAGTTGATCGATGACTATCTAAACAGGTTTAGACTTCTTAAAGTAAGATGCTTTACTCAAGTCCCTGAACATGAGTTAGTCAAAATGGCTGCAGGAGGCCTAGACTATTCCATTAGGAAGAATTTAGATCCTCAATACCTTAGAGATATGGCACATCTAGTTGATAGGGTTTGCCAGGTCGAACACTTAAAAGCTGGAAAAGCCATTGTATTTCAACGTAGCCTTTCCATTTACCATTTTTTGAACTTTGTAATGATCCATGGAGTTACGCCATTTATAAACTACCATTATATTAATAAAATATCGATCTTTTTCCAATCAATTTAAATTCTTATATATTTGATTCTTTTGCAAAATGTCATTTATTTTTTATAATAATTTTTTAAACAAAGGTTTTAACAACAAACTTGTTTTTGAAAATTACAAAACATTCTCCTTTGACTTTTGAATAAAACAAAAAGAAATGTTGACGGTTGCTCAAGAACGATCAAGTCTCGAAGTGTGCAACACAAATTTTCCAGTACAGTGGTTCAAGTGGTTTCCCCACATATGTTTTTGTTGATCCTAATTTCCCCAAAGGATTTTTGTCAGATAGTGGATTTCCTCCATCCAACTTGTTGTGACTAGTTTGTGGCATGATCCATCCAGGTTTCCCCAGCCGATTCTTGATTTAAACAATGGCTGTGGCTAATTTGTTGTGTTTTAGTTGATCAGGGTTTCCCCCATTGAGTCTTAATCAGATAATGAATTCTTTCTAGCCAGTTTGTTGGTGCAATGTTGATATGAATTCTCCTTATAGAACAACCAATGTAAGTTTTATAGCCTCAGAAGAGTGTTGATTTTGGAAGATTCATGTTGTTTATTCCCAATAGATCTTAATTTACCCATAATAAGAGCTTTCGTCATAGAAGTCTTGGAAGAAGACAAGCTTTGAAGTAGGGTCTCTATCTAGGTGAGATTTGACCGAGTACTTAGTTTGTCAATCTTCTCTGTTTCCCCAACTGAGTTTGTGTATTGTTTTTTCAGCATAAACATAACATTGCATGCATTTTAATATCCATAAAGACATCATCATGCATAGGCGAAGCAATATTAGTTATCATTTGCATTTCCTTGGTGTTTTTAAATCTACTTTCCCGGATAATATATTTCTCCAAGCATAGTGTGTTTTTTATCTCCCACTGAGTTTATTCCTCGTGGGAGAAATCGTGTTTCAGTTTTCCTTCCAAGCTCATTATCTGGATGGAATAAATCCCCGATCGAGTTCATTCCTCGTTGGGTAGAGTCTTATTTGACCGTTTCTCTCTAGTTCGTTCCTTGAATGAACTTTGGTCCCTTGCACTAATTTTTTATTTCCCCAGCTCGAAACCTAGATAATGAAGAAGGCATTGTAATGCACCCTTGTGGATCCTGTTTTCATCAGTAGAGAATTTTATTATTACATGATTACATCCATAGTAGAGGATGAAGAATCTTTCCCAGCATCTATTGCTACAACAATCCCTTGGAAGTGTTTTCCCAACATTAAGTGGCAGTCTCTTTATTTAAGAAGCTTGTCTGTTCCATACGTTCTGATCTATTGCTTAGTAACAAGTGGAAATCTCTTTATTTGAGGAGCTTGTCTATTCCTGGAATTTAAATCTTTTGTGAGACTTCAAGTGGCAGTCTCTTATTTGATAATCTTGTATGTCCCTAGCATATTAATCCTTATCTTTGCAGCAAGTTGCAATCTCTTTATTTAATCCCTGACAGAGAAGCTCATTATGAAATCCTAAGTCGCACTAATTCAAAGTTAGCATAGGTTCGTTATTCTAACAGGTGGTTGTCTCTTTCTTTGAGAAGCATGTTACAATCTCCGGTTGAAGTTAAAATCTTAATCTCCAACAAGTGAATACCGCTTTAGGTTGAAGACCAGAAATCGAGGGAAGCATGTTTGTTGCCCTTTCCAAGTGGAATACTTGGTTAAAGAAGAAACTAAGACTCGTTCCTGGTTGAATACCTAGAGTCATGGTAGATTTATTAGCCTTTCCAGGTGGAAGACTTGGTTAAAGAAGAAGTTGGCCCTGTTTTAGATGGAAGACCAGAAGTTATAGGAAGCTTGTTATCAATTCAAATCATTTCTCTACCTTCGTCTATGAGTTAGTAGCTCACCGTCATCTATGAGTTGATGCATATATTTTCTCTACCTTCATCTATGAGTTGGAAGTTTACCGCCATCCATGAGTCGGTATTATTGAGTTTACTGCCTTCAACTATGAGTTGGTAGTATTTCTCTTATCTTGTTTACCTCCTTCAACCATGAGTTGGTAGTAATTCTTTTTCTCACTGTCTATTTAAGGGTTTATTCATTAATAGAGTAAGTGACCCTTTACTTAGGGTTTATCCCCCAGTAAAATTAATAATGCTACATATCCCCAATGGGTTCCTCCATTGTTGTTTGTTGCTTTTTTATACCTCTGGTTGTGCTTTAGGTTATTCCTCAACATAAATCCCCGCAGGGTCATGTTGTTCCCCCATTGAGTTTTGTCTCCCCGGTGGACTCCCATTCAAGTCTTTTCTTCAGAAGATTAAAGTCATAGTTCATCTACGCAGAGTTTGTCTCATACAACCTTTTTTCCCCATAGATTTCATTTGTTTGCATTCATATCATAAGCATTGCACGACATCTTAAGACTAAAAAGTGGATCTTCTATATTTAAGTATCTTCAATCCCGTTGAGACGAAGATTTTCATTCTTCATATCTCCATATATAAGAAACTTAAATAGAGGTATCTGTCATACCATAATTTTGACCCATAAGGTTCCACCTATCATATCATTTTATATCTCATCAAGATCACAAATATGGTAGCCTCTTAACTCTCTCTTCTTTGGGTTTGTTGTATGGGAGATGATCAGTCACCCTTTGTGTTTCTTTCACCTTTATGCTTGTTTGAATTTTAAGATTTACTAACCTTATTCAAAATAAAAAAATATGCTTTGTTTCCTTTTCTTGTTTTGCAAGGTAGAGCTCACAATCAAAAGATCGAGTTTTGTTGCTAAATTAGGGTTTTGGTTACCTAAGTCAAAGGTTGGTCAAAAAGTAGTTCATTAAAGCTTATAATTCAAGGCATGACAAATAATCTTAGGTCACATTCATGTCAAGCTTCATTCAATTTCATTTGATCAAGATGTAAAGTTTGATGCATCTTTTCAAGGTTGATTCAAGTATGGTTCATGTGTTCATTTACATGCCATCTTCTTTCACTTGTCAAGAAATCTTTAAGATTACTCAAGGGACATTCGTGTTTCATTCATTTGGTGTTCATTTGTTCATTATTGTGCCTTCAAATGCAAGAAAAGTCAAGAAGTCACAAGTTGGTACAAGTTTGGTTGGCCTAAAATCAAGAATGGAAATTCATTTGGTCCAAACACCAAAACTTTATCATTACTCAACATTTTTAGGATCTTCTTTGAGCCATATATCACATTCGATGTCCTATACAACTGTGATTCAGAAGTCAAACATCAGTTTAGCTCCCAAGTCCATCAATTTTTGAAGTTGCTCAAAGGCCACATGTGCATAAAACTAGGTTCATGACATGTTTGACCTAATGCCATACCTGATTTTCAGTGCCACACCCTCAAATTTCAACTCATGTCATTTTCATCTCAAGCATACTTTTGACTTGGTTATTTTTACATTGTATTCTCCTCCATGAAAGGATCATTTTGCCTAAATAAAATCACAAAACGCAAGAGTAGATTCCATTTGGCCTCAGCTTGAACATGGTGACCTGACTCTGCATTTTTGGGACATGATCATAATTAGAAATGACCTAAAAGTTACTTGGTACCACTCAACACATGTTCAAATTTCCTTGTCATGATGAAACATGTCTCACACAATGCAAAACAATCTGCAATTGTGCCAAAACTCACACATTTCATGCTTCATTTCACACGGTTTGGATCTAGGAATTTCTCAAGTTGGTTCACACGTTTGAAATCCAAATTGGAACGTATCATGACCTCACTTCCTTTCTTATAAATAGAGCATCATTTTCCCTTCATTTGCAAGCTTGAACAACCATAGAACCTCTTCCATTTTCACTCTCAAAAATCTTCAAAAACCAGAAACCCTAACTCTAATTTTAGCTTGTTTAAACTCCAAATCTCTTCAGAGAATCCTTTAGCGGCATCATCTGAAGCTAATTGAAGCATTAGAGAAGTTCAAAACCTTATGCAACCTTCAACCCAATCTCACCATTTTCAGACCTTTGAAGCTTCTTCGAACAGGTAGCTACAAGTAAAATCTCAACACAAATAATTTACGACTCTCTTCATCTTGATCTTCATATTCTAAGCCCTCACTTACATGTGTTTTATATTGCGTATTAGTCATTTAATTTAACTTTGAAGCTTCTAGGTTTTCTGCGTGTTTCTGCAAATTCTCTATGCTTGGAGTGAGTAAATGACTCTAATGCAGAGAGACATGAACGATGACATGAGACGAAGCTAAACCATGTGGTGTTATGACTTGAATATCAGATTTCATGGATCTGCAAATTTGACTAGAGGTTGAAGATGCAGTTGAGCTTCACACGCAATGGAGCCAAATTCAAATCTCTTGTCCAATCAGCGTGTGACTTGTCCTAGATGTTGGAAATATTTTATTTCTTTTCTATTTTAATTCATTTAATTTCCTTTTTCTTTCAAATATTATTTTAAATAACTCCTTTATGATTTTTAACTCCAACTTTTTTTCACAAAATCATAAAAATGTTTTCCATGACATTTATTTTTTTTAGAATTTTAAAATGTGTTTTATCATTTTTTGCTATTTTATTTTTAATTAACTTTCAACAATTTTATTTCAATCATTTTGAAATATTTTTTAGTTCAACTTTTGAGATTATGTTCCTTGGAATATTTCTGATTTTCTATAATTTTGTAGATATTTATTTCACGTTTTGAGGCATCTTTGGAATTTTATCTTTTATTTCTATTTAAAATCATTTAATTCTATTTTTTTAAAAACATTTATTTGTTTTGGTTCTGAACTTTGTTGACCTTGATCATTTGTGGTTGATTGATGTGGCATCTTGTTCAATTAGACTTTGGAATGGTAATTTTGATTGATTGAACTTTCAACATTTCAAACCTATCATTAAATGATCATTTGATCATTTTTGGTACTTTGGATTGATGATAAGTTTATCTCAAGGTATCATGAAGAAGATTGATTGAAGTAATTATCAAATCTCCTTGCCTTAGTGCTTGATCATTTCTCCTGCTCCATCTCCCTCTTTCTTTTATTTTGTTTTGACTTATGTTTCATTGTTTTAGGAGGATGATTTTGTGTCATTTCTCTAACATGTATGACACATAAATTACTATTGACCGACCTCTAAAAGGTGTGATTTCTATATAAGTCCACTTATGATTCCCTAACATAGTGCTAAATTTTCCATGAATCGATTGATCTATCATTAACACTAACATTAACTCTTATTAATTGTGATACATTTACTTTAATACAATTTATTTTTATTCCATTTACTTTATGTCATTTAAGTTTAGCATCTACAATTTAGCATTTTTATCTTTTGCTTTATTTATGCTTTATCTTTTGCTTTATTGTATGCTTTATCTTTTGCTTTTATTTTGTTTATTGTTACAAAAATATCAAAAAACATTAATAAATACAAAACCCTAAAAAAGTTATATGCTCTTGAGGACTATGGTTACTATCCTATGCTTAGAGATTTTGGACTATTGGACTTAGACCTAGGGTTCCTTTTCCTTTGGTTGGATTAATTCATCTGAGACATTGTGGCATCTGAGACCTTGATTCATATGATACTTCGGGATTCATCTGAGACTTGACTTTGTCCTGAGAACATCTAAACCTTGGCTTTGTGACTTTATCTGGACCTTATGATATTCATCTTCTCATGTGCTTGATCAACTTGTGGCCTAAATCCAAAGGAAATGAATGCTTTCTTTGAGTAATGTCATATGCTTGCTCCATCTTGTGGTTAGTTCACTTGCACACACAAAGGCTTTCTCTTGGGCTACCTTACAATGAGACTTTTTATTTAATGTCATTTACTTTATGCTTTAGGATAGTCTCTTCATCTCCTTCCCATTTCTTGAATTTTCAAAATTCTCATTTCAAAAACTTCTTGTTTTCAAACTTCACATCTTTTTCTTAACAAACCTTGAATTTGTCAAGTGATCCAGAAAATCTTTTTCTTAACAAATGCTAAAACACTTAAGCATATTCAAACTCTTTCAAAACTTCTAAAAAATATAAACCTCATCAAACTTTTGTTGTGCCTTTGTACACTTTTCTTTTCAAACCAGACCTTTTTTTGAAAGATTAGATATAAGTCTATTCTCGAAGTGATGCAAACCACTATATTTCAACAATGTGATGTGAAATTGATTGACATTTTCCACTTGAATGTTGAGACATGTTTGATGAGTATATCCAAGCAAAGTTCTCCATATCAAGATGATGCAAATTCTCATTTCCTTATACTTGTGGGTAGTAAGTTGATTTTTGCACTCGAATATGAAAAAATGTATTCTCATTTACAATCAATCAATAAACAATCAAGCACTTTCATAAACACAAAAATTAAAGTGGTTCCTATGAAGTACCATAGATTTGAGGAGTGTTAATACAATCCTTTTTCATAATCAAACCCCACACCCAAATCTCTCTTTTGTTTTGTTTTAAAAAAATTTGTGGGTTATTTTCGAATTTTCCCTTTTCCCTTTTGAAATAATAAAGTTCGATGGAGACTCTTGCTTTATCCAAGTTAAGTTAATCAATAGCTTAATCTCAATTTTTTCCGCTGCGACACAATCTTCAAATAACCTTTGGATTTCCTCTGGATCTTCGATCCACTATCACTCACTGATTTGTATCATGTTGATGTTTTTACCTCTTCTCCTTTCCACAACAATACTATGGTAAATCCCTGGTGTTCATGTCCCCATCAGATAGCCATTGCATCTTGGACCTTTGGAGCCACATCATTTCTTCTTGGTGCATGATCTTGGACCAGACGATCCTATCTTGTCTAGGGTGACCTCTAGCTTCTTGGATGGATTTTTGGATACTAGATATTCTTCCCAACAACTTGTTTTTTTTCTTGTTGCATACTTCTCATAATGTGCATGTTCCAACTGCTAGCCAAATTCTTATTTCTATCAAGGTTCTCCACGAGATCATTATGCTGAGACTAGGCTTTAGAGATCATATCATCTGAATTTGATTATTCTATAAGGTCTAGAGTAAGAAGGGTCCTTAAAGGAAATGATAATAGGGTGGTGATCTAAGATTCAATTCCAGACAACACTCTAACTTGAGCATTTGAAAATTGAATCCTCCAAGCATCATTGCTCAAAGCTCTCTCCAGACGCTCATATATTTATAGGCCCCCTTGCTTTATAGGACCTCTCAATGTGAACTAGTGAAATGTTGCATCCAGGTCCATAAGTCCACACGAGTCAATTCTACTTTTGAACAAGGAAACTTTTCTGGAGGATGCGGGTAACCTTCCTTTCTTCTAAGATGTCGACAGGATGTCATTGAAGTCTCCTACAAGGAGCCAACCATCGTTCATGTTTTGATGTTCTCAATAAAGACCTGGGGGATGAAGAAATAAAGAAATCATTGTTTGACATGGAACACTATCAATTCATCAATTCAGACCCATTTCCATTTGCAACACTATCAACAAGGTCATGATCAAAATTACAATGAATAGGCTCAAGAATCTGATGGACAAAGTTGTCTCTCCCCACCAATCAGGATTCATTCATAGGAGTGGAATCTAAGACAACATCATTGTGGCCCAAGAGATGGTGTATAGTATGCATAGAGTCCAAGGTAAAATTTGCTATTTTGTGTGGAAAGTAGACATATCCAAGGCGTATGATAAATTAAATCAGAGCTTCCTAAGAATTTTTCTACTCCAAATTGGACTTCCTGAGAAGATGAGAAACATTATATAATTTTTGTGATATGTCTGGGCAGAGAATTAGATATGAGAAGACCAACATTCTTTTCTCTAAGACCACAGATTCCCCGAGCAATGGGAAAATTCTGCAAGTAGCAGGAATTAGAGAATCTAGCTAACTTGGTTTATACCTTAAAATTCCTTTAACAAGTAGGAGTCCAAAAGCTAAGGATTACCAGCACATCATTGACAAGGTCAAGAAGAAATTGTCTATGTGGAAGGCTGAGAATCTCTCCATGGTAGGGAGGGTTACTCTTTCTAAAGTTGTCCTAGAAGCCATCCCTACTTACTTAATGACGAGTAGTACGGTGCCACATAAATGCAATTGGAAAGTCGTCGCAGAAAATGATAGCATGTGGGGGAGGCTCAACTAATGGCAAATTCTCAACTATTACAGCTTAGGAAACATTCACTCACGCAAGGGACCAAGACATCAATTGGAAGAATATATGGAGAATCAAAGTGCCTGGAGGAATCTGAATATTCATTTGGCTCATGCATTAGAATGGATTGAAAACAAATTAATTCTAGCTCAAAGACATATACGTGAACCTGACTGCATTAACAAAGCCATGCCTTAAGGCTTTGTTCGGGAGTTTAGAGGGGAAGGGAGAGGAGGACTTTGAAATATAGGAAGGATTGGGTGAAAAGAATAGAAAGATTTTGGTTTGAAGGGTTTGTATTTCTTCGTAACACTAAAAACCCCTAATTTGGATGAACTAAAAACTTGTATTGAATGAGGGTTTTGGAGGGCTTACATAAATTTTTTCAAATATCTTTTATGTTGTTATAGTATTTTGAAAATTAAAAATACTGTAATAATAAATACTATTTTATGGTTCTATACAAAATCATTTTTTCGAAAAATGTCGAATATTATTCTATTTAAAAAAAAAAATTGTTTTCGGAAGACTTCCCTTCCCTTCTCCTCCAAACTCGCAAACAAAGCCTAAGAGACTGCAAAATCATAAAGCACATATGGCTGAACCTAGTTAAGACATCTAAATGGGAAGCATTTTTCATAATATATATGCAGGATTGGTTATAGTTCAATATGAACTTTAATCATAGTAGACATGAAGAAAAGAACTGACAAGAAATATAGGCCATTGTGTGTCATATCATATGGTAGTAGAGAAACAGAAGAATCTTTGATGAAGACTACATCATGCTTCACAACATAACTAGAGTGATCAAAGACCAGATATATTAGTACGCGGGAGCGCAGAAATGACAAGCATAAGCTCCAAGAAGATCAAGACAAAAATTTACATTAAGTGGGAGCCACATGAAATATTGGTTGATTCTCAATACAACTAGTTCGAAGCATCATAATATGGAGGTAGGATGTGGGGGGGTTTTAAGAGACATCAATGTCAGGTCGATCATAGGCCTAAGCCAAGAAGTTGGAATATAGTAACAATGTCACTATTGAGCTTTGGAGAGTGTTGAAATGTCTTAAGATGATTCATACTAAAAATGCTAAATTGGTTATCCAGGTGGACTGTAGGAATGTATATGAAACTATTAAGGAGGACATCTTCATTTGGCTTAGGGAGAAGCTTGGTTAGAGAGATCCATAAGGAGTTGAGGCTCTTTATGGATACTAAGATTGAGCATATTCAATGGAAATTAAATTGTTGTGCGGATAGGATGGCTAAGCTAGGAAATAGTCAAAATGTGAACACTAGTTCCTATGAGTCATGTCCTATAGAAGTTTAAAAGGAGTATAAGGTGGATTTGGAAGGTGTAACTAGAAAAAAAAATAGTTCTCTTCTTCATTGACGAAAATAAAAGAAACTTTTTTTCACCTTGTTATGTTGAGTTACATCTCTGAAAACTCGAAAATACCCTTTAGATATGCATATTCAAACGCACCTCTCAGTAATGTTTTGGATGTGCACATCCGAAGACACCCTTTTTCCACGTTTTAATAATTAAACGTTGGATTTAAAATTTTAGAGGTAGTTTTGGATATGCATATCTGAAACTACCCTTGCCATATTAGATTACTGCATGGTCACCCATTCCAACTATTTCATTCATTTTCTTTCCCCCCATAACCAAAACCCTCAACAAAACTTCAACCATTCTCAATGAAATTTCCGTCTCCAAACCAAATTTCAAGTGTTTGAGCATAACAAAGAGAGCATAGAAAACTGCAATTTGAGGTAAACTTTCCTCATTTCATCTTACATTTCTTGCATTGATGTTGATTTGTAGAATGAAAGAACAACGCCACTTCGGATATGCATATCCGAATTCAACCTACCATAATTCAAATGTGCATATCCAAAAACATGTCTGTTACAGAATTAAAATTATTTTTCGACAAAATTTATGTTGTTTTGGTCGTGTTAGGTATGGTGCACCCTGAAAATATTCCCAAAGTTGTCGTGAAGGTTTCAGACAAGTTCAATGAAGATCCTAAGCCGAATGAGATGAAAGACATTGATAAAACAATTAATGTCGTGATAGATTTTAAACAACAATTTACAAATGAAAAAATTTTCACCTCTCGTCAACATATGCTTGAATGAGTTCGAATGGAAGCTAGCAAACTTGGGTTTGGCGCTGTGATTGGAAGGTCTGACAATGGATCTAGTAGAAGGAATTCATTTGTTGTGATGATATGCGAGAGAAGTGGGAAATATTTTCAAAAACTTTGAAAGTTAAAACACGATGACACGGGATCAAGAAAATGTGATTCTCCGTTTAAAATGCGCGATTCTTGTATGATGGATGTTTCGTGGTGGTTTAATGTCATTTTCGGTATGCAATCATGCATTGGACACCAAGCTACAAGGGAATCCAATTGTATGTCAGCTTAAGCCAAAAGAGAAGTGAATATATTTCAGAATTGTCGTTAGTCAAAGTTACACTAAGAAACATACTTGTCGATTTGAAACGAAAAAGACTAGAAAGTGTTTCAAAGACCAAGTCGGTTTACAATTATCGTTATAAACAACACATTGCACAAAGAGGTCCGAGGTCCGAAATGCAACATTTATTGAAATGTTTGGATGATAACCACTATGTTTCCAGGTACAGAGTTTATGAGGACAATGTTAGTATTCGTGATATATTTTGGACTCATCCAAAAAGTATTAAGTTGTTCAACACATTTCTAACCGTCCTTATGATTGATTCGACGTACAAGACCAACAAGTATATGCTTCCGTTTCTAGAAATTGTTGGTGTTAGTTCTACGAACAAGTCATTTTTGATTGGATTTGTTTTTTTGGAATGTTAAAAAGAATACAATGTCACTTGGGTGTTGGGTATATAGAAGACTTTGTTGAAGGATCCACAAAATATACCTAATGTCATTGTTACCGAACGAGATAACACCCTTATGAATACAGTTGGTAGTCTGTTTTCTACATCAACCGCATTACTTTGTTAGTATCATATAACAAAAAAGTGAGATCTTGGCTCAAACCCGCAGTTGGAAAAAAAGAAAAAAAAGGTGAAGACAGAAACATGATCAAATCTGGTGTTGTGGTTGAGAAGATAATGCGTGAATGGACTGATATTCTAAATTCTACTATAGAAGAGTTGTATACTGAGAATCTGGTACACTTCATGAACTTGTGTGTCGAATATCTCGATTTCTTGAAATATGTTTAGCCTTATCCTTGATCAGGTGAAAGAGAAAGTTGTATGTTCTTAGACGGACAGGGTTAGACATTTGGGTAACACAACAACTAATAGAGTGGAATATGCACATGCAGCGTTGAAGAAATGGTTGGGTGATAAGAAAGGATACCTTTGTAGAGAATGGGACACGGTGAACCAAATGCTCCAAAACAAACACAATGTAAATCAGACAACATTTGGGCAAAGCAAAACTGTATTAGAACACCGATTCAAAGACAACAATCTATACACACAGTTGGTTCTCAACATATCTCAGGAGGGATTGATATTCATTTATCATAAAGCAAAATGATCGAAAACGATGGGGCCAAATAGTTTGAAGTGTGGGCATACAATTAGGATGACTTATAGGCTTCCATGTGCTTATCTTATTACTAAAAAAATGAAGCTCAATTCCCCCATACGTATAGATGCGGTTTGCACTCATTGGAAAAGACTCTGATTTGATCACTATGGATCAACAAAGGAAGGCACATCCAACATAACCATCACAACCGAGTTGGAAGTGATAATGTATAGATTTTCTAAAGCTGGTGACTCTATGAAATTGCACAAAAAAGAACATTTGAGGAAAATCGCCTTTTCAGAAACCACCAATTTGAAACCTCTTTCACAAACGATAAAAACCAAAGGTGCGCTTAAAAAGGTGAAAAGTACACAAGCTGACAGTTCAAAAAAGAAGACTCCTTCTTACCATGAAGTTGTTGATTCAATATTTTCGGATTCTCCAACCCCAAAATCCAAAATAAGTGTTAACAAGGAAGCTCACATTTTCAAACAACCTTGTACACCGCCTATTAAAAAATAACCACAAACACCACCGATTAAAAAGCCACTGATGATCTACATTGATGAGATGTCGCTTTTTATGCACAAACACATTGAAAGAATCATGGATATGGGGAGTGATGGTAATTGCAGGTTTCGAGTCGTGTCCAGGTTACTTGATAAAGGAAAGGAGAATCACAATCTTGTGCACTAAACACTTATTTCAGATTTGATGGTGCATAGAGAAATTTATAAACAACTATATGTGACTATAGAAGAATTCAATAAAGTTCACAATGCTCTTGTTACAAGTGTTGATTTCACGCACCAGTTGAAAAATGGATGAGCTTCCCTGAAATGGGTCATCTTATAGCAAGTGCATATGAGAGGGTGTGTATCGATTTGATGAGGTATGGTTTTTCAAAAACATTTTTCCCATTAGGACTCCCCCGCCTAAAGACTATTCCGGTTGCATCATGTGTATTGGATACCTAAGATCACACCATTTTGTACAGGTTTATTTGAAACTGGAGTGTCCTGTTCCAGCTACAATAGTGGAGTGGATTTCATATTCCGCAAAAGAGGCAGAAACTTGGCCGAATCATTTTTTGGAAATGATGGTAGAGTTCACAATTTGATGGAGCTTGAGAGAGAATCAAATAGGGAGAAGTCGAAGAAAGAACTGGTTTTAGATTTAAGTAGTGACAATTTGTTCGGTGCAATTTAGAATCTAATCGAACCATATTTTGAATGTATTGTCTTACAAAACATAAAATCTATATGATTCAATACATATATAACATATTCTCTATATTTAGTTTTACAACTGTTTATTTTTTCCATGTCTCTTTGGTACAAATAATGATGGTGATTCTGGATCTACCTAATTCGGATATGCACTTCCGAATTAACCTTCAATTTAAACAAAAAACAATACAAGGCTTATTTAGGATATGCACATCCAGATTAACCTCTTGTTTTTATAAAAAAAACATGGCATTTTTGGATGTGCATATCCGAATACCTCTTATTTTGGTAAAAAAAAGTTACTTCGAATGGTCATGTCTGAAATATGTCATGATAGCAGGATAATATTTCTTGGGTCCAAATTGCTTCAAAAAGGCCATAAATAGGGTCTCTAAATCATTTCATTTTCCATCACAAACCACAACTAGAAATGACACAAACATATCCACACCTGGATTTTTTCTACTTCAGTGGTACACATTCGCCACTTCAATTAAGGTTCTCACATGACACATCATTCACCGAGCTCCTTACCATAATGAACTCTCTCTTTCAATATCCATAGAATCTAAAGGTGGTCAAGCTTGAGTATCGTTCACCTTCACTTGACACTGAAGGAAGCATAAATTCACTCAGTTTGAGCTCAAGAACAACGACAATTTAGAGGTTATGTGGGGTACTTTTCAACGACACTCTTTTAAGGATCCGATTGAGGTGGATGCAAAGCTTCAAAGATTGGGAGAAGACTTTATCACAATATAATAAATAACGCATTTCATGACGGAGCTTTCACGTCATCCAGAAAAGCAACGAGGTATTATGTCTAGGCGCGCTATGTTTTATATCTTTTTAATTATTAAAATAACAATTTACCTCGGTTTCTAATATATCCGACGGGTAAAACTAATATGGACGCGCTTCGGGTCCAAACTTTTGCAGTTTATGTTTTATTTTGTTTATAATTGTAAACTAAAATAACTAACCCTTTGATTTTTCAATATAATCGAGGGATCAACTAAACATATTTCACTATAAAAGCAAAAGGATTTTACCCTAACCCTTACTTATTTGTAGCCGCCCCAAACTCGCAAGCATCATTCTTTGGGATGGATTGCAAGACAAAAAAACCTTCAATGTTCTTATAGAACAAAATGTTTTTTCTTCCCTTGCAATCCATCTCACATAATGGTGTTGATGTTGATATTGTTGTCGGTGTTGTTGGTGTTTTTGTTGTTATTGCATTTTTTCTCATTAGATAGATTGCGAGTGCGGAAAAATCATTTTTGCTTCAAGGAGACAATGAAGGAAACTCTCTTCTCTGTTTAAAAGTTACACGATGAAGGGAGCTTAACTAATCCGATGATGGATATCAGCAACAATATTCATTCAAAAGAGCAAAGATTTATTTTAAACCATTTATTTTAATATTTTGTGTGAACAATGTAAATTAAAAAAGAAGCCTTTTCACCTCGGTTTAAAAAAAGAGGTGATAGCTATAATCAGAAGATATAATACCTCAGTTTTATGCTAACACCGAGGGATAAAGTTATCAGATTTTACTATAAATACCTTTGTTAAACAGATTTTACCCTAATTCTAGCTATAATCACAGTCCATTTCCATGAAAACTTTTGATCTAGACTCGCTTAAAAACAGATCTCTGAGATGGATTGTAAGTGTAGAAAATAAAATAACTTATCCGAAGATTTGTTGTTGAAACAAAGGTATACAACAAAATTTGGATTCCATCAAAGATCTATTGTTGAAAACACTTTCTCCTTTGAATGTTTCTACTTTCCAATAGATTTCAGGTATGCTACCAAATTCCTATCTAGAACATTCAGTTCTATACCCTTCTCTAAAAATAATGATGATTGTGTGTTGTTTACTATTAATTTGCAGAACTGGGCTGAATAAAGGACATGCTTTTGTTAATTTCACTAAGCCTAAATAATAAGTGTGAATTTGTTGTAATATCCTTTGTAAAGAAATAACTTTAAAAAAATTCTTGCACCTTGTTGTTCCTAAAAATCGAGGGGACATTTTAGCGTTAAAGTTGAGGATATTTGTCATCGTCCTTAATCAAATCTTTGTTGTCCATTTTATTACTATCAACGCTGAAAAGAATACTATTAATGTTCCACGTGAAGACTTTATAAAAGCATTCTGAATATCAAAAATTGATAATGAAACATCATGAAGCGCTTGAAACTATCCTCCACTTTAAGATATGCAAGAGTCTTTGTCACGAAGAGTTCTCTATGATGGATTGCGAGAGTAGAAAATTATTTGAGTTTAAGGTTTGTGTACTTAAATATTTATCTGAGAAGAAAATTATTTATTTATCTAACCATTTTTTATTATCTAACCCTTTTTTTGTTGATATCAGAGACAGATGCAAGGGAAAACATAAACATATTGTTTTCCAGCATATTATCTTCCCACAATATCACAAATTTGAAGATCCAACATGTGATCTTCATGGAAAATTTAACTAGGTGTATTCAGAATGCGTGTCAGGCAATCTAAAGTAGGCCTATAAGAGCGCTTTTTGTTCAGAAAAAAGCGCTCTCGTAGGCCTACCTATGAAAGCGCTTTTAATCAAAAAGCGCTTTCATAAGTAGGCCTACGAGAGCGCTTTTTTCTTAAAAGCGCTTTCATAGGTTTTCTACTGAAAAATCTAAAATTTAAAAAATTTCTAAACCTGCATTTTTTTTGCAGCAAACCTGTAATTCTTAAACCGGTATTTTACAATCTAATCTAGAAATACCAATATATATTAGTTTTAATCCAAATACCAAATGTAATTCAAATACCAAATATTATATATATATATATATATACAAATACCGTTATAATCAATTCATATCCAAAATATATATACACCACGGTAATTCAATATTAACATGTTTTTAAACGTAACAAAATACACCCTAAGAAATCAGCTATATAACACTAAGTAAATCAATCCTAATCTACATATATATCCAAGGTCCTGATCCTGCAATATGAACATAATAACACGGTCAGTGTTGTATACACAAAACAATATATTCATAATTAACCAATTTTCACACAACAATGTATTCGTACCTTATTATAAGATTCTTAGCTCAATAAAATATTGGTACAACTCCTCTTTGAGTTCTTCCAATTGACGTGGCGAGTAATATGGACAATTGTATTGATCAAAATACTACATTACAAAACAAAATATATGCATTATTTAGTTTAATGTAATAAATTATTTGCAAAATCCGATAAGTAATAAAAGAAAGTATAAATCCATACCGTGATTGGAATCTCGATTTCATTCATTTGAATGATTTCTTTGATAAACTTCAAAACGAAGTATCCGCAATCTATGCCGTTTTGTTGTTGAGGGAACTACATAGAAAAACAAATAAGATTATACTATAATGAAAAAAATGAAATGGCATATATATACATTTTATTGAATGACATTGTCTATAATTATATATACTATTACCTTTTTCACTAACATCTCTTTCTTTTCTTGGTAGGAATATGTTCTACTCGTCTCTTAACAACTCGGACGGTTGGATTGATCCAAATACCCTCATTATGATCATTTCTAATGCATGATTCATTCTCATTTTGATCATTTCTGGTAAAAGATTCAATGTCAACACCAGTATCGCCTTGGTCTCCAATCTTTTCATCAATTACTTTGTTAGAGAAAAGCACTATAGACCATATCGTACTTGTCGGATCAGTGACATAGAACACTTGTTTAGCTTGAGAGGCTAGAATGAAAGGCTCATCTTTGTACCCCGCCCTGTTAAGATCCACTTGCAAAAATCCTGACTTATCCATCCGTATACCATTATTATTTTTAACCCACTTGCAACCGAATATAGGAATCTGAAATTTCTCGTAATCAAAGACCCAAATGCGCTCGATAACCCCAAAATACGACAGATTTGCAAATTTCGGGTTTAAGTCCTTCACACTAGATATGTGCATTGCTTCAGCTACCAAGGTGACACCACTATTTTGCACAGTACTTTTATCATCTTGTTCTTTGGTATAAAATGTGTATCCATTAATTGCGTATGCGCTATAAGAAAACGCAACCAAACTTGGACCATATGCTAAACATCTCAACCTTTCTGTCACTGAGGCGGGATCTGAACGATACTTTGAATAAATATGTTCCTTAAACCATGGTATGAAACTTCGATTGTGCTCTCGTACAATCCAATTCTCATTTCTATTCGAATTTAAACCTCGAAGAACACCCTTGTGTATTTCAACATACGGATCAACCTCAATCTCATTGTGCAGAACATACAAATGCACTTGATCCCGTTCGACCCTTGATACTGTCATAACTTTATTTCCAATTAGCTTCTTACCTTCTTTTTTTTCAACAACATGAGATTTGGGGAGTCCAATTGATTGAACATTTGACAAATATTCAGTACAAAACTCAACCGCTTCTTCAACAATGTATCTTTCGGCAATACAACCCTCTGGTCGACTCCGATTTTTCACATACCCTTTTAATATTTTCATATAACGTTCAGCAGGGTACATCCATCTCATATAAGCTGGTCCGCACAATTGTGTCTCTTTCACAAGATGAACGACAAGATGAACCATTATGTCAAAAAACGAGGGAGGAAAATACATTTCAAGCTCACACAAAGTAACAACTATTTCTTTTTGCAATGTTGGCAAGATCTCAGGATCGATCACCTTACTGCAAATTGACTTGAAGAAAAAACACAATTTAGTTATTGCGCTTCTTACCTTTTCTGGCAGAATAGAACGTATACCTATCGGTAGAAAATGTTCCATTATAACATGACAATCATGCGTCTTTAAACTCTTTAACTTGAGGTCTTTCATAGACACAAGTCTTCTAATATCTGATGAGTAGCCTTCTGGAACTTTAACTTCACTCAGAAACTTACACAATATTTTTTTCTCCTTTCTAGATAGAGTGTAAACAGCAGGTGGTAGGTATGTCAGTCTTCCTTTCTTCACGGGTCCCAGTTCAGTTCTTATTCCCATGTCTACCATGTCCTCCCTTGATTTAAGGCCATCCTTAGACTTCCCTTTTATATTGAGTAACGTACCAATAACACTGTCAAATACATTTTTTTCAATATGCATCACATCAAGAAAATGTCTTACGTACAAAGATTTCCAATATGGCAATTCAAAAAAAATCGACCTCTTCTTCCACCCACCTGTGACAACTTTATGTGCAAAAGGCTTGCCAAACTGAATATTCACATCTTTCACCTTTTCAAAAATTTGATCACCTGTCAAACCAGGCGGAGCTCTACGTTGTTCGGTATCTCCGTTGAACGCTTTTCTCCATCCACGATACTGATGTTTAGAAGTTAAGAATCTACGATGACCGAGAAAGACATTCTTCTAACAAAGTTTCAATCGCATGGTATCGGTTCCGTCTTCACAAACAGGACACGCTTTTTCACCTTTAATGCTATACCCAGATAGATTTCCGTATGCTGGAAAATCGTTAATTGTTCCAAACAACATCGCCCTCAAGTTGAAACTTTCTTTCCTATAACCATCATAAACCTCCACACCGTTCTCCCACAAAATCTTCAAATCTTCGATTAATGGTTCCAAGTATACGTCTATGTCATTTCCTGGTTGTTTAGGCCCAGAAATTAACATAGACAGCATCATGTACTTACGCTTCATACATAGCCATGGAGGTAGGTTATAAATCATAAGAATCACAGGCCATGTGCTATGCGAGATAATTTGAATACCGTGTGGGTTCATTCCATCAGTAGACAATGCCAAGCGAAGGTTTCTTGCTTCTTTTCCAAATTCAGGATAATCATTATCAATTTTCATCCACTGTGGAGAATCTGCCGGATGTCGAAATTTTCCATCAATAATTCTTTCATCTGAATGCCAAGTCAAGTGTCTTGAATCGGTTTCACTACGATACATCCGTCTAAATCTCGGGATTATAGGAAAATACCATAAGACTTTTGCCGGAGACAACTTTTTCTTATATCGAGGGGCACCGCATTTAGGACACTCATTTAACGATGCATACTCGTTTCGAAACAAAACGCAATCTTTTGGACACGCATGTATCTTATCATAGCTCATGCCAATGGAGTACAACATCTTTTTGGCCTCATACGTTCGATTGGGAAGAACATTATCCTCTGGTAGCATATCTTTCATAAGGGCTAATAACTCTGAAACTTTTATCCGACCATCTATTGCCGGCTTTTAAGTTGTAAACCTTTAACACCGCAGACAATCTTGTGAATTTTGTACAACCATTATACAACGGTTTCTCTGCATCGCTTACCAACCTCTCGAACATTTTAGGACAATCGTTAAGATCTTCTTCAAGCGCTTCTGCAATTTCTTCGACTCGATCATAATCGTATGTATCTGTGCAATCATCATTTGAAACATAGGTCCTTGCATACCCCGATTCAACATTCCCGTTACTTTTCTCACCATTCATATTCCAACATGTATAACTCCTATCAATTCCATACCGAATTAAATGCGATGCCAACTGAACTGCGTCAACCCGGTTCCCATAACAGCAATACAAACAGGGACATGTCATACGACTGGGGTCTTTGGCGTGCGCAATAACAAACTTAACAAACTCGGAAACACCATTCTCGTAGTCTTTCGACAATCGATTGGAATACATCCATGTCTTATCCATATCAACTAATTAGTGCACAAAACAGTAGTATACTGCGTTTCTGTCAAAACGCAAAGTATACACGGAATGAATCCGTATCAAGAAAATGAAACATACGAAAGATAATTTAAGACAAATTCATCACAATATATACCAGTAATTTGAGGAAGAAAGTTGCCTCTCAGATGTTTCGAACTCTAAGAAACGCGGAGAATGAGAGTCGTACGTCGAACTAGGCCGGGAAACGCTGCAAATTCATAGAATGTTATTCAATATTTCGGATCGATTGTCGAAAGATATATACTATTTTAACATAAAGGTTCACAATAAATGTCACATATATATTTTCAATGTTTGGGAAAGCTATGACAATAATACAACACAAATATTAGAAATAGTGAATTCACAAAGTCAACATAAACCCACAAATATAATCCAAAACACAAACCATTTCAATGTTACCACCAAAATTATGTAGCATGCACCCGGAGAAATAAAACATACATCAACCCACAAATAAGAAACATATAAACAAAAAATTAGTAGAAAAAGGATAGTGTTAGATTTGTAAATACATAATTAAAAGATATTTGAAAAAAGGGAAATATACATAATTCTATATACATAATTCTATAAATACAAAGCATTACAAAAAAGGGAAATAACAATTATAACTAAAAGATATTTGAAAAGATGCCATGTAAGGGACTTTTATATCCATTTTCATATGTTTTTTTACCTTACAATCTCCGGAGGCATTTGATGACCAAACTAAAAAATGAATGTAATTCAAACTTGTCATTCTAGTTTAAATTGTTGGTACTGTGATATCATTGATGGGAGAGTCCAGCTACTAACAGTCCAGCTATTTATTATTAACAATCCAACTACTAACAATCCAACTATTAACAGTCCAACTATTTAACTACTAACAAAGTTTTAACTTATTGCCAAAGCCAATTTAACTACTAACAGCCCAACTATTCACTCTAACAGAAAATTAACTAATTGTTCTCAATTTCATAACTAACATCAACACTTCAACATAATTTGAACACCGATATTAGCCAAACTCTATTATTCAAAATCAATACGGATAAAGTGACATCGACATCAAAATATCACTCGAGTTAAACTCAAACTTTATGGTATTGAAACAAAAAACTCACTCAAATTAATTCAAATCAAGTAGTATTTCTCATAAGAAAAATAGCACACAAAATACTCCTAAGAATGGTGCTGGCATCATAAGATATCACCTAAAGCCCGCATTCTAATAGGAAACAAACTTCCATACACAGATGGAGATTATTTCAAACAAAATACCATAAAAAACAAAACAAAAACAATTTGAAATCAGATTAACACAATTACTATTCAGAATCTCATTCATATTCACACAACCATAAAAGAAAACACTAACACCGATATGAGTATCAATCATATTTAACACCAATAACAACAATGTTAGCAACAAGTCCTCATTCAGGAAAATAACATGGCTTACATTAAACTATTAACCTAATTTCATTATTTCTAATTCAACATTAACACCTTAAAACAAAATCAGCACCAATAGTATCATGAAAATACCAAAAGAAACTCAAAAGAAAGATGATAGTGATGCTTACAACGACTGGTGTCACGGTGAAGATTGTTGGCTGGATGGTGTGTTGGTTGTTGTTCGTGAACGGCGGCGATGACTGAAGAAGAGGGAAGAACGAACAGGAATAGTAACGTCGTCGCTGAATGGTGTGTTGGTTGTTGTTCGTGAACGGCGGCGACGACTGAAGAAGAGGGAAGAACGAACAGGAACAGTAACGGCGACGGCGAGAAACGAACGGTAACAGGAAGAAGAAATGAAGAAGACGAAGAAATGAACAAGTGAGGGCAAATTTCGTATTTAGGGATATAACCTACGAAAGCGCTTTTAAAAGCGCTTTCTAAGACCCATATATGAGAGCGTTTCTGAGGTAAAAAGCGCTTTCGTATGTCCCCCATATAAGAGCGCTTTAGAAAGCGCTTTCGTAGGTCCCCCTTTCAGAGCGCTTTTATAGGGCCACCTATAAGAGCGCTTTTCAAAAGCGCTTTCATAGGTTAGATATTTCAAATACCTATGAAAGCGCTTTCGTAGGAAACCCTATAAAAGCGCTTTTTTAAGCGAATTTTTTTTAAAGGCTACGAAAGCGCTTTCTCTTAAAAGCGCTTTCGTAGATGCGCTGCCAAAAATTGTTTTTTTCGTAGTGTTTGTGTGTTTGAAAATGTTTTTAAAATGCCTTAGTATGGCGAACTTTGTAATGTTTCTCGGAATATTGGAGAAAGTATATAAAGTGTTTTGAAATGTCTTTTGAAAAGCAGTTTTTGTGTAAGTTTTAAATGTTTGAGCAATCTTCTAACAACTATCTACTTTATTACTCGAAAAGGGTCGTTCTTTTCCTCTTTTCCTTTAGACAACACTTTCCTACTATTAGTGAGTAGGTAGCCTTGTCGTTGGATGTTGAGGGATAATCGAAGTAATGTTTTACAGTCATAAAGGCAACATATGGAGACGCTTTAGCAATTTCGTTTAAGGGACGAGATCATTTACCGAAAGGCAACACCGTAGGGTCATCGAGGGACTATGAACTTTTTTATTTTTGTGGGTCTTTGCTAAAGCGTCTCCATTCTCGAGGGACATGACTGCTTTATTTTCCGAAAGGCAACCAAAGTGAGCGTACCCTATAGGTGCATATGTGTTAAGTTCAATTATTTCTCTTTTGCATTGTTAAGTTTTCTAACGTTTATTTCAATCTTGTCATGCACGCCTAATTACTAATAGTTTATATACAGGCATATAATATAGTGCGGAAAGTGAAACCTACAGCTATTACAAAGCTTCGGGACAGTTACAGTTATATCTGAATAATATGTAAAGTGCGGAAAATAAAAATCCTAATTAGGGCTATTACAATCCATAGGCAGATACATAGTCAGGAAATAAAATGCGCGCGCGATAAATGTACAAACCATGGGCAGATACATAATAATATAAGCGCACGAAATAAAGAAACGTCTAAAAACCTAGTAAATAAAAATATGCTCTTTTTTTGTTTTTTTTTTATTTAAGAAAAGAATTAAGTTAATTATCCTAAAGTCTAATTAGAAAATGGAATTAATTAATAACGTATTTATTGTTTTTATTATGAAAAGAAATTAGATTGAATATAAATTAAAACCCAAGTTCTAAATTATTTTAAATTTATAAAAAAAAGTTAAAGTTGAATTAATACTTAATTTCGAAAATTAGTTTAAAAAAATCTAATCGTATTTTTTTGTGATTTTTGTTATTATTGTACTAATTAAATAAATAACACAAGAAAACCAAGAAGAATTAAAACAAACCAAGAAAAAAAAGAAATGGGCTTGGGTTTTAATAAGCAATCAGGGGGGGTGTTGTTTGAATTTTCGTTAAGCCCAAATGAGGCCAAGCCCAGGACATCTCGGGATCCTGTAGAGACGGCCTCTGAGTGTCCATGGTGGTCTACACATCCTGGGTGCTAGATCTGGATCTCATATGGATTTGCTGGCATAGATCTGAGGAGTATGGTATGCGCCTGAGTATGAGAAATGCTGGATCTGCAAAATAAATATTAGAAAAATACAGAACGCTGGACCTGGGACTCGAACCCAATTCCTCTCCCTCACAAATGCGCTTGTTTACCAACTGAGTTGCCAAGTCATTCATATATATATAATAACTATGCTATATTATACACAAAATAAAATCAATATCTGGGATTTTAAAAATGCACGCGCGGTATTTAAATGATCCAATGGAAGGCTGCGAACACGTCGTTTTCCTACTGCCTCCGTCGTATTAGACCTAGACCTATAGTGACAGTGTTCTGTACGTCACTGTAACCCCTGCATTCGAAACAAGAAGAATACATAACAAAAATAAATTGTGAGGCCATGGATCAACTGGCCTCGTCTCACTAAGCATGATGGTATCAGTGGTCAAGCCTAATTTTGCCTAACAATGGAAGCCCCAATTCTAAGGTCCAAACCCTAGATATGGTAATGCTCGATTCCTACGTCAAAACCCCAATTCAAACATACAAATAGCTTACAAACACGAAAATAGTTAGTAATTCCTGGTTAAAACATGTTTATATTCCATAAATCAAAGAAAGCAAGTTTGGGAAAAACGCAAACCTTGAGCTACTGTATTGGGCATTTTTTTGTGAACCTTGAGCCTGGTAACGATTGGAAGAGTTTCAGGGGACTTCCAAGAATGTGTTTGTGTCTTTGTTTGGGACTAAAACAGGTTGGAACTTGAAATTCGAGTTTGACAATTTTTGAGTTTTTGGGTGAAATGTGCAGCAATTCTCCAAGCTTTCTGTGCGTGAACTTGGCTTGCTAACACAATGCATATATAGTGGAGAGGAGGGGGACAAGATGAAATGGAAAAAATCATGGCCATAACTCATGTTTTCAAACCAAAATCCCACAAATTCAACGCCTCCCAAATTTGCCAAAACTTGCCTTATCTTTGCTTGAATGAACCTGGTCATTTGTGCATGAAAAATTGGCCTCAAGACTGACCCAAAACACTAGCCCACATGTCCAAAATATTAACCTATTATTTTATGCATTTATTTTAAATTTGTTTAATTTTTAAATTAAACAAAAATCAAAATAAATGTAAATAAAATAAAAGGCATACAAAAATGGATTTATAGGTCCTTCATAAGATCATGAGAGTGTTTGAAGTCCAAAAAGTTAGGCCATTACCCTAAAAGTTCAAATTTGCTCAATGCACCATTCTTGAATTTTCCAAACTTTTCCCAACTTGGGTAAGCCATAACTTACTCAATATTTATCTCATGATTATGATCTTGGACTTTTTGGAAATCCCAAGATGTCTACTTCAATCCCTATTTTGATCAATTTTGCATTTGAAGATGTTATCTTGATGTAAAAGGTCTTGGAAAAAAGTGGCTTTTGTTGACTTTCTGAAAATGACATGTAATGTATGAGCTCAAATCTTTCAAATGGTGTATTTCTTGGTCTTGAGGGCTAAGGAGAAGTTGTAGGGAATTGAATTCTCTTCAAAATGAGCTTTGGTCTAGAAATTTCTGAAAAAGTATGAGAAAGTTATGCTTGGTCAAAAATTGGTTGACTTTTCCTATAGAAACCCTAATTTATCAATTTTTGACTTTTGATGAATTAGGAGCATTTCATGAGGAATCATGATCAAACCTTGATCAAATGATGGTTATCACTTCAAAATGTTGATGTTGACCAAAAATCTTGAAGTTTTCCTGTATATGGGCCACAATTGACTTTTGACCTAACACAATTGATTTTCCAATACTTGAGCAATTGACTGAGCAAACTTATAGTGCAAGGCATGGAATTTGGAATGGATAATCTTGAAAGCATATTAGGAACATGGGAAGAATTTGAGACCATTGGAGCTCAACCATCTTAATGAAAATTGAAACCCTAGTTGGGGGTTCATTGCCTTAAGAGGAGAATTTGTCTGATCAATTCTTGGTCAACCTTGGGCAAGTTGGGGACCTCAATGGGCATGTGTTGAGTAAAAAGGGATGGAAAATTTTGGGGTACAACAGCTTCCCATGTTCAGTCTTCTTGGATCCGAGGATGTAGATTGGCTTGCCTGCCTTTCGTGATCTGAGGGTAAAAGATGATTGAACACTAGAGTGCCCAAAAATTTGCACTCGTCTGAAGTGACATTGTTGGTGAATAATATCGGGAATGGGCTTACAGATGCCATTTGGGAAAAGATGACAGAAGACTATTGAGATGGGCTTATAGATGCCATCCAAAGTAGATGCTGACTTCATAAGAAATCGCTTTGTGGGGATTCCTATTCCTGCTGTCTGAGGAGGAGTCTGCTGGGGAATGTTTTAGAGGAATAGAGTCTAGGAGCTTTGGTTGTCCATTACTCTATTGGGGAGTTATCTCTTGAAAGCGAGTTGTTATCTGGTCGGGATCCAAGCTTCACGGTGACTTGTTGAGGATAATAAGACTGACTGCTATCTGGTCGTATTCCAGGCTTCACAACGACTTATTGGGGAATATGAAATTAACTGCTATCTGGTCGGTTCCAGGCTTCGCAATAATTGTAGACATTGAACTGTTATCTGGTCGTATCCAGGCTTCAGCGGTTTGAAGAAATTAAGCTATTATCTGGTCGGGTCCAGGCTTTAACTTGAATATGAGGTATACCGTTATCTGGTCGAGTCCAGGCTTTGGTGTCATAGGTTATACTATCATCTGGTCGGGTCCAGGCTTCATAGTAATTAATAAACTACTATCTGGTCGGACTCTAGGCTTTACAGTATCTTTAACTGGATACGAATCAGAAAATCTTAGGGTCAATTTAACTAAACTAGAGAAATGTGTTGAATTAACTTTAACTGGAATAGAAATTAGAAAAATCTTAGTGTCGACTTAAATGAACCAGAGAAAGTATCTACCAGAAAAGACTCAGGATAAACCATTGGTCGATTTAAACTGAACCAGCAGAGGTCTTGAGTTATCTTTGAATGGATAGGAATCAGAAAAATCTTAGTGTCGATTTAACTGAACCATAAAAAGTATCTACCGGAAAAGACTCAGGATAAACCATTGGTCGATTTAAACTGAACCAGTAGAGGTCTTGAGTTATCTTTGACTGGATAGGATTCAGAAAAAATCTTAGTGTCGATTTAACTGAACCATAAAAAGTCTTGGATCATCTTCAACTGGAATAGAAATCAGAAAAATCTTAGTGTCGATTTAACTGAACTAGAAAAAGATCTCGGATCATCTTCAACTGGAATAGAAAGAAGAGAGATCTTAGTATCGATCTGACTGAACAAGAGAAGGTCTTGAATTAACTTTGACTGGAATGGAAATTAGGAAAATCTTAGTATCGATTTAACTGAACCAAACAAAAGTCTTAGAATATCTTCAACTGGAATAGAAATCAGAGAGATCTTAGTATCGATCTAACTAAACCAGAAAAGGTCTTGAGTTGTCCTTTTGGAGGAAAATGCTGAAATAGCCATTCGTCAGACGTAGCTTTTGAGAAGACTACCAGGTTACGTAAGTAGTCAACGATGTTTGTCGATTTTATCTTTCCTGAAAAGGTAAAGAGTTAGTCGTATGCAATGTCATGACGTATGAAATGCATTGTGTAATGGTGTTATCAAAGTAAATGAGATTATGCTGTATGCAATACATATGTGCATGCCATGATGTATGAACATGGGAGGCTGTTGCGATATTTCCTAGTCTCGGAAAATAAATCTGTGACTGTTTCTAGAGAGTACTAGGAAGATGAATCCCGGACTGCTGTTAGGTAGATGAGGAAAGTGATTCTTTTATTCCCGTTGGGGATGATGAGTGGAGATGATTTTCTAGGGATTTCTTCTTTCCGTTTGAGGATATTCTGCCGGGGATCTTTGGCTCTTGCTTGAGAATGACTATGTGGGGAGAAAGATGCTCTGTTGGAAGATTTTACTGGTGTAGAGGAATAAACTCTGTTGGGGGATAAACTTCCACAGTTAGTGAAATGAACTCTACCAGGGGATGAGGCTTTGTAAACTGTTTGAGATTTGTAAAAACTCAGCTGGGGGTCTTTGAGTTAACCTCTCTGAGGGAACTTTGCTGTAGGAGGTAATTCCTGCTTGGGGAAGAAGAGATCACAACTTTGGTTATTTCCACTCGGTGGGGAACATAGACATCACTGGGTCGTATGCCAAGGATGTAGCGGTGGCTTCGTCTCAAGACGTTTCTTCCCCTGTACCTGCTGGAAAGAGTAATTGTCTGGACTACAAATGGCCTTTTTTAGACTTTGCCCCATTTCTTAAAGTCATCAGCAACGACCTTTCTGTTTCTTATGCAAGTATTTGTAAATAGTAATCATATTCAAATGCTTATGTCAAAAATAATTACTGGAAGTTTTTGCAAAACAAAACAGAAAAATAGAAAACAAATAATTTTGTACTTTCAAAGAAATGATTTGCATTGGTTTAGAAGTTTGCCTATAGCATGCATTTTTGTACAAAGAGACCGACGTTCTAGTAGGAGAACATCGTCGTGAAAATGAAACTATACAAAATAGTGTACGAAGAGAAATAACTATGTATCATAATCCCATCAAGTTTAAATTCTGCTATTGCCCTTATGTCTTTGAGCGTCTCATCACTTTGCTACTTGTCCAAAGCTGACTAGATTGATTGGTACCATTTGAGCTTGATAGTTGACACTGAAGTCTGGTGGCAAGGTGATCCAACGGGACATAGTTGTAAGCTTCAAATCCCTAACTTTTGCATGGACTGTCCTTTCGGGTTTTCAGTCCACAAGGATACCCTTTTTTGCCCAAGCCGCCTTTTCAAGTTTTCGACTTGTCGGCTGTACAGATTTTTTTGTATTTATCCCTAATTTTTGCCCGAAACCTTTTGGTTCGTCGAGATACCCTTATTTCTGCCTAGGCCAGTCAACTTAGAGGGTCTTTATTCACACGTAGTATCTTTTCACTATGTCCGCATTCATAGGGTGAGAAAGGTCATCACCATCCATGGTGGTTAGAATCATAGCTCCACCGAAAAATATGCTCTTGGTTACAAATGGCCCTTCGTACATGGGAGTACATTTTCCCATGGGATTACCTGGTGACAGTATGATGCGAATGATTACTAGATCACCCACTTGATATACCTAACATCTTACCTTTTTCTTAAAAGCCTTGATCATTCACTTTTGGTACATCTGACCATGAAAGACAGCGACAAGCCTTTTCTCATCAATCAGATTCAGTTGGTCAAGTCGAGTATGGATCTAATCATCTTCATTCAAACATGCATCCTTCATGATTCTCAAAGAAGGGATTTGGACCTCAATAGGTAGGACAACCTCTATACCATACACCAGAGAGTAAGGTGTTTCCCCTGTTGACATTCGTGCTAAGGTGCGGTAACCATGAAGAGCAAATGGTAACATCTCATGCCAGTCCTTGTATGTCACTGTCATCTTCTGTATGATTTTCTTAATGTTCTTGTTAGCAGCCTCCACATCCCCATTCATCTTCGGCTGGTAAGGGTAAGAATTATGATGCTGGATTTTGAATTGTTTACAGAGTTCGGTGATCATAGTATTATTGAGATTTGTACCATTATCTATGATGATTCTCTCTGGCACACCATACCGACATATAAAGTTATGCTTGATGAACCGCACCACAACATTCTTGGTAACAGTAGCAAAAGAGGCAATCTCAACCCACTTCGTGAAGTAATCAATGGCCACTAGGATAAAGTGATGCCCATTGGAAGCGGTAGGTCTAATTTCTCTGATCATGTCAATGCCCCACATTACAAAGGGCCAGGGAGCCGTCAAGACATTCAAGGGAACCAGAGGTACATGTACCTTATCAGCATAGATTTGGCATTTGTGACAAATTCAAGAATGCTGATAACAGTCTGCTTCCGTAGTGGACCAGTAGTATCCTGCCCGTAGGATCTTTTTAGCCATGGTATGTCCACTAGAGTGGGTGCCAAAGGTACCTTCATGTAAATCTTCCATAATCCTCTATGCTTCACTTTTGTCTACACACCAAAGTAAAGTAGAGTCATGGTTGCACTTTTAGAGGACTCCATTACTGAGGAAGAACTTTGTAGAGAACCTTCTCAGAAACTTCTTATTATTGACAGATGCTGCCTCGGGATATTATTGAGCCTCGAGATACCTTTTCACTTCATGGAACCAAGGTTTATCTGTTACCTCTTCAGTATCAATTTCATAGCAGTACGCTGGTTCATCCAATCTCTCAATAGTAATCTGAGGAGCCTCATTGTCCCACCTGACTTTGAACATAGATGACATAGTAGCTAGCGCGTCGGCTAACTGATTCTCTTCTCGTGGAAAATGTTCAAAGGTGACTTCTTCAATGTATGGAAGCAATGTCAGCATATTCTCTTTGTAAGGGATGAGAATATGGTGCTTCGTGTCCCACTCCCCTTTGATTTGACTTATTACCAAGGCTGAATCCCCGAAAACACTCAATAGCTTGATCCTCAGGTCAATAGTAGCTTTGAGACCCATGATGCATGCTTCATACTCATCCATATTGTTGGTACAGTTGAAACATAATCTGGAGGTGAAAGGAGTATGACAACCCTCGAGAGATATGATTACAGCACCGATACCATTGTCGAGTGCATTGGAGGCCCCATCAAAAACCATAGTCCATTGGGATCCTTCCTTAGGTCCTTCATCCGATCCAGGTTCTTCACAGTCAGTTACTAACATGATATTCTCATCCGGGAATTCAAAGTTCATGGATTGGTAGTCATCCACAGCCTGATGAGCCAAATGATCAACTAATATACTTCCCTTAATTGCTTTCTGGGTTTTGTATTGTATGTCGTATTCGGTCAGGATCATTTTCCATCTTGCTATCCTTCCGGAGAGAGACGGCTTCTCGAAGATGTACTTGATAGGATCCATTTTAGATATCAACAAAGTAGTGTGAGTCAACATATAGTGTCTTAGTCGGCGAGCAGCCTATGCCAAAGCACAACAAGTTTTCTCGAGTAGTGAGTACCTTATTTCACAGTCAGTAAACTTTTTGCTAAGGTAGTATATTGCATGCTCTTTTCTACCGGACTCGTCATGCTGCCCCAACACACACCCCATTGAATTATCTAACACTGTTAAGTACATTATCAAAGGTTTTCCTTCAATCGGAGGCATCAGAATTGGAGGCTCTTGAAGGTATTCCTTGATTCTATCGAAGGCAGTCTGACATTCGTCATTCCATTTTACCACTTGATCTTTCTTCAGAAGTTTGAAGATGGGCTCACAAGTAGCAGTTAGATGGGAAATGAGCCTAGAAATTTAATTTAGGCGCCCCAAGAAGCCTCTAACTTCCCTCTCGGTGCGAGGAGGTGGCATCTCTTGTATGGCTTTGACCTTTGCAGGGTCTACCTGAATACCCTTGTCACTGACAATGAAACCTAGGAGTTTACTAGACCTTACCCCAAAGGTGCACTTCTTCAGATTTAGTCTCAACTTGTACGTCTTCAGTCTATCAAACAAATTTTGTAGATGATCAAGGTGCTCTTCCTCAGTTTGAGACCTGGCTATCATGTCATCAATATAGACCTCTATCTCTTGGTGAATCATGTCATGGAACAAAGCCACCATGGCTCGCTAATAGGTTGCACCAGAATTCTTCAATCCGAATGGCATCACTTTGTAACAGAAAGTGCCCCATTGTGTGACGAAGGTTGTCTTCTCCATGTCTTCGGGTTCCATCTTGATCTAATTGTAACCAGAGAAACCGTCCATGAAGGAAAATATCTTATGTTGTGAGATGTTGTCAACAAGAACGTCAATGTGGGGAAGCGGGAAGTCATCCTTGGGGCTTGCCTTGTTCAAATCCTTGTAATCCACACACATCCGTACCTTTCCGTCCTTCTTAGGAACCAGAGCTACGTTAGCAACCCATTATGGATAAGAGGTGACAACTAAGAACCCAGTGTTGAACTGTTTCATAACTTCTGCTTTGATCTTCTCATACATTTCAGGGCGCATACGATGGACCTTCTACTTTACTGGAGGGCAGTCTTCTTTAGTTGGCAGACGATGAACCACAATATTCGTGTCTAGTCCTGGAATGTCTTCATATGACTAAGCAAAGATCTCAACATAATCATGCAACATCTGTGTCAACCACTGTTTGACACTAAGCTCCAAATTTGCACCTATCTTGACTTCTTTTCTGTCCTCTTTTGTGCCCAAATTTACTGTGTCAGCTGGCTCTTCATGAGGCTGTATAGCCCTTTCTTCCTGCTGTAACAGACTAGCAATTTCTCTGGGTACCTCACAATCTTTCTCACCTTTGTCCTCGTCTTGGTTGATCGGACTTTCAAAGTCATAATTGGAAATAGTAGAACCGTTATCAATGGGATCCAGAATGGATATGGATCTGCAGTTTGATACGTGAGTGTGTGTAAGAGAATAGTTGTATTGACAAAGTAAAAAGCAGAAAAGAAAAACAGAGATTGCAAAATTTGTATGCAAAATGTCAAATGCTTTATTAATGACATATGCGATTAAAACATGATAACTCTCACAAATAAACCATTGTGCCCCGGGTAAGACACATGGCCATAGAGTTTATATTGTTTAATTATTACATATCCGAAAACAAAAAGACAATTACTTCTGAATAAAATTAATTGGGACAAATTCTTTTGCCGTCCAGTTACTTAGTTTCCAATTAGATTATTGAAAAATGGACCAAATAGGGTACCCAAAAACATATCCATTAACTCTCTATCAGACAGGGGGTTGGACTCTTCCTGCTAAGACCCTCCACTTCTGAGCATAGTCTTTAAAACCCTCGCTCAAACCCATAGACATACTTTAGAGTTGTGTATGGATGGGAGCAAGGTCTGCATTATACTGATACTGCTTGTAGAAAGTAGTGGCCAGGTCTTCCCAGTTACGAATGTTGGTCCCCTCCAACTGATAGAACCATTCTAGCTGAGTCCCAGATAGACTGTCCTGAAAGAAGTGGACCCATAAGTCCTTGTTTGCAGTGTGAGGTTGAATCTTCCTTACATAAGATCAGAGATGCATCTTGGGACATGAGACCCTGTTGCACCCTAAAATTTACCCTCTTGATTTAGGCTTATGTTTCATCATGAATATCATATTGCATTACATTCATACATTATGATGGGATCAAAGTTCTTTGGTTATCAAGTCTTCCTCAAGCTTTGAAGGTTGATTGCATTGACAAGTTGCTCAAGTGGAATCTTATCGTCTAAACCTTTGGATCTTCCAAGCTCAAAAGTTATTGCATATCTCAAGATATCTTATCCATCTCCTTGGATCATCATAGGATTGAAGCTTGTGTTTGATTATAAGAAGGAATCGCTCCTTTGATCCATCAGTCAAATTAGGGTTTTGCTTGATCAAGGCTATTGATCAATGTACAAGTCTTGATTTGGAAGCTACAACATCTCATTGGCATTTGAAAGGTCTTTGTACAATAAATTGGCCAAGATGTCCAGAGGATTTGAATTTTTGAAGATGGTCCATTCAGTCTCCTAAGATGTTAACCAAAATTAGGGTTTGGTCTAAGGTGAGGTAATTGGGGTCTAGATGAGCCAATTCATAAAGCATCACTATCTTATCATCATTGGAATCAAATTTGATCAAGGAGTCTCTCATGATACTCAGTGGAATTAGGGTTTTGAAGCTTGATCAGCTATCTACTAGCACATGGCACAAAACTAGGGTTTTGGATTTAATCAGGATTTCTCTGACTTTTTCACCCAAACTTGTTTCCATGGTTCACCACATGTTTTTAAGCATTTAGGATTGAAATATTGGGGTTCAATTTGGATTGGAAATGATTCAATTGATCAAAAGGGGCAAATTGGTCATTTTGACCAAAGTCAGTAAAATCAGGAGTTGACCAAGTAGACTTTTGGTCAACCATCAATTCAAGCATCCTCTTTTCATATTCCATACCCAAATTCATCTTTGAATCATGAGAAATGGTGAATTTGAGTGTAACTTGTTCAAGAAGTAACTTAAAATTTGAAAAAAAATGCTAAGTGCCAAAATGACTTCTCTTGGGCAAGCCACGCGCGTAATTTCATCAAACACTAGGCAGGCCATTTTGTGGAGTCAATTTCTTGTGACAAAAGCCTCAATTTTAAAAATTAAAAAGTGCATTTTGAATAGGGCTATGAAAGCTTCTCATTAAACTTGGAATCACTCAAATTGGATTGAAATTGAGGAAGTTATGATCTGAGGAAGTTGGGTGGCAAAACTGGATTTTCTTGAAGGCACATGGGCAGGCCAATGCGCGCGCAGTCTTGGGCAATTTGGCTTGACTTGCCCATGAATCCTAATGACCACATATTTTTCATTTCTCCACCATTTTTGATGAATCAAAGATCATTGTAAAGCTCATCCTTTGGATTTTAATTGGCTCAAAAATGTTTGGAAAATGCACGAGCCAATTTGAAATGGCCTCAGTTGAAAGTCAGTTGATTCTTGATGTATGCTTGGCCATGGCAATTTTCAGGTTTTGGATTATTTTTTATTCAATCATTTCAAGTCCAATTGCACATGCTTGGCACGAATTGGATACCTCATGTGCTTGCCAAAAAAGGCCAAACCAGGTGCATACCTCGTGCCTCTCTCATTCTCACATTTTGGCCAAAATGGGAAAATTTTCACTCAAGCAAATCAGTCCCATGTGCAAAAGAGGACAACTCACCTCATCACGCTTTTTTCACTCACTCACATTCTCCTTTGTTGCTCAAAACGACCGCAAGCATTGCCTAAATACCGAGCAAAATGCAAATGGCCATCACACTTGTTTTGGTTTGACAGAAATCTCATTTTTTCCCTCCAACGACTCTCAGCTTGAATTACCACTCTAACCTCACTCCAAACACTCTATATAAGTTGTTCAAACTCTCCTTTCATGGATACGCGCACTGCATTGGAAGAAGCTTCTCAGAATTTTCTCATTTTTCTTGCTCTGCAACTTGAATCTGGCAGCACAAGGAAGCTATTCAGAAGGATTTCTTGTTAGATTTCAGAGGCACGAAGTGTATTTATTTTTTACTTTGAAGGTATGCTCACTGAATCTGAACCTTGATTTGAGCACGAATTAAAGTGTTTTATGGTGTGCATTGTGTTTATAGATGGCCAATCATTAGGATTGATGTATATTTGAGCTCTGATTTAAGCAGATTTGGTGAAATCGTGTTTCTGGTTTTGGATGTTTGCAGTGGGTTTTTCCAGTTTTTGAGACTTGATTTCTTGATCTATGCTTCATCTTTGAGTTTGATTCGAATTGCATGATGTTGTATGATATGTCAACTTTAATTTGAGCTTAATTTCATGGATTTTGGTTGAGAATCGTGCTTGTTTGATGGATCTGAAGTGAGCATGTTAGAACTGATGGAAACAAGCGTTTTGGCCTTGGCAGGAGGTTGAAGATGATGCGTGACATTATCTCATTGGCCTTGTTCTTGTTTTTGATATTTAAATTTTCATTGATTCTCTGATTTTATTTTCTTGATCAAAACTTGATGAAAAATTATGAAAAAATTCATGAAACTTGAAAATAATATTCCTGACCTTGTGTTTTTTTTGATAATTTTTGAAAATGTTTTGATTGGTTTAAAAATTAATGAGTTTAATTAATTGTTTGTTTAGTGTTTATTTTTATTTTAATATTTCTTTGACTTGAAAAAATTCCACAAAAAAATCTTTTGGACTCATAAAATAATGTAGAATGTGATTCTGAATTTTGTTTAGATTTTTTTTTTCTATTTTTGATTATGAATTTAATTTGAGAAGATTCTTTTGAATTTTTGCTTTATAATTTTCATTTTAATACTTCCTTTAATTCAAAAATTCTAAAAAAAATCATGCAAGCTTGTTTTTGATCATAGAATCTGAACTTATTTTTATTTTGACCTTTTTGTGATTTTGCCTAGGGTTTGAATTTTTTCCCTTAAATAATAGTTTAATTGTTAATTGTTTTGTTTAATTTTTATTTTAATATTTCCATTAATTCAAAAATTCCAAAAAAAATCAGAGATGTGTGTTTTTAGTTCTAATATTTGAATAAAATTTTGGTTGGGCATTTTTCTGAATTTTGTTTAGAATTTTATTTTGAGATGAAATTATTGGATTAATTGATTAATTGTTTGGATTTAATTTCATTTTTGACTTTTCCTTAATTCAAAAAATGTGAAAAAAATATGTTTTCTGACATTTAGGGTTTCTTTGTGATTTGTATGATCTTGGTTTGAATTGTTTGAATTTTGATCTTACTTAATCAATATTTAAGATTAAAAGTCAAAAATTAGGGTTTTGTTGCTTATTGTGCAAGTTTCTTTATCAAAACCCTTATGCCCTGGATTTTTATTGGAATTCAAGTCTTGATTATGGTTCATGAATGCATTGAAGATCTGAAAACCATTTTTCTTGAATTATTTGACTTGGTATGACATTTTTCCATAAATTATTTTGAAAAAACTTGTCTAGTTTGGTAGTTTTGCCAACTAGTCTTGAACTTTGGGCTTCATTTGATCTCCTCCTCAATCATTCATGAACTTAAGACTTGCTTTATGACTTTTACACACTTCAAAGATGCTAAGAAATTTTTTGGCTTGAATTATTGAAATCCTTTTCTATTTTTGATGTATTTTTTGAAGTGAAGGTACCCAATTGATGTTGCATATCTTGTTGCGATTTGTTTGATGGCCAATGAACTTGAGTGAGGCCTATAATTAGGCACCTAATGATCATGTTGAATATATTTATTAAAAATAAACTCAAGCCATTTCACTTAAAGCCCCATGTTTGAATGTTTGAATCTTTTTGATGCACTGTGTGGAATTCTTCTTCTATTATGCTTGTGATCTGGGATGAATTAATTGTGCATGTTTGAAATGTGTTTGCTACTGACCTTCATGGTCTTTTATTGTATTCTTATCAATCTCCCATGATCCTTGGTTGATATTCAATTGTCAACTCAACATGGTGATAGAAAGGAGCAAGATTCCTCTGATTCTTTTGACCAAATTCTGCATATACCTGTTTCCTTTTGTCTATCATGACTAATGTTTGATAATTGCTATCATGTTTTCTCATTTAATCATGGTGTCATCATCCATCCCTTATGTGAATCATCATTCTATTTATGGGAATACTAACTTGGTTGTTGAATGTGCGAGGTACTTTGAGAAAGGTTTTCCAGTCCTGAGTTGAGGCTATTGTGTTTCACTTTATTTGTGGAACACAACATTTTATATTGGCACTGCTATTGTGTTTGGAATGTTTGATAGTCTATGCAAGATATATACATGTGATTTTGAATGCTATACATTGCCCATGGGATCTGTTGGTATCTGATTATCTCAATACTTATATCTTGATGGCGTAATTCTTGACTTGATTTGTCTACTGATGCCATCTTGCTTGAAGTTCTCTGGGTTTCTTTTATTCTTGCTCAGTTGCTACGAATTGTTATTCGTTTGGTATTGAACTATTTCCTTTCTTCCATTTTCATTTTGCATAGTTCTCTGATTGCATGATGGGATCTCTGTTGCTGATAAATGTCAGGAGGCCCTCTGGTTTTTTTGTCTGGTACATGTGTTGTGTTTGCTTTTGATTGATGAGTCACTCAATTTAGTAATTGAGATCACGACTTCGCTCTCAGTGCATGTTCCCTATAGGATGTTTATTGCTTTCCTCTTTAATTGTTGATCGATGAGTCACTCAATTTAGAAATTGAGATCACGACTTTGCTCTCAGTGCATGTTCCCTATAGGATGTTTATTGCTTTCCTCTTTAATTGTTGATCGATGAGTCACTCAATTTAGAAATTGAGATCACGACTTCACTCTCATTGCATGTTCTCTATAGGATAGTTTTGCTAAGCTTCCTTTAACATGTTAATTAAGGTAGGGTTTTCCTTTATCCTCAACCTTAGGGCCAACCATTGTATGATAACACTAGGGATAATACTAGGCTAGTTTCCCTTAGTTATTTTTCATTTCTATTCATTCTGCATCTTAAAACGAAAATTGTTTTCTTGGCAAATCATAAGACATTTCTAATAAACTGAAACCCTTCTTCAAGGTAAAAGATACAAACCAATCTTACTTTGTCTGTGTGCCTCTTGGCTTTGCTTTTAAACCTGGTTTAGCCGATGTTTCTCCATCACACATTTGTTCGAAGCTGATGTTTCACCATTGCACATGTTTGTTATCCTGCTTTGATTCTCGATATCATTGTTAGGTGTGATGTTTTGTCATCTGTTTTATCGATGTTTCACCATCTTTTCCATGATACCATGATATATTTTAGCCGATGTTTCGCCATCGGACATTTGTTCGAAGCTGATGTTTCACCATCACACATGTTTGTTATCCTACTTTGATTCTCAGTATCATTGTTAGGTGTGATGTTTTGTCATCTGTTTTATCGATGTTTCGCCATCTTTGCCATGATACCTTGTTATCTTTTTACCGATGTTTCGCCAACTCACATTTGTTTGAAGCCGATGTTTCGTTATCACACATGTTTTTTATCCTTCTTTGATTCTCGATATCATTGTTAGGTGTGATGTTTTGTCATCTGTTTTATCGATGTTTCGCCATCTTTGCCATGATACCATGATATCTTTTAGCCGATGTTTCGCCATCACACATTTTTTCGAAGCCGATGTTTCGCCATCGCACATGTTTGTTATCCTACTTTGATTCTCAATATCATTGTTAGGTGTGATGTTTTGTCATTCGTTTTATCGATGTTTCGCCATCTTTGCCATGATACCTTGTTATCTTTTTACCGATGTTTCGCCATCGCACATTTGTTTGAAGCTGATGTTTCGCCATCGCACATGTTTGTTATCCTGCTTTGATTCTCGATATCATTGTTAGGTGTGATGTTTTGTCATCTGTTTTATCGATGTTTCACCATCTTTGCCATGATACCATGATATCTTTTAGCCGATGATTCACCATCGCACATTTGTTCGAAGCCGATGTTTCACCATCGCACATGTTTGTTATCCTACTTTGATTCTCAATATCATTGTTAGGTGTGATGTTTTGTCATCTGTTTTATCGATGTTTCACCATCTTTGCCATGATACCTTGTTATCTTTTTACCGATGTTTCGCCATCGCACATTTTTTTGAAGCCGATGTTTCGCCATCGCATCTGTTTGTTATCCTACTTTGATTCTTAATATCATTACTAGGTATGATGTTTGTCATTTGTTTTATTATTTGATGTTTCGCCATCTTTGACATGTCGCTATGTTATTATTTAGTCGATGTTTGACTATCTCATTTGTTTGTCGTTTCATTCGATGTTTTGCCATCTGGATTGTTTTTGTTTGCCTTAACTAAAAAACACAAACCAACCAAAATACATAATCTGAACTACGGATGCTCTGATTCCTTAAAAGGGATACGTAGGAATTGCGGTAGGACCCGATCGAGCACAAATTTTATTTTTCCCTACATTATTTTCCTTTTTCTCTTTCGCATGCATTCCCTTTTTAGCTTTAAGCCATAGACATAGATTTTGACCACACCCATTAGATTAGACAACAAGAGTGGATACCGTAGGGTACTACGGGCGTGTGGGGTGCTAATACCTTCCCTCGCGTAACAGACTCCCTTACCCGATCTCTCAGTCGAAAGACCGTGATTTCTCCCTTTTCAGATTTTCTCGATGTTTACCTTTCCCTTTCGGCGGGATAAAAGACGTTCGGTGGCGACTTCATTGATGTTTCATTACATCCAGATGATAGGTTCTGGCCACGTTGTTTCAGCTGGCGACTTCACTGGGGACAAATAGACCTTTTGCTGGTCCATCCCAGAGTCGATCCTAGCTCTTGTTTGTTTTCTTTTCGGGTGTTTATTTTATCGCTTTGCATATTTATCTGTTTGCATTGCATTCTATGTGCGCTTTACTTTCTGCATACTGGTTTTGGCTGGACTGTTTGTATTATGGATTTCTTGGTGGGTGGGTTGTTCCATGAGGTAAAAGGCCTCATACCTAGGCTATGAGTGAATTCCATAGGAACTAGCAATAGAGTGGCCATGACATCTATTAGGTGGATGCTTTGTAGACCTGACCATGAGACCCATGATTTCAGAGGTAGTTCAGATAGGTGTTATCGTATGACGATACCGACATTCGAGCTCCTATACTCTGATTTGGCTTTTAACCTTACCTTGACCTATACTACACCTGTGAGAGGGGCGGGAAAACTTTTCTTACAGGTACAGGTACTGTTGGTGACTTTGTGTTGCAAAGGTGACCCAGGTTCCCACGATGGTTTTGAAGCTTTGGGATTTTCTTTTGATCTTGAGTGGTGCTGTTCTGTAATGGTCCAACCATTATCCAGTGTGAAACTTTGATCCTGTCATGTTGCATCATAGCATATTTATTTCTAAAAAAAATGATGTATAAAAAAAATAACTAGCATGCGCATGTCATCTTCCAGGGACATTCAAGAGTCTTCTTTCCATCAGAAATGGCTAGCCTCCCGTCAGAAGAGTTTGACTCAATTCATGTTAAAGAACCCACCAGGCATACATTCGCTTATCAGATTCCTACTTTTGATGTGTCCGAATTGAAGAGGTTGAGTTCTTATTTGAAGGGTGATGTTCTGAATAATTTCAACAAAAATTATGGCAATTTGTTACTAATCCTTAACACTCCAGTTGACCCAATGGCTTTGATCACCCTCTTCCAGTTCTATGACAAGGAATTATGGTGTTTTACTTTTCAAGATTATCAACTGATTCCCACACTAGAAGAGTACGCGTACCTGCTTAATATCAAGTTGTCCGATGAAGTTCCTTTTACCCAAGTGCCGGAGAAGCCGAAGTTCGAAGTTATTGCTGAAATTCTTCATTTGAGTTAGAAAGAAGTGAAAGACAATTGGAAATCAAGCGAGGATACTACAGGGTTTTATTTGTATTTCTTAGTGAAGAAAGCTGAATACTGGGAAAAGAAAGGGAATTGGAGTAACTTCAGCTCTCTGTTTGCTCTCATGATATACGGGATCATCCTCTTCCCTCACAAGAGAAATTTTGTGGATTTGACGGCTATTTGTGTTTTTAGAAATAAGAACCCAATACCAACACTCTTGGCAGATACTCTCTACACCAGTCATTTCAGGCATGGAAAAGGAGGTAATGTAAGCTTATGTCATTCAATGTTGTATCAATGGTTTAAGTTGCACCTACCGGTAAGTGGCCCTTTCATGGATACCAGGCATTCTCTTCGATGGTCATCAAGACTTGTTAACCTTACTTCATTTGATATCCGGAGGAATTATGACATGGGAGAAGTACAAAGTATCATCACTAGCTGCAGAGATTTCCCTAATGTTCCCCTCATAGGAACCAAGGGATGTATCAACTATAATCCTGTGCTTGCTTATCGTCAATTGGGATATGCAATGGATGGACCGTCGAAGGTTGAGGAGGTGTCCGAATCAGTGTATTTGTTAGAGGAAGTGATCATGTGATGTTGAAAATAATGGTAAGTGCTTGGAAGGGAATTCACAGGAGGGATAGAACTACTTTGGGCAAGAAGGTTCCTATTGCTAGGGTTCCTTACTTGGATTGGATTAGAGACAGGGTTAAGATTTTACGGTTACCATTTGCAAGGTCGGCTCCTATATGTGAGCAACCTCCTACTTTTCTGAATAACACGGTGCCTACTGAGGTGTTCACCCAGGTTCATGTTGAGAACATTCAGCTTCGTGAAAAAGACCGCGAGGCGGGGATGAAACTTTATTGGGTAGATCAAGAAAGGGCCGACTTAGCTCGCAAACTCAAAGAAGCTCAAGGGGAAACTTCTTATGCAACCAGTTTTAGGAAGAGATCTCATGCTGAAATGGAAGAAGAGTTGAGTAAAACCTAACAAGAGTGCCAGAAGCTTCAGGTATCTAAGAATAGCTACAGGAAGAAGATTCAAAGCTTGGAGAAACAACTCAAAGACAAAGATGCTTATCTTAAGAAGGAAGTATCCTAGAAGCGTGTCACAGAAGATCGGTTTCAAGAAAGCAAAGCAGTCGCATCACAACTTTTGAAGGAGAAAGCCAGGCTTGAAGAGTATTGTCAACACCTTGAAGCGTGTCTTGTTCCAGAGATTTAGTTTTTGTTACTTACCTTTGGTGTATTTGGTCACCCCCAGGATTGTTGGAAGGGACCATTGTTTTTTTTTATTATTCAGTTTTTTTTGTTAAGTTTACTTTGAAACACATATTTCGTTGTTTATCGCTACACTCTTAAATGTCGGAAGTCACTCGAATATTGTTCCTTTTGTTTGTAAATAATTTAAATGTTTGTCTTATCGTCCTTTTTCCCTTTGGTTGTATGTTTTATCTTTGGTTGCGTACCGTGACTGATGAATAAAAGGAATCTTGAATACTGAGAAATGACAAACATATCATGCATATCATGCATCTCATAACATTACAGGTTATCTCAAGACGGTATTCTTATTCTTCTGCTTTTCTTATTCAGAATTTAAGACGACTACTCATCGGTATTCCACCAGAAACAATTTGCCAAGACAGATGGAACAAGTTCAAGCTGAACTCGCTGACATGAGGGCCCAGATGGCTACTCAGATGACCCAGTTCATAGAGGTTATCACCAATGTGAATCTCCGACAGGAGGAACTGGCTGCTGTTGTCAACAACCAGCGCCGTTATCCAGGGGATGGTGGAAATCAAGGGATTTATCAGGACATTTCTGTAGGATTGGGGGATGTGCAAGATCAGCCTACTGGAAATTTTCACAGGATGCCTGGAAACCCTTTTGTGCGCAACATAGGGCAGTTTCCTCCGTCTCCGGGACCTCGTCTTGTGGGGAACAGAAGAGATAATCAGGACGGTGTAAAGAACTATCAGGAGCAGGATTATGACTTTGACCAGGATGAAGATCAATTTTCTATTCGATGTTCAGAGCTGGAGGTTCGGATTGAGGATATGAAGTATCGGTTGTTGGAAGAACGTTTGAAGGCTGTGGAAGGGCAAGGAGTCCTTGGTATGGATGCTAATGATCTCGAATTGGTGTCTGGGGTGAAAGTTCCTCCAAAGTTCAAGCCTCCTGTATTTGAAAAGTACAACGGAACGTCATGTCCTGTTACTCATGCAACTGCTTATTTCCGAAAGATGTCGGTACATACTGAGGATCAAGGGCTTTTGATTCACTTTTTCCAGGATAGCCTATCCGGGGCATCCCTGGAGTGGTACATGAAGTTGGAGAAAAACCATATTCGTTGCTGGAATGATCTTGCTCGGGATTTTGTCAAACATTATCAGTACAATATGGATATGGCGCCCAATCGCACTCAGTTACAGAATATGTCACAGGGACGGAAAGAATCTTTCAAGGAATACGCTCAGAAGTGGCGTGAGTTGGCTGCAAGGGTTCAACCTCCACTCATGGAGAGAGAACTCATTGATATGTTTATGAGTACCCTGCAAGGACCATTTTATGAGCACATGATAGGAAGTACTTCGGCAGGATTTGCAGACTTGGTTATGGTTGGAGAAAGAATTGAAGTAGGTTTGAAATTGGGGAAAATTCAGATTGGAGGTTCTAGTGGTTCATCAGGGGGCAGTAAGAAACCATTCAACACTTACCCTAAGAAAAAGGAAGGCGACACAAGTGCGGTTTACTCTCATAGAAGAAGAAGAGAGGATCGTCAGCACCAACAAATCAATGCTATTTCTATTCCTGTTAATGCTCCTCTGCAGCAGAGACCGAATGCAGTGCCTCAACAACAGAGACAGCAAGATGCTCCCCGTCAGTATAATAATCAACAGTAGAGACAGCCGAGAAAATTTAATCCCTTGCCAGTATCTCTTACTGAAGCACTCCACCATTTGCTTGATTTGAAGTTGATCAGTTTAAGAAATATGCCACCACCACCCGTAACACTTCCTCTTAACTATGATGCTAACACAAGATGTGATTTCCATTCAGGCGGAGTTGGTCATTCTACTGACAATTGCTTTGCATTGAAGTGCAAGATACAAGACTTGTTGGATGCTAAGGAAATTGAGTTTACCCCAGTGACTGGTCCGAATGTTACTCAGAACCCAATGCCTAGGCATGGAGGGGGTGTTGTTAATATGATTGATGATAATGGTGAAATGTTGAATTTAATCATGGAAGTGGGACAAGTAACTACTCCGTTGCGGTATGTTAAGAGGTATTTGCTTGACAATTCTATTTTCCCGGGTTGTACTTCTGAGTGTGCCAAGTGTAGAGAGCAACTAAAGGGCTGTGATGATTTAAAAGCCGGTATCTAGTTATTGATAAAGGAGGTTTCCCTGCAATTCGATAGAAAACCGAGCTACCGTAGGATGACCAAAGATGTTGCTGTGGTATCTATTCCTTATACCCCTGCGCGCATTCTTGCCCCATATAGAGCACCCCCTTTGATGATTACGGTACCTTGTCCCATGCCGTATACCAGTGAGAAGGCCATCCCATGGCATTACGGTGCCGATGTTTATTACCATGGGGTGAAGAAAGAGGTAAGTGCTCGTGTGTCTGAGGAAGAACATGCTGAAGGTAATGAAGAGGAAGTTTATAATTTCTCTGGTGTGGGTCGAATGACTAGAAGCGGGAGAGTATTTAGTCCTTCCAATGCGCAAGATGTGGCAGATGCTTCTGCAATAGAAAAAGGAAAACAGCAGGTGATGATTGGTAATCCAAGGGTTGCGCCAGCCAATGTGACTCACCCAATTCCGATACCAGAAGCTTCTTCAGTTCCCGGTGAGGTTGAAGAGTTAATGCGAATTATCAGAAAGAGTGATTATAGCATAATTGATCATCTGAGCCATACTCCTTCTAAGATGTCTATCTTGTCTCTGTTAATATATTAAGAACCTCACAGAAATGCTTTGATGAAATTGTTAAAGAATGCGTTCGTTCCACATGAGATAACAGTCAATCAGCTTGAGAATGTTTGTGCTAACATATCTGCCGGGAACGCTCTGGGCTTCACAGATTTTGATCTTCCTCCGAAGAGACCAGACCATAATAAAGCGTTCTATATTTTAATGGAGTGCAGGGGCACTACTTTATCCCGGGTTTTGGTGGATACATGGTCGTCTTTAAATGTATTGCCCAAGTCAGCATTGATGATGATTGATTATTCTGGACTGGAGCTGCGCCCTAGTGATTTGATGGTGAAGGCGTTCGATGGGTCTCGAAGGTCAGTGTTTGGGGAAGTAGAGTTACCAATCAAGGTTAGTCCTTGCACCTTCGCGGCTATATTTTTTGTGATGGATATACAGCCAACGTATTGTTGTTTGTTGGGGCGTCTGTGGATTCATAGAGCAAGGGCGGTCACTTCTACTCTTCATCAGAAGCTCAAGTATCCTGTAGAGGGAAAGGTAATAACTGTGTGCAGCGAGGAAGAGTACATCGTGAGTCATTTGACATCATTCCGTTATGTCGAAGTTGAAGGCGAGATACATGAGACTCCTTTTCAAGCATTTGAGACAGTTCATGCTGTCAATTTTCCTCCTCCAGAGCGGAAAAATATACCTGAAACTGTTATGTCTTCTCTCAAGGATGCGAGAGCTGTGGTGGAAGGTGGTAACCCTGAAGGTTGGGGTCAGGTGATGGACGTTACTCTAAAATTTGATAAATTTGGTCTTGGTTTTAGCCTAGGTCAGCTTAGTGCAACTCCCAGAGCATTTAGTTTATCTACTCCTGTGAAGTTTTCCCGTCCTTGTGCTACTCAGGAAGGACACGTCAATGCAGTTGGCGAAAATAGGGTTGATGGCTATAATGTCGAAGATTGGATTCGTCCGAGTATTCCAGGCCAAACGCTGAACAATTGGACTTCTGTGGATGTTATCCATGTTTCAAGCGCCGAGGAGTAATTTTCTTGTTTCTTTTATTATCATATCATAATTCCTACGCTCTGCCCAAGGCGTAGTGGATCATTTGTGTAGGGCCACCGTGTTTATTTTCAAGTTTATCATGAAATAAAGGACGTTTTTGCATTCCAAATTTTGCTTCATTTCTTTTTATTTAAATGGCAATGTTTCTCTTTTCACACACTTTCACTAAAAAACGCCAAAATGTCATTCATGCAGATGCACTTCCACCACCGATCATATTGATAACGACTCTGCTATGGCTCATTATGACTTTGATACTCCTATTTATCAAGCTGAAGAAGAAGCATATGAGGATTGTAACCTTCCTGAGGAATTAACAAGATTGTTAAAACAAGAGGAGAAGGTTATCTAGCCGAATAAGGATTCGATTGAGGTGGTGAATATTGGCACAGAAGAGAAGTCAAGATAGGGGCAGATCTCAAGGAAAGTATAAAGGTCATATTGATTGAGCTACTCCGTAAGTATTCTGATATCTTCACTTGGTCTTATAAGGATATGCCTGGGCTGAATGCAGACGTAGTGGTGCTAAGTATGACACGGAAGAGGAACATCTTGTTCATCTGGAAAAATTATTCGAGAGACTGAGGCAGTTCTTGCTAAGGTTAAATCCGAATAAGTGCACCTTCGGGGTGAGATCCGGCAAGCTGTTGGGTTTTATTGTAAGTGAAAAAGGTATCGAGGTGGACCCGGCCAAGGTAAAAGCGATACGGGAAATTCCCGAACCAAGGACAGAGAAGGAAGTACGTGGTTTCTTGGGAAGGTTAAACTACATTTCTAGATTTATTTCTCATCTCACAGCCACCTGTAAACCTTTGTTCAAGTTGTTGAAGAAAAGTCAGACAGTGAAATGGAATGAGGATTGTCAGAAGGCCTTTGACAAAATAAAGGAGTATTTGCAGGAACCTCTGACACTCATGCCGCCAGTGGAAGGAAGGCCACTAATCATGTATTTAACTATGTTAGAGAGCTCAATGGTTTGTGTCCTCGGTCAGCACGACGAGACAGGGAAGAAAGAGAAGGCTATTTACCACTTGAGTAAGAAGTTTACAGAATATGAGTCAAGGTACTCATTGCTGGAAAAGACTTGTTGTGCGCTTTCCTAGGCCGCCAAACGTTTGAGGCAGTACATGTTAACTCACACCACCTACTTGATATCCAAAATGGATCCAATCAAGTATATCTTCGAGAAGCCAACTCTCACAGGAAGGGTATCCCGTTGGCAGATGATACTCACTGAATATGATATCCAATACACTACTCAAAAAGCAATTAAGGGTAGTGTACTGGCCGACCATCTTGCACATCAGCCCATGAACGATTATGAACCGATGAAGTTTGATTTTCCAGATGAGAAAATTGTGTAAATTCAGGATTGTAATATGCCAGACCCAGACGAAGGACCCGAGCTAGGATCACGTTGGACGCTTGTTTTTGACGGTTCCTCCAACGCCATGGGCAACGGTGTCGGAGCTATTATCACTTCCCCTGAGGGATACCACATTCCTTTCACGGCTCGTATTTGTTTCGATTGCACTAACAACATGGACGAATATGAGGCTTGCATTTATGGCAATGAAGCAACGATCGACCTGCGCATCAAATTTTTGAAAGTGTACGGGGATTCCAATCTCGTTATTAGCCAGATTAATGGAGATTGGGAGACTCGCCATCAGAACCTAATTCCCTATCATGAGCATGTTATGAAGCTGATTCCGTACTTTGAGGAGATCACGTTTGAGCATATTCCAAGAGAAGAAAACAATCTAGCTGATGCACTGGCAGCTTTGTCCTCCATGTTCAAGGTTAAGTGGGCTAATGAGGCACCTTCAATTACCATCAGAAGTTTGAGTGAGCCAGCTTTCTGTTTTGGGGCTAGTTTGGAATCAGATGGTAATCCTTGGTTTTATGATGTTAAACGATATCTTGAAACACAAGAGTACCCTGAAGAGGCATCTGTCACAGATAATAAGTTCTTGAGAAGATTTTCAGCCAAGTTCTTTCTCAGTGGTGGCATGTTGTATAGAAGGCATCATGACGGTTTACTGATCATATGTGTTGACGAGAAAGAACCAGCTAGAATCATTGAAGAGATACATGAAGGTGATTTCGGGACCCATTCCAATGGGCATACCGTGGCCAAAAAGATTTTGCGAGCAGGTTATTATTGGTCCACCATGGAGACTAACTATTACAATCATGTGCGGGTTTGCCACAAATGTCAAGTCTATGCTGATAAAGTGCATGTGCCTCCTGTACCTTTGAATGTCTTGACTTCCCCTTGGCCATTTGCAATGTGGGGAATTTATATGATTGGCAAAATTGAACCGAATGTATCCAACGGGCACTGTTTCATTCTGGTTGCCATCGATTATTTTACAAAATGGGTCGAAGCTGCATCCTATGCCAATGTCACCAAGCAGGTGGTAACTCGGTTCATTAAGCACAATATTATCTGTCGCTACGGAGTGCCTGAAAAGATCATTACCGATAATGGGTCTAATTTGAACAACAAAATGATGAAGGAGCTTTGTGAGTCCTTCAAAATCAAGCATCATAACTCTTCCCCATACCGACCAAAGATGAACGGCGCTGTCGAAGCGGCCAATAAGAACATCAAGAAGATTGTGCAGAAGATGGTAGTAACCTATAAGGATTGGCATGAGATGCTATCTTTCGCTTTGCATGGTTATCGCACCATTGTGCGTACTTCGACTGGGGAAACCCCATTTTCTTTGGTTCATGGCATGGAAGCAGTATTGCCGGTATAAGTCGAGATTCCTTCTCTTAGGATCATGAGGGATGTTGAGATGGATGAAATTGAATGGGTACAGAATCGACTGGATCAGTTGGAACTTATTGATGAGAAGAGGTTGACGGTTGTATGTCACAGTCAGGTATATCAGCAAAGGATGAGAAAAGCTTTTGATAAGAGGGTACGGCCTCAGTGTTACAAGCCAGGTGACCTTGTGCTGAAAAGGATAATTCTTCCCCAGGGAGATCGCAGGGACAAGTGGGTTCCGACTTATGAAGGTCCTTTCATGGTCAAAAAAGTTTTCTCTGGAGGAGCGATGATGCTCACGACTATGGATGGAGAGTACTTCCCTCTCCCTGTGAATGCCGACGTAGTTAAAAAATACTTTGAATAAAAACCCGCTAAACTGAAAACCCGAAAGGGCGGTTTAAGAAAAAAGAGGGTGTCCTGGTGAATTGAAAACCCAAAAGGGCGATTCAGGAAAAAGTTAGGGACTTAAAGCAAATGACTACGCTCAACATAAGATCCTTCATTTCATTCCTTCATTCCATCACCAAGCATAAGCTCGAAGCTAATCCAAGTTTGATCTGTCTGAAAGCAAGAAGAAGAGGAGAGCGTAAGAGTCATAAGAGTTATAGCAGAGTCGGGACTTGATGGAGATTCACATTCACATTGCCATTTGTAAACACTTGTTTGCTTTGATTTTGCAATTACTTTCTTCCAAATGTAAACGCCTTTTTCACAGGCTAATTTCTTAAAATCAATAGAATACCTTCTTTCAAGAATACTTAAGCTTTTCTTTTCTCCCTTTTTTACTATTTTGTTTGCAAAAACGTCCAATATTTTTGATAAGCATGTGCGTATCAACTTCGTGGGCCTTACACGGAAATGGTAATATAAGTCATGGTTGGTTGATCACTTGAAATACGGATAACAAACACAACTACTACTGTGCAAGGGGCATGTTTGTTTCTCTGATTGATAGGATTCTCATTCACTTATTTTTGCGAATGCCTTGCCATTTGTTTCACAGCTCCATGTTGTTGGTAAAGGTCATGGGTCAGGGTAATATCAAGATCGCGGCAGGTCGGCGAGATCGGCGAACCTAGTTGGAGATTTTTCTTCCCCATAATGGCTTTTATTACGTTTCTTTGCCGCACTTTCATGTGTTATCTTGATTGATTGTTTTAGCATTGTCTGCATGTAGGATTTTGTTTATAGCCGAGTGTAAGTTTTGATGCGTTGAATATTTTTGCCTAAAAAAATTGTTTCATTTTACTTAATCCATCCAGTATCACTCTTTAATCATGTTTTCGGGAATTTTGATACCAACTGTGCCAATTCTTTTGCTTAGCCAAGAGTTTGGAGGAAGGAGTTTAGCTAAAAAACGATGACTGTAGTAGTATGCTTTTGAGTAGAATCCCGTTGACGATGTACAAGCATTGTTTCAATCCCCCAAACACAAGAGATATAAGGGAGTTAGACCCTCGTTAACCCCTCTGAGCCTTCGAAGTAGGAGTTTCTTTTCCGTTCAAAGAAAAAACCTTGTTTTTAACCCGGGGAAGGGTAGATGTTCAGTTAATTTGATCAAGCATTCAAATTTCAGAAGGAATGTCCCATCTGAGGATCACCACATTTTACCTTTCGCATCATGAGATCAGGAAAAATGTCTAAAACACGATGTTCATTTCCTCAGAGTCCTGAGGTTGATATCGAGTCGATACAATAATGGCTATCCCCCACCGACCAAGGAATGAGACATTTGTTTTCAAAAAGAGAAAGAGAAAGAAAGAAAAGTTCAAAGACCTAAAGTCATATTGACTTGTTCAAAGTGGAAAGTATGAATAAGAAAGAAACAAAAAGCCCCGCTAAGTCAAAACTTGAAAACAAGTCGCTTAGGAAAAAGTTAGGGCATCCCGCTGGACTTCCAAAATTGAAATTCAAAAGATTTTGTCCGGGAAAAAGTTAGGGAAAAGAGATCCTAAAAGGCCGGAAAAAAAGAAGAGATTATTCAATAAAATCTTCATCAAAAGAAAAGGAACAATAATATCAAAAACAAAAGCAGCAGAAGTTAAGCGACAATCATGTTGGAGAATTTGTCATGATCACTCAACCGTTATAAATCCTTTTGAAAGAGGAATGCTTGTGATAAGTTAACTGAACTTAGGACAGGAGAATATCACGAAGGGGGTGGGCACCAAATAACTTGAGCCTTGAAAAACTTTTTCTAAAAACTCGAACCAGGCCACGTTACAACCTCTAAAAGTCCTAACTGAAACAAGGGTTTAACTCGGAAGCATACTACAACAGGATAACGTTTCCTAAACTCCCAAATACGTGTTGCATATCCATGTTGGTATCTTATCACCCGTATCTCGACTCGTTTTTATAAAAAGGGAGAAAGAAAAAAAAAGGTTTTGAAATTTTTTTTTGCACTCTAGCTAGTGATTCATTCACAACAGAGATGCGACACTTTGTAAAGGTTTTCAACTTCAAGGCTTAAATGATCGTCGCATCAGGTATGTCATTCCCAAAATAAACATCTTTCTGCATGCAAAACATTTGTTTGACATCAAGAAGAGTTTACACGTTGAACACCTGTAAAGAGCTCAATGATTGTCAGGAAGGGAATATTTGGACAGAGCCCATGTATGATTAGGACTTTACCTATCCCCAGCGAAGTTTCATTTCCGCAGCAAAGTTTTGTTGCCCCAGGAATCTTCTTTTAAAAGCTTCATTTCGAGACTTCAAGTTCAGATATGTCGCATATCCCCAGTGGAGTTGTTTAAATGGGAACTCACATTCTGAAGAAATTTCAAATCCCCAATGAAGTTGCCGACAGAGATCCCTCACCTTGACCTCTCATTTCCCAGCCGGTCTGCTGACTGGGGCATCCTTATGTTAAGATCTTTCCTTATCCCCAGTAAGGTCGATACTGTGTGACTATCTGCATGATCCATCCAATGGTTGCATTCAATATCTCTCTCCAGTAAAAATCTTCAACAGAGTTTTGTCACCCCAGTGAAGTCCTATTTCCCTAGTAGAGCTTTGTTTCCCCAGCAAAGGTTTTCACACCTCATGTTGGGTTTGTTGTCTTGGTATCATCCTCAACACGGCCGTGGACTTTCTTTTCCAGAGATTACAGTCTTGCCCTGATCTTCTCCCTCAATGTCTAATCTTCAGATGGAGTCCCTCTCCAGAGGCTACAGTGTCGATCTGATCTTCTCTAGAAGTTCGCAATTTATTTTTGCAGCTCCTCTCAACATTTGTGGCGCGTTTCTATTGGTTGCTCGGTTGCTATTCCCTGCGAAGCTTCAGCTCTTCGAGATTCCCTCTCTAGCGGTTCCCCATATTTTCTCCTCTCCTTTGGATTTTGCAATTTATTTTTGCAATTCGTGGCAGATTCCGACTTCTTGGTTTTTGATTTCTCAATTGGCCATTCCCCAGTGAAACTTTTAAGCATGCATCATTACATTGCATCTACCAAAACGCGTAGCATTTCCATTATATGGAGCATTGCGCTATATAAAAAGAATTCAGACATACATCGGAACATAAGCCATTATTATTTCCGTCATCCCAAGTGATTTTTCTAATACTTCAGGTATAATCCCCAGCGAGGTCTTCGTCCTCATTATCTAGGTTTCATCCCCATACCAATATCCTTTTGACGTCAATCATTTGTTTGTTTGGGTGTCTACTCTTGACTGTAGTTCAGTTTCACCCTGGCGCGGTCTTCTCGGGTTTAGTCTTCACTACCCTTTCCGGTTCATTCCAATGTCTATTGATGCACCTTTCAAATACCAGTTTCGTCCTGATATTCGCTTTCAGCGGGTTTTTAGGTGTACGCCCTAATCTCCTTGATTTGGGTTGAGCTCGAGTTTTGTCTCCTCACCATGTGCATGAAATCTAGTTTCATCCTGGTACTCATCAAGTTTAGTTTCACCTAACTAGTTATTGAGTCGAGTTCCGTCTCGTTTTTTTGCTTTCATACCTTGGACCCTTTGACGATGTTCGTTTAACGAGTGCGGTGTTCGTACTGCGTCCCTGGGTTGAAATCAGTCTCTTTATTCCTTGGATTCTTTTATCAGTTTTCATCACTGCTTATCCATCGATCTGAGACGATCAGGTGCTCTGAGAAACGTGCACTCTCATCACTTTGCTTTGGGTTGAGTTTTGCCTCGTTACACGTGCGTGAAATCCAGTTTCGTCCTGGTACTCATCTGGTTTAGTTTCGTCTAACTGGTTTTTGAGTCGAGTTCTGTCTCGCTTTTGTTCCTCATTTTTTAGATTCTTTCAGTTCCTTCATACTGTTTATCTTAGTTGAGATTAGCAAGTGCTCCTAGAAACACGCACTCTAGCCACTTTTGCTTTGGGTCGAGCTCAGAGTTTCTCCTCCTCACCCGCGTACGCTTTCTTATCCAGAGTTTAGTTTCGCCTATACTCCGTGGTTTGAGTTTTGTCTCACCTTTTTTAAAGCCCAATTTTGCCCTGGCACATCTTGTCCGGAAGTTTAGTCGCGTCTACTCTTCTTTTGTTTTCATTCTGCTTCAACCTGTGTTACAATTTTCATTCTAACACATGTCTTGGGGGTTTTCTGCTTCTTTTTTCTCTCTTCTTCAAGAGTGTAAATTTTTGGGTTCTTTCGTATTCAATCATCTTCAACCCTTAACGCTCGAAAGTTGTCACTTTTCTCACCTATCATGTTGAAGATATTTAAATAGGAGCAGCTGTTGCACCCCAAAATTTACCCTCTTGATTTAGGCTTATGTTTCATCATGAATATCATATTGCATTACATTAATACATTGGGATGGGATCAAAGTTCTTTGGTTATCAAGTCTTCCTCAAGCTTTGAAGGTTTATTGCATTGACAAGTTGCTCAAGTGGAATCTTATCGTCTAAACCTTTGGATCATTCAATCTCAAAAGTTATTTCATATCTCAAGATATCTTATCCATCTCCTTGGATCATCAGAGGATTGAAGTTTGTGTTTGATTATAAGAAGGAATCACTCCTTTGATCCATCACTCAAATTAGGGTTTTGCTTGATCAAGGCTATTGATCAATGTACAAGTCTTGATTTGGAAGCTACAACATCTCATTGGCATTTGAAAGGTCTTTGTACAAGAAATTGGCCAAGATGTTCAGAGGATTTGAAGTTTCGAAGATGGTTCATTCAGTCTCCTAAGATGTTAACCAAAATTAGGGTTTGGTCCAAGTTGAGGTAATTGGGGTCTAGATGAGCGAATTCATGAAGCATCACTATCTTATAATCATTGGAATCAAATTTTATCAAGGAGTCTCTCATGAAACTCAGTGGAATTAGGGTTTTGAAGCTTGATCAGCTATCTCCTAGCACATGGCACAAAACTAGGGTTTTGGATTTAATCAGGATTTCTCTGACTTTTTCACCCAAACTTGTTTCCATGGTTCACCACATGTTTTTAAGCATTTAGGATTGAAATATTGAGGTTCAATTTGGATTGGAAATGGTTCAATTGATCAAAAGGGGCAAATTGGTCATTTTGACCAAAGTCAGTAAAATCAGGAGTTGACCAAGTAGACTTTTGGTCAACCATCAATTCAAGCATCCTCTTTTCATATTACATACCCAAATTCATCTTTGAATCATGATAAAGGGTGAATTTGAGTGTAACTTGTTCAAGAAGTAACTTAAAATTTGAAAAAAAATGCTAAGTGCCAAAATGACTTCTCTTGGGCAAGCCACGCGCGTAATTTCATCAAACACTTGGCAGGCCATTTTATGGAGTCAATTTCTTATGACACAAGCCTCAATTTGAAAAGTTAAAAAGTGCATTTTGATGAGGGGTATGAAAGCTTCTCATTAAACTTGGAATCATTCAAATTGGATTGAAATTGAGGAAGCTATGATTTGAGGAAGTTGGGTGGCAAAACCAGATTTGTTTGAAGGGACATGGGCAGGCCAGTGCGCGTGCATTCTTGGGCAATTTGGCTTGACTTGCCTAGGAATCCTAATGACCACATCTTTTTAATTTCTCCACCATTTTTGTTGAATCAAAGATCATTGTAAAGCTCATCCTTTGGATTTTAATTGGCTCAAAGAAGTTTGGAAAATGCACGAGCCAATTTGAAATGGCCTCAGTTGAAAGTCAGCTGATTCTTGATGTATGCTTGGCCATGGCAATTTTCAGGTTTTCGTTTATTTTTTATTCAATCATTCCAAGTCCAATTGCACATGCTTGGCACGAATTGGATACCTCATGTGCTTGCAAAAAAAGGCCAAACCAGGTGCATACCTCGTGCCTCTCTCATTCTCATATTTTGGCCAAAATGGGAAACTTTTCACTCAAGCAAATCAGTCCCATGTGCAAAAGAGGATAGCTCACCTCATCACGCTTTTTTCACTTACTCACATTCTCCTTTTGTTGCTCAAAACGACTGCAAGCATTGCCTAAATACCAAGCAAAATGCAAATGGCCATCACACTTGTTTTGTTTTGACAGAAATCTCATTTTTCCCTCCAACGGCTCTCATCTTGAATTACCACTCTAACCTCCCTCCAAACACTCTATATAAGTTGTTCAAACTCTCCTTTCACGGATACACGCACTGCATTGGAAAAAGCTTCTCCAAATTTTCTCATTTTTCTTGCTCTGCAACTTGAATCGGGAAACTCATTTCTCTTGATCCAGTCCTCATTTCTCTACTCAAACACCTTTATTGGAGCACAAGGAAGCTATTCAGAAGGATTTCTTGTTAGATTTCAGAGGCACGAAGTGTATTTATTTTTTACTTTGAAGGTATGCTCACTGAATCTGAACCTTGATTTGAGCACGAATTGAAGTGTTTTATGGTGTGCATTGTGTTTATAGCTGGCCAATCATTAGGATTGATGTATATTTGAGCTCTGATTCAAGCAGATTTTGTGAAATCGTGTTTCTGGTTTTGGATGTTTGCAGTGTGTTTTTCCAGTTTTTGAGACTTGATTTCTTGATCTATGCTTCGTCTTTGAGTTTGATTCGAATTGCATGATGTTGTATGATATGTCAACTTTAATTTGAGTTTAATTTCATGGATTTTGGTTGAGAATCGTGCTTGTTTGATGGATCTGAAGTGAGCATGTTAGAACTGATGGAAACAAGCGTTTTGGCTTTGGCAGGAGGTTGAAGATGATGCGTGGCATCATCTTATTGGCCTTGTTCTTGTTTTTGATATTTAAATTTTCATTGATTCTCTGATTTTATTTTCTTGATCAAAACTTGATGAAAAATTATGAAAAAATTTATGAAACTTGAAAATAATATTCCTAACCTTGTGTTTTTTTTTTGATAATTTTTGAAAATGTTTTGATTGGTTTAAAAATTAATGAGTTTAATTAATTGTTTGTTTAGTGTTTATTTTTATTTTAATATTTCTTTGACTTGAAAAAATTCCACAAACAAATCTTTTGGACTCATAAAATAATGTAGAATGTGATTCTGAATTTTGTTTAGCTTTTTTTTTTCTTCTATTTTTGATTATGAATTTAATTTGCGAAGTTTATTTTGAATTTTTACTTTATAATTTTCATTTTAATACTTCCTTTAATTCAAAAATCCTCAAAAAAATCATGCAAGCTTTTCTTTAATTATAGAATCTGAATATATTTTTTATTTTGACCTTTTTGTGATTTTTGGCTAGGGTTTGCATTTTTGCCCTTAAATAATAGTTTAATTGTTAATTGTTTTGTTTAATTTTTATTTTAATATTTCCTTCAATTCAAAAATTCCAAAAAAAAATTAGAGATGTGTGTTTTTAGTTTTAATATTTGAATATAATTTTGGTTGGGCATTTTTCTGATTTTTGTTTAGAATTTTATTTTGAGATGAAATTATTGGATTAATTGATTAATTGCTTGGATTTAATTTCATTTTTGATTTTTCCTTATTTCAAAAAAATGTGAAAAAAATATGTTTTCTGACATTTAGGGTTTCTTTGTGATATGTATGATCTTGGTTTGAATTGTTTGAATTTCGATCTTAATTAATCAATATTTAAGATTAAAAGTAAAAAATTAGGGTTTTGTTGCTTATTTTGCAAGTTTCTTTTTCAAAACCCTTATGCCCTGGATTTTTATTGGAATTCAAGTCTTGATTATGGTTCATGAATGCATTGAAGATTTGAAAACCATTTTTCTTGAATTATTTGACTTGGTTTGACATTTTTCCACAAATTATTTTGAAAAAACTTGTCTAGTTTGGTAGTTTTGCCAACTAGTCTTGAACTTTGGGCTTCATTTGATCTCCTCCTCAATCATTCATGAACTTAAGACTTGCTTTATGACTTTTACACACTTCAAAGATGCTTAGAAAATTTTTGGCTTGAATTATTGAAATCCTTTTCTATTTTTGATGTATTTTTGAAGTGAAGGTACCCAATTGATGTTGCATATCTTGTTGCAATTTGTTTGATGGCCAATGAACTTGAGTGAGGCCTATAATTGGGCACCTAATGATCATGTTGAATATGTTTATTCAAAATAAACTCAAGCCATTTCACTTAAAGCCCCATATTTGAATGTTTGAATCTTTTTGATGCACTGTGTGGAATTCTTCTTCTATTATGCTTGTGAGTTGGGATGAATTAATTGTGCATGTTTGAAATGTGTTTGCTACTGACCTTCATGGTCTTTGATTGTATTCTTCTCAAGCTCCCATGATCCTTGGTTTATATTCAATTGTCAACTCAACATGGTGATAGAAAGGAGCAACATTCCTCTAATTCTTTTGACCAAATTGTGCATATACCTGTTTCCTTTTGTCTATCATGACTAATGTTTGATAATTGCTATCATGTTTTCTCATTTCATCATGGTGTCATCATCCATCCCTTATGTGAATCATCATTCTATTTATGGGAATACTAACTTGGTTGTTGAATGTCCGAGGTACTTTGAGAAAGGTTTTCCAGTCCTGACTTGAGGCTATTATGTTTCACTTTATTTGTGGAACACAACATTTTATATTGGCACTGCTATTGTGTTTGGAATGTTTGATAGTCTATGCAGGATATATACATGTGATTGTGAATGCTATACATTGCCCATGGGATCTGTTGGTATCTGATTATCTCAATACTTATATCTTGATGGCGTAATTCCTGACTTGATTTATCTACTGATGCCAGCTTGCTTGAAGTTCTCTGGGTTTCTTTTATTCTTGCTCAGTTACTACGGATAGTTATCCATTTGGTATTGCACTATTTCCTTTCTTACATTTTCATTTTGCATAGTTCTCTGATTGCATGATGGGATCTCTGTTGCTGATATATGTCAGGAGGCCCTCTGGTTTTTTTGTCTGGTACATGTGTTGTGTTTGCTTTTGATCGATGAGTCACTCAATTTAGAAATTGAGATCACGACTTCGCTCTTAGTGCATGTTCCCTATAGGATGTTTATTACTTTCCTCTTTAACTGTTGATCGATGAGTCACTCAATTTAGAAATTGAGATCACGACTTCGCTCTCAGTGTATGTTCCCTATAGGATGTTTATTGCTTTCCTCTTTAATTGTTGATCGATGAGTCACTCAATTTAGAAATTGAGATCACGACTTTGCTCTCATTGCATGTTCCCTATAGGATAGTTTTGCTAAGCTTCCTTTAACATGTTAATTAAGGTAGGGTTTTCCTTTATCCTCAACCTTAGGGTCAACCATTGTATGATAACACTAGGGATAGTACTAGGCTAGTTTCCCTTAGTTGTTTTTCCTTTCTATGCATTCTGCATCTTAAAACAAAAATTATTTTCTTGGCAAATCATAAGACATTTCTAATAAACTTAAACCCTTCTTCAAGGTAAAAGATACAAACCAATCTTACTTTGTGTGTGTGCCTCTTGGCTTTGCTTTTAAACCTGGTTTAACCGATGTTTCGCCATCTCACATTTGTTCGAAGCCGATGTTTCGCCATCGCACATGTTTGTTATCCTTCTTTGATTCTCGATATCATTGTTAGGTGTGATGTTTTGTCATCTGTTTTATCGATGTTTTGCCATCTTTGCCATGATACCATGATATCTTTTAGCCGATGTTTCGCCATCGCACATTTGTTCGAAGCCGATGTTTCGCCATCGCACATGTTTGTTATCCTACGTTGATTCTCAATATCATTGTTAGGTGTGATGTTTTGTCATCTGTTTTATCGATGTTTCGCCATCTTTGCCATGATACCTTGTTATCTTTTTACCGATGTTTCGCCATCGCACATTTGTTTGAAGCCGATGTTTCGCCATCGCACATGTTTGTTATCCTGCTTTGATTCTCGATATCATTGTTAGGTGTGATGTTTTGTCATCTGTTTTATCGATGTTTTGCCATCTTTGCCATGATACCATGATATCTTTTAGCCGATGTTTCGCCATCGCACATTTGTTCGAAGCCGATGTTTCGCCATCGCACATGTTTGTTATCCTACTTTGATTCTTAATATCATTGTTAGGTGTGATGTTTTGTCATCTGTTTTATCGATGTTTTGCCATCTTTGCCATGATACCTTGTTATCTTTTTACCGATGTTTCTCCATCACACATTTTTTTGAAGCCAATGTTTAGCCATCGCACATGTTTGTTATCCTGCTTTGAATCTCGATATCATTGTTAGGTGTGATGTTTTGTCATCTGTTTTATCGATGTTTCACCATCTTTGCCATGATACCATGATATCTTTTAGCGGATGTTTCGGCATCTCACATTTGTTCGAAGCCGATGTTTCGCTATCACACATGTTTGTTATCCTACTTTGATTCTCAATATCATTGTTAGGTTTCATTTTTTGTCATCTGTTTTATCGATGTTTCGCCATCTTTGCCATGATACCTTATTATCTTTTTACCGATGTTTCGCCATCGCACATTTGTTTGAAGCCAATGTTTCACCATCGCATTTGTTTGTTATCCTACTTTGATTCTTAATATCATTACTAGGTATGATGTTTGTCATCTGTTTTATCATTTGATGTTTCGCCATCTTTGACATGTAGCTATGTAATTATTTAGTCGATGTTTGACCATCTCATTTGTTTGTTGTTTCATTCGATGTTTTTCCATCTGGGTTGTTTTTGTTTGCCTTAACTAAAAAACACAAACCAACCAAAATACATAAGCCGAAATACGGCTGCTCTGATTCCTTAAAAGGGATACGTAGGCATTGGGGTAGGGCCCGATCGAGCACAACTTTTATTTTTCCCTACATTGTTTTCCTTTTTCTCTTTCGCATGCATTCCCTTTTTAACTTTAAGCCATAAACATATATTTTGACCACACCCATTAGATTAGACAACAAGAGTGGATACCGTAGGGTACTACGGGCGTGCGGGGTGCTAATACCTTCCCCTCGCATAACAGACTCCCTTACCCGATCTCTCGGTCGAAAGACCGTGATTTCTCCCTTTTCAGGTTTTCTCGATGTTTACCTTTCCCTTTCGGCGAGATAAAAGACATTCGGTGGCGACTTCATTGATGTTTCATTACATCCAGGTGATAGGTTCCGGACGCGTTGTTTCAGACCCCATCATATTTTGCGAACACCGGAACCTTGAACTTCTGTGGGATAACTACCCCAGAAACCAAACGCGGTTCTTCAAAATCTAGACCCGATACCTTCTGGATTTCCATTGCATCCAAACGATCCTCCAGCTATTTGTATTTTTCATTAGAGGGAGGATACTTCTCCTCATTATAGTCATATTCATCATCAGATTCCTTTGGACTAGAGTCTTCGTCTCTTGTTTCCTCTTCTTGATTGTCTCCTTCCTTTGATGAAGCTACCAATTCAGAAGCTCGCCGCACTGGTCCTCTGATCCTTCTTCCCAAGTTCACCATACCAGCTGGTTTCTTTGGCTTCTTTTTTTTATATTTCAGTATGAGGGCCTTCAAATCTTCCTGCCCTTTAGCCAGAGCCACAATCATTTTCTAGAACTGGGCGTTTTACGCTTAAAGATCCTTGATGTTTTGTTCAAGAGCCATTTCTTTACTTGCTGAAATAAACAGCGAAGAAGATAAGAACCCTGCTTTGAGACATGCTTATGCAATGGGATGTATGATATGCTTATCCAATTTTTTCAAGGAACTTATTGGATTTAAGCTCTTTTAAAAAAAACAAGAAACAAAACCTTTTATTAGAAAGTTTTTAAATAAACAAAGATTATACAAGGATGAACAATGATAGGAAATTCTGAACTCCTAAGTCTCCCATGGGCGCTTCTTGTTGGTGTTGAGGTTCCTCTCTTCATGAATTTGTTTTGTTAATTCCAGCACCTTCTTCTCACTTGAATATAATTAAGCCTCAAAAGTATATCGTTCTCCCTTGAGCTGGATCCAAGACTTTTGCAACTCTTCGAAGTTGGTTGGCATATCAGGATGGAGAATGATACGGGACTCGCTCCCTTGATCAACAGGTTCCAAGATCACCGGTAACATGTAATCGTATGGCATCATAAGACTTTGGGCTCGAACTCGTACCCATTTGAGGTAAGGTTCCAAAGGGATAGAGTTCCTGCGCCCCAAAGTCCTACTATCGGTCTTTTTGACAATGCCTCAAGCGCGGATGAACCTCTGACGATAATTTTGCAAATCATCGGAGTAGTTGAACACAATACCCTGAATTAGCATATCTGGTGGACCATCTCTCTGTGCATAGACAAACTGATGTAGTGCTAAAGAAGGATTGTAATTAATGCCTCCTCTAATGCCCAAGAGTGGAATATTAGGAAATTCTCCGCAGCGAATGTGATCGGTGGATCTGGAACTGACCTTTTTTTAGCTGGTTCACGAAATGTCGCGGTAAGCAAGAGTCGCCACCATCTTTTATGTTCTCCAACATGGAAAGGACAAAAGCACATCAAAATTCCTTATTCGAGATGTTTCTCGGTTCGGGAGGTAGATTTATAGAAAGGGAAGGTGTTAGCACCCTTTCTATCCGTGGTTATCCACGGGCTCTTAGGTACTTGCTCTTATGTTTTCAAAATTTGTTTGTTTGCTTTTCAAGTGTGAGTGGGTTTGAAAAAGTCTCTTTGAAAGTTTCAGATCGACTCTTGTATCAGTCCTCAAGAGTGTTTGAAAAGTTTGTTTGGAAAGCTTTTTGAAAAGTGTAAGGTGTGAAAAGTATTTTGATTTGTTTTTTTTTTTGAAAAGAGCAAGTATCTATGAGAATCTACCTACCCTAAGGAATTCGTCTGTGTAAATGTCCTTTAAAATAGTGTCATCCCACCATTGAGAGGTAGGTAGCACTGCCGTTGGAGTTGTTAGGGTCAATTCGATGTTCGGGACATGGTGATCACCGGAGCAATAGGAAGACACCTTAGAAGCTACCCTCATGCCAGGTTCCCGGATCATGAGGACTTACTAAGACATCCTCTACTCGACGACCACCTTTTGAGCGACAAGGCAACAGTGAAGCGTACCCTAGGGGTGGTGTGTGAATTGTGTATCATTTTCAGTTTATTGTTTGTCTTGTCATGCATTAGTGATCTACGTTTTGATTTTATTTTTGGGCATTCATTCTTTCATGTTATTGTTTAACAGTTAAAAATGCGGAAATTTAAAGTGCGGAAAGGATAAAGGTCCTACGCTATTACAAGGGCGCGGGTCTACAACGCCAAATTAATCCAGACCCGATTTAAAATAAAGTGCAGAAAATAAATGTCTAATAGCTATTACATGGCTTCGGAACAAATACATTATATTCATAAAAGAAATAAAACGCGCGAACAAAAAAAATAATCGAATGCGAGGGCGTTGAACCCTTTGAAGGAATTAAGATAGTTAAGTTAAAATAATTAAATTAAATAAATAAAAAAAGAACTTATTTTTTATGTTTTTTGTATTTATGACATTAAAGAAAATTAAATTAATTAAAAGTCAAGTAATTAATTCTAATTCTAATTGTTTTTAATTTATTAAAGAAAATGCATTAAGGTTAAAACCTAGAATTAAAACTAATTAATTATAAAATTTATTTACAAAATTAATGGTTAATGATATTTATAATAAAAATATTTAATTAATTAAAAAAAAGATAAAAAATGCTAAAGGCCTATTTTTGTTATTTTTTGGTTTATTATGAAAAAGAATTAAATTATAACCTAAACTTAAATCTAAATTAATTAAGGGATTTATTTACAAAATTAAAAATAAAATATTTATTATTTTTTTTTCTTTTTTCTGATTTTTTTATGTTTTTTTATATTTTGAAAATATTAATTAATTAAAAGAAAGCAACAATTAAAAGAATATACAAATAATAAAAAGAAACAAAGAAAAGAAAGAAAATTGTAAAGAACCTAAGGGGGTGAAGCCCCTAATTTGGAGGTAAAGTCCATGTGATTAGGCCCATTATGTCTTGGCCCTTCTGACTTTTGCGTTGGCATATGAGATGGTTGACTCAAGCCTATGGTATTCCTCCAATCTGCGCCTTTGATTTGATCCCAGTGGACGCGTGGACATTGAATTCTGAGGGTGCATGATGTGCCTTGATGCTGATCCTGCATGGAATCACTAAACACAAAATGACATGAAGAGAGTGAAGACCTGGGATCGAACCCATGTCCTCTTGGTCATCCACTCAAACGCATTGCCAGTTGTGCCAAGTGGTTTCTTTGTAAGTTAAATAACAAACAAAATTTATAAACAAAATAACGCGTTAGTATTATAAAAATAAAAAAATGCGCGCTAGATTTAAACCACCCAATCACAGCATGACAAGCAATCGTCTTCCTCACCATCCCTGAAACACAAAAACATGAGGCAACGGTTTTATACGCGTTTTCTTAGGCCAGCTATTGAAAAATAGCGATTAGCCCTCAGGCACTCATAAATTGAGCGCGAGGGTTGGTTTGAGATCGTCCAGATTCGCTGGTTCTAATGGTGATACTTAGAGGGTTCAATTTTTCCATATCACGAAACGCCCAATTTCAAGCTTCATGAACCCTAACCTGTATCAATGGCATAATAGCATATAGTACACGAAAACATAATTAGGATAAACGGTTAGCTTCAGAACACCTTAATTAGCAAGAATCCATCAACAATATGCAATAAAAATGCTTAAAACTTGGAATACGATTATGCAAATAAATAAGAAAAGTAGGACTTCTGTACAGCGTTTCAAGAGGTTATCTTTGATGTTTGTGATTGGGATACGTCCAATGATGCTCAAGGAAGCTAATGGGATAGGTATTATGCCTTGAAACTACCTACAAGTCACTTTTCAGAATTGAGATTTTTTGTGAAAAAATGAGTTTTTCTTTCAAGGTTCCTGCGCAGCTTCTTTGTCTAAAAAGGTTTCTGATCCTTTGTATATCTCTTAGGCAATGTGTATGAATGAGAATTATAGCCAATAAAGCCTTGCATTGATGTTTTGGATTTTCACATAAACCACCATTATCACACTTTCCATTTTTGCCTCATTTTGAATTCTTGCCTTGTTTACTCCTTTGCACGAATTTGGTAGGCACATAATGATGTTTCAAGGCTAGTAAAAACCAAATATTCCCTTTTAAATTAATTTTTGAATTTCTTTTGATTTTAAAAGATTTAAAATTAATTAAATCCAATAAAATCAATAAAAATGAAAAAATTAATAAAAAAATCTGAAATAAAAGGTGGGACACGTGGGAGGCATGGCCAAGTTAATTCAAGTGGAAAAAGTGGGCCCCTTTTGTCAAAAATGAGATTTCAAGGATAAATGATTTTGGCCATTTCACAAACATTTCCCAACTTCTCCAATGCATAACTTGCTCAATTTTTAAGATTAGCTCATGTTCTTGGACATTTTGGAAAGGTTTTTGAGTCCTCTAACCAATGCCTTTGGTCCCATGTCATTTTCATTTACCAATCTCAAGTTATGGCCTTTGACTTAAAGTCCCTTTTTGTTGACTTTTGAAAATGACCTATAATGTTGAAATTGATAACTTTTTGTGAGAGCATTTCCTGGACTTGAAGTATGAAGATGAGTTGTAGGAAATGTCCTCCCCTTCAAAATGAGCCTTGGATGGAATTTTTCTGATAATCCATGTGAAAGTTATGCCCTAGTCAATTTCAGTTGACTTTTTCAGCTGTCCAAAAATAGAAACTTTTGCATCTTGATGATTTTTGAGCCAAGTTTTAAGAATCATGATCAAGCATTGATCAAATGATGTTTGTGGCTTCAAAATGAGATGTTGACCAAAAATTTGAACTTTTGACTGCCAAATGACCATTTTTCCCCTACAGTTGACTGTAGTGCAATTAGGGTTTTTGACTGTGCAATTTTGTGCTGAAAGTCTTGAAACTTGATATGAGGATGCTTGACCATATTTGTAGGCATGTGAGACTTGGTTGGGCCCTTGAAAACTTCATTTTCTTGATCAGAACAAAAACCCTAATTTTGCCTGCTTAGGAGACCCTTGATTGTGCAACCCTTGGGGACTTTTGAAGCATGACTTGGCAATTTCTTGAAGAATATGGGAGGGCAAATTTTGGGGTACAACAGTTGCCCTTGTTCAATCTTCTTAGACCTGAGGATGCAGATTGGCTGACGTGCCTTTCGTAATCCGAGGGTAGAAGATGATTGGACACTAGAGTGCCCAGAAATTTGCGCTCACATAGTGGCAGTGTGGTGGGAATGGGCTTATAGATGCCATTTAGAGGTTGATGAAATAGGATGATGGGCTTATAGATGCCATCTGGATGTTGATCGCGTAAGAGATTCCTTAGCGAGAACCTGCATACCTGCAAAAGAAAAAAGAGTACCTGGCACGTTGCAGGAGCTGATTTTCAGATGTTTGGTATAGATGTGTCCTGACTGGTTACAGGAGCTGAGTCTGGAGCTTCACAAGATGATGAATGAGCCAGAGATGGTTATTACCTTAGCATGAACGGTAAGAGAACCTTGGGTGATTTTAACTTCAACAACGCTCGTTGAGAAAATCTTAGTGGGAATTACCGTCTTCGCAGTATCGGGAAGAGAACCATAGACAATTATAATCTGAAAGGAATTATCACCTCACTCACCGTCGGAGAGGGAACCATAGGGAATTATAATCTGAAAGGAATTATCGCCTCACTCACCGTCGGAGAGGGAACCATAGAAAAAGGAATTATCACCTCACTCACCGTTGGAGAGGGAACCATAGAAAAAGGAACTATCGCCTCACGCACCGTCGGAGAGGGAACCATAGGAGATTATCACCTCACTCACCGTCGGAGAGGGAAACATCTGAAAAGGAATTATCGCCTCACGCACCATCGGAGAGGGAACCATAGGAAAGGAATTATCACCTCACGCACCGTTGGAGAGGGAACCATAGAAAAAGGAACTATCGCCTCACGCACCGTCGGAGAGGGAACCATAGGAGATTATCACCTCACTCACCGTCGGAGAGGGAAACATCTGAAAAGGAATTATCGCCTCACGCACCGTCGGAGAGGGAACCATAGGAGATTATCACCTCACTCACCGTCGGAGAGGGAAACATCTGAAAAGGAATTATCGCCTCACGCACCGTCGGAGAGGGAACCATAGGAAAAGGAATTATCGCCTCACGCACCGTCGGAGAGGGAACCATAGGAAAGGAATTATCACCTCACTCACCGTTGGAGAGGGAACCATCTGAAAAGGAATTATCACCTCACTCACCGTCGGAGAGGGAACCATCTGAAAAGGAATTATCACCTCACTCACTGTCGGAGAGGGAACCATCTGAAAAGGAATTATCACCTCACTCACCGTCGGAGAGGGAACCATCTGAAAAGGAATTATCACCTCACTCGCCGTCGGAGAGGGAACCATCTGAAAAGGAATTATCACCTCACTCACCGTCGGAGAGGGAACCATAGGAAATTATAATCTGAAAAGGAATTATCACCTCACTCACCGTCGGAGAGGGAACCATAGGAAATTATAATCTTAAAGAAAACCCTAAAATGGAAATCTCATGCACCGTCGGAGAGAGAACCAATAGGAAAATATAATCTGAAAAGGAATTATCACCTCACTCACCGTCGGAGAGGGAACCATAGGAAATTATAATCTTAAAGAAAACCCTAAAATGGAAATCTCATGCACCGTCGGAGAGAGAACCAATAGGAAAATATAATTTGATAACTTCTACTGAGTCTTCATCAGAAAAATCTGTTGGGAGTCGATTTAGCTGGACTAGAGAAGGCCTTGGACTGGATAAGAAATCTTTGGAGTTGATTAGCTGAACCGGTCTAGGTCTTGAAATATGATGGAGAATTTAGCTGAATCTTTCCTGAAAGGTAAAGATCAGTCATATGCAATGCATGATATGGATCAAGAAATGATGTTCTCAACATAAATGAGATTTGTATGATATAATGCGTCTATGCATGCTATAATGATGTATGTGATGTTTAGGAATGTATGCTTTCGTCTAGGAAAGTAAATCCTTGACGGGTGCCGGGAAGTCATATCCTGGGCTGATGTTGAAGAATAGATTTTGCTTCCGCTGGGGATGGTAACTGCAAGAATACCGGTAGGAGAAGATAACTCCGTTGCGGAATAAACTTGGTAAATGGAAGATTCTGTGGGGAGGAAAGATACTTTAGCGATCATGCTGGGAAGCAATACTCTGTGGGAAGAGGGATGCCTTGTTGAGTGTTGATGATAACTTGCTGTGGATACCATCGTTATATTGGAAGTGTTAATGGACTTCGCTGGGGATAAGAAGACCTCGTCGAGGACGACCTTTCCGTGGCTTTTGGATGAGGATAACCCAGTTATATCCTAGTACGGAAATAACTCTTTGAATAAAGTCGGACGACGCGTTCGTGCTCTGCGAGGATAAGCTTCCAGAATCTACTGGGGATAAGCTTACTGCTTGGGGAGATGGATTCCAACTTCTTGGGGAAACTGGATTGGATTCTCCTGGGGAAGTTTTGAGATGTATCGGGGGAAGTGACACCACTGAATGTTTGATATACCGCCGGGGAACAATCTTTAGACCAAGACTGCCGGGGATGCTTGTTAAGAATATATGCTGCTGGGGGATGTTGATATCTGCTGGGGGATACTCAACCTTCCTTAAGGTCTGATAACTTTGCTTGGAGAGGAGTGCACTGACTTGCTGGCTCACTCTCTGGGGAATTAGGACATACTGGTCATGCCCTTTAACTGAACCTACCTTGGTACCTTGGAGGATAGAACAATTAGATTGCTTAGACAACTCTCTATTGCCCCTGTTTCTAATGTTACCTGTAATTAATCCTTTGTTTCGTATGCAAATATTTATGAGTTAGCAAATTATTGTCAATGCATATGTCACAAATTGAACCTTGGACGTTCTTCGCAAAACAAAACAGAAAAAGAAAAAGAAATAACAATTGGCACTTTTAACTGAATAGTATGTTTGTATTGATTTTTGAATGGCCTGAAAAATAGGCGTTTTGCGTACAAGAGGCTGACGTCCTAGTAAGAGAACGCCGCCGAACAAAGAATTTATACAAGTTTTGTACAAAAGAAAATAAAACAGCTGTGTGAAATGAATGATCTCACTGGGTTTCAACTCTGCTATTGCCGTTATATCTCCGAGCGTCTCATCACTTGATGACCTAAACGAAGATGAAGATGACTGATCGATGCCGTCTGAACTTGATGTAGATACCGGATTCTGGATGCAAAGTGATCAATGAGACATAGTATTACGCTTTTATCCCTAATTTTTGCCTGGACCGCCCTTTCGGGTTTTCAGTCCACCGGGATACCCATTTTTGCCCAAGCCGCCTTTTCAGGTTTTCGACTTGCCGGGTGTACATATTTTTTTTTTTATTTCATCCCTTCATTTTGCCCGACCCCTTTTGGTTCGACGGGAAGCCCTAATTTTTGCCTAGGCATTTCAGCCTAGCGGGTCTTTTTATGTGTAGTATCTTTTTACTATGTCTGCATTGGCGGGGTGAGGAAGGTCGTCACCATCCATGTTGGTTAGAATCATGGCTCCTCCTGAGAACACATGTTTAACCACAAATGGCCCTTCGTACGTAGGGGTCCATTTGCCCCTTGGATCACTTTGAGGAAGGATGATTCTCTTGATTACCAAATCCCCGACTTGATATTCCTGTGGTCTGACCTTTTTGTTAAAAGCCCTGATCATCCGTTTCTGGTACGTCTGACCATGGCAGATAGCAGCAAGTCTCTTTTCATCAATGAGGTTTAGCTGATCAAGTCGTGTTTGGATCCAATCATCTTCGTTCAGATTTGCATCCTTCATTATCCGGAGAGAGGGTATCTGCACTTCGATTGGTAAGACTGCCTCCATGCCGTAGACCAGGGAGAAAGGAGTTGCCCCGGTTGACGTCCTAGCTGAGGTACGGTACCCATGTAGAGCGAACGGTAACATCTCGTGCCAATCTTTATAGGTCACTGTCATCTTCTGCACGATTTTCTTGATATTTTTATTTGCTGCTTCTACAGCCCCATTCATCTTCGGTCTGTAAGAAGAAGAATTGTGGTGCTGTATTTTGAACTGTTCGCAGAGCTCAGCGATCATCTTATTGTTCAGATTGGTACCGTTATCTGTAATAATTCTCTCAGGGACGCCGTATCGACAGATCAGGTTATGCCGAATGAACCGTGCCACAACAGTCTTGGTTACCGTAGCATAGGATGCTGCTTCGACCCATTTTGTAAAGTAATCAATCGCTACAAGTATGAAGCGATGCCCGTTAGATGCCGTAGGTCTGATCTCACCAATCATGTCAATGCCCCACATTGCAAAAGGCCAAGGTGCAGTCAGGACATTCAGAGGAACTAGAGGAACATGCACCTTGTCTGCATAAACCTGGCATTTGTGACACGTCCGAGAATGTTGGTAACAATCAGCTTCCATTGTAGACCAGTAATACCCTTCCCGAAGGATCTTCTTTGCCATTGTGTGCCCACTGGAATGGGTACCAAAGGTCCCTTCATGCAGCTCTTCCATGATCCTTTCTGCTTCAGTCTTATCCACACAATGCAGTAAGGTTGAATCATGGTTTCGCTTGTACAAGATGTCGTTGCTAAGGAAGAATTTTGCCGCGAACCTCCTCAGGAACTTCTTATCGTTGACAGAGGCACCTTCAGGGTATTCCTGAGTTTCCAGATATCTCTTCACCTCATGGTACCAAGGCTTCTCAGTCACCGTCTCAGTCTCGAGATCACAACAGTATGCTGGTTCGTCCAATTTCCAGATGATGATCCGGGGAGCCTCATTGTCCCATTTGACTTTGAACATAGAAGACATTGTGGCTAACGCGTCCGCTAACTGATTCTCCTCTCTCGGGAAATGTTCAAAGGTTATCTCTGTGAAGTGGGGGATCATTGTCAACACACATTCTTTGTAAGGAATAAGATTCGGATGTTTCGTATCCCACTCGCCTCTGATCTGGTTGATCACGAGAGCGGAATCTCCGAAGACACTCAGAAACTTGATCCTTAAGTCAATTGCAGCTTTGAGTCCCATGATGCACGCCTCATACTCCGCCATGTTGTTGGTGCAGTTGCAACATAGCCGGGCAGTGAGTGGAGTATGAGTACCTCGAGGTGATATGATTATGGCGCCGATACCGTTTCCCAAAGCGTTGGAGGCTCCGTCAAAGTGCATAGACCATCGGGATCCTGGTTCAGGTTCTTCATCCGGTCCAGGTACTTCACAATCTGTCACTATCATGATGCTTTCATCCGGAAACTCAAAGTTTATTGACTGATAGTCATCTACAGCTTGATGTGCCAAGTGATCTGCCAATACACTTCCCTTGATGGCTTTCTGGGTTGTGTACTGAATGTCGTATTCCGTCAAGATCATTTGCCATCTTGCAATTCTCCCAGATAGAGCAGGCTTTTCGAATATGTACTTTATAGGATCCATCTTTGAGATCAACAAGGTAGTGTGAGTCAGCATATACTGTCTCAGCCGGCGAGCAGCCCATACCAAAGCGCAGCAAGTTTTCTCAAGCAGTGAGTATCGAGTCTCACAGTCGGTAAACTTTTTGCTAAGGTAATAAATGGCATGCTCTTTTCGGCCGGACTCGTCATGCTGCCCCAGCACACACCCCATTGAGTTGTCAAGCACTGTTAGATAAAGTATCAGAGGTCTCCCTTCAACCGGTGGCATAAGGATAGGTGGTTCTTGGAGATACTCTTTGATTCTGTCAAAAGCAGCCTGACATTCATCATTCCAACGTACTACCTGATCTTTCTTCAGCAGCTTGAAGATTGGCTCACAGGTCGCAGTCAGGTGTGAGATGAACCGATCAATGTAATTTAGGCATCCTAAAAAGCCTCTGACTTCCTTCTCTGTTCTAGGAACTGGCATCTCTTGAATAGCTTTAACCTTGGCAGGGTCCACTTGAATACCCTTGTCGCTTACAACGAAGCCTAGCAACTTCCCAGATCTTACCCCGAAGGTGCACTTGTTCGGGTTCAACCTCAGCTTGTACAATTTCAGACGGTCAAACAGTTTCTGCAGATGATCAAGGTGTTCTTCCTCAGTTTGGGACCTTGCGATCATGTCATCAACATACACTTCTATCTCATGATGGATCATATCATGAAATAAAGCAACCATGGCACGTTGGTAGGTTGCCCCAGCGTTCTTTAGTCCAAAAGGCATGACCTTGTAGCAGAAGGTGCCCCACTGAGTAACAAATGTAGTCTTTTCCATGTCTTCAGGAGCCATCTTGATCTGATTGTAGCCTGAAAAACCATCCATGAAAGAGAACACCTTATGCTGAGCTGTATTATCAACAAGGACATCAATGTGAGGTAGAGGGAAGTCATCTTTGGGACTGGCCCTGTTCAGATCCCTGTAGTCAACACACATTCTGACCTTACCGTCCTTCTTAGGTACCGGCACCACATTAGCAACCCACTGAGGGTAAGAAGTCACTGCAAGAAACCCGGCGTCAAACTGTTTCATAACCTCGGCTTTAATCTTCTCAGACATCTCTGGATGCATACGGCGGACCTTTTGCTTAACCGGAGGGCAATCTTCCTTAGTTGGCAAGTGATGGACCACAATATCGGTGTCCAACCCAGGCATGTCTTCGTAGGACTAGGCAAAGATCTCCATATAATCATGCAGCATTTGAGTCAACCGTTGCTTCACGCTGAGCTCTAGGTTGGCACCAATCTTTACCTCTTTCCTGTCTTCTTCAGTACCCAAGTTTATTGTTTCCACTGGCTCTTCATGGGGTTGAATTGCCCTCTCTTCCTGAAGTAACAGTCTTGCAAGCTCGCCAGGCACTTCGCAATCATCTTCACCTTCATCTTCGGCTAAGTTGATCGGATTTTCGAAGGCATAACTGGTAGTAGCAGAGTCGTTACTAGTGAGATCCCGAGTGGATTGAAACCTGTATGAGTGAGTGTGTGTAAATACAGCTGTTTTGCAATATGTAAAGAAAGGAAAGAAAAGGAGCGCAAAATTTGAAATGTGAAAAACGTCCAATGATTTTATTTATGATATATGACAGTGACAAACAAAAGCCCTCATAAATAAGCCCACGGTGCCCCGGGTAAGACACCGGGCCATACAGTTTTAAGTTATTGTTTATTACAAATCCAAAACAAAGAAGTTCATTACTGGGGAACAAAAGTTATGGGTGTAAAGTCTTTAGCAGTCCAGTTGGTCAATCCACCCTCAGTCGTCGGGTAAATCCAGCTATCGAACTCTGACTCCTCCACTTCGTCTTCCTCTCCAATAGCATTCACTCCTGAATGGGTGATGAGCATAGGAGGTTTTCCAATTCTCGCCTTGCGCACTGCCTTCTGAGCTTCCGTGGTGAAACCCAGCCCAAACTTGTTAGTCTTAGGAGCAAGATCAGGGAGCTTGCCCCAGTTTGCACATTCACCTCTTTCGATCACAGCCCGGGCGTCCTTTAAGGAGGCCATCTTCAAAGGGGAAACCTCTTCAACCACTGCTTCTGCTGCTGCCAAAGTTTGTGGCACCTCCTCAAAATGTTGAAAGGGGGTCTCAATGAACTCCCCATCCATTTCCACGTACCTGAAGGAGTTGAGGTGGCTGACCATGTATTCCTCTTCCCCTTGCACTGTTACAATTTTTCCTTTGACTGGGTATTTGAGCTTCTGATGCAATGTGGAGGTCACAGCTCCAGCCTTGTGGATCCACGGGCGACCCAGCAAACAAGAATAGGATGGACGGATGTCCATCACATAGAATTTTGAATCGAAGATCTGTGACCCAACCCTGATTGGGATGTCCACCTCACCATGTACCATTCTTTTGGACCCGTCAAAGGCCCGGACAACAATGTTACTTGGTTTGAGCTCTAGACCCTCACAGTCCAGCCTATCCAGAGCCTTCTTGGGCAGCACGTTTAATGAAGAACCTGTGTCAACCAGCACGTGAGCAAGAGTAGTGCCCCTGCATTCAATGGAGACATGCAGGGCATCATTATGGTTCTTCCCCTTTGCTGTCAGATCGGCATCAGAGAAACCCAGGCCATTATCAGCGGTTAGGTTGGCCACACAGTCGGTGAACTGGTCAGCAGACGTCTCTTGGGGTACGTGGGCTGTCTTTAAGAAAGCAATCAGAGCCTTGGCATGGGCCTCTGAACACAGCAGCAGTGACAACATGGAGATTTTGGAGGGGGTGTGCCCCAGCTGTTCTACGACGTTGAAATCACTTTTCTTTATTATTTTGAGGATTTCTTCCATTTCCTGCCTGGAAGCCTCAACAATGGTCTTTGGTGCCTCCGTCCGGGAAGGCACATCAGCAGCAATCCCCTTGACCCGAGTATCAGATGACTCGGCAGCAGGGGTGGATACTTGGTCAGGGGGAGAAACAGGCACACTGGCAGGTGTGAAGACCAAAGGCCTATGAATTACCGGAGGAGCAATGTCTGGCGAGAACAGTCTTCCACTACGAGTGCCCTTAGCAGGCCCAGTGATGTTGGAGACACCAGCATCAATGTTGAACTCTTGTTTCACACCCAGAACGTAAACATCTGCCCCATAGTGCCATGGGACAGCCTTATCAGACTTGTAGGGGATGGGCCCCGGAACAGTAATGGTGATGGGAGCAATCTTGTGAACCGGCAAAATTTGGACAGGCTTTTTTGGAGGAGCCTTGGAAGGGTTGTTGAAGATGGTAACAATTAAAACTTCTTCAACAGGAGCAGCAGGAACAGCAGTCTTTCTGAACAAAATCTCTCTACTATCCATCAGGTTTTGGACGCCTGACTTCAGCAGAGAACAACCAGCAGGGGAAGCAACACATAGAGGGCAACTTTTGCTACATCCCGGAAATAAACCGGCTAGCAACAGGTTCCTCTTGACCGTCAGCAACGGAGTAGCAACATCATCCACTGAAGCTACATACAGATCCTCCTCAATAGCATTCACTCCATGCTGGGGCATGGGAGCGGTTACAACATTCGGCCTCTCGGGCGCCTCAAACTGTATCTCCTTTGCATCAATAAGGTCCTGAACCTTATTCTTTAGGGCCCAACAGTCATCTGTGCTATGCCCCGGGCTATCAGAATGATAAGCACAACGAGCATTCAGATTGTACTTAGGAGATGTAGTATTGGGAAACTTCGGAGCCTCCCTGACAGTCACTAAATTGGTGGATAGCAACTGTGGCAGGATCTGTGATAAGGTCATGCTCAAGCGGGTAAACTCTCTCCGGGGTCTTTCAGCCCTTTGAGGATTGGTCGGCCGAGGAGCGGCAGCAGGCTTGGCAATCATTACCGCACTGACAGATTGGCGGCGCTCAGGTCGCTCTGGTCTCCGGGAGCTATATACAACACTAGCCTCCTTTTTGAAGGGTTTCTTTTCAGCACTGGAGGAGGCAACCTTCTGTATCTTCCCCGATTTTATACCAGCCTCGATCCTTTCACCAGTCAGGATCAGATCAGTAAACCCAGCAGAGGAATTACCAATGAGATGATTGAAAAATGGACCAGATAGGGTCCCCAAAAACATATCTACCAGCTCCCGGTCTGTCAACGGTGGCTGCACCCTGCCAGCCAGATCCCTCCATTTCTGGGCGTACTCTTTAAAACCTTCACCCGACCCTAGCGACATACCCTGGAGCTGGGTACGCGTAGGAGCGAGGTCGGAATTATATTGATACTGCTTGTAAAAAGCAGTGTCCAGATCCTCCCAGTTACGAATGTTGATCCCATCCAGCTGATAGAACCATTCGAGGTGAGTCCCTGAAAGACTCTCCTGGAAGAAGTGGATCCAAAGGTTCTTGTCTGTTGTGTAAGGTTGGATCTTCCTTACATAAGAACGGAGGTGCATCTTGGGACAGGAAGCCCCGTCATACTTCACAGAGGCAGGTGCCTTGAACTTGTGTGGAATCACCACCCCAGTAGATAACCTCAAGTCTCCGAAATCCAGTCCAGGCACACGCTGAATTTCCATAGCCTTTAATCTGTCCTCCAGCTGCTTGTACCGGTCTTCAGCAGGAGGGTACTGTTCGTCGTTGAAGTCTGTTTCAGTATCAGAGCCCACAGGAGTAGGGACCTCCCTTTCTTGGTGACTACCTTCCCCCACAGATGGAGTAGTCCTCTCAGCCTCAACCTGTAAGGTGTTCCCGAGTCTGCGCCCAGTGTTAAATAGCACAGTCCTCCTCTTCTTCTTAGTCTTCTTCAGAAGCATGGTCTTCAACTCTTGTTGACCCTGAGCCAAACCCTTGATCAGCTCCTGAAATTGGGCGTTCTGTGCCTGAAGAGCCTTGATAGATGCCTCGGTTGATGATTCAGGGTTCATGATGCTGAAATAAACAGCGAAGAACAGTCAGCAGCCTGAAAAGAAAAGTACCTGTGATGCATATGATGAATGATATGTGTTTATGCAATGCATTCAAGAGTTCGAAAATTCAAATTTGTTGTAGACAAAAAGGAACACACGTTGTTATTAAGAAAATAATTGTTCAGTACATTAAAGCCTCATAGGCAAACATTACAAAGCAGATCAGTCCCAAAAGACACTACGCATCCTTTTCGGAGCAATATAGGTATTGAGATTCCTCTCCTCGTGCAGTAGGCGGGTGAGCTCCAGGACCTTTTTCTCACTGGCATGTAGATTGGTTTCCAGAGAATTCCGTTCTTCCTTAAGCTGGATCCAACTCTTCTGCATCTCTTCCCAGGACGTGGGCATGTCAGGATGTTGAATGGTGTAGGACACCTCTCCTTCCAAGTCTGGCTCTTTGATCACGGGGAGAACATGAGGATAGGGCATCACCAGCTTCTGGGAGCGGGCTCGTACCCATTTGAGATAAGGCTCCAATGGGATGGAGTTCCTGTGTCCCAGGGTCTTGCTGTCTATTTTGTTGGGCATTCTCCAAGCTTTGATAAATTTCTGGCGAAGTCCTTGCGTATCCTTGTCGAAGTCAAAAACTATGTCAGGAATTAACATCTCATGAGGGCCATCTTTCCGAGCATAACCAAACTGTCTCCAAGCCAGGCACGGGTTATAAGTAATACCTCCTCTGATTCCAAGCAAAGGAACATTAGGGTACTCCCCAGAACGATCAATGATAGTGACATCCTCTCTGGACCGAGAACACCAATGTATATCTGCATGTGTAAGAGTCATCAACCGTTGTGACCACCTCAAACCTCGCTCGTTCTTCAAAACTGATTGTGGAAGGTGCGAAATAAACCACCTTCCCAGGAGGGGAGTGCAGCACATAAGAACACCCCTTTTTCTCATGGTTCGAGTGTGACATGAGTGAAGGATGTCCCCCAGCAACGTAGGTATAAGATTCCTGGACATGAAGACCTTGACAGCACTGATATCTATAAGCTGATCTGGTTTAGGGAACAACACCAACCCATAGACAAGGAGGGCTACAACTTCTTCAAAGGCTTGCAGGTCAAGGGAATTCCAACACTCTTGGGCCTTCTCAAACAGAAACTTTGCCAAAAATCCTTTGATACCATTTATGGTTTCCCAATGCCCCTTGATGTTAGATGGTTGTAGACATAATGCTTTAGCCACTTCTTCAAGTTTTGGTTCCCTTTCCGTACCGTTGTAGGGTAGTTGATTGAGAATGGGAATCTTCAGGAGTTGGGAAAACTCTTCTAGAGTAGGCACCAGCTGATAATCCGGGAAAGTAAAACAGTGATGCAGAGGGTCAAAGAATTGGAAAAGGACCTTTACCATCTCTTCCTCAATATTGGTATTGACCAGGCTGATGAGTCTACCATGCCTTTCACTGAATGACGAGTTCTCGGGAATCCTGGATGTAAGCTCCTTAAGCTGAGGAGGGACCCTTATAAGGTTGATCTGAATTGTCTTTCTGCGGATAGTTTCCATGTCCTACAAAACAAGAACAAAGATGAAGATTCGAACCCCTGAAATGATTAGTGGATGCATATGATGCTGTATGATGTCATGATGCTTATGGTTAAACACACCACAAATATTTACAAAGGAAAACATGTAAGGCACACAAGTCACACAAGACAAAGCCCTTAGAGTTTAGGCCAGCATGGGGTCTGGGTATTACCCTCTTGAAGTTGGTGGGCTCAAACCTGTCCTATCAAAGTAACCGGGTTCTAAGGATCTCAATATCATTGGATTGCTTTCATTGTTCATCGTTTCGATTTGGCCACTGACTGGCGATCAAAATATCCCAAGAAAACAACCCTCAATTGAGTGTAGTATCGAGTATCAACCGACTTCGGAGTACACCAAAGTAGTCATCTCACTACCCTAAAGAGGCCAAGATGGTTCAATTAAGGTTCCTAAGGTATGTTGATGCTTCACGACACCACATGGAGGCCCCGTACTCTCCTTGATTGACTCAAGGGTTACCGGTACACACCAAAGTGCCACATCAACGTAGCAGACTGCTTCAACCATGTCGGTATACCCCGCACAGTTCCCTCACAGTCTTGTTGCTACTTTCTAAGAAAGGTATCCCCCAGATCCGGGTTAGGATCTATAGAACTCCCAAGCAACCCACAATTTAAAGCACACAAGGAAAACAATTGAAAACATAGTTATGAGCTAGCCCTAAGGTACACCTCACTTTATAAAGGTTCCCCAGCAGAGTCGCCAGTTCTGTGATCGGTGGATCTGGAACTGACCTTTTTTTAGCTGGTTCGCGAAATGTCGCGGTAAGCAAGAGTCGCCACCGTCTTTTATGTTCTCCAACATGGAAAGGACAAAAGCACAACAAAATTCCTTATTCGAGATGTTTCTCAGTTCGGGAGGTAGATTTATAGAAAGGGAAGGTGTTAGCACCCTTTCTATCCGTGGTTATCCACGGGCTCTTAGGTACTTGCTCTTATGTTTTCAAAATTTGTTTGTTTGCTTTTCAAGTGTGAGTGGGTTTGAAAAAGTCTCTTTGAAAGTTTCAGATCGACTCTTGTATCAGTCCTCAAGAGTGTTTGAAAAGTTTGTTTGGAAAGCTTTTTGAAAAGTGTAAGGTGTGAAAAGTATTTTGATTTGTTTTTTTTTTGAAAAGAGCAAGTATCTATGAGAATCTACCTACCCTAAGGAATTCGTCTGTGTAAATGTCCTTTAAAATAGTGCCATCCCACCATTGAGAGGTAGGTAGCACTGCCGTTGGAGTTGTTAGGGTCAATTCGATGTTCGGGACATGGTGATCACCGGAGCAATAGGAAGACACCTTAGAAGCTACCCTCATGCCAGGTTCCCGGATCATGAGGACTTACTAAGACATCCTCTACTCGACGACCACCTTTCGAGGGACAAGGCAACAATGAAGCGTACCCTAGGGGTGGTGTGTGAATTGTGTATCATTTTCAGTTTATTGTTTGTCTTGTCATGCATTAGTGATCTACGTTTTGATTTTATTTTTGGGCATTCATTCTTTCATGTTATTGTTTAACAGTTAAAAATACGGAAATTTAAAGTGCGGAAAGGATAAAGGTCCTACGCTATTACAAGGGCGCGGGTCTACAACGCCAAATTAATCCAGACCCGATTTAAAATAAAGTGCAGAAAATAAATGTCTAATAGCTATTACATGGCTTCGGAACAAATACATTATATTCATAAAAGAAATAAAACGCGCGAACAAAAAACATAATCGAATGCGAGGGCGTTGAACCCTTTGAAGGAATTAAGATAATTAAGTTAAAATAATTAAATTAAATAAATAAAAAAAGAACTTATTTTTTATGTTTTTTGTATTTATGACATTAAAGAAAATTAAATTAATTAAAAGTCAAGTAATTAATTCTAATTCTAATTGTTTTTAATTTATTAAAGAAAATGCATTAAGGTTAAAACCTAGAATTAAAACTAATTAATTATAAAATTTATTTACAAAATTAATGGTTAATGATATTTATAATAAAAATATTTAATTAATTAAAAAAAAGATAAAAAATGCTAAAGGCCTATTTTTGTTATTTTTTGGTTTATTATGAAAAAGAATTAAATTATAACCTAAACTTAAATCTAAATTAATTAAGGGATTTATTTACAAAATTAAAAATAAAATATTTATTATTTTTTTTTCTTTTTTCTGATTTTTTTATGTTTTTTTATATTTTGAAAATATTAATTAATTAAAAGAAAGCAACAATTAAAAGAATATACAAATAATAAAAAGAAACAAAGAAAAGAAAGAAAATTGTAAAGAACCTAAGGGGGTGAAGCCCCTAATTTGGAGGTAAAGTCCATGTGATTAGGCCCATTATGTCTTGGCCCTTCTGACTTTTGCGTTGGCATATGAGATGGTTGACTCAAGCCTATGGTATTCCTCCAATCTGCGCCTTTGATTTGATCCCAGTGGACGCGTGGACATTGAATTCTGAGGGTGCATGATGTGCCTTGATGCTGATCCTGCATGGAATCACTAAACACAAAATGACATGAAGAGAGTGAAGACCTGGGATCGAACCCAGGTCCTCTTGGTCATCCACTCAAACGCGTTGCCAGTTGTGCCAAGTGGTTTCTTTGTAAGTTAAATAACAAACAAAATTTATAAACAAAATAACGCGTTAGTATTATAAAAATAAAAAAATGCGCGCTAGATTTAAACCACCCAATCCTAGCATGACAAGCAATCGTCTTCCTCACCATCCCTGAAACACAAAAACATGAGGCAACGGTTTTATACGCGTTTTCTTAGGCCAGCTATTGAAAAATAGCGATTAGCCCTCAGGCACTCATAAATTGAGCGCGAGGGTTGGTTTGAGATCGTCCAGATGCGCTGGTTCTAATGGTGATACTTAGAGGGTTCAATTTTTCCATATCACGAAACGCCCAATTTCAAGCTTCATGAACCCTAACCTGTATCAATGGCATAATAGCATATAGTACACGAAAACATAATTAGGATAAACGGTTAGCTTCAGAACACCTTAATTAGCAAGAATCCATCAACAATATGCAATAAAAATGCTTAAAACTTGGAATACGATTATGCAAATAAATAAGAAAAGTAGGACTTCTGTACAGCGTTTCAAGAGGTTATCTTTGATGTTTGTGATTGGGTTACGTCCAATGATGCTCAAGGAAGCTAATGGGATAGGTATTATGCCTTGAAACTACCTACAAGTCACTTTTCAGAATTGAGATTTTTTGTGAAAAAATGAGTTTTTCTTTCAAGGTTCCTGCACAGCTTCTTTGTCTAAAAAGGTTTCTGATCCTTTGTATATCTCTTAGGCAATGTGTATGAATGAGAATTATAGCCAATAAAGCCTTGCATTGATGTTTTGGATTTTCACATAAACCACCATTATCACACTTTCCATTTTTGCCTCATTTTGAATTCTTGCCTTGTTTACTCCTTTGCACGAATTTGGTAGGCACATAATGATGTTTCACAAAAATTTCCCAACTTCTCCAATGCATAACTTGCTCAATTTTTAAGATTTGCTCATGTTCTTGGACATTTTGGAAAGGCTTTTGAGTCCTCTAACCAATGCCTTTGGTCCCATGTCATTTTGATTTACCAATCTCAAGTTATGGCCTTTGACTTAAAGTCCCTTTTTGTTGACTTTTGAAAATGACCTATAATGTTGAAATTGATAACTTTTTGTGAGAGCATTTCCTGGACTTGAAGTATGAAGATGAGTTGTAGGAAATGTCCTCCCCTTCAAAATGAGCCTTGGATGGAATTTTTCTGATAATCCATGTGAAAGTTATGCCCTGGTCAATTTCAGTTGACTTTTTCAGCTGTCCAAAAATAGAAACTTTTGCATCTTGATGATTTTTGAGCCAAGTATTGAGAATCATGATCAAGAATTGATCAAATGATGTTTGTGGCTTCAAAATGAGATGTTGACCAAAAATTTGAACTTTTGACTGCCAAATGACCATTTTGCCCCTACAGTTGACTGTAGTGCAATTAGGGTTTTTGACTGTGCAATTTTGTGCTGAAAGTCTTGAAACTTGATATGAGGATGCTTGACCATATTTGTAGGCATGTGAGACTTGGTTGGGCCCTTGAAAACTTCATTTTCTTGATCAGAACAAAAACCCTAATTTTGCCTGCTTAGGAGACCCTTGACTGTGCAACCCTTGGGGACTTTTGAAGCATGACTTGGCAATTTCTTGAAGAATATGGGAGGGCAAATTTTGGGGTACAACAGCGAACAATAAAAGAAATGTCCTCTTGAGAGAAAGGACACCAATGGATGTCGGAGTGAGAGAGAGACATTAGTCATTGACTCCACCTTAAGCCTAAATCATTCTACATTGTTGATCGAGAAAGGTGTGAAATAAACCACCTATATAGCAGAGGGGTGCAACACATGATATCTCCTAGCTTCTTTAGAGTACGAGTATAGAGAGAATGTAAGATATCCCCGAGCAATATAGAAACCGGATTGAAAGCAAGAAAGATGTTGATGGAATTCACATCTATAAGTTGATCTGAATTAGGAAACAAGACCAACCCATAGATCAAGAGGGCTAATACATCTTCGAAGGCATGATAACTCATAGCATCCAGGAAAATCTGAGCTTTCTTCATCAGGAAATTTGCAAGGAGACCCTTAACTTCACATATTTTTTCCCAATTGGACTCAATATCAAATGGCTTCAAGTGCAAAGCTACGGCCACATCTTCAAAAGCCATGTCTTGTTCTAAACCAGTGAAAGGTACTCGCTCCAATATAGGTAAACCAAGTAACTTAGAGAACTCCTCCAGGGTAGGCACCAATTGATAATCGGGGAATGTGAAGCAATGGTGCTTAGGGTCGAAGAACTTGAATAATACACTCATCAAACCTTTGTCAAACCCGGTGGTAACCAAAATGAGTAGATGACCATGTCTTTTGTGGAATGATGAGTCCTCGGGAACTTTCAAGACTAATTCCTTGAGCTTAGGAGGAATTTTTGTGAAGTGAATTCGGATGGTTTTTCTGCGACTTGAATTCATATCCTACAAAATAGCAAAGAGGTAAATCCAACAAGTCCTTGAAATGTTTAGTACATATGAATGTCATGATGTTTATGATGTTATGATTATGCTTAAATCACAGATAAACACAGGAAAATCACACAATAGACCTTAGGTTCAAAGGCTTGCATGAGGTTTTAAGCTAAGTACCCTCTTAAATGTTTAGTAGGCTCAACCTGTCCTATTAATAGTAACCGAGTTCTAAGGAGTCTCAATATCACTGACCTTCCCCTCAGAAATTGTTTCAGCTCTGTACCAAAGTATTGCGGCCAAAAAATCCTGAAAGTCCAGCCTCAATGAGTGTAGTATCGAGTATCAACCAATCTTCGGTCAGAACCAAAGCCGATTATCTCACTACTTCCTAATGGCTAGGATGAGTCAATTAAAGGTTCTAAAGGTCAGTTAGCCCTTAGTGACACTGAAAAAGCCTAATGTTATCCTCTACTAACTCAAGGAACATTAGTACAATCCAAAGTATTGCGCTAACATAGCCACCACTTCGCCTGTATCGGTCTATGCCGTATAGCCTCCATGATTTATTGCTACTTACCTAAAAAGTGCCCCAGATTCGGGTGTAGGATCTTTACAAGAATACCCCAACAAACCCTCAAAGATAAAGCAAACAAACACACAATAAAGCATTTAAAATGATGAACCAAAACTCTAAGGTAACCCCACTTTTAATATCTACAGCAGAGTCGCCAGTTCTGTGATACGGTGGAAGAACCGACTATTATATACTGGTTTTGCATTTTGTATTCGCAAATGTGCAATAAGCAAGAGTCGCCACCGACTTTTCTTTTATCCAACAAAGGAAAGGGTGAAAGGAATGGAAAAAGACCTTTTCGAGATGTTTTCTGAGTAAGGGGGGTAGATTATGGAAAAGGAAGGTGTTAGAACCCTTTCCATCCATGGTTTTCCACGGGCTCTTAGAGGTTTGCTCATTTTGAAATACCTTTGTGCTTTGTGTGTTTGAAAATGTTTTTGAAAACGCCTTAGTACGTCGAACTTCTAACAGCTAATTTCTCGGAATAGTGGAGAAAGTATACAAAGTGTTTTGAAATATCTTTTGAAAAGTAGTTTTTGTGTAAGTGCTAAATGTTTGAGCAAACTTCTAACAGCTATATACTTTATTACTCGAAAAGGGTCGTTCTTTTCCTCTGTTCCTTTAGACAATATAGGAAAAGTCAACCAAACTTTGACCAAGTATAACTTTCTCATACTTCATTAGAAATTTCTACACCAAACCTCATTTTGAAGAGAATCCAATTCCCTACAACTTCTCTTCATCCCTCAAGATTAAGAAATACACCATTTGAAAGATTTGAGCTCATACATTATAGGTCATTTTCAGAAAGTCAACAAACGCCACTTTTTTCCAAGAACTTTTACATCAAGATAACATCTTCAAATACAAAATTGATAAAAAGAGGGATTGAAGTAGACATCTTGGGCTTTCCAAACAGTCCAAGATCATTATCATGAGATAAAAATTGAGCCAGTTATGGCTTTCCCAAGTTGGGGAAATTTTGGAAAATTCAAGAATGGTGCATTGATAAAATTTGAAGTTTTAGGGAAATGACCTAACTTTTTGGACTTCAAACACTCTCATGATCTTATGAAGGACCTCTAAATGCATTTTTGTATGACTTTGATTTTATTTATATTTATTTTGATTTTTGTTTAATTTAAAAATTAAATAAATACAAAATAAATGTATAAAATAATAGGTTAAAATTTTGGACATGTGGGCTAGTGTTTCGAGTCAGTCTTGAGGCCCATTTTTCGTGCATAAATGACCAGTTTCATTCAAGCAAGGATAAGGCAAGTTTTGGAAAATTTGGAAGGCTTTGAATTTGTTGGATTTTGGTTTAAAAACATGAGTTATGGCCATGATTTTTTCCATTTCATCTTGTCCCCCTCCTATCCACTATATATGCATCGTGTTAGCAAGCCAAATTCACACACATAAAGCTTGGAGAATTGCTGCACATTTCACCCAAAAGCTCAAAAATTGTCAAACTCGAATTTCAAGTTCCAGCATGTTTTAGTCCCAAACAAAGACTCAAACACATTCTTGGAAGTCCCCTGAAACTCTTCCAATCGTTACCAGGCCCTGAAGCACAACAAAATGCCCAATATAATAGCTCAAGGTTTGCGGTTTTCCCAAACTATCTTTCTTTGATTTATATAATATAAACATGTTTTAACCAGGAATTACTGACTATTTTCATGTTTGCAAGCTATCTGTATGTTTGAATTGGGTTTTTGACATAGGAATCGAGCGTTACCATATCTAGGGTGTGGACCTTAGAATTGGGGCTTCCATTGTTAGGAAAAATTAGGCTTGACCACTGATACCATCATGCTCAGGGAGACGAGGCCAGTTGATCCATGGCCTCACAATTTATTTTTGTTGCATATTCTGCTCGTTTCGAATACAGGGGTTACAATGATGGACATAAAACTGTCACTATAGGTCTATGTCTAATACGATGGAGGCAGGAGGAAGACGATGTGTTGGCAGCCCTCCATTGGCTCATTCAAATACCACGCGCGCATTTTCAAAATCCTAGATATTGATTTTATTTTGTATATAATATATCATAGTTATTATATATATATATATATATATATATATATATATATATATATATATATATATATATATATATATATATATATATATATATATATATATATATATATATATATATATATATATATATATATATATATATATATATATATATATATATATATATATATATATATATATATATGAATGACTTGGCAGCTCAGTTCGTAAACAGGCGCGTTTGTGAGGAAGAGGACCTGGGTTCGAGTCCCAGGTCCAGCGTTTTGTATTTTTATAATATTTATTCAGCAGATCCATCATTTCTCATACTCAGGTGCATACCATACTCCTCAGATCTTGGGTACCAAAGGAACCTTCATGGATTTCATGCATCAACATGTTTGCTTCGTGTCTATCCATGCATCTAAGCAAGACCGTGTCATAATTTCTTTTGTATCCACCATATGTTTTTATATACAATATTTATAGCCAAAATACACAAATTTTCAAAGAGGTTCCTGCAGAGTACCGTAGATGTTTAGGGTGCTAATACCTTCCCTTTTCATAACCAACCCATGTACCTAGATTCTCTCCCCCTCTTTTTTGGGTTATTCTCTCTTTTCCCATTCCTATGGAAACAATAAAGCGCGGTGGTGATTTTTATTTGATCTGTGTGAGTCAAGTCAATCCAATGGCTTAGTCTTAACATTTCTACCGCTACAGCATGCAATGTAAATGTTAAAATAAATGGTACTTAAAAATAAAGGCACAAAATAAAGGCATAAAGTAAAGGCGTGAAGTAAAGGCATAAAGTAAAGTTAATTGTTAGTGAATTAGAAGTTAAAAGGTTAGTTGAATGACCATCTTGAAGCTTGCATTTGAGAACTCATTATAAGATTGATAAAATCCAAGCTTCTAAACAACAAATCTCATTTTCTTTTTGTCTAGTATATCATAAATTTCAAGTACTCAAGGCAACCACTTATGATCAATGATCCATTTGAGTTTACTCCTCATTGGGTGGTGTCTTGGTTGACTGTTTCACTCCGGTTTGATCCTGGTTTAAACTTTTGGTCCCCGACAGAAATATTATTTTGACCTCTCTAGGTTGTGAGCCTGGGATTGAGAATGTGCATTTATTTTTCATGTGAATACTTTTTCCCCTCAGCAGGAATCTGTTGGTATTTCCCCATGAAACTAAGATTCATTTCCCAGCAGCGTTATCGTAACAACAAGTGGAGGTCTCTTAATTTGAGCAACATGTGCTTCCCCAGTAAGTCTGTTAATACCAAAGAAGATGTTTTTACTCCGATAGATGGTAGTCTCTTCATTATGAGAGATAGTTCATTGTTGAGGTTGGCTTCAATCCGGTGAAGACAATTGGTTTAAAAATTCTTACATGAGTTTTTTACCCTTTCCAAGTGGAATGCCTTGGTTAAAGAAGAAGTTGAGACCCCTTCTAGGTGGAATGCCAAAATTTTGGGAATCTCATTGGTAGTTTCACCTTGAGTAAAAGTTGGTGCACCTTTTGTATCTCTACCTTCAATGAAAGTTGGTAGTTCACCTTCAATAAACATTGTTGTATCTTCTGTTTCTTTAACTTCAATAAAAGTCGATATTGTTCTGTTTTTTCTACCTTTATTCATGAATTGCTAGTTCACCGTCGTTCATAGTCGGTATTTATCTCTTTCTACTCCTTGTAATTTACCCTAATTGAGTTGAGGGTTTTCCAACCATAAACGTTGATGTCAAACCCTTGTTCCCAGCCATGAGTGTTGATGTCAACCTTTGTTCCTAGCCATAAGTGTTGATGTCAACTCTTTGTTCCCAGCCATAAATGATGATGTTAACTCTTTGTTCCCAACCATAAGTGCTAATGTCAAACCCTTGTTCCCAACCATAAGTTTTGATGCCAAACCCTTGTTCCCATCCATAAGTGTTGATGTCAAACCCTTATTCCCAACCATAAGTGTTGATGTCAAACCTTTGTTCCCAGCCATAAGTGCTTATGGCAACCCTTTATTCCCATCCATAAGTGATGATGTCAACCCTTTGTTACCAGCCATAAGTGTTGATGTCACCCATTATTCCCAACCATAAGTGTTGATGTCAATCCTTTGTTCCTAACTATAAGGGCGGATGTCAACCTTTGTTCGCTTCCATAAGTGTTGATCTCAAAGCCTTTGTTCTCAGCCATAAGTGCTGATGTCAACCCTTTGTTCCCAGCCATAAGTGCTAATGTCAACCAGTTGTTCCCAGCCATAAGTGTTGATGTCAAACATTTATTCCCAACCATAAGTGTTAATGTCAACATTTGTTTCCAGCCATAAGTGTTGATGTCAACCTTTGTTCCCAGTCATAAGTGTTGATGTCAACCTTTGTTCCCAGCCATAAGTGCTGATGTCGACCTTTGTTCCCAGCCATAAGTGTTGATGTCAACCCTTTATTCCCAGCCATAAGTGTTGATGTCAATATTTTATTCCCAACCTTAAGTGCTGATGTCAACCTTTGTTCCCATCCATAAGTGTTGATGTCAATCTTTTGTTCCCAGCCATAAGTGTTGATGTCAAACTCTTGTTCCCAGCCATAAGTGGTAACGTCAACCTTTATTCCTAGCCATAACTGTTGATATCAACTCTTTGTTCCTAGCCATAAGTGTTGATGTCAACCCTTTGTTCCAAGCCATAAGTGCTGATGTCAATTCTTTGTTCTCATCTATAAGTGTGGTGTTAGCTCTTGTTCCCATCCATAAGTGTTGATGTCAATCTTTGTTCACAACTATAAGTGCTGCTGTCAACCCTTTGTTCCAGCCATAACTGTTGATGTCAACTTTTGTTTCCAGTCATAAGTAATGATGTCAATCAATTCGTTACCTACCTCAATGTTGATGTTTACAGTTATCTCTGAGCCGATATTAACTTACCGTTTCTACTCGCGTCCTTCAGGTTCTTAATTTACGATCCCCTATGAGTCGATGTTACTCTCTTTTTGATATCTCCTTTTTGAGTGGATAGTTCACAGTTATCTATAGTTCGCTGTTATCCATTTATTTTTCCTCATTTATTGAGTTGGTGATACTTTGTATCCTCTTCGGGAATTACCCCAATATAGTTGAGTTTTTCCCCCAGCGGAGTTGATTTTCCTCTAATGGAGTTGAGTTTCTTTCCCCAGTCCATTTGGTAACTCTTCATAATGGTTACCTCCTTGATAGTTTGTTGCTTGCATCCTTAAGAGTTTCCGTTGTTGAAATCTTACTATGCATTTGGTTTCTTTGATCGTGATTTTTGGCTTTATCTGTTTATAGCCATCCTTAGAGTCGTGTTGTTCCCCAGTAATTTATTTTCTTGGTTGAACTCTCTTTTTGGTCTTTTCGTTGTATTTTCTGCTTTCTCAATGGTGTTCTGTGTCACCTATAGAGTTGATCATTTGAATTCATAATCATAAGCATTGCATAGCATCTTAGGGCCAATAATAGGGTTTGTTTGGTATTTATGTATCTTTAATCGCGTCGATACGGGGATTTTAATCTTTGTATCTGCAGATAGAAGACACTTAAATAAGGGCAGTTGTTATACCCTAATTTCTTCCCCTAAGATCTCTCATCATCTCATATCATCAATACATCAAGATACACACATTAGGGTTGATTCTCTCTTTCTACTTTATCATATCTTTAAGTTTTCTCTTGAGGGATCACCAAGCACCTTGAAGTGTGTATTTTGTACATGTGTTCTTTTAAAGAACATCAAAATATGTATATATATTTCTTTGAATGTTCATATTGTAGGTGATGGCACAATTTCATTCATCTCACCATCTAACATAGGGTTTGAGGTTTGGTTCTTAATCAAATAACTCTTCAATGGATTATAAGAGCTCGAGTAATAAGGCTATGTTTATGATATCAAAGATTTGTGGTTTAAAGAGTTCTCTCACCATATTTAAGTCAAACATTCCTCAAAGTTGGTGGTGGCATTCTTCTAGAAGATTCATAGGTTCATGTGTTTATTTCCATGCTTTCTTCAACAAGTTTCATTTATACTTATGCTCCATCTTTGAGTGTACTTCAATAAAACATCATTTTAAGGCCTATTGTGATCTATCATGATTTATTTTGCCAAGAAAGTTCAAAATGATTCAACAAGTTAACCTAATTGAGCAAGTGGTTGATTCAGTGATCATAAGTGCACAACTTTCTCAATTTTCAACATTTTGAGTTGGTTCTTTTTTCTATGGGTTTTTATGATAATCTACAGCAACTTCTCTTCACATGACAAGATCCAAATGTGCAAGAAAAATCATCAAAAGTTGAAAAGGGTCTCAAGTAATTTTGACACTCTTTGAGCTAGGGTTTGTTGACTTATAAGGACCATATCATGCTCATTTTTTGATATTTTTTATTGACTCTAAAGCCATGATTCTTTTTAAAAGGTCATTAACAAGTTCTCTTCATGGATCTAAGGTTAATTTTGAATGGAAGATAACTAATGGTTGAGAAAGATTACAAGTCTCCTTGAAAAGCCTTTGAATCTTAGGGTTTGACTTCAAATGATCATAACTTGGTCAATTTTTTTCTCCTTGATCCCATTCTTTTTTTCCACAATAATATTTGGGATGTATACTACAACTTTGTTTAAATGTGCAAGACTTGAAAATACTTGGAAAGTTGTTGAAGAATTGAAAAGATTATAGGTCTTTTATGATTTTTCCCAAATTTGTTCATCATCTTTCAAAGACCATAACTCTTTCAATTTTTATGATTTCTGAGTGATATCAATTCCAAAATTCAATTTAATAGGTCTACTTCATGTCATCTTCAAATATCAAGATCAAATTTTGAGTGCAAGGTCATGTAATTTTGTAGAACATTGTAGGTCATTTTGTAGTTCAACACTTATAAATATTTTCAAGAACAAAAATCAGTTAGTTTTTCACGATTTCAAGAGGATATCAATTCCAGCTCAATTATCCAAATGGAGTATTTCTTGGCACATTGTAAAGATTGTGACCTTTTTTTTCAAATGCTTCAAGAAACATGTGATAAAGCCTCTTGAGTTGTGTGCACCATGGATTCAAAGTTGGCACCTTGATACTGATTTTATCAAAACAGTTAGATTTCAAATCGGTTAATGTTGCCTCTAATCACAAAATTGTTGAACGTTTTTACTTCTAATCATGCTTAGCAACCTTCCAGAAGCAATTAGCACCTTGAAACACAAGTTTTGGTTGAGTTTTGAGCAAATATGAGTCACACTTTTTAGGCTTCCAACTTCACACAAATTCTTTCAAAATCTCACATATCACACGCTTAAGCATTGCTCATATATAAATAGAGGGTGATATCTCAATCATTTAGATAAGCTTGGATAGCCAGAAACACCTTGTCAAACTTCCTACATACCTCTCATTTTTGCAACTTCGAATTCCTAATTAGAGAACTTCCAACTTCAATTTCTTTATTGATTCTTCATCCTTGAACTTCAATGAAGCTAACATAAGAAGAATCAAGCCTTGAGGTGTTCTAAATCGCGCTAGCCAAGTCACGTTTCAGATCAAGTTCTTCATACTCCGTTCAAGTAGTAATTGGCATCAATTCATCTAACTCAAATTATTGGAATGGTCTATAATGTTCATTGATGCTTGCTGATGATTTAATTTTGGTTAATTGATGCATTTGATGCACCTGTTTTCGATTTCAAAATTGTCAAAACTCTCTGGTTTTTTCCAAATCGACTGAGCTATACTTTAAATAAATTATTCGCGAGGGGTAGGTTAGAATCGTCTGGATGAGTCGAATTCAATGATACCGCTGTGAGATTCTAAGTTTCCATTTGAATAATCTCACAAAATCTCAACGCACAAGGGTGTGGAGGTTGAAGACGACCTACATGTTGTTCTTCAACCAATGATTGCGTGACATTTGTTTAAATTTCATTGGCTAGTATTTTACTGATTCAATGTGTTTCTGAATAAGGTCCATAACATGCACAATGCGTTAGGATCCTGAAATCTACTTACCAACGCATTTGACAATGATCAGATGATCCACATTTTTTTGGCTTATTATTTTATTTTCTGATTTTTGACTTAATTTTCTTAAACTTCAAAAATTCATAAAAATTCATTTCAACTTCTAAAATTGTGAAAAAATTCTCAAAAATACTTTTTATTTTTCTCTTTCTGATTTTTATTTTTTTCACAATTTTATTCAGTTATTTGATTTTTTTTTAATGATTTTTCACTTTATTTGAGTTGTTTTAATTGTTTAAAAATACTTTTCTTGATTTTTAAATTTTGAAAAAAATATGGAAGAATCCAATGACCTATTGAAAAATATTGGTGACCTCATTTTATTTTTATTTTTGATTTTACTATTTTTCACAATTTTTTGTTTATTTTGCTTATTTCATTAAATTTTAAAAATAGTTTCTGACTTTGAAAATTTTTGTCGACACTTATTGACTCATGTTTGATCTCAAGGTATTTTTTTAGGATTTTTATTTTGTGTTTTAATACATGTTGTGTATTTTACCAATTATTTCCCTTTTAAATCATTTAAATTTTATTTTATATTAAATTTATTTTATGATTTTTTTATTGGTCCTGATTTGGAGACACTTGAGTGTTTTTTTTGACAAGTTCTTCAACCTCATTGGATCTTGGGTGTTGACAGCTTGAAAAACCAAATCCACCAAAATGGATGAATGGTGTTGAGGATATTTAAAACTCTAGTTTCATTTGATACATCCCCTACCTCTTCATCTTATCCCTTTCTTGTTTTTACTTGTGCTACATATTTTTGGAGAATGGTCTACATATCATTTCTCTAACATGTTAGTACATGGATTGCTATTGGCCGACCTCAAAATAGGTGTGACTTCTACATAAGTCAACTTACGATTGTTTAACATAACGCTAAATATGTCCCGGTTCGAAAAATGATCATTCATGGCCCAAACCTATGTTTTCAAGCCCAAGTATGTTAATTTGAAACCTTTGATCCAATAACTTTGAAGTTCATTAGGAGGATTTGATTTTATCAATCCTCTAATGAACTTCATGAACTTCATGAACTTTGGTCTAAGTAAATCATTTGGACAATGTTAATCATATGTTGTTGCCTTGAGTACTTAAGATTAATGATATACTTGACAAAAAGCAAATGAGATTTATTGTTGAGAAGCTTTGATTTTATCAATCTTCTAATGAGTTCTCAAATACAAGCTTCAAGATGGTCATTCAACTAACTTTCTATTTCTAATTCACTAACAATTAACTTTACTTTAGGCCTTTAATTCACGCCTTTACTTCATGCTATTATTTTTATGTACCATTTATTTTAGCATTTATGTTCCATGCCATTTTTCTTTTGTTCATTGAGCATTTATCTTTAGGTCATTTTATCTTTGCTCATTTGAGCTTTTCTTCTCTTTTAAACACACTTAATAATCAACTTAAACAATAAAAAACTTTAAGGTTACTTGGACTATTTGGTTACTATCCTTAGCATTGTGGAGTTGTGGATCTCTCGGACTTAGTATTAGAAGCCATGATACTTGGGGACCTTGTTGCTCTGTTGTTATTTTGTCTGAAGTTCTTGGAGTTTACTCCAAGGCATTTGAATGATTTTCTTTGTATGCATGTTATTCTGATTATGTGTTTTGTCTGTGATTAAGAATTCCTCTGTATACAACCGTTATTCTGCCCAATTTTTGTGAAGACTTAATTTATCTGAAGCTTGGTATTTTTCAGAGGTTTAATATTCTTGCTTGATTGGTTTCAACCCGAATGATGGGAATTACACATTGAATTCCTAATGCTAAGTGTCAGCTTCTTGTTGGTTAGATCATTTTTTCCTTAGCTTTTATCTTATGCTTTAGGATAGTCCCTTTATCTCCTCCTATCTTCTTTAATTTCAAAAATATTCTCCCTCCTTTTCAAAACTCTTCATGTTTTCTAACTTAAATCGCTTTCATAATAAACTTGGACTTAGGTCCATGCATTTTCAAAATATTTTCTTAATCAAACATTAATCAATTTAACCATACTTTGACATATTTTTAAAATACTAAAAGTCAATTAACCTCATTAAAACCATTTTTGGCAACTTTGGCTTTTTGCTTTAAAATTTTTCTCAAAAGATTAGACTCTTGTTGATTTTAGTAGTGATGTGAGCTACTATACTTCTACGATATGTAGTGAAGTGAGATATTTTCCACTTGGGTGTTGAGTGAGGCTTTGTTGATTTTAAAATCCAAACTATATCCTCAACTTTGAGATGATGCAAATTCTCCTTTCTCATAATCGTGGGTAGTAAGTATGTCTTCCACTCGGATATGATGATGATGTCTCTTCTCTTAAAATTAACCAACACACTTGTGCTTTAAAATTTTTAAGGTGAACTACGAGTACCCTGATCCCCTATTGAACGAAAGGTTGTATGTAGCACTAAAGGTTTGCAACCGCGTCGGGTGCAAAAATTGTAAAAGAATACTTATTTTCTGATATCCATTATCTATTTTTGTATACACCTTTTATAGCCAAAATAGGTAGATTTCAAAGAGATTCCTGATGTTTAGAGGGATAATACCTTCCCTTTGCATAACCAACCCCCGTACCTAGATTCTCCCCCCTCTTTTTTGGGTTTACTCTCTCTTATACCATTTCCCGTGGAAACAATAAAGTGCGGTGGAAATTTTTTTGATCTTTGCGAGTTAAGTCCATCCAATAGCTTATTCTCAACATTTCTACCGCTAAACATCCAAACAAATATGAAATGTCCAAGTTCACACCTTAGAGGCACATGCAGTAGAAGAAAAATAGGCCTCACAAACACTTAAGAGAAAACAAGTTTATCCATAAAACACTTCAGGCAAGATGTCAGGATATTTTATTTGACATCACACACACACACACACACACACACTAGTAGTAGTAGAAGAAACAATTCCCCTAAGCACCAAATTAAGCATGACAGACAATCATGACCCCCCTAAATAGTTGTGTACATGGAAAGCAACAACAAAGACTACTCTCCCCTAAGTATTATTATAGTCCTATCAGAATGTCAATTAACATGTCAAGACATTTGACATGACATCAAGACAAACACAATAGCCCAATCCACCAAGCTAAATACACAATTTACTACCCCTTTTTAGCCAAAAATTGACAAAACTAGAGTAAATACACAATAAAAATTTGAACCACACGTGTATACAAGCAAAAACAACAAATGGAAGCACAAAATGCATTCAAGCATAATCAACAGATGGAAACATAAACAACTTGATGGACCTCTTGCTACTGTCATATGTTTTAGGAGTGTTGACACTGAATTACCTTACTACCACCTTTAAACATGTCTCCTTCAAATCAGCCTTTTGATCTTGCAAAGATCTTCTGTTCCATCCTTTGACAAGTTTAACACTAGTAATTTGCTTAGGTATATAATGCATCATAAAATAGAGGAAAAATATAGTATCTGTTGCATTCCTCCATATTTATAATTGTTATAACTCCTCAAAAGTGTCGGTTCCTAGCTCATTCCTTATGTTCTCAAATTGATTTGCATATAAGCCTTTGGTAAACATAATAGTCAATGGCTTCTCAGTTTCTACATGTTCTAGAGTAACAACCTTGCCTTCAACAAAATTCCTAGTAAGTTGATTATGACTGTCAAAGTTCTTGTTCCAGCTATGTTGAATGATATTTTTGATAGAACTCAGATCTTCACAATGTAATGTCATGACATCCAACTTGACATTATATTCCTTCATTATTTGTTTCATCCACATTAGTTGAGAGTAGCTATATCTTGTTCCACCATATTCAGCTTCAGCAATAAACCAATAAGCACATATTTGCTTCTTATTGAAACAGGAAATCAGACTATTTCTTAAGAAGAAACATCCATCAGAAGTGCCCTTTAGGCAATTTTCACTACAAAATTCTTCCTGCATAAAATTTGTGTTGTGAGAATATAACACACCATAAAAAGTTTACCAATGATACATTTCAAGATTTTGTTTTCTTGAATAAAAGGGATAATCTTAAGTTTAAGTTTAGAGACAAAACATGAATTTGATATCTCTTTATTGGATCCAGTGGTGTCCACTTCTTCAATGTGTCATGCAATGAGTTCCTTGGAATGTTTTTGTATGAACTCTAATAGAGAGACCATTTTTGGCTTGAGAACTCACTAATTTCGTGCTTGTGAATTAACAAATTACATCTCTTCCTGCCTCATCGGTTAGCACATGAGATCTTCCAACATTGTATTTGACATCACTATCCTTTTTAGTGATTGAATCATCAATCACCACACTTATGGATTACATTGTAACTATAGCTCTAGAGTTAAAGACTCTATGAGCTATGTTGTTTGAAGAGTAACCCATAAATTACCCTTCATCACTTATGCGATCCATCTTACCCTTTTATCATTTGTCAGTCAAGATATAACATTTACTTCCAAAGACATAAAAGTATTTGACTATATGCTTCATTCCTTTCCATATCTCATAGAGAGTAGCTGAAGTGCTTACCCTAAAAGTGACCCTATTACGAATATATCATGCAATGTTCATAACTTAAGCCCAAAAATGATGTGGCAGTTGCTTAGCATGAAGCATGACTCTAGCTGATTCTTGTATAGTTTTAGTCTCTTGCTCAAAAATTCCATTTTGTTGGGAAGTGATGAAACAAGAAAATTCATGTCTAATACCTTCAGAAGCACAAAATTCAGATAATTTTGCATTCTCAAACTCCTTGTCATGATCACTTCTAATCTTGACAATCACACTATTCTGCTCCTTTTAAATACTTTGACACAGATCTTTGAAGACTTCAAAGGTGTCTCATTTTTCTCTAAAAAAGTTCACCCATGTAAACCCTGAAAAATCATTTATAAGCACATATATATACATCTTTCTACCCAAGCTTTCTATCTGCATTGGTCCCATTAAATCCATATGAAGAAGTTCTAGTACTTTGGAAGTAGTCTGATGTTGCAACATTGGATGTGACAGCTTGGTTTGCTTCCTAATCTCACACTCACCACATAATTTTCTTTCCTCAACCGTGAGTTTTGGCATTCCTCTAATGGCTCCTTCAAATATGATTTCCTTCATTCTTTGGAGATGAAGGTGTTCAAGCTTCTGCTGCTATAGCTTCACCTTATCCTCATTGGTCATCAAATATGTGGAAGAGTAAGCAGTTATTTGAGGTCCCCACAGATAACAGTTGTCTTTAGACCTTATCCCCTTCATCAGAATAACATCTTTCTCATCTTTGACAAAACATTCTAACTTTAAGAATTTGACTAACAATCCTTGGTCACACAACTAACTAATGCTCATAAGATTAGTAGTTAATCCTTTCACAAGAAGAACATCTTCTAGAGTAGGAGAGCCAACACACACCAATTTTCTAACTCCCTTAATTTTACCTTTAAACCCATCACCAAATCTGACAAAACCTGTGGGCTGAGATTTGATGTCCACCGACAACTTCTGAACCCCTGCCATATGTCTATAATATCCATTGCTAAAATACAAGTCTTCTCTAATTGAAGCTCTTAAAGAAGTATGAACTATAAGGTCAACACCTCTATCTTTAAAACTTCTCGTTTTATTCACTTGATTAACCCTTGAATGAGCTTAATGCTTTTGAACTCCATACAATCTATAAAAAAAGGTCTTTATATGACCTTACTCACCATAATAATGACATCTCCAAATTGTAGAATTGGTTTTAGTTGGAGTTTCACTATATCTTCCAGAATGTTGTAACATGTGGGTGGACATGGTGATCATCTTCATCTTTTCAGAAGGAATGAACTTTTCTGCAGATATTTTCTTTTGTTTATTATCAAACAGATAATTAACTCTTATATCTTCAGCCTCTTTCATCATATTAGTTCCATTTTTCATGCTTCTCGAGGAATTTGTCATGTTGTCAAGCTTGGAATTTAAGAGAGTTATCTCACTTTGTAGATGGGAGACAGTACATAAAAGTTCCTTCTTTTCATTCTCCGATTCATCTATGATCTTTTTCATATTTTCCTGTGTCTTGAGACTTTCTTCACACCTGTCCCAAGTTTCTTTATATGATGCATCCAGATCTTTATAAAGAACATTTTCATCACAAGATTCTACCTAATCTTCCCATCTTCCAGTGAGAGCAGTCACAAGTTTAACAGTCTCGATGTTAGGTTCATCTTCTGACTCATCATCATCATACCAAGATACATAATGGATCTTTTTTCTGTTTCTTAAGAAAGGTGAGACATTCTTTTCTAATGTGACCAAAACCTTCACACTCAAAACATTGAATTCCTTTTCTTTCATTGGACTTCTCTTCAGTTCTAGTATTTTTATGAGAATCATAGTTATTGTTGATGTCAGATGAGATGTTCTTGACACTTGGTCTTCCCCTTCTGTCTATTCTCTTCAGAATTCTATTTTAATTGCTTTCCAAGTAATATAATGGTATTTGATAATCTTTCCTCAGTATCCATAGCAACCAGACCCTCTTTATCTTTAACATTAGATACAAAAGCTATGCTCTTGTTCTTCTTCTCAGACTTATCACTTATAGTCAGTTCAAAAGTTTGAAGTTACCCAATAAGTTCGTCAACTCTCATGTTTCCGATATCTTGAGCTTATTTAATAGCTGCTACCTTCATTTCAAATTTCTTAGGTACAGACTTGAGAATCTTTCTAACAAGCTTTTCTTCTGACATCTTATCCCCTAAGGCACAAGATGCATTTTCTATTTCAAGAACATTCATGTGAAATTCCTGAATTCTTTCATCATCATTCATCTTCATATTTTCAAATCCGATAGTGAGAAGCTGAAGTCTAGACATACTCATTTTAGATGTGCCTTCATGACTTGTCTTGAGGATTTCCCAATCATCTTTAACTACAATACAAATATTTATTAACCTGAAACATTCTTGTCCACTCCATTGAATAGAGCCTTCAAGGATTTGGATTTTCCAAGAGTTAATTCATCTTCCTCTTTAGACCAGTCTTCTTCTGGCTTCAAAAACTCATTCTCATCTTTATCCTTTACAACAGGATGATTCCATCCTTTCAAAACAGCCTTCCAAGATCTGTTGTCCATGGATTTCAGAAAAGCCACCATACGAACCTTCAACTACTCATAGTTTGCAGCATCTAACAGAGGTTGTCTATTATTGTAACCTCCTTCCTTGTCTATAGTACCATAAAGTATCTTCCCTGGAGCTCACCCAAAAAACAGAACAAGGTGCATGCTCTAATGCCAATTGAAATGACGACACTTTCAAATAGATGTTAAGACAGATGTTACAACACCAAAACACAATATTAAGACAGATTGTAAGACATCATCTTCATGATACAAAAATTTACAGAAATTATGAATTATACAGAAAGTAAATGGCTGAAGATAATACAAACAATTGTTAACCCAATTCAGTGAAACATAACCTACTCTGGGGGCATCCAATCCAAGAAGGAAATCCACTATGATAGTATTAGTTCAAAGCTAAACAACCCTAGTTTACAACTTATCACCTAATCACTACCTATGCAATTTCTACCTAGGAACCTCCTAGATATGAGGATCCCCTATCACTTCTCACAATCACCTTAATGATAATAACAAAAGACAAAAACAGAAGAACACACTTCCAATTACACACAATCCACTCTTTTCTTAAAAGCTCATGAGTGATTGAAAATGAACAACAAACAATAAGTCAAACTCTATGCATCAAACAAGATACATTAGTGACATACAAAAACAAAACACACATGAAAAACTCTCAAACCCTAATACTCTTTAAAACTAAGCTTCCCCTTATTTTTCTTAAGTTGTTAATGACATTAGGTTTAGGTTTATCTTCATAAACTCCTCAGCAGTCCATGGGCTTCAAAATCATCATCTAATTTGTTATTGATCCACAAGATGAGGGCTATACCAATTATGTAGAAAAATCTCCTTGAATTATGGAACATAAAATCACAAGTTTCCTAAATTGTCTCAACATCCAAGTTTAGAAACTTATGCACAGTTGGAGATAAAATTATTTGTTCCAAAAATGACCTTCTTTACATGCGTAAATATGTGAGGTATATCTATAGAGAATATCAAAAAGTCAAATTAGAATCTGTTAAGAATAATAGCAGCACCTGCTATGACAGTTTACCAAGATGTCATGACATCTTTCTTAACATCCGGCTGTCATACATGTTTTATCAAAATTGTTTCCAATCATAAATTTATAGACCTAACAATTTTGAGCTCAAAATATTCTGTACATGATGTTGAGTGTAACACCCTTCTAATTCCCAACAAATAATATAACACCATTCATTAAATAACAACGATAATACTTCAACTACTCGCAGCAAAATTCATAGTTCAAAACTTCTTTATTAAACTTATCATTTATGTTTCATTATTCACGATTCATAATTCAAATCAACTTAAATATCATGAAAGGTAGTTCAAAATCTCATAACAAAACAAATAATATAATAGTTCAATTCAAATGTTCCCGACCCTGATGTTACATATCATAGAAATACCTTCTAATACCAACGAAAAAGAAACAACACACTCTAAGCTATCTTCTAAGCTTCTATGAACTACTCTTAATCACCTACGCGTTACCCACGTGGAGAAAACATTCAAACAGAAAGGGCGAGTAATCACATTCATTACAAAAGATATAAAAAATAGACATAGTAGTTCAAACAACAATTTCATAACATCAAAATCAATAATATTATCAACGCATCATCAATTAGCGCAACAACATACAAAACATCATCAAGGCAACAATTATGCAATGCCACATAAAATGTATTGAAATGACATAGACTCATTCAAGTGGTACCAATTCGTTATGAGTACTAGATTCATCACCCTCCAAAGATCCCCACCATAGGATCAATTCCCTCTTAGAATCATAGCACAACATCAAACACACTCGATCCATACAATGGGATTCAGGCCAACACTAGACTAACATCCTCAATAACACCGGACTTACGTCCTAAATCAATACTAGACATTCGTCCCAATAATGTTATGAATGCTTGATGCAAAACCAACATAATTATTTACGACTACCTCTAGTCAAGTGCATCACCATTCATCGATTCATCAACAATGTACACATGGAATAAGTACACATGAAAACGTTAGTATCAACATCATTCAACACTTCATAGTCACAATGAATTATCATTTTGTCTAAAACAATTCATCATAGAAACATGCATCATTGTAACCTACCTCTTAAGGATCTAAGTATATCTTAGCCTAGGTACTGGAATTATACATTTTCTTATTCATTTTATTCCACCCACATGTAGTTTATCACTTTATCTATTCAATGATTCAAACTGCACATCAATCGAAGTCCGAAAACTTAAGTTATGGAAAAAATAAAAATGCAATACTTTTCCACGTGGGCATGGCCCTCACCCCAAGTGTCGCCTAATGACGCTACAGGCCTTGACCTCGCTCCAGCAGCGCCCGACAAAGCATAGACACTTCACTAAAATTCTAGGAGCCTGCCAATTTTCCTCTTCCCTCACTCAAAGATCGCCCGATGCTGTCTGGGCGCTGGTCGTCGCCTGGCGATGCAACCTGCCGCCCGACGCTGTAAGAAAAACAACAACATTGTTGTTGTAATCCTGCACTAAAACCAATCCAAATTCCACACAATTTCATGCCAATACAGTCCATATTTTCATATATTTTGACATGGAATTATCATACAACAACCATATAACATTATAGGTAACATATACATGAATTAATGGCAACACAATCATCACAATTTCATCAAAATTCATCAATATTCATCTTATCATCATATTCATCAAAACACCAAATACAACCCTACCCACATCTAATTATTTATAACAATCATAATAAAACTATTAAACCCCTTACCTTAGGTTCTTAGCTTTTGATTTTCTTCGCGTTCTTACGATGATCTCCAAATTCCCCATGCCCTAGCCTCTTGTTTCACCGTTCTTTCAGTTCTTTCACAATTGTACCAAATGAAACATTTTCCCTTATTCCTGATTTAACTTTTGGACCCTTTAGATGTTTTGCCTAATTTGTCCTCACTTAGCCTTTCATCAATTACCACCTTGCTCCTATCTTCTCTACATAAATTATTCCCTTATTTTATTATTAATAATAATTCTAGCTAATTTTAAATAATTATTAATTAATTATCTAAACTACTCAAATGCTCCTTACTCATCTAAATTCCTATTATCCCACAACATAGCATCACATCACGCATCAAACTCAACAAAGCATCACATTTTCATCAATAGTTCATAAATGTTCCTAATAACTCATTTAAATAAATAATTCTAAAAATCAGGGTGTTACAACTCTCCCCCACTTAAAGAATTTTCGTCCCGAAAATTACCTTAGGAAAACAGAGTCGGATATGACTTCTCCAACTAATCCTCATGCTCCCAAGTCAAACTTCCACCGACTGGTCCACCCCATAATACCTTCATTAAGGCAATGTCTTTACCCCACAATCGCTTTACTTACCGGCCTTCTATCTGCACGGGTGATGCTTCGACATTCAGGTTATATGTTACCTGTACATCATCCATCTAAATAACATGTGAAGGGTTCGGAATATAATTCATCAACTGAGACACATGAAACAGATCATGAAGATTTGCAAGCGACAACGGTAAAGTAATTTAATAGGCTACTTCAACTATATTCTCAGATATCTGATATGGACCAAAGAAATGCGATGTAAGCTTTCTTGACTTTAGAGCTCTACCAACACTAGTCACCAGAGGGACCCTTAAAAACACATGATCATATTTTTTAAAATCAAGTTCCTTCCTCCTCTTGTCATTGAAAATTCTGGCTGCAGATACTCAATGTCACGTTCAATGTTATGACACCGTATCTGACTTTCTATAAGACAGTAAATACAAAAATAGTAAAGAACACAGTCAATTGTTTACCCAGTTCAGTGTGCAACAACACCTACTCTGGGGGCTACCAAGCCAGGGAGGAAATCCACTATAAGAGATGTTAATTCAGGAATAAACCAACCAGTTTATCTCCTTCACTTAAGACCTACCCAATGCAACTTCAATCTAAGTACAACTTAAACCTGAGTTCCTACTCACTCCCCCTCAATCACAGCAGTGATACATAAAACAATTTGACTAATGAATTGATGAAGACACTCTTCAAAAACATACACTTGATTAAGCTTCATAGCTTTTTAATCAAGCAACACAAACACTCTTGCTTCACAGCTTTGAGTGATACACACACCTAACTTAACTCTGCTTCACAGCTTTAGTCAAGAGACATACAAACACTCTTGCTTCAAAGCTTTGAGTGCTACACAGCCCTTACAATTAAAACCTATTCCAAGTCACTTATCACAATGATAATTGCTTAGATTACAATAGTTAAAACTATGCAGCTTCTAAATGATCTTCTGTCAAAAAAAGGGATTGCTTTCAAAACAGCAGCTCTGTTGAATATATAGCAGCTGCATCTTCAGTTAGGGTTTCCCCAAAAATCTAGGGTTAATTCCGTTTGACCTTAAGACTAGGTCACAGGACTTTATCAACCAGGTTAGGGTTGAGCTAGGTTAACCCAAGGAAAATGCAGGATTCTGTTCTGGAAAGACTGAGTCATTTTCCTGAAAAAACTCAGAATTAACCAAACTGCAAACCTGTTAGTTCAGAACAGGATGTCTTAACATTTGTTATGACATCTGAATTCCTGTTTACTGATTTTGGTAAATGTGATCATTTTGAAAAATGCTCAGATACACACTCATAAACATCAGTACCTGTATGACAATATTTTTCTGCAAAGGTACCTAATAAATCTGTACCTAATAAACTAGAATGTTATGACATCAGTCATGACATTCATACACCTGGTTTTGCCAAAAATGCATGCCAATACTAAAACAACTACAAACTCCCCCTTTGGAAGATTTTTGGCTAAAGCCCCTAAGCACTCAGACATAGATAGCAGCAGAATAAAAATGACTGTAGAAAAATGGAATGTCAAATAAAGTATCACAATATATCTCCCCCTCTTTAGCCACAAATGGGCCAAAGATACATGTTCATAAAAATTATACAGTCATCCAGAAAAAGTAATAAGAGCAGCAACTAAAAACTGAAAACACTTCCAAACTCCACCAGGGACCAGCAACAACTCCACCAAACAGCAACTCCACCAACCTTTAAGCACTGTCATCAGACTCAGAGGAGCTAGTTTCTTCAGTATTGAGATGACCTTCAGCTTCTACACCCTCTTCCCTTCTGTTTCCTTCAGCTTCCTCCTTTTCTAACTTGGCAATTAGGTTTTCTAGGGTCTTTTTCCTAGCTTCCAGTTCTTTGCAGGTCTCTTTTAATACAGCTATGACATCAGATGTCTTGGACTGGGTCTTCACAGACGATGTCTCAGCTGATGTTATGACAATATCAGGAGCATGAGATCCCTGAAACAGTTTGTAGTGCAACCCAAGGGCATGAGCTCTTTTGCAAGCAGTATCTCTTGCCACCAGGATATCAGGGTATTGTGCAAGGATAATTCCACAAAGGAGGGAGGGAAAGGCAATTGGTCCTTTGACAGCATAACTACCAGCATGTTTTAAAGTTTGTTCAAAAATATACCTGCCATAGTCAAAAGCAGTCTTGGTTCCCACAGCATAAATAAATCTCCCCAATCCTGTGGAGATAGTTGATTTATGGTTTGTAGGCACCCAGTTGGCTGCACCAATGTTGTGCAGGATGGAAAATTTCATGCTAAGTTTGCTGGAATTCAGCTTGCCTTTCAAGGGCCAACACTTCACTTGCCTTGCTGTGATGGTTTGACAAACTTCATTGTCAGTGACTTCCAGATCAGGACAATCCTCATTTGATCTTCCAAGAAATTTGTTAATTTCTGATGGAGAGAAATTAACCCTTCTTCCTCTAACAAAAACACTTTCAAAGTCAGCTGACCTTCCATCAGCACAATCATTAGACAAGTTAACTATGAACTCCTTGACCAGATTTTCATAACACTTGTTAAATTTTATCACTGTCTTCATCAGTCCAGCATTCTTGATCAGGTCCATGATGTCTTTGCACTCCATGGCATTATTGTTGAGTTCTCTTTCTAAAGCTATTCTCTTCAAGCAAACATACTTCCATCTGTTTGCATTGTCAGGGTGGTGGAAAGAGATGTTGTCTGTTGGGACTTCAGGAACTCTAGCCATTTTGCTGGAGGGCAGTTTCCTTCTGATAGGAATTTCTTCAGCATCAATCTCAAACTTTGATTCCTCATCAGAATCAGAATATTCAGGATCTTTTCTCTTCTTTGTAATTGGTTGTCTACCAGTATACACCTGGGCTTTCACCTTCCCTTTGGACTGACCAGTTTTCACAGATTCTACCCCAGCCTTGCCTTCAGCCTTGGATTTCTTAACAGCAGGTTTATCTTTGGACACACATTTTGCATCATTCTGACTACCCTTTCTTTTCATCAATCTCCTATCTATGCTAGGGTTTACATTGGCAATCATATCATTATCTGAGTAATCCTCATCCACATCAATGATTGGTGGATCAGCAGTCTTTTCTGAAGGGTTCTGAATGTTGTCATTTTGTGTCACAACATTCTCAGAGACATCTAAATTCTCAGAGACGTCCACATTTGGCTTCCTGATTGATTTAAAGGTACATAAATCCCCGGTACAGGTTGGTTTCCGCTTAGTATACTAGTAACAAGCCTAGCAATAGCTTGATGAACTTGAACTGATCCTTCTCTATTTGGTACAGAAGAAGAAGGATGAGAAGGATTACCAGAGGCTGCAGCTTGAGCTCTTCCTGCATGTCTAGTTCTCAGCTTTTTGACTTTGGCGGGGTCAGTTGCCATCTCTCTGAGAGGAGTGATCTCAAGAACTTCAGATTCTATGCATGTGGTGATTGCTCTAGAGTCTTGGTCAGATGATGAAGATGATGAAGATGATGAAGTCGCCTTGGTTGAAGATGATGTTTGAGACATTTTGATTGACTTAGAGCACCAGTAGCAATTTGAGAGAAAATTTTGATTGAGAGAAGGGAACAGGTTGCAAAGTCGAGAGAGGTAGGAGGCAAACGAGGGTCTTTTCAACTTCTTAAAGATTTTGAAAGAATTGGGAAAACATATGATTAACCCACTAAAAGTAGACTTAACAAAATTAACTCCTTCAACCCTTGTTTTAAGCAAAATTAATTGCTATAATTTCTCATGTTGGCAAATACCCAACCTGCCCCTCAAGTTTTCAAGTTTATTTCCAACAAGAGCCTTGGTAGAAGAATCAGCCAGCTGAAGCTTAATGATACCATGTTCCAGTTTAATTGACTTCTTCTCTACAAAGTCAATGTGCTTGGTCATGCTATGCTGAATAGGGTTCATGGAAATATTGATTGTATTCAGATTGTCACAATATAATGTCACAACATCTTGTGAGACATTATACTCAGTGAGCATCTGTTTTGTCCAGATATTTTGAGAACAGTTACTCCTAGCTGCAACCATTTCAGCACAGAATTGGGAAGGCATTCTTTTGACATGAATCATAGTTCTGGTTGATTCTTGAATGATCTTATTTTTCTTTTTGTCAACTCCATTTTGATGTTGAGTTATAGGAGAAGAGACTTCACGACTCATTTCTTCAGGGAAACAGAATTTATTAGACTTGTTGTTTCCAATATCCTTGTCATGATTACTGCTGGTTCTGACAACACATCCTTCTTCAAGTTTATTCACCACATCATAGACATTTTTCTTTTTACCAAGCCTTTCAATTTTAAGTTCACCACAAACCCTTCTTTTATCAATCTGTAGTTTTGGAGTCCTTCTGGCTGCTTCCATAGAGATAGCTCTTTTCATTCTTCTTAGATGAAGATGACCAAGCTTATGGTGCCACAGTTTCATCTCTTTTTCTTCTTTGGTAATTGGACACATAGTGGAGTTATTAGTGTTCTCAGGCTGCCACAAGTAACAGTTATCTTTGGATCTGATTCCTTTCATTACAACTTCTAGTTTTTCATTAATTACTAGACATTCAGATTTTAAGAAGTTGACCTTGAATCCTAGATCACACAATTGACTGATACTAATGAGATTAGCAGTCAGCCCTTTTACCAGCAGTACTTCACTCAGACTTGGAACTTCAGGGCAGTCCAAATTACAACTCCTTTGATTTCACCTTTAGCACCATCTCCAAAGGTCACATAACTAGTGTTGTGGGTTTAACATGATTGAGAATGTTCTTTATTCCAGTCATGTGTTTAGAACACCCACTATCAAAGTACCAGCCTTCCTTTGCAGACACTCTCAGGGAAGTGTGGGCTATCAGGGCAGTAGCCTTTTTCTTCCATTGAGGAGTATGTGGTACCCTTTTTTACTTAGGTTTAACACCTGAGTTTTGATTAGGGTATCCATGCAATTTGAAGCAGAATGGCTTTATGTGTCCATACCTCCCACAATGATGACATCTCCATCTTTGGTACTTTTTCTTCATATATTTCTGTTTCTGATGTTGAGAGTTGTGTTGAGACATCTGCTTTGACAATTGTTTAACAGGCCTGATCTTCTTGTCTGCACCAGATTTCTTAGCTTCCACAAATCCTAGTCCAGATTTGTTTCCCACATTTTGTCCAACTTGAAGAATCTCTTCCAATTTATCTGTTCCATTGGTCAGCATCTTGACAGATTTGGTCATTTGGTTCAGTTGTGAGTTCAGCAATTGAACTTCCCCTTCTAGATGACTTATAGTTTCAAGATCTGCCCTTTTTTCAGCCTCCAGCTTTATAATGAGTTTTGATTGTTTCTCATTCTGCACACAGACTTCAGCACTTCTGATACACAATTTCTTGTAGGTATCAGCCAGTTCTTCAAATGTCACTTCTTCATCACTGGTGTCACTTTCAGATGTACAAACACCAGTTAGAGCAGTAACTAGTTTGGCAGATTCTTCTTCAGAATTACTTTCTGAATCACAGTCAGACCAAGTAACAATCATTCCTTTCTTTTGTTTCTTAAGAAAGGTTGGACATTCAGCTCGAATATGCCCATATCCTTCACAGCCATGGCATTGAATTCCTCTGCCTTGGTTTCCCTTCTCTTCTGACCTTGGTCTTCTGCTGGAACTGTCAATGTCAGAGGGAATGTTATGAACATTAGACCTTGACTTTGGATCTATTCTTTTGATGAGTTTGTTGAACTGTCTTCCAAGCATGGCTATAGCTTCTGAAATATTTTCTTCTTCATCCTCCTTGTTTTCAACATAAGTGTTGGATACAAGTGTTATGCTCTTGTTCTTCTTGTCACCATTATCAGTGATCCCCATCTCAAAAGTATGAAGAGACCCAATAAGTTCATCCACTTTCAACTTGCTGATGTCCTGGGCTTCCTCTATGGCAGTTACCTTCATTGCAAATCTTTTAGGCAAGGATCTGAGAATCTTTCTCACCAGTTTTTCTTCTGACATCTTTTCTCCCAGTGCTCCTGAGGTGTTGGCAATCTCCAAGATGTTCATGTGAAACTCATGAATGGTTTCATCTTCCATCATTTTTAGATTCTCAAACTTGGTAGTAAACATCTGAAGCCTTGACATTTTTACTTTGGAAGTGCCCTCATGAGTAGTTTTGAGAGTGTCCTAAACTTCCTTGGCCAGTTCATATTGATGTACTAGTCTGAAAATGTTTCTATCAATTCCATTGAACAAGGCATTTAAAGCTTTGGAATTTCCCAGGGCTAACTCATCTTCTTCTTTACTCCAATCTTCCTCAGGCTTCAGACTGATTGTTCCATCTTTCTCAGTTATGGTGGGATGGTTCCATCCTTTGTCAGCAGCTCTCCAAGCCTTTTTGTCCAGAGATTTTAAGAAGGCAATCATACGAGGTTTCCAGTAGTCATAATTAGTTCCATCCAGAATGGGTGGTCTATTTCCAAAAACTCCTTCTTTGTCCATAGTGCCAGAAAGTGATATCCCTAGATCTCACCCAGTAATACAGGCAGGGTGCCTGCTCTGATGCCAATTGAAAATTCTGGCTGCAGATACTCAATGTCACGTTCAATGTTATGACACCGTATCTGACTTTCTATAAGACAGTAAATACAAAAACAGTAAAGAACACAGTCAATTGTTTACCCAGTTCAGTGTGCAACAACAACTACTCTGGGGGCTACCAAGCTAGGGAGGAAATCCACTATAAGAGATGTTAATTCAGGAATAAACCAACCAGTTTATCTCCTTCACTTAAGGCCTACCCAATGCAAATTTAATCTAAGTATAACTTAAACCTGAGTTCCTACTCACTCCCCCTCAATCACAGCAGTGATACATAAAACAATTTGACTAATGAATTGATGAAGACACTCTTCAAAAACATACACTTGATTAAGCTTCACAGCTTTTTAATCAAGCAACACAAACACTCTTGCTTCACAGCTTTGAGTGATACACACACCTAACTTGACTCTGCTTCACAGCTTTAGTCAAGAGACATACAAACACTCTTGCTTCAAAGCTTTGAGTGCTACACAACCCTTACAATTAAAACCTATTCCAAGTCACTTATCACAATGATAATTGCTTGGATTACAATAGTTAAAACTATGCAGCTTCTAAATGATCTTCTGTCAAAAAAAGGGATTGCTTTCAAAACAGCAGCTCTGTTGAATATATAGCAGCTGCATCTTCAGTTAGGGTTTCCCCAAAAAGCTAGGGTTAATTCCGTTTGACCTTAAGACTAGGTCACATGACTTTATCAACCAGGTTAGGGTTGAGCTAGGTTAACCCAAGGAAAACGCAAGATTCTGTTCTGGAAAGACTGAGTCATTTTCCTGAAAAAACTCAGAATTAACCAAACTACAAACCTGTTAGTTCAGAACAGGATGTCTTAACATTTGTTATGACATCTGAATTCCTGTTTACTGATTTTGGTAAATGTGATCATTTTGCAAAATGCTCAGATACACACTCATAAACATCAGTACCTGTATGACAATATTTTTCTGCAAAGGTACCTAATAAATCTGTACCTAATAAACTAGAATGTTATGACATCAGTCATGACATTCATACACCTGGTTTTTCCAAAAATGCATGCCAATACTAAAACAACTACAGTCATGATAACTATTTTTACGACTCTGAGAAGCTCTCGTCTTTTCTTGGATAATATTGATCTTCTCATTCGTTTCCTATATAATCTCAGGTTCAAGTACAACACTCTCGCCTGACTCATATCAACACAACATAGTTCTACATCTCCTGCCATACAACGCTTCATATGGTTCCATTCCAATACTAGAATGAAAACTATTATAGTAAGTAAACTCCATCAATGGCAAGTGGAAATCCTAAGCACCTCATTGTTCCAACACTCAACCCCTTAACAAATCCTCTAAAGATTGGATAGTCCTATCAGTCTGACCGTCCCTATGTAGATGATACGCAAAATTTAATTTCAAATTAGTACCAAAAGCTTCCTGCAACCCTCCCCCAGAATTTTGACATAAACCTCGAATCTCTATCTGAAACAATACTCGAAGGCATATCATGCAACTTAACAATCTCATCAATATACATCTCTGCCATCCTTTCCATGGGATGATTAATTATCGTCGGTAAGAAATGAGTTGACTTAGTCAATCTATTCACGATCACCCAAATTGAATCATTACCCTTAGTAGTCTTCGGCAGTCCTGTCCATTAAAATGCTATCCCATTTCCATTATGGAATACTTAAAGGTTGCATAAGACCGGTAGGCTTCTGATGCTCGATCATTGACTTATGACACGTCAAATAGGCATACACAAGTTTGGAAATTTCCTTCTTCATTCCCAGCCACCAAAACAATTTCTTCAAATCCTGATACATCTTCGTAGCACCCGAGTGAATACTTAAGTCACTTCGATGTCCTTCCTCAAGAATACTCTTAAGCTCTGGAACATCTGGAACACACACTATATTGCCAAGCCTTAATACACCATTTTCATCTACTCGAAACTCACCACTTTTACCTTGATTAATCAATGTCAGTTGATCCACCAAACTCAAATCAAATTTCTGACCTTCTCGAATTTCTCCGAGAATTCCACTAGTCAGCTTCAATATTCCCATCTTCACACTGTTAGGAGTTTCTTCGCATACCAAATTCATGTATCTAAATTTCTCGATCAATTCTAACTCTTTCACCATAAGCATTAACATATGCAAGAACTTACTACTCAATGCATCAGCTACCACACTTGCTTTACCAGGATGGTAACTCAAACCAAAATCATAGTCTTTCAAAAGTTCGAGCCACCTCCTTTGCCTCAGATTTAATTCCTTCTGATTAAACAAGTATTTCAGACTTTTATGATCACTAAACACTTCAAATTTAGAGCCAAAAATATAATGTCTCCAAATATTCAACACAAACACTAGAACTGCTAACTCTAAATCATGTGTAGGATAATTTCTTTCATTTAATTGTCTAGAAGCATAAGCAATAACTTGTCCATTTTTCATCAGCAAACCACCAAGGCCCATTTTAGACACATCACAATAAACCATAAAATATTCATTTGGATTAGGAAAAATCAATACCGGAGTAATCATCAACGTCTTCTTTAGTTCTATAAATCTTGTCTGACACGCAACATCCCACACATACGCTTGACCCTTTCGAGTCAAATGAGTTAATGGTAACTCCAACTTAGAAAATCCCTCAATGAACCTTCGATAATAGGAAGCCAAACCAAGTAACTTTGAATCTCGGTAGCGGACTTCGGAGTGACCCATTGCAACACAGTATAAACTTTAGAAGGATCCACATCAATTTCACCACTAGAAATCACATGGCCAAGAAAGCTCACTTTCTTCAACCAAAATTCACATTTCAACAGTTTTGTATACAACTTCCTCTCTTTCAACACTTGTAACAGAAATCGCAAATGTTCCGCATGTTCTTCTTCCGACTTAGAATAGATCAAACTATCGTCAATAAAAACCACCACAAACGTGTCCAAATACTTCTGTAAGATACGGTTCATATATTCCATGAAAACACCCGGTGCATTAGATACACCAAACGACATCACGGTATATTCATAGTGACCATATCTCGTTCGAAAAAGTTGTGTTCAAAATATCATCTGGTTTAACACAAATTTTATGATTACCCGACCTCAAGTTAATTTTCCTAAATACACTAGCCCCAACCAACCGATCCATCAAATCGTCAATCCTCGAAAGTGGATACTTATTTTTAATAGTCACTTTATTTAATTGTCTGTAATCCACGCATAACCTCATGCTACCGTTTTTCTTTTTAACCAACAACACCAGAGCATCCCACAGAGAGATGCTCAGTCGAACAAACTTCATCTCTAACAATTCTTTTAATTGTTTCTTCAACTCACTCAACTTTGAAGCTGACATCCTATATGTAGCCATCGACACCACACTTGTACCTAGTATCAATTCTACAATAAATTCAACTTCTCATTCTGAAGGAAAAGCACCAATGTCGTCTCGAAACACTTATGGAAATTCACAAACAATAGGTAATTCCCCACTTGCAGCTTCACAATTAACTTGTAATGATGCAAACATTGCAAACATCAAAGCTTCATCTTCTAAGAGCTCATCCACTTGCT